>CM066914.1:29633990-30352659 GCA_033964015.1 Scolanthus callimorphus | reverse complement strand
AGAATCTGACAGTTGTTTAGATAGTTTTTAGCGGTGCTAGAGTCTATTTTAGACATATTCCTGACGGGGTCCCTGTGGCGCCCTATTTGGATGATAAAAGCGCGCGCACGATGTGAAATGGTCGGCATGAAAATGTGAAATTAGTAACTAAACATTACGTTAGAAGCTGATTTGGGGAACCATTGTCTACAACGGTGATCTTGCATCGAAAAATGATTGCATATGGTGTTTAAAAAGTAACATCTTGGAAGGAAATCAATCTCTAAAATCTTCACGCTACCTTCTATAAGTCCCTACACTACAGCCAACAGCTCCAGACTAAACCACCTGACTTGTCAAATAACACGAGCATGCATGTAAACTATTTCGGAAAGGCTGGCTACTATAAGCGCTCATCGTAGACGAAAAATATCAACTCCACGACTTTGCTGGGCTTTTTATAATCGATTTTCGTGAGCTGAAATAATATCGGCCGCTTCTGTAGTTAGCGAAAAAGGAAAGGTTGTAGATAAAACCCGATATTTGATGGAATTGTTCTTACCAATTGAAACAAAATAGACACTGGTCGAAGAGAAAATCATCTAGCTTTTGATGCAGACCATTTTTCTTCTTTGATTCTTGAGAAGAACTACTTTTTTTCCTCGGCGCGAGACACCCCCGACAAAGGCAATACTTGTCACCACAGGAAGCCCAAGTTTTTTTTTCTTCGGAAGCTCCTTAGAACCACAATTTTTTATAATATATTAAATCTCGGAGTAAGTATTCTCTCGTCGTGATAACACCTTTCATTTCAAAAAATAAAAACACGGTAAACCAACGAAAAGCCACGGAAAACCACGAAAAACCAGGGAAAATTCGGGCCATAAAGAAGAGACAAAAGATCAATATTTCACTTAATTTTGTTGGTTGACCGAGATTTTTCCTTGGTTGACCGTTTTTTTCTTTCGCCAAAGTGTAGGAAACAGTTTGTTGACCGTGGTTTACCGAAATTTCTAAGACAATACATGAAAATATACGGCATTTTGCCGGAATTTAGATAACAGCCGTCAGCAGGTTTCCAGAAGCAGCAATCTGACGTCACAAATTGCACTATAATTAGTTCATTGAAAATGGTAGCGCTTTTACCTTTTGAGTAATCATATGTTTTATGCTCAGTGAAAAAATCAGAGAAATACGTCGAAACATTGCCGTATAAAATCGAATTATGACATCTTTACGATCAATCTTGGACAAAAGGGTAGAGAAAATGTTAATACCACTTATCTTTTGAGTTTTCGACTTAACTTGAGGCCCCTTTTATCCCCCCTCCCCCTAAATCAATGTTGGTTATGAAGGGCGTCCATCCCTCGACACGTTCCTTGCAACATTGCTTCGGGGGAGAGGGGGGAGGTGAAATGACAGGAGTAAAGCGAAAAAAGAATCGATTTCAGTAATTTTCTCTACAGGTTTTGTCCAAGATTGTCTGCAGCATGGTGATGACATAGGGATATATATCTCACTATTTTAAAAGTTAGTTGAAATGATAAGAACGTGTTGTTCGATGGAGGCATCCTCAGAGTGTTTTTCAAGAATCTGACAGTTGTTTAGATAGTTTTTAGCGGTGCTAGAGTCTATTTTAGACATATTCCTGACGGGGTCCCTGTGGCGCCCTATTTGGATGATAAAAGCGCGCGCACGATGTGAAATGGTCGGCATGAAAATGTGAAATTAGTAACTAAACATTACGTTAGAAGCTGATTTGGGGAACCATTGTCTACAACGGTGATCTTGCATCGAAAAATGATTGCATATGGTGTTTAAAAAGTAACATCTTGGAAGGAAATCAATCTCTAAAATCTTCACGCTACCTTCTATAAGTCCCTACACTACAGCCAACAGCTCCAGACTAAACCACCTGACTTGTCAAATAACACGAGCATGCATGTAAACTATTTCGGAAAGGCTGGCTACTATAAGCGCTCATCGTAGACGAAAAATATCAACTCCACGACTTTGCTGGGCTTTTTATAATCGATTTTCGTGAGCTGAAATAATATCGGCCGCTTCTGTAGTTAGCGAAAAAGGAAAGGTTGTAGATAAAACCCGATATTTGATGGAATTGTTCTTACCAATTGAAGCAAAATAGACACTGGTCGAAGAGAAAATCATCTAGCTTTTGATGCAGACCATTTTTCTTCTTTGATTCTTGAGAAGAACTACTTTTTTTCCTCGGCGCGAGACACCCCCGACAAAGGCAATACTTGTCACCACAGGAAGCCCAAGTTTTTTTTTCTTCGGAAGCTCCTTAGAACCACAATTTTTTATAATATATTAAATCTCGGAGTAAGTATTCTCTCGTCGTGATAACACCTTTCATTTCAAAAAATAAAAACACGGTAAACCAACGAAAAGCCACGGAAAACCACGAAAAACCAGGGAAAATTCGGGCCATAAAGAAGAGACAAAAGATCAATATTTCACTTAATTTTGTTGGTTGACCGAGATTTTTCCTTGGTTGACCGTTTTTTTCTTTCGCCAAAGTGTAGGAAACAGTTTGTTGACCGTGGTTTACCGAAATTTCTAAGACAATACATGAAAATATACGGCATTTTGCCGGAATTTAGATAACAGCCGTCAGCAGGTTTCCAGAAGCAGCAATCTGACGTCACAAATTGCACTATAATTAGTTCATTGAAAATGGTAGCGCTTTTACCTTTTGAGTAATCATATGTTTTATGCTCAGTGAAAAAATCAGAGAAATACGTCGAAACATTGCCGTATAAAATCGAATTATGACACCTTTACGATCGCAGACAATCTTGGACAAAAGGGTAGAGAAAATGTTAATACCACTTATCTTTTGAGTTTTCGACTTAACTTGAGGCACCTTTTATCCCCCCTCCCCCTAAATCAATGTTGGTTATGAAGGGCGTCCATCCCTCGACACGTTCCTTGCAACATTGCTTCGGGGGAGAGGGGGGAGGTGAAATGACAGGAGTAAAGCGAAAAAAGAATCGATTTCAGTAATTTTCTCTACAGGTTTTGTCCAAGATTGTCTGCAGCATGGTGATGACATAGGGATATATATCTCACTATTTTAGAGTTAGTTGAAATGATAAGAACGTGTTGTTCGATGGAGGCATCCTCAGAGTGTTTTTCAAGAATCTGACAGTTGTTTAGATAGTTTTTAGCGGTGCTAGAGTCTATTTTAGACATATTCCTGACGGGGTCCCTGTGGCGCCCTATTTGGATGATAAAAGCGCGCGCACGATGTGAAATGGTCGGCATGAAAATGTGAAATTAGTAACTAAACATTACGTTAGAAGCTGATTTGGGGAACCATTGTCTACAACGGTGATCTTGCATCGAAAAATGATTGCATATGGTGTTTAAAAAGTAACATCTTGGAAGGAAATCAATCTCTAAAATCTTCACGCTACCTTCTATAAGTCCCTACACTACAGCCAACAGCTCCAGACTAAACCACCTGACTTGTCAAATAACACGAGCATGCATGTAAACTATTTCGGAAAGGCTGGCTACTATAAGCGCTCATCGTAGACGAAAAATATCAACTCCACGACTTTGCTGGGCTTTTTATAATCGATTTTCGTGAGCTGAAATAATATCGGCCGCTTCTGTAGTTAGCGAAAAAGGAAAGGTTGTAGATAAAACCCGATATTTGATGGAATTGTTCTTACCAATTGAAACAAAATAGACACTGGTCGAAGAGAAAATCATCTAGCTTTTGATGCAGACCATTTTTCTTCTTTGATTCTTGAGAAGAACTACTTTTTTTCCTCGGCGCGAGACACCCCCGACAAAGGCAATACTTGTCACCACAGGAAGCCCAAGTTTTTTTTTCTTCGGAAGCTCCTTAGAACCACAATTTTTTATAATATATTAAATCTCGGAGTAAGTATTCTCTCGTCATGATAACACCTTTCATTTCAAAAAATAAAAACACGGTAAACCAACGAAAAGCCACGGAAAACCACGAAAAACCAGGGAAAATTCGGGCCATAAAGAAGAGACAAAAGATCAATATTTCACTTAATTTTGTTGGTTGACCGAGATTTTTCCTTGGTTGACCGTTTTTTTCTTTCGCCAAAGTGTAGGAAACAGTTTGTTGACCGTGGTTTACCGAAATTTCTAAGACAATACATGAAAATATACGGCATTTTGCCGGAATTTAGATAACAGCCGTCAGCAGGTTTCCAGAAGCAGCAATCTGACGTCACAAATTGCACTATAATTAGTTCATTGAAAATGGTAGCGCTTTTACCTTTTGAGTAATCATATGTTTTATGCTCAGTGAAAAAATCAGAGAAATACGTCGAAACATTGCCGTATAAAATCGAATTATGACACCTTTACCATCGCAGACATCTGCAGCATGGTGATGACATAGGGATATATATCTCACTATTTTAAAAGTTAGTTGAAATGATAAGAACGTGTTGTTCGATGGAGGCATCCTCAGAGTGTTTTTCAAGAATCTGACAGTTGTTTAGATAGTTTTTAGCGGTGCTAGAGTCTATTTTAGACATATTCCTGACGGGGTCCCTGTGGCGCCCTATTTGGATGATAAAAGCGCGCGCACGATGTGAAATGGTCGGCATGAAAATGTGAAATTAGTAACTAAACATTACGTTAGAAGCTGATTTGGGGAACCATTGTCTACAACGGTGATCTTGCATCGAAAAATGATTGCATATGGTGTTTAAAAAGTAACATCTTGGAAGGAAATCAATCTCTAAAATCTTCACGCTACCTTCTATAAGTCCCTACACTACAGCCAACAGCTCCAGACTAAACCACCTGACTTGTCAAATAACACGAGCATGCATGTAAACTATTTCGGAAAGGCTGGCTACTATAAGCGCTCATCGTAGACGAAAAATATCAACTCCACGACTTTGCTGGGCTTTTTATAATCGATTTTCGTGAGCTGAAATAATATCGGCCGCTTCTGTAGTTAGCGAAAAAGGAAAGGTTGTAGATAAAACCCGATATTTGATGGAATTGTTCTTACCAATTGAAGCAAAATAGACACTGGTCGAAGAGAAAATCATCTAGCTTTTGATGCAGACCATTTTTCTTCTTTGATTCTTGAGGAGAACTACTTTTTTTCCTCGGCGCGAGACACCCCCGACAAAGGCAATACTTGTCACCACAGGAAGCCCAAGTTTTTTTTTCTTCGGAAGCTCCTTAGAACCACAATTTTTTATAATATATTAAATCTCGGAGTAAGTATTCTCTCGTCGTGATAACACCTTTCATTTCAAAAAATAAAAACACGGTAAACCAACGAAAAGCCACGGAAAACCACGAAAAACCAGGGAAAATTCGGGCCATAAAGAAGAGACAAAAGATCAATATTTCACTTAATTTTGTTGGTTGACCGAGATTTTTCCTTGGTTGACCGTTTTTTTCTTTCGCCAAAGTGTAGGAAACAGTTTGTTGACCGTGGTTTACCGAAATTTCTAAGACAATACATGAAAATATACGGCATTTTGCCGGAATTTAGATAACAGCCGTCAGCAGGTTTCCAGAAGCAGCAATCTGACGTCACAAATTGCACTATAATTAGTTCATTGAAAATGGTAGCGCTTTTACCTTTTGAGTAATCATATGTTTTATGCTCAGTGAAAAAATCAGAGAAATACGTCGAAACATTGCCGTATAAAATCGAATTATGACACCTTTACGATCGCAGACAATCTTGGACAAAAGGGTAGAGAAAATGTTAATACCACTTATCTTTTGAGTTTTCGACTTAACTTGAGGCACCTTTTATCCCCCCTCCCCTAAATCAATGTTGGTTATGAAGGGCGTCCATCCCTCGACACGTTCCTTGCAACATTGCTTCGGGGGAGAGGGGGGAGGTGAAATGACAGGAGTAAAGCGAAAAAAGAATCGATTTCAGTAATTTTCTCTACAGGTTTTGTCCAAGATTGTCTGCAGCATGGTGATGACATAGGGATATATATCTCACTATTTTAAAGTTAGTTGAAATGATAAGAACGTGTTGTTCGATGGAGGCATCCTCAGAGTGTTTTTCAAGAATCTGACAGTTGTTTAGATAGTTTTTAGCGGTGCTAGAGTCTATTTTAGACATATTCCTGACGGGGTCCCTGTGGCGCCCTATTTGGATGATAAAAGCGCGCGCACGATGTGAAATGGTCGGCATGAAAATGTGAAATTAGTAACTAAACATTACGTTAGAAGCTGATTTGGGGAACCATTGTCTACAACGGTGATCTTGCATCGAAAAATGATTGCATATGGTGTTTAAAAAGTAACATCTTGGAAGGAAATCAATCTCTAAAATCTTCACGCTACCTTCTATAAGTCCCTACACTACAGCCAACAGCTCCAGACTAAACCACCTGACTTGTCAAATAACACGAGCATGCATGTAAACTATTTCGGAAAGGCTGGCTACTATAAGCGCTCATCGTAGACGAAAAATATCAACTCCACGACTTTGCTGGGCTTTTTATAATCGATTTTCGTGAGCTGAAATAATATCGGCCGCTTCTGTAGTTAGCGAAAAAGGAAAGGTTGTAGATAAAACCCGATATTTGATGGAATTGTTCTTACCAATTGAAACAAAATAGACACTGGTCGAAGAGAAAATCATCTAGCTTTTGATGCAGACCATTTTTCTTCTTTGATTCTTGAGAAGAACTACTTTTTTCCCTCGGCGCGAGACACCCCCGACAAAGGCAATACTTGTCACCACAGGAAGCCCAAGTTTTTTTTTCTTCGGAAGCTCCTTAGAACCACAATTTTTTATAATATATTAAATCTCGGAGTAAGTATTCTCTCGTCGTGATAACACCTTTCATTTCAAAAAATAAAAACACGGTAAACCAACGAAAAGCCACGGAAAACCACGAAAAACCAGGGAAAATTCGGGCCATAAAGAAGAGACAAAAGATCAATATTTCACTTAATTTTGTTGGTTGACCGAGATTTTTCCTTGGTTGACCGTTTTTTTCTTTCGCCAAAGTGTAGGAAACAGTTTGTTGACCGTGGTTTACCGAAATTTCTAAGACAATACATGAAAATATACGGCATTTTGCCGGAATTTAGATAACAGCCGTCAGCAGGTTTCCAGAAGCAGCAATCTGACGTCACAAATTGCACTATAATTAGTTCATTGAAAATGGTAGCGCTTTTACCTTTTGAGTAATCATATGTTTTATGCTCAGTGAAAAAATCAGAGAAATACGTCGAAACATTGCCGTATAAATTCGAATTATGACACCTTTACGATCGCAGACATCTGCAGCATGGTGATGACATAGGGATATATATCTCACTATTTTAAAAGTTAGTTGAAATGATAAGAACGTGTTGTTCGATGGAGGCATCCTCAGAGTGTTTTTCAAGAATCTGACAGTTGTTTAGATAGTTTTTAGCGGTGCTAGAGTCTATTTTAGACATATTCCTGACGGGGTCCCTGTGGCGCCCTATTTGGATGATAAAAGCGCGCGCACGATGTGAAATGGTCGGCATGAAAATGTGAAATTAGTAACTAAACATTACGTTAGAAGCTGATTTGGGGAACCATTGTCTACAACGGTGATCTTGCATCGAAAAATGATTGCATATGGTGTTTAAAAAGTAACATCTTGGAAGGAAATCAATCTCTAAAATCTTCACGCTACCTTCTATAAGTCCCTACACTACAGCCAACAGCTCCAGACTAAACCACCTGACTTGTCAAATAACACGAGCATGCATGTAAACTATTTCGGAAAGGCTGGCTACTATAAGCGCTCATCGTAGACGAAAAATATCAACTCCACGACTTTCCTGGGCTTTTTATAATCGATTTTCGTGAGCTGAAATAATATCGGCCGCTTCTGTAGTTAGCGAAAAAGGAAAGGTTGTAGATAAAACCCGATATTTGATGGAATTGTTCTTACCAATTGAAGCAAAATAGACACTGGTCGAAGAGAAAATCATCTAGCTTTTGATGCAGACCATTTTTCTTCTTTGATTCTTGAGAAGAACTACTTTTTTTCCTCGGCGCGAGACACCCCCGACAAAGGCAATACTTGTCACCACAGGAAGCCCAAGTTTTTTTTTCTTCGGAAGCTCCTTAGAACCACAATTTTTTATAATATATTAAATCTCGGAGTAAGTATTCTCTCGTCGTGATAACACCTTTCATTTCAAAAAATAAAAACACGGTAAACCAACGAAAAGCCACGGAAAACCACGAAAAACCAGGGAAAATTCGGGCCATAAAGAAGAGACAAAAGATCAATATTTCACTTAATTTTGTTGGTTGACCGAGATTTTTCCTTGGTTGACCGTTTTTTTCTTTCGCCAAAGTGTAGGAAACAGTTTGTTGACCGTGGTTTACCGAAATTTCTAAGACAATACATGAAAATATACGGCATTTTGCCGGAATTTAGATAACAGCCGTCAGCAGGTTTCCAGAAGCAGCAATCTGACGTCACAAATTGCACTATAATTAGTTCATTGAAAATGGTAGCGCTTTTACCTTTTGAGTAATCATATGTTTTATGCTCAGTGAAAAAATCAGAGAAATACGTCGAAACATTGCCGTATAAAATCGAATTATGACACCTTTACGATCGCAGACAGTCTGCAGCATGGTGATGACATAGGGATATATATCTCACTATTTTAAAAGTTAGTTGAAATGATAAGAACGTGTTGTTCGATGGAGGCATCCTCAGAGTGTTTTTCAAGAATCTGACAGTTGTTTAGATAGTTTTTAGCGGTGCTAGAGTCTGTTTTAGAGATATTCCTGACGGGGTCCCTGTGGCGCCCTATTTGGACGATAAAAGCGCGCGCACGATGTGAAATGGTCGGCATGAAAATGTGAAATTAGTAACTAAACATTACGTTAGAAGCTGATTTGGGGAACCATTGTCTACAACGGTGATCTTGCATCGAAAAATGATTGCATATGGTGTTTAAAAAGTAACATCTTGGAAGGAAATCAATCTCTAAAATCTTCACGCTACCTTCTATAAGTCCCTACACTACAGCCAACAGCTCCAGACTAAACCACCTGACTTGTCAAATAACACGAGCATGCATGTAAACTATTTCGGAAAGGCTGGCTACTATAAGCGCTCATCGTAGACGAAAAATATCAACTCCACGACTTTGCTGGGCTTTTTATAATCGATTTTCGTGAGCTGAAATAATATCGGCCGCTTCTGTAGTTAGCGAAAAAGGAAAGGTTGTAGATAAAACCCGATATTTGATGGAATTGTTCTTACCAATTGAAGCAAAATAGACACTGGTCGAAGAGAAAATCATCTAGCTTTTGATGCAGACCATTTTTCTTCTTTGATTCTTGAGGAGAACTACTTTTTTTCCTCGGCGCGAGACACCCCCGACAAAGGCAATACTTGTCACCACAGGAAGCCCAAGTTTTTTTTTCTTCGGAAGCTCCTTAGAACCACAATTTTTTATAATATATTAAATCTCGGAGTAAGTATTCTCTCGTCGTGATAACACCTTTCATTTCAAAAAATAAAAACACGGTAAACCAACGAAAAGCCACGGAAAACCACGAAAAACCAGGGAAAATTCGGGCCATAAAGAAGAGACAAAAGATCAATATTTCACTTAATTTTGTTGGTTGACCGAGATTTTTCCTTGGTTGACCGTTTTTTTCTTTCGCCAAAGTGTAGGAAACAGTTTGTTGACCGTGGTTTACCGAAATTTCTAAGACAATACATGAAAATATACGGCATTTTGCCGGAATTTAGATAACAGCCGTCAGCAGGTTTCCAGAAGCAGCAATCTGACGTCACAAATTGCACTATAATTAGTTCATTGAAAATGGTAGCGCTTTTACCTTTTGAGTAATCATATGTTTTATGCTCAGTGAAAAAATCAGAGAAATACGTCGAAACATTGCCGTATAAAATCGAATTATGACACCTTTACGATCGCAGACAATCTTGGACAAAAGGGTAGAGAAAATGTTAATACCACTTATCTTTTGAGTTTTCGACTTAACTTGAGGCACCTTTTATCCCCCCTCCCCCTAAATCAATGTTGGTTATGAAGGGCGTCCATCCCTCGACACGTTCCTTGCAACATTGCTTCGGGGGAGAGGGGGGAGGTGAAATGACAGGAGTAAAGCGAAAAAAGAATCGATTTCAGTAATTTTCTCTACAGGTTTTGTCCAAGATTGTAGATTCCGCTAAGAAAATAGCACGAAAAAAGCGATATCGCACGAGTCGCGCAGTGTTGACCAGACGAGAGTTTTGTGTTTTGTGGAGGCGCGTGTGTGTCCACGTTACACAAAGCGCGCGAAAAACTGTGATACGAAAAATGGAGATAAATACATTTCCCCTGCTTTTATTGTAGCTAACGTCTATCAAAAATTATAAAACAAATTTATTTTTTGTATGTGCTATCTGATTAATAGTCCGGGAATGCTGTACTAACTAAAAAACTCGTCGGTTTTTTAAATTTAAATGACGGGGGCCCTGTGTAATTGGGGTATTCCACAAAAAATATATCCCTTCTTAGCCAATCAGCGCGCGCGATAGAATAGTGCGCGACGAGGGCGATATCGCCTTTTTGAGTGCTATTTTCGGCGGAATCTACTGACTGAACGCTTTGAATTTACTTGAATCCTATGATATCTCGTCCTCAATTTACACAAAAAAGAGATATCATAGGATTCTATAGGTAAATCCATTGCCTGACGAGGGAATTCCACGCTAAATTTCACGCTGAAAACCAATATCGCTCGAGTCACGCAGCGACGAGAGCGATATCGGTTTTTCGCGTGAAATTTAGCGTGGAATTCCCGAGTCAGGTAATGGATTTTCTTTGAATCCCATACCGGACATTTTTAGAGAATAAGTCTAAATTTAAGGGAATTGACAGTGGATTTCGAGTGCTTGAAAGCCGCGCTTGTGCGAAAGCGATGGAATTTTCTGAATCTCACAACGAAAGTCCTTTGAAATTAGGCTTTGCTTCAATAGCGAATCTTTAAAACATGAAATTACAATATATAAATGTTTAGATGAGAGAAAATTCATTCAGTTCAGTGTTCAGTGTTCATTCAAACTGAAGCCAATTTGACTATGAAAGCGATCGAGTCTACAAAAAGTTTCAAATGATTTGAATTAGTAGAATTATCTTACTGATCGAAAATGTTTTAACTTTTAAAGCTTACTTGTTTGATTTCTTGTCCCCTTACGGCTTTCTATCTCTTTTATTCTTGGTAAAAAGTGCAGCTCCTGTAGTGTTTTTCGTTTTGTATGTGCTTTCCACCTCTAAACATTTGACATAACTTTTCAATCGATGACAGAACTTTTAAGTCGAACGAGCCAACAGCTTCTCGTTGAAATTATCTTGTAAAGCAAATATCTGGACATTGCCTTGCATACCCAGGGTAAAAATATCCGAAACGTTGGAGGAACCAGAGAGATTTTGTTTCCAAAACTTGTTGTGTTGACCAGACGAGAGTTTTGTGTTTTGTGGAGGCGCGTGTGTGTCCACGTTACACAAAGCGCGCGAAAAACTGTGATACGAAAAATGGAGATAAATACATTTCCCCTGCTTTTATTGTAGCTAACGTCTATCAAAAATTATAAAACAAATTTATTTTTTGTATGTGCTATCTGATTAATAGTCCGGGAATGCTGTACTAACTAAAAAACTCGTCGGTTTTTTAAATTTAAATGACGGGGGCCCTGTGTAATTGGGGTATTCCACAAAAAATATATCTCCTTCTTAGCCAATCAGCGCGCGCGATAGAATAGTGCGCGACGAGGGCGATATCGCCTTTTTGAGTGCTATTTTCGGCGGAATCTACTGACTGAACGCTTTGAATATACTTGAATCCTATGATATCTCGTCCTCAATTTACACAAAAAAGAGATATCATAGGATTCTATAGGTAAATCCATTGCCTGACGAGGGAATTCCACGCTAAATTTCACGCTGAAAACCAATATCGCTCGAGTCACGCAGCGACGAGAGCGATATCGGTTTTTCGCGTGAAATTTAGCGTGGAATTCCCGAGTCAGGTAATGGATTTTCTTTGAATCCCATACCGGACATTTTTAGAGAATAAGTCTAAATTTAAGGGAATTGACAGTGGATTTCGAGTGCTTGAAAGCCGCGCTTGTGCGAAAGCGATGGAATTTTCTGAATCTCACAACGAAAGTCCTTTGAAATTAGGCTTTGCTTCAATAGCGAATCTTTAAAACATGAAATTACAATATATAAATGTTTAGATGAGAGAAAATTCATTCAGTTCAGTGTTCAGTGTTCATTCAAACTGAAGCCAATTTGACTATGAAAGCGATCGAGTCTACAAAAAGTTTCAAATGATTTGAATTAGTAGAATTATCTTACTGATCGAAAATGTTTTAACTTTTAAAGCTTACTTGTTTGATTTCTTGTCCCCTTACGGCTTTCTATCTCTTTTATTCTTGGTAAAAAGTGCAGCTCCTGTAGTGTTTTTCGTTTTGTATGTGCTTTCCACCTCTAAACATTTGACATAACTTTTCAATCGATGACAGAACTTTTAAGTCGAACGAGCCAACAGCTTCTCGTTGAAATTATCTTGTAAAGCAAATATCTGGACATTGCCTTGCATACCCAGGGTAAAAATATCCGAAACGTTGGAGGAACCAGAGAGATTTTGTTTCCAAAACTTGTTGTGTTGACCAGACGAGAGTTTTGTGTTTTGTGGAGGCGCGTGTGTGTCCACGTTACACAAAGCGCGCGAAAAACTGTGATACGAAAAATGGAGATAAATACATTTCCCCTGCTTTTATTGTAGCTAACGTCTATCAAAAATTATAAAACAAATTTATTTTTTGTATGTGCTATCTGATTAATAGTCCGGGAATGCTGTACTAACTAAAAAACTCGTCGGTTTTTTAAATTTAAATGACGGGGGCCCTGTGTAATTGGGGTATTCCACAAAAAATATATCTCCTTCTTAGCCAATCAGCGCGCGCGATAGAATAGTGCGCGACGAGGGCGATATCGCCTTTTTGAGTGCTATTTTCGGCGGAATCTACCGACTGAACGCTTTGAATATACTTGAATCCTATGATATCTCGTCCTCAATTTACACAAAAAAGAGATATCATAGGATTCTATCGTAAATTGATGAGCCTCGATGTTCTGGTCACCTTTTATATGAATATTGCACAATAAAAGAAAACAGTCTTAAATTCTGCATGCGACGTCCATCGAAAAGTATTTATAGAATATCTCATGCAGTTAAAATTACAACAACTCTCTTTGTACAGAGCAATTTTTTTTTATATCCAACCATCCTGTCTTCGGTTTTGCGAATTTGTATATATTATTACGTTATGCAAGAGACACTATTTGAGTAGTGCTGGAAAACATCCCATTAAGAACATCACCTACAATGGGGGCCAAAAATAAGTAAACACTTGCTATCCAGGCTGTTCCCCGCTCCCCTGTTCAATGTTGTTTGGTGCGCGCGCGTTCAATTCAAATTGGCATACTCCAACATTGGAAGGGGGAACGGGGTGTTTACGATACTTTTGTC
Organism: Scolanthus callimorphus; assembly: GCA_033964015.1. Lineage (NCBI taxonomy): Eukaryota > Metazoa > Cnidaria > Anthozoa > Actiniaria > Edwardsiidae > Scolanthus > Scolanthus callimorphus. The sequence continues at coordinate 30,339,119 of CM066914.1, read as the reverse complement.
CGCCGCTGTCTGAGTGAAGTAACGCATGCGCACTAGCCTACTTTAGGCACTTGGAAAAATAATACGTGACTGTCTGAAATCACACGCAAATGAGGGCTTATTTGTTGCCCCTAAAGTTTCCCAAAAAATGGTGTTTAGGAGAAAATTTATTCCTAAACCAGTGCTTTCATATTATTCAGAACATACAGAACAGTTTTTCAAACGCTTCTGCTCAATTCTTAAAATATTTCGCTTGATGTTTTCTGTCGATGTCATCGTTTTGCACGGGGTGTTTGAGCTGATAGTTTGCGCCAACTGCGAAGTTATTAAAGGCAAAAAATCTGACAGCTAGTTTTAACCACGAGATTCTAGATAAAAGGGAGAGTTTACGATTCTCAATCCGCAGCACGGGGGAAGTTTACTTGTTTGTTTGTTTGCTTCTTAACGAGATACAGCACTCTGTCTGGTACAGGGCCATGTGCCATCGGTAAATGGTTAAGTTGCCGCCATTTGACTTAACCATTAGAAAAACCTTGGTTCTCCGGGATAATTGATTTCAAACTAGGATAAAAATATCACTATATCTTCACTAACACTACATTATTTGTTCTCAACCAAAAAGGCGACAGAAAAATACAGTTTTAATGAAGTAAAAAGCGTGGTAAACCATTAGCGACAATATAATATAAAGAGTAATACTTGTCTTCTTATCATTATGAGCAGCTTAACCATTCAACTTAACCGTAATATTTTTCTTACATGCTCAAAGGTAAACAAAGTTCTAACCCTGTATGTCGAATATAGCGCTAGATTGCTAGCCATTTCAAAAGCTTAAACTTTAAAATGTGGATAAAACGAAGACGTTTTGGCGAGTTTAAATGAACGGTTAAGTCGGTTAAGTGTAATGTGGTGGTGCTTGTTTAACCATATGTATTTGCATATTTGGCGTCCGTAGAAGGCCCGAGGTAGTTGCGCATGGAAAAAGCATCGAGTTAAAGGGGCTGGGTCACCTGTGGGTCATGCGCAGTAGAGGTGACAAAAGCTTTCTTTCGCGTGGGCCACGGGAAACTCAACTGTCCGCCATTGCAAAGGGGGAGCATTTCAATCTGATAAAATCCTGTTGTTATTTTACGCCATCGGCAACAAGTTATGATTTCGGAAGGAAGTTTATTCATCTAGTTACCGTTTTATGCTAGAAGTTTTTGAATTTGAAGTGTTTTATATAAGATATGGCTTCGAGAAAGCCAGGAGCTCGACGTGGGATAATAGGCCGTCCAATGCTTTCCCCCGAACATCCTTTTAAAACGAGGAAAAACTGGGAAAGCCGTCACAAGCGGATTTGGATCGGAAAAGATATTTTCACGACTTGGCAAAGCCTGAAGAAGAACCTCCTATATGCGTCGGATTCGGCATTTGCGGGTCATTTGTTGTCTCTGGAGATGAAACGGCGAGAGAGGTGAGTTTGTGCGCTGTTTAGTGTTATGTATTTTCATCAATAAAGAAGCGAACAGCCTTGTACGACTATGATATCTCGAAATAATAAACAAAATACTCGCCTTTTTGTTTTCAAGGCTAAAAATGTTTGCTGAGCCACGAAGGAAAAGACGAAGGGAAGACTCCAACCAAGGTGAGAAGTTTTGACTTGGCGGGTTGTTCGTTTCAACCCCTTCTTCATTCATGTTTAGTCTATCTGTAATTATTTATCATAAACCGCGTTACGTAAGCCTGCTGGTAGTGTAGGCGTTGGAGGCTGTATTTATCGCGAGACTATGCAAGTCGCCGGAGCTTTCTTTACCGATGTGGTTGATCGAGCGTCCAACATGGCGTCCGCATTTGCTGGCTGGGTATTCTCCTCATAAATATAGCATGCAAGCAGTCTAAACTTAGGATGGACAAAAGTTGTCTTCTGTAGTTTTAGAATGAATGATACTTTATTTAACCACGAAAGTTACAACAGCTATTGGGCTGGTTTACTTGTAAGTCGTGCATATAAATATTGGTGAAGCAGAGTGTTATCTGTATATTGTTCCATCAGATCCTTTGACGTCCACTCCAGTCGCTGCTGGCAAATCCCGAAGAATATCAGACCCAGAGATAAGCTTTTGTTCAGACAAAGAGGAGGAAAGGTAATATTTAGAGGCAAAAGCTTTCGAAGAAACATAACTTACAGCTTATCCCATCGAACTACAGAGATAAGAGGCCTTATGTTAGCAGGGTAACAACAGGTGTGATGTTTGCTTCATGGCTTTACTCCTACAATGTAGGTCTGAAATTTTCAGTGTAATCCCAGCAATACTAAGCACAAGTTTACACATATGTGAAAAAGTTGTGTGTAATACCTGAATATTGGGCGCAATTTTATGCTCTAGACTTTATTTTGTTCTTTAGTATGGTTGATGTAACAAGCTCTTGGCATGACCTTTCTACAACGAGAAGTGTCCTCGACACCTCCTATTCAATAGTGGATGATAATGTTGTGATTGAGAACCCTTCTGATGATGAGATACCAGTAGCAGATGACCTTGAAGAGGATGTAGAAGAATCCAAGTGAGTATCCTATCCCAATTTATAATCTGGGACATTTGTGCCATTGTTTTGCAAATGTGTAATGTTATCCCTCCATAAGCCTCCTACAGCTCTTGAAAGTAATTTTTAAAACTGCTAGTGTGGCACAAATGCTAGTAACTTTTCATTATTAAAAGTATTGCTTCAGTGACCCCAAAAACTCAACTATTTTACATCCCAGACCAAATTTACCGCCAACAAAACTTTAGTTATACATATTCTAGATATAATTGGGAGAGTGAATGTATCTATTTGATGCTTCCATAAATCTACAAAAAAAACTCACTCAAAGTTATCTAAAACTTTAAACCTTTTTTTGTGAAACATGTTCGAGAGTAACAATTTTCATTGCTCTGCTACTTTTATTTCAGTTTTTCAATTGCCTCAGCATTAGAGCTTCTTCAAGAAGACTACTCAGATGATGATGAGGATGTGCAGTAAGTTATCTTTCCTATTATGCTATACGTCATAATAGTTATACATTGCCTTCAAGCGGCATGATGCAGAATAGCTTACAGAATACTTGCAACTGTTACTAAGATATGTCACAGGAATTCATTGTCTATCTAGTTTATCTGGAGCAAAATTTCACTGAGAGAAATTATTTTTTAGGAGCGATGAAATGACAGGACTCTGCATTGACGAGAAAGAAGATGACTGGGAGGATGAAAGTACAGACTGTCTAAGTCCTAACCAGCTTCCCAGCACTGCATCTGAAGCATCTAGTCAACCTTTGGATCAACAGTCAACATCCACTCCTGATGATCATCTGTTGCAGTCAGCTTTGGACCAGCCATCCATTACTTCTCAGTTACCAGAATGCCAGGTGCAGACAGACCAAGTTTCCTTGCCATCTCAACCCACAGAGCCTGCAACAACAGCAATGCCAGTTGTGGCACCAGTAGACCCAGAAATAACAGCTACATCTACCCTAGACTCCAATTTTTTTCGCAGAGAGGAGAATAAGTCTGATTTGAAGGAAGAGCTTAGGCACATCCAGGGAACCAAGATCTTGTGTTCTCTTGATCTCCTGCTGCAAGAGTTTGCAACAAGTTGCAGGCATCCTGGATGTGTGGAGGTACCCACTGTCACCCATGTTCTTAATGGGACAAGTGCTACGATAAAATGGAAGTGCCCTAAAGGTCATAAGGGGAGATTCAGCAGCTCCGAAGTAGATGGCAATGGAATGGCAATCAATAATTTCCAGGTAAATATTTTATTGGCTCTAGTTTAACACTGAATGTGCAGTTACAGTGAATTCTTGCTTTGCCGACACCTCACTATAGCGCAGACAAATGTGGATAGCAGCGAGTCCCCAGTGTACAAAGGAATGACTGAAAAACTCTTGTCACTACGGACACCTTGCTATGACAGACACACAATAGTGCCATATTCGCCTTTATCACATGTCAGCCATCTTGGATTTTTTCTTACAGAAATGACTTTGCGTGCTAACACACCTGGCCTTGCTTTCATGCATGCTTCACTGTATTTAGAAAATCCAAGATGGCATCCATGTGACAAAGGTGAAATTCACCATAGAAACATTCAAACAAAAATTGTGCATTAAAGAGCCTGTGTCAGCCGCCATTTTGACAGCACAGCAACATATCAAGTCGGAGAAAACATCCGTTTCCATCGGCTGATATAGAGAATATAGAGCAATTTTCTCGATTGAATTTGGTCAATCAAATTTGAAACTTTGTTTTTAGATGTTGATTTAGAGATTTGTAAACATAATTCGTCTTCTAATATCAAACACAAACAATAACAAAGGAGTGGCTGACACGGGCTCTTTAAACAAGCATTTTCTGTTCCATGGGACCCATTTAATTGTTTGTTTGTACTTAAAATACCACATGGATTGTATTGCATTGATATTTGAGTGGCCAATCAACAACAAGTGCAACACTTGTACTCCAAAGTTTATTTTGCAGTGTTATGGCCTATGTTTTTTCGATAATGGGCCACAAAAATACATGATGAAAGCATTGAGACATAGCCCCATACAAAGAAGTCCTTATATGCAAATGATTTGTGTGTATAATTTTGAAAATTGATAGTAGTGCAGATCAATCCTAGTGGAAAACGGGGGCATTGTGCAAGTGTAGTATGTAGATTTGAATTTTGTTATGTTGATGCAATACAATTTGAAACATTCCTTCATATATTTTTAGGTAGCAGTTTCCACCTTGCTCTCTGGCAACAATTTTGCGAAGCTAGCGAAGTTTGGAAAATTCCTGGGGCTCTCGTTCATATCCTCATCAACATTCTATAGAGTTCAGCGCCTCTACTGTATTCCGGCAATTGATGAATGGTGGCAGTGGATGCGGGGAAAGTTGATTGACCATTTCACAGATGAAAACCTAGTGCTATCTGGAGATGGTCAGTGCGATTCCCCAGGATTCACTGCCAAAAATCTCTGTTATTTCTTGATGGAGGTGATCAGCGGCTACATTATTGAAGTGGAGATAATGGACAAGCGCCATGTTGGGATGAAATCCTCCACCATGGAAAAGCAGGCTCTGAGGAATGCTTTGACTAGGATAAAGCAAGTGCTTAACATTGTAGAAGTGTGCACAGATGCATCTTCTACAATTAAGAAACTGCTAGGTAATGTTACACTATACATTTCTTTGATATTTCAAATGTGATGGCTGTATCAGTATATCAACTATGTTTGTGACCTGATATTATGTGCTGCTACCAAAAAATAGCATATGATTTTGAAGCCCAATGAATGTCCCAGCCCTACAAAATTTTGCAAGCCTTTATTAGTTTTTATACATTTTTCAGTAGTAAATGTGTTTGCTGTTATATTCATCATTCTCATAGCGGATGAGTTCAAGGAGATATTCCACTCCCTAGATGTGTGGCACAAGGCCAAAAGTATCAGGAAGTGTTTACTGAAGGTAATGACTGTTTTGATCATTATTCATGTAGTGTAGGGAATGGTTTCTACACATGTAGCGTAGGATACAATTTCCTACTTCTTCGTGACCCATGTAACCCATCCTTTTCAGTACATAATGTGAAGACAAATTCATAGGTTATTAAAGTCAAAAGACAAAATTGTGTCTCCAAGGAGTTCATATTGCATGTAATGATTTCATTATTAATTCCAAAAATGCAATTTTTAATTCAAAATTTGAATTTTTTGTAATATAAACAATTAATTACTTTGAATAAACAATTGCATATCCAGAAAACAAAATTTGAACATTTGGCATTTTAAATATTGAATTGAAAAATGCATTTTTGGATTGAGTAACGAAATCAATAGTGCAAATGGATTAAATATTTAACTCTTTGGGGCACACATGTCTTTTGACTGTGAATGCTTACTGTTGTGACCCAGTTTTTCCTGTTGTCAAGAAGCCAAAATGCATGGCTGTATTGATTTTTCTTTATACTATAACTGTGTTCTCTTGGTAGGTCAGCAACACCAAAGACAACCAGAAGATATCTGAGTGGTCAGACCATATTATAAAGCACTTTTGGTACTGCTGCAGTGTTTGCTCTGAGGGAAAAGACAGTGATGGGGAAGCATTGAATGTGCTGAAGGTATTTATGTTTTTTGTAGCATTTCATGAGTGCATGCATGTGGCTGTGTGCAGATTTTGGGTGGTACCAATTCAAAGTTTCTTCTTGGTTGTATTGGGCAATTCCAGAAAATATATGTACCCCGGGGACAGGCCGCATTTGGAAATTCTGAATGGGAGGGGGTTCTCAAGCTCGGAATTCTGCCTGCATGGGGGAGGGGGGGTTGAAGCTGGAAGCTAGGTTAACCTCTCAGGAAGTCTATATGCATTGGAGTGTAAGCCATTTTGGAAATTCTGGATGCATTGGGGGTGGGGGGTCAAAAACTAGTGCCGCCGGGGTGTACATATATTTTCTGGAATTGCCCATTTGTTAACTGTGTATATTAATTTGCTGTTTTTGTTTTATATCTCTTACTCCTCATAGTGAAGAATTTCCGCAGGGGTCATTGTGTTTTAACCCTTAAATTTCCACATGGGTATTCATTTCCAACATTGAAAGGGGTCCCAAGAGAATGTTGAATTTCCACAGGGTCTGGTCCAAATTCTCACAGGAGTTGTGCAGGAGTCTGGAATTTCCACAGGGTCTTGAGCCCTTTTTTCATTTTGGAGTTCCTTGATAGTGGTGCATGTCTATTTGTGAACAGTTTTGCCTCTACTGCTCTGAAAATGATAGTGACTCAAAAATGTCGCAAAACATAACATGTGCTTGCTGTGCTCTGGTACATAAAAATCCATGTAATCCATCCACTGTAGACACTGATAGTGAATGGGCTGCTCCAAACAATAGGCATACCCACCTATCTAGGGACTCTAAATTTTTATAAATTGCTCTAACCCATTTGGACAATGAATTCCCTGAAATAACTTTTCTTCGGGGGTCAGGGGTCAGTGAACAGAGATGACGGTTTTTTTGTTCGCTCTTCCGATGTAAGTCTAAATCTTGATAGAGTCAAATAATGGAAGGAAATGACCACAAATTAGTACAAGAAAGGCCAGAAGAAAGTACAAGGAAAAGACGAAGACGATCTAGAGACTCGCAAACAAGTGATATGGATGAAATGGAAGCAAACAGCTCGTGCTCTTGTAGTGACATGGCGGCACTCATGAAAGAAATGAACAGCAAGCTAGACAGCGCGCTAGCAAAGCTACAACAAATTGACGAGATAAAGGAAAAACAGAAAGATTTGGAAAGGGAAAATGAGGGTTTAAAGCGGGATCTCGAATACGCCAGTAAAGATATTGAAGAGCTGACTGCAAAGGTCACGACACAAGAAAACAAAATGGCGACGCTAGAAGAGAAAGTGAACACCCTCTCTGTCCAAGTTGAAAGCGAGAGGCAAAGGGCAATCAAGTTGGAAGGTCATAGTAGAAGGAATAATCTAAACTTTTTCAATATACCGGAGACAGCCGAGGAAGAGCACCCTCTTGATTCGGAGAAAATTCTACGAGATTTTTTCTTCGGCAAACTAGGTATAGAGGAGGATTTGGCAGGTGAGATTCCGATCGAACGAGCTCATCGCATTGGAAAGAAACAGATTGGTAAGATCCGTCCCTTAATAGCCAAGTTCAGCTTTTTTAAAGACAGAGAGTACGTCCGCTCACAGGCTAAGAATTTGGCTGGTACAAATTTTGGAGTTTCAGAAGATTTTCCCCGTGAGATCGTAGAGGCTAGAAAACTCCTAGTTCCAAAGATGAAAGAAGCCAAAAAGAATGGCAAAAGAGCAAAGCTAGTCCTTGACAAGCTCTATATCGATGGTCTACTAGCAGAGTAAAAAGAACCGCACGACTCTGTCAAGATTTACTCTGAACTGATTCATAGTTAGCCCCCCTAATACGGTACAATATTTACCCTGAGATATTATTTACACTCTCAATTTAAGTTATGTCTAAGTCGTACAGACCAATGTTTTGCTGTGTGAATTATTTTGTTTTAAGTGTCGTCTTTGTGTCTACGGTAGAGGGCTCTCAATACGTAGATATCTTCCTGATAATAGGACCTCGATGTCTCAAAATCAAAACAATCTAAATTTTAGTTTGCTGACTTTAAATGCTCGCGGGCTTCGAGACGCTTTCAAGCGCAAGTCGGTTTTAACTTGGATAGAAAAACAAAATTGCGATATAATATTTCTCCAGGAAACACACAGTACAAAAAGTAACGAACAAGCTTGGAAATGTGAATGGAAGGGTCCTATATTTTTCTCCCATGGCACCGGGTCTAGTAGAGGATCTATTATTTTAGTTAAAGATGATTTAGATTTGCAAGTCAAATCTGTAGAATGCGATAAAAGTGGTCGGTACATAATTTTAAGCGCTATTGTTCAGGAAACACCTTTACTTTTAGTTAATGTCTATGCACCCGATAAGGAAAGAGAACAATTGATTTTTTACCCTCAATTGAACTCACGCATTTCTCGTTTTTTAATGCCGGGTATGTCCTGTGCTATTGGTGGTGACCTAAATATTTGTAGGAGCCATTTAGACAGCGATATTGATAAATTTAAACCAAAATCCTCTGTAAAATTGTTAACGATAATATATAGATTTAGCCACTGGCTAAAAGCGGAGCTCCCGGTTACATGTTTCCGTGAGAATAAAACATGGTTGTCATGGGTACATTGTTTGTCACTGTGGACTGGCTGTGTGGAAGACTATAACCTACCCAATGGTATGATTCTAACAAAGCACAAACATACCATAAAGAGAAAAGCTTTTATTTGTCAATATATTCATAAAAGATTCAAGAAAATACCCACCATGGAATGAGCAGAGAAATTCAGAAAAGTTGGTTGTCAATTTTGGTATTTGTATTTATCCTGCTTTGTATGTATTGGAAATTCCAATGGTAAGGGAAGGAATGGTAAGGGAAGGGCCATCCCAATTTGTGAGCTTTTCAGGGGAGGGACCATTTCCATTACATTAATTGTCCTTTTAAGAGCTACCACTTTATGAGTTACGGAATTGTTCTCGGAGGGCTTGGAACATAACATTACACAAAGGTGAGTGAAGAGTTGTACCTTTCCTAGTCGATCCCATGCACATTACATGGATGTTTCCCTAAACGACGCATGAGAGGGCATTTTTTTTAATTGTGTGGTCCCAGAAAATATCCATACCCCTCCCTCTCGAAAGGTTGGTAAAAATACAGTACTTGTATGGAAAAGATCAGGGAAATTGATCCCAATCCCTCCAGAATTTCCATGGGGAAGGGGTATGGATATATTGTGGAACCACACTTTGCTGAAATTCCCAAACAAAAAAAACTACCTACCCTATGTTCAAAACCCACCATGTATGATGTATGGTTAATTTGGTTAACACAATTATGTAACAAAAGATTTTAACAAGCTGGAGATTTATATGGTGCAAATGAGGAGTCTTCAGTTCATGGAAATCTAGAGCAAGTTATCTATTGTTTTAATGTTCACAAACCAGATGATATAACAATCATGGATACATTTTCTTTTCAAAAACACAAGACAGAGTCATGAGCAGGCTATACTAATTTTTATGTATAATATCATCTTAGTACCTCAGCTATAATTGATTGCAGCAGCATTGCATTCTCACTAGCTGGCATAGGCTAATTGTAGACAAAGTTGGTTGATGCATTTACATCTTCTTAAATAATAAAAGCACTGCAAATGCATTAAACTGATTCTTGACAAGTATTTAGAAATCATAATACATAGACATAGACAGTCATTATTGTGACACTACACCATGGGATGCATGTGCCGTTATTACAATAAAGTATTAAAAAAGTGTAATAAATGTAAACTTGGAAAAGAAAGAGGAGACAAGGCGATGCCATTACATATTGTATTCTAATTCATGGATGGCAGGGGGGGGGGGGGGGGGGGTAGCCCTTGCCCTTCCACTGTTTTCTGTAAAGTTTTCCCTCTTATCTCTCATTGCCATACATAGTCTCTTATGAACTTCAAAGTCTGTTCTGCAGTCCATGTAATACTATTTATATAATTTTTGGCCTGTCCAAGAGCCATTTCTGGCTGCTGCTTTGTCGCTGAAATTGAAAGAGAAAAGCAATAAGTCTGATGAAGCTTCTATTTTCTTCTATTTCTATTTTCCAGTCTTAAATAATACCATGCATGGCTAATTGGATACTATACATGTACATTTAGTGATGAATTCATGAAATCAAGAATGAATGAAATGATTTCTAATTGTTTTGTCTATGATTGACTAATTCCATCTCGTTCAGTTTCCAGAGTGGTTTTCCTAGACCCGTGAAGACATATAATATTCAAAGTGTAGTAGTCAAGACAGCACATTAGAGAACAAAGAAATTAGAGTGCATTAGTGCTAAGTATGCTATTTCACGGATTTATCAAAACCAGTTTACTGTATTTGGCACATCAGATATTAATATTAAGGCATGTTAAAGAGTGGAGGCCAAGAGGTGTCCATGGAGAAGAAGAACCGGGATGCTTGACATGGTAAAGGATGCAAATTGCATCACCACCAAAGGGACAGGAAATTCCAGAAGGGTGGGGGCAGGTCAATTACCTGATTTCTTCCATACAAGTACTGTATTTCCCTTTGGAAATATCAGATGGGTATAGTCCAGTACATCTATCGAAAAAATGGGGTGAACCTAGAACTAATTGCAACAGAAGGTCTCTCAACGGTTTTCGACACAGAATTATATGCTTAATAACATATCAAAAGTCCTAGTAAGTCCTAGTAGTGGAAAGTTGTGAAATTTAGATTTTAGAGAAAGTGCTCGAAATCTTGAATGGCCGCCATCTTGTGTCACAGGGTAAAGCCCGCGTGGTAACAAAAGTAGAAAATAAACTTTAGAACACTTTAATATTGATCTTTTTTAGGTATAGATATCTTAGTATGAATATTTAAAACCTGTTTAACAACCTAACATTGCATTTCTGGTGCGTTTTAAGCAAAAAAAAACATGGAGTTCGACAGAAAGTGTATGCAAATCTAAGCCGATGAACTCACATCGCTTAATCAAGAAGTCAACAGAGCTTTTCATTTAATTAATAATAATAATAATAACGTGCTTATATAGCGCTTTATCCTCGCGGCTCAAAGCGCTTTACATTAATGGGATAACTCATCCTATAAGAACCAGCTTTATAAACATGAGTGTGTGTTAGTATTGTGAGTTCTGTGACACTGAGGTTGGGCAACTTCCGACGGTCCTAGTGGTTCTTTAACGTCCCTCTGGTTCCGGTTAGTGTAGTGTATGTGAGAGACGGGGCCTACGGTTTAACGTCCTTATCCGAGAAGACGCGAAGGTCTAACCATTTGCAGATGTTAGAGCAAAGGCAGCACCTTCTCCTCAATTATTAGAAAAAGACCCTGAGTGTTGGCCCGGCCAGGGTTTGAACTCCCAACCTCCCGAACATAAGCCCGGCGCTCTACCACTGCGCTAACCGGTCGTCGCTAACCGGTCGTCGGTGGAACAGGTCAAATTCGGGACTTCTTGATTTGCGTTATTTAGAGTACTTTTCATAGAATTCGACTCTTTATCAAGCTAATGTGACTTCACCTGGGTCGTAAATTGGCGCTTGAATCATATTAAGTAGGGCAGTCTTGGAAAGGCGCGTCTTTAGGAAACGTGGGATCAGCGTAAGATTTGACTACGAGCCGCCAGCTTCTATTTCTGAGAGTAGTGAACTACATATTTTAGTTTGAGTATTATCTCATTGCTATATCTCATATTTTGCACCACATTTCGAGTCTTTCGAAAGTTAATTCTAATTAGATTACATGTATCAGTTTAACATGCTCCGCGCGCGATCTATAAAACATTTTCTCGAAATATGCTATTTGTTTATCATAGAAATCGAAAATTCATATTTAGTAAAGTGAAATAAAACATTTTTCGAAGAGAAACCACCTATAGCAACAAAATATTATACTTACGTACGTATTTCAGTTCATTTGAAGTGCATTCTAAACTAATTGAAGAAAACTTTCTTTGGTTGCCCGTAGAGTACTGAATGCGCCTGGTATTCATTATACGCAGAAAATGAAATTCTCTTACTTTCTCTTAGCTTATTGAACATTTCAATGGGGACGAACATTGTGCCTTCAGCTAGGGAAATACGAGGCACGAAATCCCTCAACTTGTCACGCTACGTTGCAAGTCTAATGTATTTTGCTCGTTTGTCGTCACAAGTTGTGTGTTTGATGAAAAACGAGCAACTACCAGAATTTGTGGCAAGTTTTTTTACAACTTGCAACAAATGTTTTGATTGCTGGACAAGTTGTGGCGCGAGATGAAAAACGCGCAACATCGATCATCAACTTGCAACGCAACAATTGAGGGATTTTTTTCTGATGTCCACAAAAAAGAACATACATAAGATTTCTTTTGTGAATTAATCAAGGAATGATAATTCAAGGAAAATATTGATTATCTTATCTATTTACCCATGTTTTTCGTTGCGACATAACGTCCTTATATCGCTATTGTGCACCATGCATTGCGTGAATAAATAACTACTACTACTGCTGCTGCTGCTGCTGATCCATTTGCTTGACCAACTGAGCAGAATATAACATCACTTCCTTTCTACAGATATGGATGTTGATAAAGTTTGTGTTTCTGAGAATACCTCACCACGTAATCCCAGCACGGGTGAAATTTCGGTTCAGCTCTGATACCATAAAGTGAAGCAAAGCGCATATACACCCGAGCCGTGCCATTAAAAGTGGTACCCGTACCACATTTTATCCGAGCCGTGCCAAAAAATCCCTGCCTTGTGGTTGCGTCCTGTGCTTGCGTCATGTACTTGCTTATTGTGCTTGCGTCTTGTGCACGCGTACGGACACGGACTGCTGTGCTTGCGTCCAGAGTTGCGTCCTTTGCTTGCGTCCAGAGTTGCGTCCTGTTCTTGCGTCCTGTTCTTGCGTCGTGTGCTTGCGTCGTGTGCTTGCGTGCTGGGCTTGCGTCCAGAGTTGCGTCCTGTGCTCGAGTCCTGCGCTTGCGTCCTGAGTTGCGTCCTGTTCTTGCGTCCAGAGTTGCGTCGTGTGCTTGCGTCCTATGCTTGCGTCCAGAGTTGCGTCCTGTGCTTGAGTCCTGTGCTTGCGTCCAGAGTTGCGTCCTGTTCTTGCGTCGTGTGCTTGCGTTCTTTGCTTGCGTACTGCGCTTGCATCCTGTGCTTGCGTCCTGTGCTTGCGTCATGTGCTTGCTTCTTGTGCTTGCTTCCTGCTTTTGAGTCCTGCGCTTGCGTCATGTGCGTCCTTCGCATGCGTACTGCGCTTGCGTCATGTGCGTTCTGTGCTTGCGTACTTCGCTTGCGTCCAACCTGTGCTTGCGTACTTCGCTTGCGTCTTGTGCTTCAGTCCTGTGCTTGCGTACTTCGCTTGCGTCCTGTGCTTGCGTCCTGTACTTGCGTACTGCGCTTGCGTCCTGTGCTTGCGTTCCAGTGAGTACCGACTTTTACTGCCGACCGCAACATATCACGCAAGCCGAAAAGGAGATCCCTAGTCCCACTGTCAGGCGTCAGTCGCAATATTGAAAGCACTTTTAGTTTTGATAAATAACTTATTTCGATGTTGCTAAACAGTAAACACGGAAGGACCAAAATGCTATCAGTGTTACTTCTCTCGAATCGGATACTGTTATGTGGATAGGTGTTGTGAGGGGGATTCATGGGCGGAGGTAGTGAGGGCGAGGTTGCTGCACGTGCACGACTTGCCAGCCGCGGATGCAGTGTATCATCAGTCGTGTAGTGTAAACTTCCGCACAAACAAACAAATACCCAGGAGCTATGCTACACTGCAATTCCTACAAAAAATGCCGTTAAAATAATAAAGTAATACAGGAGCAAAAGATGAGCAGCAGATGATGAATAGAGGAACTCAGAAGAATAGGACGACTATTGAAGAGATAAAAAGGGGGTCTTACGAATTCAGAAAATGCCAGTTTATTACTCTTATGATTATCAAAAGGCGAGCATTCACAGCCCTACCAGCCTGTACTAGACCCATATGCTACAGAAAACAAGACTCGTGCTCACCGCGAGCGCTCAAATTGTCATTGTACTAATAATACTTCCAAATTCTTGTTTCGGACGAGCATTATAAGCGAAAATAGAATAACTGATAGAGGGATTTTTAAATGTAAATGATTCGCTTAAATATCAGGCGTGAACACGGAAACCAAGTGTACTGTACACGTGTAGATCTTCCATTTCATATCATTATATGCGTATTTCCCTTACGATTTCGGCGGGTATCTCGGCCCTTAAATCTTCCTAAAGCAAAGTCTCAAGAAGAAAATACTCAAAGAGAGTCACATATATTAGAATAATGTCAAAGAAGACACAAAATATCTATTTCATTGAGATATGATAAAATAATTGCTCGGTTTCCAGAGAAATAGCTCAACTTCCGGTTACAGCCTCGTTTCCATGCTAAAGGAAAAGAGTCATATTCTAAACTGTTAAATTTGGAGGCGTTCCACCGCACGGATGCAGTAGGACTTTTAGTATGTTGTTTATGATGGTAATTACTATTGAATTGTGAAGAGAGAGCTTCTGTTGCAATTAGTTCTAGGTATATCCGTAAATGTACTGGACTAGTAGGGAGATCACTTTTTCAACACCTGCTCTGTGTGTGCGTGGAGGGGAGGGAGGGGGGGGAAGCACACATTGAAAAAAGATTTGAAGCATTTCAATCTGTCATTTCAAGGGTAAAACAGTACTTGATGATTTGGTTGTTTACATTTTTCCAAAGGTTATTTGTTTGACATCTTTCTGCCAAAAAATATTTCCATTTACATGACCAGAACCTAAATTCTAGATGCAATCACAAAAATCTTGGCAGTAATATATGCTCAGTATATATAGAGGATATTACATGGCCGCGCCGCGAACGAGTGAGATAAATTTTTAACACGAGAAGATAAAATTCGTATCTCCAAGCGGTCATGTAATGTTCTTTTTATTATATAAACATCAATGAAATACCAAATTCAAATTTTATTTGAGTTAAGCTTAAAAATCGAGCATTCAGCAAAGGCAAGTGTGATATTTTCACATGTGAAAATAACATGATATTTTCACGTGTGAAGATATCAAGTTTTCGCACGGGAGATCACCTGGTATTTCATTGGTGTTTATATAATAATTTGAGTTATATAATAATAAATAATAATTTATTGATTTATAGTGCGCTTTTTAACATATAATGATCAAAAGCGCATTACACGGTATCTAACTATTAATATAATCTAACTCACATTATGTACAATTTAAAATATATATACAATAAAATATAGGGATAATGGTAGATACAAAGATAATGAATAATATAAAATACATAAATTATTAAAAAGTTATATTTAATATATTGACAATTCTGATAGCTCAAAATTGTTTTCTTTAAGATGTTCTAGGGCTTAATTTTTAAGCAGGAGCTGAAAAACTCTACTTAAAATTATACTTATGAGTTTGATAGGAATACAAGAAAATATTTGAGAGGTAATCTGGGATTCCTCCATTTTGGGTTTTGTACATCATCAATGCTAGCTGTTTGTCCTTCCTGGTCTCAAGATTGTCCCACTCCAGCTCATTAAGTAAATCCCTTGACCGTTTATCATAATTTGAGAAGGTCAAAACCCTGGCTGCCCTGTTTTGGAGTATCTGGAGGGTGTTTGCCATCCCTTTGCCACATGTCCCCCATACAGCACTACAGTAATGAAAATATGGCTGTATGAGGGAGTTAAAGTCCAAGTGTTCAAAAATAAAACTCAATTAGGGAAACCTTTGTTTTTTGGGCATAGAAACATTAATATGGAACAGAATAAAGTGTTTTGCCAAAAGCAAGGTGAATACAGTGGTGACCCATCCCTTTATTGCACCAGCGCCCCCCTCCCCCCTCGATAAATAATGACTGGTCCCTCAACAGCAGGAAGTAAGCAGAGAAAAGAGATTAGTTCATCAATAAGTACACTGCCACTCTGACAGTCCAACATGGGTGCAAATAACAATAGGATTACCGTAGTTTTGTAATGAAGTTTTTGTTTTCTTGAGTTATATAGACTCAATTTCAGTTTTCTATTTCTTAGACATGTCAACTTGTGAAATGCAGAGAAGAGAGGCCTGTGGTAGCAGGAAAACAAAAACAAATGACATAATTTTCCCATCCTTACCCTGTTTTCTAGGAGGGGAAATCCAGAATGTCGAATTTTAGGCTAGGAAAACACGCATAACCCGCAGTTGTGAGAGGAAGTTGGCAGGTGCCAAAAATACTAGCTTGCCTTGAAGTCTTGGTTTTCTTTTCTAGTTTTCATTTTTGTGAGATTCCTTCGCTTTCCAAAACATGACACGACTCGGTCGTTCGGTCTTGGACTATTAATTAAATAAAGGTTTCTGTTCTGTTCTAAGTTAAGTCAAATCCCAAGTTACTCCTTTCCGATCCTGCCGATTCGCGAGTCGTCTCGGATTCAAACTATCAAAATGCAATGTTCGATATACACAATGAACAGCGACGTTTACCTTTATTCCTGTGTGTAGAAACAACTTTAGTGTATCCTGCCTGAACTCCCATCTCCCTATAAAGAAATTACAAAGTGAGTTTAAGCAACTCGCAATGGCCGCCATTAACTTAAGATTTAGATTCGTCTCCCCTCACACTTTTTAATTTCTCCTACTTATCAAACCGTATCGACTAACACTTAACTACCGTTATGTGGAAATCAAAACAAAGTTTTATTCAATTAACCAAGTAAGTAATCTAGCAAAGCAGTATTTGGGTAGTTCATGACTTTCATGTGGTCCAGGCTAGCTTCGCTCTAAAACAACAAAGACGGCCACTGTAATAACAATATTACAAAGTGAATAAAAACCCACCTTTCACGGTTCCTCCATGTAATTTTAGTCCCCCAAAAAGCCACTGTTCTATTATAAACGCCTCGTGTCCGCTAGACCACGACTGTAGTGTTTCATGTTTGTCACCCGTTTGTCATAGTTGGCTGCTCGCCGAATCTCGCCTCTCGGCTTTCTTGTTGTCAACGAGAAGAACTCTTTTGACTTCTACATACACTTGTTGCTCCGAAATTTGCGTAGTACGATTCTAGTTGGTTCTCACAACCGCTCCCAAGTGTAGTTTCGTCTTGTGCATTGGCCACGAATCGAAGTAACTCAATATTATAAATCTTTCTCGGTTTCTTTCTTGGTTTCCTGTAGTGTGACGTCAGTATCGAGCCAGCAGCGCCCCCCTGACTACCTACCCCTCCCCCCGTCGCGTCGCTCGGCTCCATGTTGTGACGTCACCGGCGCGTGATCGCGAACGCGCGACCATCAACAAAGCATCGACCACCCACCCCTCCCCAGTCATTCGGGTGTCACTCACTTGGCGGCGCCATGTTGTGACGTCATGCCAATCTGTGACGTCAGGCCTCACGGCACGCACGGGAAAATGGCGGGAAATCTCGACGTCGAAAATTCACTCGCATCCCTTTGCGACCTGTGATGCTTTGGGTACCCTGTGGGAATTCATACCTGCGCTATTATTTGCGATCGTTTGAACGCTTTTTCCTTAGGTATGGTGCTCCGCTCTGCGGCCTTCGGCCGCAAAGGAGCTCCGCTATTATGCTTAATCATGATCTTGTTGATATATGGCGTCTGAGAAATCCTAATATAAAAAGATTCACCTGGAGACAAAAGAAACCTTTGAGACAAAGACGACTTGACTACTTTTTAGTTAATGATGATATACAAGAAGATATTGAAAGCGTTGATATAATACCTTCGATAAAATCTGATCATTCTGCCATTATTTTAAAATTTAGCCAAACCTCTGACGATAAGCGTGGGTCATTTTATTGGAAGTTTAACACAAGTCTGGTGGACGATCAAGAATATATATCGCTAATTAACAACAAATATCCGGAATGGTTAAACGATGTTAAGGATATATCGGACAAGAGGGTTACATGGGATTATGTAAAATTTAAAATTCGAGAGATAACAATTTTTTATTCTAAGCAAAAGGCTAAGGATCGAAGATCTTGTATAAAAGACATTGAATACCTACTTAAGTTACATGAAGAAGAAAATGATAAAAACCCATCCGAAGCAAACGCAGCGAATGTAGAAGCTGTTCGCCTAGAGTATGAGAAACGTATTGATTATATAACTAAAGGTAGTATTATTAGATCGAGAGTAAAGTGGTACGAATATGGAGAAAAGAACAATAAATATTTTTTAAATCTTGAAAATCACCTGTACAAAAAAAATTGGATTCGAAAAATATACACATCTAATGGGAAGTTGACGTCTTGCCCAAAAGTTATTTTAAGGGAATTAGAATATTTTTATCGCGATTTATATGCGAACAAATCAGAAGGTGATGATGATGAAATAGACACATTTCTATCCGCACACAGATCAACACCAAAGCTAACAGAACAAGCGAAAAACAATGTGAAGGAAAACTTACAATTTCTGAGGCCTTCAAAGCTTTACAAGCATTTCAGAAAAATAAATCACCTGGAAGTGATGGTTCATCCATTGAATTTTATGAAATATTTTGGCCACTTTTAGGAGAGCATTTAATTGAGTGTTTAAATTATGCTTATGATCATGGAAACCTTTCTACCACACAGAGGCAGGCCATTATTAAAATAATTGAAAAAAAGGACAAGGATCGCCGCTATTTAAAGAACTGGAGACCTCTGTCCTTGATTAATGTAGACTCAAAAATTGGGAGTAAGGCAATAGGGATGCGAATTCAAAATGTTCTGCCAGATTTGATCCACTCAGATCAACATGCTTATGTGAAGGGCCGTTCAATCTATGATGCTGTTAGGGCAATAGAAGATATTATTGATTTTACGAGATCCGAAAATATTCCTGGGCTTCTTGTTGCTATAGATTTTCAAAAAGCCTTTGACTCTGTAAATAGACATTTTTTGCTGAAATCTTTAAAGCACTTTAATTTTGGTCCCTCTTTTATTACTTGGGTAAAGGTATTTCTATCGCAGCTGACAAGCTGTGTCATGAATAATGGCCATTGTACGCCCTATTTTGAGATCAACTCTGGCGTCCGCCAGGGAGATCCTCTCAGCGCTTTCCTTTTTATTCTCGTCCTGGAGACACTAGCTAACCATATAAGGGAAAATAAGAACATCAAGGGAATCATAATAAATGATGTAGAAATCAAAGTGAGCTTGTTCGCTGATGATATGACTGTGTTTCTCCAAGATAAATCTTCTTTTGAAGTGTTAATTAGATTACTCAATAGATTTGGAAAAATTTCTGGCCTTCAAATTAATAATGATAAAACAGAGGCTATGTGGCTAGGCGCTAGTTTCAATACCAAGAAATTTTGCCAATTAAAAAGTTAATGAGCCTATAAAAATTGTTGGTGTATATTTCACCTATGATAAGAAGCTCAGGAAAGAGTTAAATTTTGAATCTATTATAAAATCTTTAAAAGAGACTCTTAACTTATGGAAATTGAGAAATTTGACTGTGTTCGGAAAAGTCCAAATCCTTAAGACTTTTATTATACCCAAAGTCCTATACCGAGCTACTATATTATGTTTCGATAAGGAAATTTGTAATGAGGTTAATAGATTAATGTTCGATTTTCTTTGGAATGGAAAAAAGGACAAAGTTAAACGCTCAGTGGTAATCAACAATTACAATAAAGGAGGAATTAGAATGCCTGACTTAGAAATGATGATAAAGTCACAGAGAATTTCCTTTTTAAGGCGCTTTCTAGAAGCAAAACCAACAACTTATTGGAAAGTTCTTCTATCTGGCCTTCTAAAAAAAGTTGGAGGGCCTTTCTTACTAAAATGCAACTTTTCTTTAGAAAAATTACCAGTTAAATTGCCTAAGTTTTATGACGAAGGCTTTCGGGCTTGGTCTAGTTTTACAACAAACAGAGATGACTGTAATGAGTATGAATATGTTTCTGAACAAATTTTATGGAACAATCAATTTATTTTGGTTGATAATAAGTCGGTTTATAGGGATCATATTCGCAAAGGGGGACTCGTTAAGGTGAAGGATATTATTGATAACCAAGGAAAATTCCTTTCTTTCCAAAAACTACAAAGAAAGTATGCTCAACTTAGCCCCGCAGAATTTCTCTTACTTCGGGGAATGTTTAATTCTCTCCCTGTTAAATGGAAACACGCACTTCGAGATGCCCCTAATAATAACAATAATAACAGCAGTCAATTAAAACAAGAAGACGAAAAGAAAGATAACGATGACTTGACAACTAAAACAGTTGATCAGAAAACTTTCACTTTAAACAAAATCAATACGAAACAAATTTACAGCCTATTATTAGATAGAGCAAATGTCACACCCACCGCTCAAATAAAATATGAATTGGATTACCCTAATCACGGTATCAATTGGGAGAAGGTATATTGTTAGAATACGTGCCTGATATTACGTATCCATTATCTGATTACTCTATCTAAGTCATGATTCACCACTTTAGATTAGATAGATTAGTGCTATCACAATTATTATGATACCTGTATGTAATTTCCTATGTAGGACTTGCCGGAACCAAAAGAATGTAACTCTAAATAATCGTACGTGAATTCCATTCTTGATACGCCTAGAAACTTGTATATAAATATGATTGAGCTATATGAAATAAATCAGTTGTTGTTGTTGTTATATATGTGAATATCCTGTCAAGTTCTTGTATGCTATCTTGTGTAACTACTATGGCTATTGGGCTAAACGCAACAGGTTATGGGCCCAGGAGGACGCTCATGTTCAGTGGAGACGAAAGCAAGTACGAGCTCTGGGAAGTAAAGTTCCTTGGCTACATGCGCCTCCAGAAGCTGTACGATGTGGTTATACCAAAGGAAGGAGAAACCACGGCCCCTGACGAAGAAAAGAACGCAAATGCGTTCGCGGAGTTGGTCCAGTGCTTGGACGACAGAAGTTTGGCTCTCGTGATACGAGAGGCCAATAACGACGGCAGGAAAGCCCTAGGTGTCTTGCGAGAGCACTACCAGGGCAAGGGGAAGCCAAGAGTAATTGCCCTATATACTGAGTTGACTTCCCTGACGATGAAGGATGGCGAGTCTACAACGGACTACATCCTCCGAGCGGAGAAAGCATCTACCGCCCTGAAAGCCGCCGAAGAAGTAATAAGCGATGGGCTACTGGTAACCATGGCTCTAAAAGGCCTGCCAGATGGCTACAAAACCTTCGCGACGGTGGCAGCGCAGAAGGACAAACCGATGACCTTCAGCGAGTTTAAAACAGCTCTCCGAAACTATGAGGAGACGGAGAAAAGCTGCCGAAGGACCCCTGGAAATGACGAGGAAAGCGTCATGACTTTAAAGCAAAAATTCCAGGGAAACTGCTACAAATGTGGAAGAAAAGGCCACAAAAGTATTGACTGCTACAGCAAGGAGTCTAGCAAATGGTGTGCAAAGTGTAGGACTGTATCACACAACACAAGAGACTGTCGCAGCAGGAAGCCCCAAGGTCAGTCACAAGGGCAACAGAGATCAGGCGACTCCGCAAAGAAGAGTGCCGAGGAGGACGAACATGATTTCGCCTTTACTTTTAGTGGAGAACAGATAACAAATAGGAATGGTAAGAAAGTCACTAATCTCTTACTAGATAGTGGTGCTACGAGCCACATTGTAACAGAGCGGGAAAAATTTGTGAGTTTTGATGAAAATTTTGACGCAAATGGTCATTACATTGAATTGGCAGATGGAAGTAAGGCCAATGTAGTTTTGGGAAAAGGGAATGCCAAAGTAAAGCTTTTCGATGTAAATGGAAATTTACAAGATGTTATTCTCAACAATGCTCTGTACATTCCGTCATACAACCAAAACATTTTTCAGTTTCTGCTGCCATTGCAAAGGGCGCGAGTGTCAGTCTTAATAAGGACGCAAAGTATTTTAAAGCACCAGATGGCACAATGTTTGAGGTCGAGCAGAAAGGCCGTTTGTATTACCTAAACAGCATTTCATCTTCAAACAATAATGCGAGTTCTTTAATGCAGTGGCACCAAATTATGGGTCATTGTAATTTTCAAGATTTACGCAAATTGGAAAATGTTGTTGAAGGCATGAAAATTGCGAATGATGAACAGCTCGATTGCGCTATTTGTACGCAAGGCAAAATGTGCCAAACTCGGAGCCGTAAGCCAGATGATAGGGCTAAAGCACCTTTAGATTTTGTGCATTGCGATTTGGCCGGCCCGATAGATCCCGTAGCAAAGGGAGGTTTCCGATATGCTTTGTGTTTTGTAGATGATTTTACCGGTATTAACATGGTGTATTTTCTGAAACAGAAAAGTGATACTCTAGAAGCGACGCAGAAGTTTCTTGCTGACATCGCTCCATTTGGTAAGCCAAAGCGCATTAGATCGGATGGCGGGGGTGAATTTACAAGTAAACAGTTTAAGTCTTTACTTCGCAAAAATCGCATTAAGCGCGAGACAAGTGCGCCGCATTCTCCGCACCAGAATGGTACTGCAGAAAGGATGTGGCGAAGCCTGTTTGAAATGGCGAGATGTCTTTTGCTAGAGTCTGAATTACCTAAGGAATTGTGGACGTACGCAGTAATGACAGCCGCATACATTCGTAATCGTTGTTTTAACGCGCGATTAGGTAAAACGCCTTATGAGGCCCTTATCGGAAAGAAACCGGATGTGAGTAGGATGCATGTTTTTGGCTCTACGTGTTATGCCTATGTTCAGAACGCGAAGAAATTAGAAGCGCGCAGTAAGAAAGGCACTTTCGTAGGTTATGACCGAGATAGTCCGGCATACCTTGTTTATTACCCGGAGAGAAACGTTGTAGAAAGAGCGCGATGCGTAAAATTTCTTGAACAAAACAAAGTTTACGTGCCTAAGATAGACGAAGACGAGAGTGTGTTACCGACCCCACCTACAACTGTTGACACTGACGTAACAGAACAAACAACAGAAGAGGAGGACGTGACGGAGTCTGAGAGTACTGAAAACGAACTAGAACGTCGTTATCCCGGACGAATTCGCAACAAACCTAAGCGTTTTGACGAATATGCAATGAACAGTGACTTAGACGAAGTTAGCAACACTGTAGACTTCTGTTATCGAGTCGCGAACATCCCGACCACTTATGACGATGCTTTGATTTCAAAAGAGATGCCAAAATGGCAAAAGGCCATGAATGACGAAATGACAGCTCTAATTGACAATGACACGTTCGAGTTAGTCACGCCACCCGAGGGTAGACAGATAGTGGGGGGGAAATGGGTTTTTGCCGTGAAAACGGGACCTAATAGAGAAGAGACACATAAAGCACGCTACGTAGCTAAAGGCTATTCACAAATCGCAGACATAGACTATCAGGAAACGTTTGCGCCTACTGCTCGCATGAGTTCAGTACGAATGCTTATGCAAACAGCAGTGCAGAATGACATGATTACTCATCAAATGGACGTTAAGACAGCTTATCTAAATGCGCCAATTGACTGCGAAATTTATATGGAACAACCGGAAGGCTTTGAGAAGCGCGGAGAAAACGGAGAGAAACTAGTTTGTAAGTTAAAGAAATCTCTATATGGTTTGAAACAAAGCGGGAGAAATTGGAACAACATGCTTCATAACTATTTGCTAAGTGAAAACTTTTCTCAATCGCTCGCAGACCCATGCGTGTACACTAGAAATTCAGAGGAAAATGGATTGATTATTTTGATCATCTGGGTAGATGATATCATAATTTCTGCAACTACTTTAACTTTGTTGGAAAGCGTTAAAGAGGCTCTGTGCAGAAAGTTCAAAATGAAAGATCTTGGCAAACTTTCGTGGTTTTTGGGAACAAATTTCAAATGCAACAAAGATTCAATCGAGATGAGCCAGACACAATACATAGATAAAATCCTCTCGAAATTTGAAATGTCAGATTGCAAACCAAAGGCAACGCCGTGCGCTCTAGGAGCAGAAAAGAGTAACGACGAAGAAGCGCGCGAATTGGATGATCCGAGATTGTATAGAGCAATTGTGGGGAGTTTAATATATGTAATGACAGGTACTAGACCTGATTTGTGTTACACTGTGACTAAACTTTCACAGAATATGGCAAAACCAACTCAGTCAGATCTCAGTATGGCAAAACATGTACTGAGATATCTCAAAGGTTCACGGGAACAAGGCCTTAAATTTGGCAAATCGGAATCAGCCTTGATACTTACAGGCTCGTGTGATTCGGACTGGGGAGCATCTGTGAAAGATAGACGCAGCATAACTGGATATAATTTTCAGTTGACTGAGAATGGACCGTTAATTTCATGGAAAAGCCGCAAGCAGCAAACTGTAGCTTTATCTACTTGTGAAGCTGAATACATTTCACTAGCTAATGCTGCACAAGAAGCTAAATTTTTGAAACAGCTATGTACTGACATGAGTATTATGGTTGAAGAAGTAACGATTCATGTCGACAATCAGGGAGCAATTAATCTAGCTAAGAACCCAGTTAACCATCAAAGATCGAAGCACATTGACATCAAATACCACTTTATCAGATCAGAAATTCAAAGTGGAAATGTAAAAGTTCAGTATGTCCCAACTGAGGACAATGTAGCAGACATTTTTACAAAACCAGCCACAAAAGCTAAGCTGGAAAAGTTCAAAACTTTTATTATGGGAAATTAATTTTTTTTTTTGTTGAAGGTTCGTAACATCAGAGCAAGTGGGGGTGTTAGAATACGTGCCTGATATTACGTATCCATTATCTGATTACTCTATCTAAGTCATGATTCACCACTTTAGATTAGATAGATTAGTGCTATCACAATTATTATGATACCTGTATGTAATTTCCTATGTAGGACTTGCCGGAACCAAAAGAATGTAACTCAAATAATCGTACGTGAATTCCATTCTTGATACGCCTAGAAACTTGTATATAAATATGATTGAGCTATATGAAATAAATCAGTTGTTGTTGTTGTTATATATGTGAATATCCTGTCAGTTCTTGTATGCTATCTTGTGTAACTACTATGGCTATTGGGCTAAACGCAACATATATACCCTTCCATTCAGGGTCACAATAGACGTCAAGCATAGAGAATTTCAATGGAAAATCATTCACAGAATTTTATATGGAAATAAAAAGCTTTATCAAATGAAATTAGTAGAGTCTCCTCTCTGCACCTTTTGCGCTAAGGAAGAAGAGACCCTCGAGCATTTATTTGTTCAGTGCAAATATGTTAAACTTTTTTGGGTAGCAATAGAAAATCAGTTCAGATCTCTGAACATACTTGAAAATTGTCTTTCCCAAATTAAAATTTTGCTTGGCTGTTTCGATCAAACAAACAATGCAATAGTGTTAAATTTTTTGATTATAATAGCTAAACGTTATATTTATTTTTGCCGCAGTGTAAGTATAAAACCAATGTCAAATCCTAGCCTGTTTTGGAAACGAGTTAACGAAATTTACCACACAGAACTTTCTATTGCTACCAATAAGAACAAGATTAACTTCCACAACAAGAAATGGAAAGCCCTTCTACCCCTTTAATGTATGTACAGCAGCAAGTTTTCTCTTTTTGTTCCTTTTATAACTACTTTACCTATCATATATTGTAATAAGTGTGTGTGCGTGCGTGCGTGTGTGTGTGGCGTGCGTGTGTGTGAGTCACTTTAAATATTAGTCCTTTGAATATTGTAAAGACGAAAATAAAATAAAATAATAAAATAATAAAATAAAAAAAAATAAAATAAAAAACTTTTCTTGTGACCCCTGTGTAAAGGTGGACAGGTGCAAATATCTGGTGGAAATGGAATATTAATGAAACTTGAAGGTGACAAATTAAGAACATGATTCTTCCTGGACAAAAGAAAGTGCTGCCCGTGGTGGGGGTACATTTGAACACAATAACCCCTGCTGATAACTTCCATGTGCCTTGATTTTGTTAACACTTACATTATTTCTCTGAAAATTTTGTTGCCTTACAGAGCAAGTGGATTGGTGTTTTGCACCATGTCTGTAATACCCATGAGTGGCCGACAGGAAAGTGTGACCATGGGGACTTGCCAGAAGACCATTCGCTTCCATGGTTTGACAGGAGGGACAAAGATTTTGAGGCACTTCAAAAAGTCATACTGGATCCTACCCTCTTGGACAGTTTCAAGTTCTATGTCCGTTTTAGGTATAGCAGTAACACGTTACAGTATAAATAGAAACTTGTTGATATTGGTACTTACAAACTAAACCGTTCTATTTCTGTACAAGAAATCATGCAACTGAACATAGTAGTAACAGAAGCTTTCGTTTTATCTAGAAGTTTTTGGCAGTTATGGGCAACAGATACATTTGAATGGTCAAGATTTTATCATGAATACACCAATTTCACATATTAGTAGGAAAACAACAAAGACAGATTATAGCTCTGTTGCCAATGACAACCAATTCTTTTATTATAGACATACTGGTGATCTTGAGTGTGTGAACAGCCTTTCCTTGGCATATGCCCCTAAAAGATGTGCTTACTCGTAAGTATAACAACATTCATTGATAACTTATCACCTACTATCTACATGGATTGTTTACACTTTTTAGAGTTTTCTAATGCTTTCATGACACAATGGCCAATTGCAAAAAAATCTACACCCCCCTCCAACACTTGTTGAGGACCCAAGTTCAGGAGCCCCCTGAAAATTTGGGGGTGCCCCTTCCCACCCAGGAATTTGAGTGATTTTTCTCACGATCACCCTGGAAACTATGTTTACCCACCCTGGCATTCAATATTTTGGGAATACTCACCCTGGAATTTTTCTCCATTGCCATATTTTCTTTAAAACATAAACCTGTTTTCAAAATTTACCCAAATGTACCTGATGACCCTTGTCTTCCCAAATATCATGCCAGCTTTACTTATGCTCATCAAACTTGGCTCAATTTCAGGTTTCGTGCCTACAGGGCTCGAAAGCAATTGGCTGCCATAGACTGGAATTACCACAAAGGGAGGGAACAGGCAGTTAGTAAAAATGATGGTGAGGGAATGGTGACCCGCAAATATAATCAGCGAACCAAGGAATGGAACTGTAAAATCATTAAAGTCAACAAAGACTATGGGTACATTCCAATCCTGATGGCCAAGATACTGCATAGGCGCTTACAGGATGTTGACAAAATTACTCGGCACATAAGTCTTTCTGAGGATGACCCTGCCAGAATAGCACCGACCATTGCTCAAGCACCACCGGTCAGCTCAAAAGAGCTATACTTGCTGCAAAAGGCAAAGACTAGGTTTGGCCATCCACCCGAAAGCCCTGGAGCTTCATCAGAGACCACCCAACCCCCGGAGACCCCTGGATCTCATCAGACCGCCTCACCCTCTGAGGCTCCTGGATCTCATCAGACTGCTCAACCCACTGTAGCCTCCGGATCCTCATCAGATCAACCAACCCTCTGAGGCCCCTGGATCCTACCGAGGCCCCTGGGTCAGTCATCAACCTTAACCATTAGCTGAAGGTTGTTGATAGCTGTAAATATTATAACTTATAAAAGCAGAGATCGCTTATATCTTTATATATAGTATCTGCATAACAAAATGCTTTCTTTTAGAATGTGTGATAGAAAGCTACTTTTCAGCCACATTACATGATCAGTATATACTTTTATTCAGAATAATATTGTACATAACTGAAATTTCAATAATTATCTCAACATGGAATTTTCTAAACTATTTACATGACACTTTACTCTCTATAGTCTAAACGATTGAGCCTTGTGACAAAAGTGTCACATGGGGAATACTGTATATTAGTCAAATCACACTAGTGGTCTTTTGTCAATTCTGCATTCTGATTGGCTTAGATTTTTTGAAAGACAGGAAATTGCTTTTGATAAATTGACCTGGTGTGATTTGACTAAAATTTCTCTTGCCCTCATGGCAGTGCTCATGGACTCTGAGACAAATAGCCCATTCAGCCTCATTAGCAAATGACAGAGCCCAATCAGGCTTGAGAAATTAAAATCATTAGTTATCACATGAAAAGGCTGTGGGTTTATTTTTATAACATTCAACCCCTCCTATATGAATGAAGCAGATTGACTTCTCACTCCTACTGCCCTCTGTAATCTTCAATGACTTTCATAGCAGTGGCTTCACTTTTTCTGAAGGATAGACCATTCAAGATGGCTGTTGCAAATTCACGCCTTAAAATTAATCTGACCATAAATCAAATACTGGCTCTAGAAAGGGTATGCTCACATTAGTAATCCTCTAAATTTTCTGTATGCCAAATGGCATGTTGGCTGGGAAAGCAGAGTATGAAAATTGAACATTTTATTATTTCCGTTTTGGTTTTGTCAGAAGATATTGGATATAAATCAGTGAATATTGTAGTTTTACTAAAGTTACCATCTGTTGTCTAGTACTGGTGTTTACTTTTAACAAAAATCGAGTTGAATTTTTGATGGCTATTTTGAAAATAGCTGAGACAGTTCAGTGTGCTCTAAAGCCCATGTATACTCTACTAGGAGAAGAGTAGTGGTTCCTTATCTGCCATACTACACATGAGGGGGCTACTCTGCGTCGTCCCTTCCCTAAAAATCCATGTTTGTCAAGTATATAATGTCTATATGCAGCCTTTCTGAATGCACGTGAACTACTATTTTGTGGATCATTTCGAATATCTGCAGCATTTCTGATGCCCAAACGTAGGACATCAGGATCTAAACAAATCTTCGCAAATCTCCCTTTTGTAGACTCGCAGGGTCCTTTGCGGCAACACAAGTTTTCAATTTCTTGTGGCATGTTTTGGCAATTTCCACATATACACCAGTCAGGGACAGGCTCATCTGGGGGGCGTGGAGGAGGGGGGATGGAGCCAATTCTCTGGGGCTGCTGACCTGGAGCAGGTCCTACAGCTTCATCCAATGGTACAGCATCTGGTTCCTCATCTGTGGGTTCTTCGTCCTCCATGATAAGCAGGGAATCAATATAGTCCATGCTGCCTATACCTCACTGGAGGCTACGAATACACAGACTTTTGATCATTTCGGCATCCAATGTCCCAATGAATTCCTATAGAAGAGTGAATTATAAATGTCAGAATTTTTTTACACAACCACACATGTTATGGGGTTAGACTGTTACAAAATAAACAAGGATGGACCTTTTCTAGTAATGCAACCAATGTCAGGGTTCAGACTAGGATTTATTTTCCAGAATCAGGTGGGTGGTATGAAAAATGAAATAAGTAAAAAAATTGAATCAGTTCAAACTCTAAGCTCTGTCTTGGATGAATATTTGAACTTTTCTGAAATTTTTCCTACAGTCTTGTTGGGCTCATAGTTTTGCTGGACTAAATGGAATGGCATTATGTGAGGGAAAGTAAATTACATGTAAACGGTACCTTTACTTCGCGGTTTGCTCTTCGAATGTCTTCCTCCTCGCTTGGACGACCTGCTGGCTCTTCGATTGCTGGTTGTGCAGTAACAGATTCCTTAGAAAAAGCAAATCGTGTATTAGCTACACTGCTAGCTAGTGAAGAGGCTTTTCGCCAGTCTCTGGATTATCATCTCTCTTTAATACATTGACCTCATTTATTCGCAATTCTGTGTGCACACACAGGGGAAAGCTTTGCACGCAGAGTAAGCTTAGTAGACATGAGCTTAACTGATAATTTTGTAAGTATTTTTAAGTTGCAGTAGTTTTAGCTTACATATTCCCTTCGGATGTGGACTGGAAATAAATCCTCGCGCATTTTCCAGTGTACTTTCCCAATTATTATAAGCTGCTACTCGATGCACCCAAACTTCCTTGCTTAGGAAATCTGTGTCCAAGAATATCATCGAAGTAAAGATAAGTAGAACTTTTACCTTGTTCTGGCATGGTTTTGTTTTTTGTTCCACATTTATCTCGCGGTACAAAGCTGTTTCGCTGTTATACATGGACAGCCTCTCGTGCTATCTCGGGTTGCTTTTCTTCTTGAGCAAGTGCTTTTGCAATCACAAAAGACTTCCACCTAAACCAAAATAAAAAGGATCTATGAAACCTGCTGATAAAACTTCGCATGATGCAAAATCACAATGTGTTGTTTGTTTGTGAGAAAAGCTAGAACCGCACCGCGCTCGATCCGCGAAGTTATTCAAGTTAAAACTCACCGTTTCTCTCTCCGATTCTTGTATATTCGCACCAGACGTGCCAGGCTCATTGGGGTCGATCTCCATCTCACCGACATCCATTCTTTCTACCGTAGAGAATTGTTTTTTTGTGTGTTTTCTACAGTGCCTGATTTCGCGCGGGTTTTCTCTGAGAGGTGAGAGATCACACAAAATGCAAATGAGCACTGCACGCTAAATGCGCATGCTCAAAGCTTATGCTAATGAATTAACGGTCGCTACTACTGCGCATGACGAACTAATGACACAGCCCCTTTAATTTCTTGTCATTGCTTTTGACATCTCAGAAACCTCGCTTTTGAACATTATTCTTGCTTTCCTGAGATGTTTCCATTACAATAAATAAACTGATAGCCTTTGATTTTTTTGTAACTGAACTTCCAGAAAACTTCGCTGGTAACTCGCTAGTAACTTTGAGTCTGATTGGCTTTCCTTTCGTCCTATTATTTGTACAATTTGTCCTAAGACTTTAACAATACTTTATAGATTTCAGTTTCGAATATTACTACATTCTCTTAAAGAATTAAATCGGCCAAATCTTCAAAACACACACCGATGCTCAGCCTATTGCGCTCCTTTGTCAAGTACCGTTAACTTTGCTTGATCCTTCTATCGTGAATTATAGTACAGAGCTCGTTCTTCAGATAATCTGTTTTATTTTTCTCCTCTATAAGTTGCCTAAATTTATTGTGCTTTCATTGAGACTCAAATCCGTAACTTTTGCCTATGTTAGCGAAATTTTGAGCAAAGATGTATCGCGTAATGACGAAAAACCCGGCTCTTGCGCGACACTATTAGGTCACGTTATCCTTGACTAAACTGTCATTTTGACGAATGCCAGGTATCGATTTCAGCTCAGACAATGGGGGCCAAAAATAAGTAAACACTTGCTATCCAGGCTGTTCCCCGCTCCCCTGTTCAATGTTGTTTGGTGCGCGCGCGTTCAATTCAAATTGGCATACTCCAACATTGGAAGGGGGAACGGGGTGTTTACGATACTTTTGTCCGCCGCTGTCTGAGTGAAGTAACGCATGCGCACTAGCCTACTTTAGGCACTTGGAAAATAATACGTGACTGTCTGAAATCACACGCAAATGAGGGCTTATTTGTTGCCCCTAAAGTTTCCCAAAAAAATGGTGTTTAGGAGAAAATTTATTCCTAAACCAGTGCTTTCATATTATTCAGAACATACAGAACAGTTTTTCAAACGCTTCTGCTCGATTCTTAAAATATTTCGCTTGATGTTTTCTGTCGATGTCATCGTTTTGCACGGGGTGTTTGAGCTGATAGTTTGCGCCAACTGCGAAGTTATTAAAGGCAAAAAATCTGACAGCTAGTTTTAACCACGAGATTCTAGATAAAAGGGAGAGTTTACGATTCTCAATCCGCAGCACGGGGGAAGTTTACTTGTTTGTTTGTTTGCTTCTTAACGAGATACAGCACTCTGTCTGGTACAGGGCCATGTGCCATCGGTAAATGGTTAAGTTGCCGCCATTTGACTTAACCATTAGAAAAACCTTGGTTCTCCGGGATAATTGATTTCAAACTAGGATAAAAATATCACTATATCTTCACTAACACTACATTATTTGTTCTCAACCAAAAAGGCGACAGAAAAATACAGTTTTAATGAAGTAAAAAGCGTGGTAAACCATTAGCGACAATATAATATAATGAGTAATACTTGTCTTCTTATCATTATGAGCAGCTTAACCATTCAACTTAACCGTAATATTTTTCTTACATGCTCAAAGGTAAACAAAGTTCTAACCCTGTATGTCGAATATAGCGCTAGATTGCTAGCCATTTCAAAAGCTTAAACTTTAAAATGTGGATAAAACGAAGACGTTTTGGCGAGTTTAAATGAACGGTTAAGTCGGTTAAGTGTAATGTGGTGGTGCTTGTTTAACCATATGTATTTGCATATTTGGCGTCCGTAGAAGGCCCGAGGTAGTTGCGCATGGAAAAAGCATCGAGTTAATTTCTTGTCATTGCTTTTGACATCTCAGAAACCTCGCTTTTGAACATTATTCTTGCTTTCCTGAGATGTTTCCATTACAATAAATAAACTGATAGCCTTTGATTTTTTTGTAACTGAACTTCCAGAAAACTTCGCTGGTAACTCGCTAGTAACTTTGAGTCTGATTGGCTTTCCTTTCGTCCTATTATTTGTACAATTTGTCCTAAGACTTTAACAATACTTTATAGATTTCAGTTTCGAATATTACTACATTCTCTTAAAGAATTAAATCGGCCAAATCTTCAAAACACACACCGATGCTCAGCCTATTGCGCTCCTTTGTCAAGTACCGTTAACTTTGCTTGATCCTTCTATCGTGAATTATAGTACAGAGCTCGTTCTTCAGATAATCTGTTTTATTTTTCTCCTCTATAAGTTGCCTAAATTTATTGTGCTTTCATTATGAGACTCAAATCCGTAACTTTTGCCTATGTTAGCGAAATTTTGAGCAAAAATGTATCGCGTAATGACGAAAAACCCGGCTCTTGCGCGACACTATTAGGTTACGTTATCCTTGACTAAACTGTCATTTTGACGAATGCCAGGTATCGATTTCAGCTCAGACAATGGGGGCCAAAAATAAGTAAACACTTGCTATCCAGGCTGTTCCCCGCTCCCCTGTTCAATGTTGTTTGGTGCGCGCGCGTTCAATTCAAATTGGCATACTCCAACATTGGAAGGGGGAACGGGTGTTTACGATACTTTTGTCCGCCGCTGTAGGTCAAATGGCAGTATTTAGGACAGACTGACATTTAAGAGATGTTAGAGACCAGATTTATTTTGTTTCTCGGGGATATGAACTGCACTTTCAGGGAAAACGTCAGGACGTTCGAAAGCTTAATGCGAATTACGGCGTTTTTTGTCAGCGTTAGTGAACCGATCTCCATCGCGGGTAAGTTAACTACATTTACAACCTTAGTAGTTGATTCTCCAGACGGAAGACGATGTGAAATCCTCGTCGTTAATAATATTTTTTACCTTTGTCCTTGGCGGTTGATTAGTGAAAAATGTCAGGTCGAAGATTACAAAGCACTTATCGAAGATTATGGACGTTCTTTTAACCTCTCATCCAGGCCTGATCTCCGATTTGCTAACAGTACACTGAATATAAGGATATCGCGTTCTGAGTGAAAATTTAGGAAAACATACAAGCAGTTTTAACTTGTCACACTAACGAATTATTAGCATAAACTGCCTATTTAGCATAAAAAAAAACCCTGGAACTTAAATATATATTTTTCTGCTTGAATATTAATGTCATTCTTCCCAAAAAAGTCCTTGTCGGATGGAACAAAAATAAATTATTTATGTTACTGTACATTGTTATGCACTTCCGACATAAAAAGGGCGAGAAAAATATGGTTTAGTTTTCATCTTTCCTCGCTGAGTTGCCATTTGAAGCTTGCTGGAATGCGGTCTCGTGTTATTCGTTTGTGCGAAACTGACATCTTACTAATATCAAGATCAAAATTCTGTCGAACCTCGATAAATATTTGTATTAGGTTTCTATTCCTTAGTGCATTGAAGTCTGAAAGTACAAATTCGTATACGAATGGTTTATTAATGGGGAACTCTCAAATGATGTATTTCGGGACTTTCGGTGTTTCTGTCGATGTGTACGGAAATGATTTTAGACGCAAAGGCGATTCTTTGTCGTGTGTTTTCTATACAGAATAATCCTACTTTGTACAAAAAGAGTTGCGGTAATCGTAACTGCTTGAGATATTCTACAAAGGATATTCGATAAAATGTACATATTTCATTGTTGTTTTGTTTTCTCCTGCGATATTCAGATACAAAGTTAACTGTGCTTCGCGGCTGAACACTGCTAAAAATAGAGCATGTCCAGTTACCTTCAACATCTTGTGAACGCGGAGAAGTTATTATTTCAAATTTTCAACAGTTCGACAAGAATAATAACTGAAGCTTTCCTGTAAATATCAGCTCTGTACTCTATTCTTAAGATATTGTGCCAAAAATCAGAATTCAGTTAAGTCGACGCTGATCTTGTCGCTATATCTTACTGCTGTGAATGTGTGTGTTCGTAATTCAAATTGCTGGGATGCGATAGCTCAACCCTTATACTTGCTCGCTTTGCCTTTTTTTCTCCTTCAAAATACTTCAAGCGAAGAGCGCAGGAGTTCCATGTTCGTGTTTCAGTATTTTTGGGATCAAAGCGTCATCGGCTGTCAAGCTAAAAATGGTAAATGGCAACGGACAATGGTTCTGCAAATTTACGTGGCAAAACGCGGTAAAACGCGGCGTTCTGCACCACAGTCGTATAATCCGAGTTGACCACTCGAATTCAGCTCGGTGTCGAACCAATTAATTAGAGTCGAACTTATTTGCAGCAAACGTCGCATTATACATGTACCTATTTCAGGATAAATAGCTTCGACCGAATTAAATACGAGTAAAATTCGACGTATGCCTTAGGCATAATCTCGCCTGTTTGGATATTTCAAATTTACCAAAGGAAGTATTTTAAGAATAATTGATATAACTTGAAAATTCGACGGTGAAGATTTTTTTACTATGGATGCTAAAACGCATCCATAGTAATAGCGGAGCTCCAGCGCGGGCCGAAGGCCCGCGCAAGCTGAGCACCATACCTAAGGGAAAAACGTATACCATCGAGTTGATTTTTGAACGTCACGGGCATTATGGATCATTTTGATGACGTCATTGATGGCGTGAGGGAACGTGACTTTGGTGTAGAGTTCCTCTTATGGTCTTTGAAAGTTTGTCAAAGTTTGGCTTCTATAGAAGCTTCCCTTCGGGAGATATGATTTTTTCTTTATTTTTCTGGTATTAAACCTATAGCGTCCGCCGTCCGCCGTCCGCCGTCCGCCGTCCGCCGTCCGTGTACACATGGGAACCCTGTGGTATGCAAAGAAAAAATTATATCTCCTCAAGGGAACATGCTAAGACAGCCATACTTGGGATATTTTGTCTATGCTACAAGGGGGGTGCTGTAGCACGGTCACGTGATGTGACGTCATCGATGACGTCATCCATGCTTGAAAAATTAAAATCTCGTGAAGGGAAGACTCTAAAACAACCAAACTTGGGTAGTGTAGTCTAGGTCAGCAGATGAGCGACATGAGTTGGTCACGTGATATGACGTCAGCGATGACGTCATCTATGCTTGAAAAATGAATATCTCGTGAAGAGAAGACTCTAAAACAACCAAACTTTGGTAGTGTAGTCTAGATCATCAGATGAACGAAATGAAGTGGTCACGTGATGTGACGTCATCGATGACGTCATCTATGCTTGAAAAATTAAAATCTCGTGAAGGGAAGACTCTAAAACAACCAAACTTTTGTAGTGTAGTCTAGATCACCAGGTGAGCGAAATAAAGTGGTCACGTGATATGACGTCATCGATGACGTCATCTATGCTTGAAAAATTAATATCTCGTGAAGGGAAAACTCTAAAACAACGAAACTTTGGTAGTGTAGTCTAGGTCACCGGATGAGCGAAATGAAGTTGTCAGGTGATATGACGTCATCGACGACGCAATCTATGCTTGAAAAAATATTCTCTTTATTGCACTTTTGAATCATTCCATTTGGAGGAATTAATACCTTAATTTTTCGGAAGGAGGTCATCTCACTTGACAGGATGCTTATTTTCGTCCCGTATTTGTATTGTGTCAATGCAGCAGCATACCGAAGAAAACACTGTTGTATACATATCAAGAGACATTTTTTTCTTAAAAAGCCTATAGTATAAACCATGTACACATGGGAATCCCTTTCATTCGCACAGAAAATTTTATAACCGGGAGCTCCGCTTTTAGCCAGTGGCTAAATCTATATATTAAGGGTTTACTCTGAGAAATACCCAGGTCAGCCTTTCCCATGCGATTTTTAAATCGCAATGTTATGATTTTACCTTTAGAAATGTCTTGTGGCGCTTCTGTATAGTGTGCCGAGCGCAAATATCAGAAAAATAGGGTAGCTCTTCAATATTATATCGGTTTATGTTCACTCTTACTTATTTAAAAGAGAGATTGGAATCAAGTACCTACAGAAAGGAATATTTCATAAACGAATGAGAGCAATATCTTGTCGATAATGTGCTTATATTGTTATAGTATTCAATCCGAGCTCGAAATAACTAAATTGCTGGACTTGTTTCGCAAGTCTCTTTTGTTAGAGGTAGAGCACAGCCAACTGAGATGACTTACCAATGATGACTTACTTTTTTTGAGATTTCTATTTTGTGCTCGCATTTTCGTATGTTGTATGCTAGGGTCTTGCAACATTTTCCAACGCAAAAATATTTGCAAAATGTTAATGAAGAAATTACTATTTTGCTGTCAGAAATGTGGGCTAGACTTTCAGAAGTTGGGCGAGCAAATATATAAATACTATAATTGGAAATATGTCCTCACATGTTTAATGCATAGCATACACAAGTTTATCCTTTAGCCCATTGTTTTATTATAATCGTCTCTTTGCAGTGCCATCTGGTCCCTGCCCAGCAGGATGGGCCACTTACAACTTCGGTTGCTATAAAGTCGTACCAGTAAAGTAAGTGGTGTATTCATGATACTACAACTGAAATAATTGAACAAAATTTAAAATTCAAACACTGGAACTTATTACAATGAAACTTAAAGTACCACTGAAACGAATCTCAACTCCTGATTAAAACCCGTGAACTTGAAGATAAGCTATTTTGCTTTCATTGTTCCAAATATAAAATATTTTCGAAAAGAGGAACATGAAAAATTTTGCTTCCGAAAAAACGATTTTCGAGGTTTATTAGACGACAATTTTCGGAGCTGATTATCATACAATTAGCATGATATTTGCATTAAGTTTTCAAATAAGGGGCTTGTAAATGTCAGTTGATGTACAGGGCGTTAAAATGGTGGAGGCAACTGACAAGGAATCCGAGAGTGGAGTACGATTCTCTGCCGCTGGAGCTCTGTTTTGTAACGCTATTAAGAATAAGACTGAATCGTTTGCAAGAATAGAGTGTAGAATAGAAAATGAAATAACAGAACTTATTATATAGACACGAGTGTTTTACTGGGAAATACGCCACTCGTAGATCTCATACGAAGCTACATCCGGGTCCTCAGTGACATATTTTCCATATCCTCACTAGTGAGTATATATTTTCCATGTCCTCACTAAAGTGAGGATATCACTAGTGAGGATATCGGTCAAAACAAAAGTGCTTGGAAATCAATTTGGAATATTTTTTCTGGTTTGTCTATATAATAAAAAGAAAATTACACGGTGGCTTGAAGATATGAGTTTTATTTTCTCGTGTCAAAAACAATATTTTACTCATTCGCTGCGCTCATTCGTAAAATATTGTTCTTGCCACTCGAAAATAAATCTCATATCTTCGCGCCACCGTGTAATATCCTCTATATATCCCCCTGCCCTATGTCCACAATAAACATATAAAAATAGATTTCGCGCGACTTCCGGTGACAAATCATGACGTCATGCGTCACACAAGGCCAACGCGGGAATTTTTTTCAGAGAGAATTTTTGTGACAAAATACAGTGAAAGAGATAAGATTGACATACAAAACCTTTTTGTCATTTATTGTAAAATGTTGATGCTTATTTTTTTATTGTGGTACAAATGCGAACCTGTCAACAAGTTTTCCGCAACCGAGAACTGAACTCAAGTAAAATCAAAAGTCAAAGACGATAAATTGAGTTTTATTATTCAGTCTTTTCAAGCACATCTCAACAACTAAGTAGAAGTCGCGATTTGTGGCTCTAGATCATTTAAAAGAAGGAGAAATGATTTCATATTTTTCAATCAAATGTTTTTGTCTATAGCACAATTTCGGCTTGGAAACAGAATGAACCAGAGGCAATTTGATTGCCTCAGATATTTAGAAAGTCTTAGCCCATTTGGCGAAATCAAAACTGAGATTTGTTTGTTTATTTGCTATTTGTTTATTTTTTATTTTTTGGTTCCGCCGAATTGCCTAAGTCATTCTAAACATCAATATTGAAATTTCGTGCAAACATGATAGCAAAATTTGGTTTTAGAGATGCCTAAAGAGGAAAAAGGTGGTCAACAGTAGCTGAGATATTGTTAAAAGTATTAGCGCAAAAAAGATTCCTTTTTTTTGAATGGATGCAGTTAGCCAGGACTGAAACCTCGTCAAAATCCAGAAAAGCAATAGTGATCTATTCGACACTGCATCCATTCTCTCATCGCATTAAGATTGGGAATAAATTTGGCTCCCGGCCAGCCTAGTCCCTTACTCTCAGCACGTACTATCCATCGATGGGTCCCTCTTCCCAAACTAATATCCCTCCCCAGGGAGCCATCGGCTGCATTACATAGGGGAATAGCAATACCCTTCTTAGCTTAACTACCCAGCCCTGGTTTGATAACTCTATCGCCCCCCCCCCCCCAACCTTATTATCGTCACCTGATTGATACTTTCACTGCATGCAATTACTCCGGCTCATGCGCTCTTTTTCGTGATTGGGAACATGTTGCTGGGAATGCACTAACAAATCGCTTTAATTCAGAGGCGTTCAGAGGTCCCTTATAGGATTCAGATGCCAGTCGTGCCGATGCCCCAGCGCTTTAATTCAGAGGCGTTCAGTGGTCCTTTATAGGATTCAGATGCCAGTCGTTCCGATACCCCAGCGGGGTTCAAGACCTTTGCCAATTGCATATAATAGAGTGCTGTATGGCGATTTCACCAGCCTATATGGTCCATAATTTCTGACAAATCTGCGCCCGTCAAGGCGAGGGTAATCGCACACCCAGCCCTAAAGCCATGCAATGTCTCCCCGTCATCTGCCTTCATGTTTTTGAGATAGCCTTTCAGTCTTGCTTCTACCGCGGATGAGGATAGGGGCGCATCCCTAACCCCAAGATCGGGAGTAACTGGGCGGAAAAGGTAACCCCGTGTTAAGCCAATCCTCATACTGCGAGCGACTTCCATATATCGTTCAATACCCCGTATTGGGCATATCTCCGTCTGTGGGTTTCTTCTAACTCCGAAGACGTTTCCATCACCATCTCTTAGGTTTTGTCCCCAAATATGATTGAATAGGAACCCCTCGTTGTGTGGAAATCTCAAAATCTCTGCCACCTTAATTTGCCCCAGATCACCCGGTCTGTCCCCACTGAAAAAGGCCATCGCGGGCTATCAATATCTTTCTCTACTTCGTCCAGTACCTTATCCAAATGCACAGCTAATTGAGACAGTTTATCTACAAAAAAGGGTGTGGCCTGCTTTGGGGTTACTCTCGCCTGGAGCTGCTTTGCGGTAATCCTTAACCGACTTGTCAGCCGCCGGGTTGCCTAAACTTAATCGTCTATCCCATTCACCGTCTCTACCCATAGCGTGAAATATAGCCCTTAATTTTCCAATATAGGAATCCACTGTTTTATAAGATAGATAAGTCGGACATCCACAGTCAAACTTTCCTTTTTTTCCCAATAAATTGACAAGAGAGACGGTGCACTCGAGTTTTCCCATCCTTGTCTTTGAAGACCAAAAAACGGTACCGATCTTGGGGCGTCACGGTTGCTATAGTAACGTATCCAGGGAGCGCCGCTAAGAACCTCTCTAATTCGCGTCTCAGAGAATCCTTTTGCTTGGAATAACTAGTAGCACGGTCGCAATCCCATGGCTGCTGTAATCGGTTATCAACTTTTTCTAAATCAATGTTCATCTTTTTTGACCGGGCCCTGTTGCGAAACTCGCCTTTTATAACCGCATTGCTGGCAAAACCGAAAATCGTGATCATTGGCATGGGACATCTGACTGAAGGAGCAAACAACTTGGCAATTATCGGAAGGTCCTAAACAAACAAATAGAGCCATGCATGGTTGATAAATTGTATTTCTTCTGTTTACTCTTTTACAATTACATAATTTATCAACTTTTATCTTGTGTGCCCCCCCCCCCCCCCCCGCCTCTTTTTTTTTCATTTTTATTATTATTGTTATTATTATTGTCATTGCATATTACTACTGTTTCTTCATTTCTTGTTACCTGATCAAGCTCAGTTCATTCCTAAAATTGTATCAGAAAAACCGAGATGTCACCTTCGACTGCCCGTCCTAGCGCCCAGCCTCTCTTTGAAAGACAGAGTACAGCAGAAACATCGCCCGTTATCCGCAATCTTGCATTCTTTGCTTGGCACATCCGAGCAGCAGGGGCCACCAATATTTCCGCGGGTAACTATCCGGCGATCACAACAAACGTACACGATTTCCGGTAGCTCTTTAGAAACCGTAACACAGGGCCTATCAGCGCACTGGGGGGAAACGTACGGACGCTTCATTGCAGACGGACACTGTAAGGTCTTGTGCAAATAAATTCACACCTATCGAGTGCGGCGACGGGTAGGGCGTGAAGTGCGGGAGGGGCTTTCCCATCGTCCCGCTCGTCGCATTTGAGTCTAATGCCATCAGAGTCACAGGAGTGGCCCTCCGGGCCCCCCAACTGTTGTTGTACCACCTGCCACACTCTAGGGGCTAGTTTACGATCCAGGTATGATAATCTGCGCGATGGAGGGTCAGCTGGATTCAAATGGGTGGGAACAAATGACAGGCGAAGCAAAACATTCAGTTCCGTTGTTGTAAAGAACAGTTCCTTGATTGCGTCGTTGAGCGCATGACTGCGCCCGCCTTGATTATTCCAAGCGTAAACGACTGCTTGGTTATCAACTAACATGTCGACACGTGCGTTACTCAAATGATTACTAAATGCGCGTAAGACATGGTTAACGGCCTTAGCTTCCTTGGTCGCTATATCAACGGACCTCTCCTCAGTTAACCAATAGTCGGACGTTTCTTGGTGAGGGATAGGTGATAGAATGACTCCGCCCCACCCAGACTGAGAGGCGTCCGAAGCGAGTTGCACCTGTATGTGCCTCTTGTCGCCATAGTAGGGGCTTATCCCACCCCTCAAGGAATAACCAATGAGCTATTTCCTCCTTGAGGGCACCTTGTACTGGTACTGGCTTCATCTTGCGCAACCCAGCGCGATTGCCGCATTCATTTCCCTCGTAAAAAGCCTGGCTGCCGGAACAACCAGTGATAAGGAGACACATTTCCCCGTTTTCCGCTGTAAAGTTTTTACTGATACCCAGCGATTGGCAAGTGTGGCTCTTATCAATTCGACAAACTTTCTCTTCTTATCCTCTTTTAGATGGAAGGTTTCTCTACCTTTTGGGGGGCTAGGTTCCCTTAAGTTTCCTTAAAATGTTGGAAATACGGGAAAATCGATACCCTTTCCGTAATCCATTTCAAGACCTCGTCACGGCTGCCAGCTGGGACGTTTTCAGCGATTTTGCGCAACATGCTCATGTAGTTTTCCAGCACTAAAACTATCGGGGTCTCGGAAAACTAGATCTTTGGCTTTCCCCAAGATTTCCCTTTTTTCTACTAATATAGCTGTTTGCTTCATTTGACAATGTTTATTGGTTACTCTGAGTTCCTTCTCTGGGGACCTGGAACCGATTCTGGCGTTGGGCTCTTTTACGCTCCAAACACCTGGCCATGAAGTGCCCCGGTCTATGGCAGTAATGACATCGAGCAGGACCACCCTTGTTCCTTCTCGTCTGCCCCCCGAATGGCGTGTCCGAGCGATAGGGGTCTGGGAACCTCCGCCAGTTAGCTTTCGTCATTGTCTTCTCTACCTTAGCCACGGCCTCGAAGGCTGTTTGGTGGTCTTTATCTCCAAGCAGTCGCAACACCAGGGACCGGAAGTGCTCTTTTGGGTAGTCAATTTTACCCCTGGCTGTTTAGAAGGCCACGCAATAATAGTTAGAGTTGTCGTCCTGGTTGTCTCTCGCCACGTTCTGGAGGGTCTCGAGCATATCTAAGGCTTCGTATTTGTTAAATTCAGGAATGGGCCGCTGGGCATAGTCGATAGCCTTCATTTTGATCGCTGGTACCGAAGGTTTTGTTAAGTCACTCATTGTCTTTTGCAAACTTTGAAAGTCTTTCTTTAGTTTCGAAACAAATCAACAAGAAAAAAACATTAACCAAGACATATGTTATGCAACCATCAGGTTTACATCTAGTGACTTCTATGCGATCTCACAATCATTATTCCTTCTATTATTCGAGTATGCACTCGTACTCTACATATTGGCCCACCCGCGACCCGTTTAAGATTGCGTCCCATAGAATTAGTCCAACCGGACACAATATGTTTAATTGGTCCAGACGGACCCCCCTTGCGCTCCCAAAGCTTTGGTACAAACGTACCCATGATTGGTCCATGCGGACCCAGTTTGTAAGTACAAGCGTACCCCATAAGAGTGGCCCACCCGGGCCCCTTCTGTTAACAGACGCACCACACAAAATTGGTCCCCGGGGACCCCGTTTAATAGTACAGGCGTACTCCATTAAAGTAAGTTGCATTTAATTCTAATAATAATGGCGTTACTAGACACATCAAGTTACTAGGTAGCGGGTCTACAATTGCAATATTACAATTATTGTTATTATTATTATTATTTATCAAATTGCACTAGCACAAATACTTGAACCATACGCTACAGCGGTTTAGATAACACGAGATATGGCCATGAAAAGGAAAAGTCATGCACAAGCGTAAATGATCCATATGCTTGAAATTTGCACAATATCCAGAAGCAGGAGTCCGAAATAGTACAAAGATACTTATACTGATCGAGGCAGACGCGAATAACCGACGCCTATATACGCAATTTTAGAAAATGAAATGTAACCAGTCCGGTTCATTACCAGTTTTGGTAATATTTTGTACACAATTAGATCACAGAACTCTCCCCTCCCCCCGATGCAGTTCCATGTACTTTCAAAACAAAAATGGCGGCACTTAATAAAACGACGGCTATAAATCGAACAGGAATCACAGAAAATCATCCTCGTTACCCGGCCTTAGTATTTTGACAGAGAAATAATGTATTTTAGTTTGTAAGGCAAGAATAGACCCTTGAAACCAATTAAACGGTCTCGGCTGTTATCATTCGAGCGGGTTTTTGGCATCGCCCCGCGGGGTTGCTTTCACTTCGCCCCTCACGTCCTATCGAGGAAATAAGCCTCATCTGCAATGGAAAACAGAAAACTAGGTGAACAGAAAATTCCTGGCTATTCATCAGTATCCGTTGTTTCAAGGCTTGGCCGTTGGTTACTGCATGGTGCAGTCGAATCCCTGCCAAACTCGAGTGCTTTACGAACTTATTATGGCTTTAGGCTTCGTTTGTGTACCAGTTGATTTTGTTTAACAATGCTGAAACCGCGGACTTTCGCTTCGAGTTTAGTTGGTCAGTGCCTCATAACTTTAAAAGGGTACGCCATATTTGTATGGGGTTTTGTATAATTACCCTGTTATAATTTGGGTCATTTGTCGGCTGGTTATAAGCTTATACACTCTAATCCGAGCTCTCGGGTCCATATCAAAAATCAAAGACGATAGAACTGAACGCAGAAACTCGTTTCCTTGCTGATCTTTGATGAGCTCTTCCCCTTGCCTTTTTGAAGCTATTTGCAGTATGCAAATTGCTTCTTAGTCGTCACCCTCGGACTATGTATGTATCCATTTCCGGTTCAATAGATGGTTCTTCATGAAGTTCACCGTTAGTATAACTA
The DNA here is from genome assembly GCA_033964015.1 of Scolanthus callimorphus. Classification (NCBI taxonomy): domain Eukaryota; kingdom Metazoa; phylum Cnidaria; class Anthozoa; order Actiniaria; family Edwardsiidae; genus Scolanthus; species Scolanthus callimorphus. The sequence continues at coordinate 30,295,297 of CM066914.1, read as the reverse complement.
ACAACCCTCCCCTCCCTGCTTATTAGTTATTAGTGCTTGTTTCATGTGCGTGCTGCAGTGTGTTTGGAATAGGACCCTTTCCAGTTGACTTTTATGACTTTGCAACATACAGGGGGGAGTGGCGGTTGCGTGGCGGTTGCCACTGATTTTACTGCTTTTCAAGTCCAGGCAACGACCTTTGAACCCTTGATCATACCTCCCCCTGGCTACTTTTGACATCAACTCTCCCCTCCTCGGTATATCTCCCCACCCCTCATGGTTGATTACTAATAGCCAACTGGCAACCCATCCAACTACTAACCTCGCCGGAACGCCTTAACTTCAAGAGATTCGGCGAGTCACGCGCTAACCAACTGCGCCACGGGGACTTTGATGACGTAAGCAGATATATAGCTGTCCCAGCTCTTCGTGTCACGCAAGTTCACTGTGTTTTGAGACTCGTCTTCACTTTCCTCAAGGCGAAAATCGAGGCTGTTATTCATCCAACATTGTTGTTTAGATGCTAATGGATTTGCCAATGAGTCGATGTATTCTCCAAACTCGAGAAAAGCTTTGAGCTTTGAGAAAAGCTTTGAGTCTCAACGATAACTGTCCTTACTGTCTCTCGCAGTAGCCAACTTCACTTTGCGGCTTCTTTACAATAATTTGAAGTTATTAAAGCTCACTGAAGTGTTGAAAATGTAAGAATTCGCACAATATTCGACCGATTTCTTTGTGAAAAACAATACCGCACGAGAATCTTATTACTCACACAACAGTGGGATAGAAATCACCCAACTTCTGCCCTCTCAGAAACTTGCTTGGGGCTTCGTTGGCGTGATCGGACTTCGCAAGGCAATCGATCAATTCGGTCTTTGTGAATCGCAAATTTATATATTTATTTTTGCAATTGTTTTGCAGTTTTAAGTGGCTTACTTTCTTATGTTGATTCAATAATGCTAGAAAAAAAATTGAAGGGAGAAAAAGAAAAAAATAGCCGATACCGGGAGTCGAACCTCGGTCGACCCGGTTTGATTTGTTTTCCCCGGCCCTCTGCAGATTGAGCTATTCGCCACTTCTCAACGGACCGATGGCTCGGACCGAGATATAAAGGAAATTAGTATAAACCAACTAATGGTCTATTACAAATCCTGCATTCTGATTGGCTGAGCTACTAATGGTCTATTAGTGATAGACCGTACCTGGCAAAACCACCACCTTTCTTTGCAAGAAAACTTGATTTTTTCAACATAAAATAATCGAATTCATTACCAAAACCGACCAACTAGGTGGTTTATACTAAAACAATTAGACCTCTCGTCCTCATGTGCTATGATATCAATAGACCATTCTGCCTTGGGCCTCATGGTCTATTCATCATAGCCTCCTCCGCAGGCGTCTCGTTGTGTTTTGAAACACCTATTTCGAGCCTTCTTCGACGCGCTTGGTTGGACTTCCGGTGGTGTGATCGTGAAAGGGCCGTGAAAGGGTTTGAACTCGTTCTCAGGTTCCGCTCTGCCAAAACCGCCAACGAAGCGATGCAAAACGATGCAAAGCACACGGAAATCACACGGAGATGCCTGCGGAGGAGGCTATATTCATCATAGCACATTCGGCCTCGAGGTCTAATTGCAGTGGCGTAGCCAGGAATTTCTGAAGGAGGGGGGGGGGGGAGGGGGGCGGATAGTGAAAACATGGGACGAAAATGTTCAAATTTCCTCCAGCAAATACAGTAAATGTATGGGAAATCTCCCGAGAAAGGGGGGGGGGGGGGCCTGGCTACGCCCCTGAATTGTTAAATAGACCGAAGCGTAACCAGGAATTTTGGTTGGAGGGGGGAGTACAATGTCTCATGGCAATCGCAAATAGCTTCCCGTTCGCGTTAGCGGACCTATGTTTTCTCTGGTAGTTATTATCGACTTCACGAGACCAGCACATATAAACGGCTCGACTTCTGACGTGGTGTTACTACTCGCTTCGAGTACATCTACCGACGGCGAAGAAATTTTGACTTCACATCGCGAGTACCCCGAGAAATCGCCGGGTACCCAAGTAATTCTTGTATAGATAGGAAGCAAAACTACTATATTTTCACGCCTATGGGTGCATTTTTGCAAATATGGGTGGAACCTACTTCAATTCGGCCTTTTTCCTATACGATCAGGCAAAAATTAGTGTAAAAACTTGATAGAGACAGCAGTAAATCTTCAAATATTTTCGTACTTCGCTCCGATTTCGTTAGTTTCGCAAGCAATATGGAGTTCCTGTTGCCCTTGTCATGTCTTTGAAGCAAAGGTTCATGGGTAGGGACGTTATAGAGAAAGAAAAGGTGCATTTTATGAAGGGTACGCTTATATCAGCTACAGCCGCCATTTGTCCTATTATGCATGAATAATGAGCAAAATTGATATTACCAAAACTGGTAATGAACCGGACTGGTAACGCAAATTGCGAGGTGTTATCCGTGAAACTAAATACGAGCGGCCACTTCTATATATAAATACTTAACAAACGGGCAGTGAAAAAGGAATACACTAAGCGAGACATGAGTAGATATAAACACCAAATCACTACCAGGAATACGAGATACATTGCAAAGTCACACACGTGGAATATGCACACAGACCGACGCTTCTGAACTTTAATTCTGAACACTAAATCAAAGACAATACCTCTAAATCTTTTTGTTCCACTTGGGGTTGTCGAGGTTGAGGTTGTCGAGCTTGATTTTGGTTGAGCTGAGCTGGCTGACCTTGTTCCGCTTGTGCTTGTTGATCGGCTTGCGGTTGTTCAGGCTGCACTTGTTCAGGCTCGGCCTGAGCCGCCTGAGGGAATTGTACTTCGGCCATATGAAACAACTATTTAGCACGGAACGTGGTAGGCGATATTCGTGGATATTTAGCAGCAGAACTTGTAGTTGTTTCCGACGCTTCTGTAGTTAAGTTCTACGGCATTCTGGGTTCCCCACATAGGATGTGTTCCATTCTTTTACCTCAGAAAGTTGTCATCACTAGTAACATAATACAAGTGAAACAATTATTGATTTCGACTTGCTTGAGAAAATATGGCGATAATAACTCTCCAGACCAATCAGATTAAAGAAAAACAAAGGAAAGAGAATCACTATTTTACGCTAGGTTCCCCATATACAAAAATCGTATATCCTGTATATGAGTACTTCATGTGCTTATATCTTACCATAAATCCTGAGAAAAGTCTTTCTTTCATGGTAATTTTACCAATTTCTGTGTCTAAGCCAATGAAATTGCCGATATTTTCAATAGAAAATAATTGCATTCCAGCATGCTCTGAAGTTGGCTTGGGTAGTTCTTATACGGAACATTACTTAAGCACTGATGAAGCACTGACAAACTTGATGAAGTTGTCTAGACGGCAGGGGGGTTGGGGGAGTGGTGCAACTGCTTCGTTACATATTTTAACGTCAACATTGATATGGGCAAATTGTAAAAATATACATCTCAGAAAGGGATATGAGGCTAAGCAGTCAAACTTGGTAGGATGCTGTGTTAGTGGTGAAGAGGGTTCGATTTCATGGTCACGCGGGGCTTCATTCGGAGATTCGGTTTTAGGCAGTGCCTAAATCTGTAATGATATGTCACGCAATATTCTGTCACGCGGCTACATCCGGGTTCCAGAGAGAATAAATCCATCATGGTGACGTTGACCACGCGGTAGTTCAATTCTCCACTAAATAACTTAACATTTCATGGTACCAGGAGTCAAAATTAACAAAATAACGCCGCCACAGCCTCTAAATCTGACTTGGAATGTCGACGAGGCGTGAAAGAAGTTTTAACAGCGATTCGAGCTGTATATGAAAGCCATAGAAGCTCACAATAAGTCAGACGAGCAGAAAATTACCCTACTTCTCACGGTCGCCAGTCCAGAGATAATTGAAGTTTTCAATATCCTAACCTCAGAGGAAGAGAAAGGTATAGATGATACTGTTCTTCAGAAATTAGAGGAATATTGTACTTCTAGGAAGAATAAGACATACGAAAGATATGTTTTCCGTTCACAAATGCAGAAGGAAAGTGAACGTTTTGAACAGTTTGTCACAGACCTCAAGACAAAAAGTCAGTCGTGCAACTTTGGAACACTGAGCAAGTCCCTGATTAGAGATCAAATTGTGATTGGCATTTCCGATAAGAAAATGAAAGTAAGGCTCCTGGGAGAAAACAATCTAGATCTAGAGAAAGCCATTTCACATTTGTCAAGCAGAAATAGCAAAAACCCAAATGAAAACCCTTGAAAGTACAGACAGGAGGTTGATGTGCATACCCTAAAGGCAAATAGGGAGGTCCAAAACATAAGAGTCGAAGCCCAGATAAAAGCTTCCATGACAACAAGAAAGGCACAAATCCATGTCAAAGGTGTGGTAAATTCCATGAACAAGGAAAATGTCGATGCCATAAACACGTAGTAAACACGTAGGTACTGTGCTTGACGACCCTCCGCAGGAGATCTCTTTCTAGGTGCAATACACACCTCACATAAAAGAAACAACAGTGATTGAGAAACAGTGATTGAGAAAGTTGATACATTCAAATTCTTGGGAATAATAATTGACTCCAAGCTCAACTGGGAAGCTCATATAAACTCAGTTTGCAAAAAAGTTTCAAAAAACATTGGAGTTATAAGATTTATCAGTAAATATCTACCTAAGCACACTCTACGTACACTATACTACTCACTTGTGTATCCTTATTTATTATATGGGAACATTGTTTGGGCTAGCTGTTGCCCTTTAGATAATAAGAAACCACTACAAATCAAACTAGAGCGCTTGCTCAAACTTCAAAAGAAAATTGTAAGGGTCATCTCACACTCTCACTTCAGAGCTCACACTATGCCTATCTTTAAAACTCTACGTATTTTAAATGTTCAACAGATAAATTATCAAGAAACCGCTCTATTTATGTTTAAACTTACACATAATATGCTACCAGATACCTTTAACTTTCTTTTAAGAAATATTACTCCTTCACACAACTACAACACTAGGAATTCCCAAAGTATGCCACTTCCATTCAAGAAATCAAACTTCGGCCAAAATTCAATTTCTTACAAAGGCAAAAAGTTATGGAACAACTTGAGCACTAGCATTAAAGAATCAAAAAGTTTTTTTTCATTTAAAGCTTCTTTATTCAATTATTTTGTTTAGACTTTTTACCCTTGTGCACTGTCTATCAATTTTCCATACACATGATTCCTTTGAATTAATATTTAGGTTTCCAAATTAAATATTATGTTAATTTTTTTACGAATAGTCATTTTATTTTTAATATAAATTTTATATATATATTTTTTCTCATTACTTTAGATTAGTACAATTGTTCCTGTTCTGGCTATTGAAACAATTAGTTTGATTTAATTCAATAAGCCCAATAATAATTTATAATTACAATACTTGATTCTAAGTTTCCTGGGATCATACTGTACAAGCTATGCTTATCATGATACCCAGTCACTTTACATCAGCACATAACATATTATACAGCACCTATTGTATATCTTGTAAAGTGAAAATAAAGATTGATTGATTGATTGGCTGTAAGGCACAGAGATCAAATTCAAATTGGAATTTGGTGCCCAAGTAAATGTTTTAGTCCTGGGTGAGTACAACAAGCCTGAAATCAAACCAACCAATATGACTGTTAGGTCAATCACAGGCGATGAAATTCCCACAACAGGTATTTGTCACACAAGCCTTGAGTGTAGTGGAAAGAAAAATGAAGTGATGTCTGTCATAGTACCTCATGAATGTCAAGCAATCTTAGGGCTAGAGACATGTGATAAGTAATATATATATTTAGCCACTGGCTAAAATCGGAGCTCCCGGTTACATATTTTTTGTGTTAATGAGACAAAAAGGTAGCCATTGTACATAGATAGCCTTGCACCATCACTACCACGTGACCACACAGTCGCACCCCCCTTCCCACTAAGACAACTTCACCCAAGTTTGGTTGTCTGAAGTTCATCCCTTCCCGAGATATAATCTTTTTCTCCTTTGATGACGTCAACGATGACGTCATACCACGTGACCATGCAGTTGCATGTTGTTGCAACCCCCTTGCCACTAAAACAACTTCACCCAAGTTTGGTTTAGTCTGAAGTTCACCTTTCCCGAGATATGTTATTTTTCTCCTATTATGACGTCATCGATGACGTCATACCACTTGACCATGCAGTTGCACCCCCCTTGTCACTAACACAACTACACCCAAGTTTGGTTGTCTGAGGTTCATCCCTTCCCAAGATTAATTATTTTTCTCCTATGATGACGTCATCGATGACGTCATACCACGTGACAATGTAGTTGCACCCCCTTCGCAACTAACGCAACTTTCCCGTCCCCGACCCTCACCCCACCCCAGTTTGGTTGTCTGTGCTTCATCCCTTCCTGAGATATGATAATAAACGGAGAAGGGTCTTGGTTTATTTGTGGCGGGGCACGCAGACCGACACGCACGGACGCGCCCGCGATACCCAAATGGGAATACCGCTGAACCATTAAAAATGAAGTCGATCGTATTTGAGCTATTGTATTCTTCCTGCGATACCTGTGGTGCTCTGCTCTGCGGCCTTCGGCCGGTAAGGAGCTCCGCTATAAACTTATTACAAGGGTTAATACTGTTGATAATATGGATGCAAAAATTTATCGATTCTGATTGGTCGAGAGCAGTGCAATTACAAAAGTAATTTGCACTCCAAAAAAGTAATTGCACTCAAATGAGTGCAGGTATTTCATGAAGCTGATTGGCTAAATAAACAATGGATTTTGCGAACGAGCCAATCAAATGCGCGCTAGCTATCACGCCACTCGATCTGTTTGAGCCTTGTCAACAAGATCGGAGATCGGCTCTGGATGTGGAAGGAGAAAATCGGTTCCTTTTCATGAAAATTATCTTCCGAAACTTGTGGAAATGAAAATGTGAATTCCTTATGGGTTTGAGCAAGACTTGTTTAAGTTTCCATTCTTTGTTATGGAAGGATATGAAGGGAAATCTTCGTTGACTGCGAATCTAGCAGCGGGAAATGCCAGCGATGAAAATGAACTAGAAGTCTACAAGAACACATGCGATACGGACAGTTTTCCGGATCAAATTCCTGTCAATCTTGGTTGTTTAGCTGTTACAAGAAAGTTTACATAAGAGAAAACTTCAGGTATGTCTTCTGTGGAAGTTTACCTAGCTATGTTCACCTTTCTGGACAATATTCTTCCCGTTTTTGGTGACCGAAAATGCACAAGCAGACAAGCAACTAAGCTTTCAAAAGCAATTCAAACTGAAAGAAACCAACCAATTAATTAATTAATACAGCCTCTCTTATGTTATTTTACTTTGGAATCTGAAATAAAGTTTATGATTGTCACTACAGAATTCCACCTGCTTCTTGCATAAAATAAATTTGTTGTGTCAAGTATATTTATGTCAAGTTAGGTTTCGTAAACTTTGCTCGCTTGTCTCGCACGCGTTCAGTGCATTTGTGGCCGCTGCAATTAAGGTCTTCTCTGAAAATTTTTGCATCCATATTATTAATAAGTAATCATACGACTATTCTCGTTCAATTTGGGATTAATTACACTCGTGAGTTTTTCAAAAAGCTCAAATTGGACTCGCCCTAACGGGCTCGTGCAATTTCGATACTTTTTGAAAAACTCACTCGTGCAATTAATCCCAAATTCAACTCGAAGTCGTATGATTACCTATACTAATAAGGACAGTACCATGACAGACAACAACCCAAGTGAGAATGACAATGCTACAATCAATGAACAATTAATGAATGAATTTCCAGAGGATGAATGTCTTCCAGTTACTTACAAGCTAAAGATTATAGATGATGCACCCTCTGTGATACATCCCGCAAGGAAACTCCGCCAAGTCTGAGAGAAAGACTAGAGAAAGAACTCAATTGGTTGTCTGAGGTACGAATTGTGAAAAAGATCGATGAGCCAACCGAATGGGTCAATTCCCTTGTAATTCTAGAGAAGCCAAATGATGACTACACACATATTCATACATAACTTTATTCGAATTTCAGAGCAGCTTGTAACAAAAGCTGATATCTCCGAGTATAACATAGAAAACGATCACATAAAAGATGATAATATTATTTATTATATAAAATCAAGTGGTATACCGAGTGGTAGCAAAACGATAAAAATAATATCTCGCCAGTGGCAATAGCATTTTTATCACACATGTGTAATTTCGTTTTCGTCCAATCAGTATTCAGTATTTTCGCGCGCTTTCAAAAATTTCGTCCTTTGGGTCTTTCGGTCTTCGCGAGTCAACGTCGTACCGAAACATTTTCAGTTGTTTCTTGCTGCATATGGGTCGCGTATTAGGGATGTCGTTTCTGCTACTTGATGTTTATCGGTTCCTGTAAATTCCGAGCATACCAGCAGGTGACTAGAAGTTATATTCTGTCAAAACATTACCCGACAAGGCGCATAGCAACCTGATTAAATACGTGTTGTTGGACGACCGATAGTCATATACTGTCCAACTGACACGGTCCGATGACCTGAGAGAATCCGATAAAGCGCACGCATAGGCAGTAAATATTTAACTAGTTGTAGCTCTCGCTAAAAGTGCTAACGAGCAATAGAACAGTGAGTGATGCTTTGGCCTTTTGAATAATATCAGTTCCTCTGACTCACTGCTGCCCCCTATTTTCATTTGGCCGACTATAGGTCACTTTAGAGACAAATATCTACCTCTAGATTTTGTACATGTAAAGGATGCATTTCCATGAGCATATGAACAAGCTAATCAAGAAATCACTGTCATAGCAATGATTGTGTAATAATAACAGCGCGAGAAATAGACACAAACATAGCATCGCGGCGTTGGCTACACGGGCGCACTTCAGAAGTGGACAGGGGTCAAATAGTAGATTTCTCTTCTGATACTGATAGTGCTATAAGCATTTGGTTACCACTTGAAATCCTGGCACGTTGATTGGCTAGTGGTTACACCACTCTGAACTCGAGACTTTTTCTCCTCGCACGGCTCTATAATGCTGCCGCCTCGCAGCCTCGCCTCTTGGCTCGGCTGTTCGTTGGCAATCAGACGACCGATAGTCCTACAGTGTCCAACAACACGGCCCGATGACCCGATACAATCCGATAAACCACACGCATAAGCAGTACGTATTTAATCAGACAACCGATAGTCCTACAGTGTCCAACAACACGGCCCGATGACCCGATAGAATCCGATAAACCGCACGCATGGTAGTAAATATTTAATCAGACGACCGATAGTCCTACAGTGTCCAACAAAACGGCCCGATGACCTGATACAATCCATAAACCGCACGCATGGCAGTAAATATTTAATCAGACGACCGACAGTCCTACAGTGTCCAACAACACGGCCCGATGACCCGATGGAATTCTTAAAGCGCACGCATGGCAGTAAATATTTAATCAGACGACCGATAGTCCTACAGTGTCCAACAACACGGCCGATGACCCAATAGAATCCGATAAACCGCACGCATGGCAGTAAATATTTAATCAGACGACCGATAGTCCTACAGTGTCCAACAACACGGCCCGATGACCCGATGGAATTCTTTAAAGCGCACGCATGGCAGTAAATATTTAATCAGACAACCGATAGTCCTACAGTGTCCAACAACACGGCCCGATGACCCGATGGAATTCTTTAAAGCGCACGCATGGCAGTAAATATTTAATCAGACGACCGATAGTCCTACAGTGTCCAACAACACGGCCCGATGACCCAATAGAATCCGATAAACCGCACGCATGGCAGTAAATATTTAATCAGACGACCGATAGTCCTACAGTGTCCAACAACACGGCCCGATGACCCGATACAATCCGATAAACCGCAAGAGACTTTATCTCTTAAGGAGGCTGCCTACAATTTTTTCTGCCCTCAACACACAATTTTTGTATGCCTGCTGTTCAGGCTCAAAAACCTGTACCAGTCTGAACTTTCACATGGTTACCCTGGAGGGTTTGAACTTTATTGTAGTGTGCATTTTGTTGTGATCGGAGTTGCTATAGCAACGTTATAACCACACCCTTGTTTATAATTAGCAGCCATCAGACGCGTTGCGCGACCTAAACTTTTAAAATGACACCCCTCACACTAATCCCTGAGTAGCTAACATTAATGACAGCAAGTTTGGAGAGAATTCATTGGGCCGATTTTATGTTACTCGAACGGACTTTTTCAGCCTCCAAAATGTCAAAGTTATTTATGCCGCAAAGTATTTCCTTGAAAAATAATGGCTAATATCTGCGGAATTAAGAAATCCTTGCCGCCCGAATAATCTACAAACACAAGGCAATGTACCAGCCAATTTTCACTTCTTAGAATGCTTCCGATTTTGTTTGGCATGTGTTCAAGTAAACTGCAAAATTTGAGAAATTATATTATAAATCTTTCGTTTGTTATAAAACTTACACTTTTCTCCTCTGACACAAATCTCATATGTAAAAGTTTTTGATACTTCCGTAAATTATTCTTGAATATACACCAAAGATAACCTCCAAGTCTTGAGTTCATTGAAGTATTTTAAGGCACCGAGAAAAAATGCTAAACTTCACTACTCTTTCGGTTTGCTCGAGCCGGTTTTTGTCATTGTACGGAAGTCATCGGGCCGTGTTGTTGGACACTGTAGGACTGTCGGTCGTCTGATTAAATATTTACTGCCATGCGTGCGGTTTATGGATTGTATCAGGTCATCGGGCCGTTTTGTTGGACACTGTAGGACTATCGGTCGTCTGATTAAATATTGACTGCCCATGCGTGCGGTTTATCGGATTCTATCGGGTCATCGGGCCGTGTTGTTGGACAGTATATGACTATCGGTTGTCTTATTAAATATTTACTGCCATGCGTGCGGTTTATCGGATTCTATCGGGTCATCGGCCGTGTTGTTGGACACTGTAGGACTATTCGGTTGTCTGATTAAATACGCACTGCCCATGCGTACGGTTTATCGGATTCTATCGGGTCATCGCGCCGTGTTGTTGGACAGTATAGGACTATCGGCTGTCTGATTAAATATTTACTGCCCATGCGTGCGGTTTATCGGATTATATCGGGTCATCGGGCCGTGTTGTTGGACACTGTAGGACTATTCGGTTGTCTGATTAAATACGCACTGCCCATGCGTGCGGTTTATCGGATTCTATCGGGTCATCGGGCCGTGTTGTTGGACACTGTAGAAATATCGGTTGTCTGATTGAATACGTACTGTCCATGCGTGCGGTTTATCGGATTCTATTGGGTCATCGGGCCGTGTTGTTGGACACTGTAGGACTATTCGGTTGTCTGATTAAATACGCACTGCCCATGCGTGCGGTTTATCGGATTCTATCGGGTCATCGGGCCGTGTTGTTGGACAGTGTAGAAATATCGGTTGTCTGATTGAATACGTATTGTCCATGCGTGCGGTTTATCGGATTCTATTGGGTCATCGGGCCGTGTTGTTGGACACTGTAGGACTATCGGTCGTCTGATTAAATATTTACTGCCCATTAGTGGGGTTTATCGGTTTCTATCGGGTCATCGGGCCGTGTTGTTGGACACTGTAGGATTATCGGTCGTCTGTTTAAATATTTACTGCCCATGCGTGCGGTTTATCGGTTTCTATCGGGTCATCGGGCCGTGTTGTTGGACACTGTAGGACTATCGGTCGTCTGTTTAAATATTTACTGCCCATGCGTGCGGTTTATCGGTTTCTATCGGGTCATCGGGCCGTGTTGTTGGACACTGCAGGACTATGGGCTGTCTGATTAAATACGTACTGCCCATGCGTGCGGTTTATCGGATTCTATCGGGTCATCGGGCCGTGTTGTTGGACACTGTAGGACTATCGGTCGTCTGATTAAATATTTACTGCCCATGCGTGCGGTTTATCGGTTTCTATCGGGTCATCGGGCCGTGTTGTTGGACACTGTTCTACTATCGTCTGATTAAATACGTACTGCCCATGCGCGCGGTTTATCGAATTCTATCGGGTCATCGGTTGTCTGATTAAATATTTACTGCCCATGGGCGCGGCTTATCGGATTCTATCGGGTCATCGGACTATCGGTCGTCTGATTGAATACGTGCTGTCCATGCGTGCGGTAAGATTTTCGTAAATCCATGTCAAATCTCCTTACATGCAGAAAATACATACATAAACACTAATGACTGCTTTTCGTGTTTGCCGTGTGTGGTTGTCATTAACAGAGGAGATGGCTTTTATGGTATGGAACCGAACACATCGAGTCTAGCATGAGATCGAGGCTTGTGTCGACGCGGGACAAGATCCCTATCGGAATGTGCCGAACCCGAAATTCATCCAGCGTCAAATTCGGCATCCCTATTTCTTGACGGGTATATCTTGCTGTGCAAACTAAAATCATAACGCTATGGATAGAGACGACGCAGAACCATGCTTCAGGTTTGTCGGTGTCACAGACGAGGCACTGAATGAATTTCTAGAAGAGCAAGAAAACCCAAATACAAAGAGAAAAACTGCATACGACGTGGAGCTGTTCAAAAGTTTCATTCAGACTTCCAATCCTGACTTGCTCGATCCTTCGAGTTCTATAAATGAGCTTTCGCCTTCTCAATGATCTTCTTTCCAAATTTATATTTGGAGTTAGAAAGAAGGATGGTTCGGAGTACGAGCCTACGAGTTTAAGAGGTTTTCTTTCAAGCATCCAGAGATATCTGAACAAACAGAACTATGGCTTCACTATTTTTACTGATGTAGAGTTCAAAGCTGCAATGGCTACCCTAAAAGCCAAACAAAAGGATCTTAAAGCCAAGGGACATGGAAACCAAGGACGTCGGATGGAATAACAGACGATGAAATTGAAAAGCTATTTGCAACAAAATGCCTCGGGATCGAAAGCCCGCAAGCCATAATAAACACTTTGTGGCTTAACTCGACCATACATTTTGGCCTTCGTGACGGCAAAGAACAGAGGGAGTTACGCTGGGGTGATATTAAACTTAAAGAAGCACCCGACGGAAAGGAGTATTTAGAGTACTCAACGGAAAGACAGACAAAGACTAGGAGTGGATCTGACCCTAAAGATACAAGAAAGATTAAGCCAAAAATGTATTCAACTCCCGAACTGCCAGCTGAGAGAGACCCAATTCATGTTTACAAAATTTACGCAAGCAAGCGCCCAGAAAGTATGAAAACAGATGACTCCCCATTTTACTTAGCGGTCAATAACCTTCAGCGCTCATCAGCTAGACCATGGTTCAAGGCACAACCAGTTTGAGTAAATAAGATCAACAGTTTGCTAAAAGACATGGTTTAAATTAGGGTTGGTCTTGCACAAAATAACAAACGACTGACCAACCATAGTGCTCGCAAGCACCTCGTGCAGAAGCTAAACGACAACGAAATACCACCAACACAGATAATGCAAATTACAGGACACCGTAATGAGAACTCTATTAACAACTATATTCATCCTTATCGGACACTGGCAGCAAGAAAACATATCTGGAATTTTGTCGTTCCCAGGCTCGAGTGACAAAAGAGAACCACTCGCTTCCACGAGCACAACAACAACGACTGTAGCCGCAGAACAATTTCAGTGTAAAAGGCCCCAAGGACTTCAGATGCCTTTAACAAGACTTGGGTCCTTGACAACGGGAACAATTGCTGGAGAAACTTTCAACATACACGTAAATTTACAGCAGAACACTTCTCCTAAAGAAAGTGAAAGCACATTTGAAAGTTGTAAGAAATGGAAGCGGGTTAAAAGGGTAGTTGAGAGCGACGAAAGCCAGGACTAAATGAGTGGTTGTCAGCCACGTTTTATACTATAAGCGACATTCATTTTCCTCGATATTCCCAGATGCAGTATAATTTTAAATTTTCCTAATTAACCAAGAAAATTAATTGGCCAGTTTCTTATTCTGTTTTGAAACAGCACGGCCTATTTGTAATATTTCGACTCATTGACGTCCGAGTTATAACTTGACTGCGGTGTGTTCCATGTTTGAAGCAGTGGATTTTATGTAAAATAAAGAATAAATCGTCTTTGGCATGTTATAAGGATTTTATATAATAAACAGAACATTACATGGCCGCTTGGAGATACGATTCGTATCTCCGCGCGGCCATGTAATATCGTCTATATAGATAGTATAATGAACATTCATAATTTGACGATGTGCAGTCATTTCTACTGGGAAGGAGAAGGTGTGGTCAGTGGCAGCCAACACCATGGCATGATGTTTGCCCGGGTTTACTATCATCCCGTTTTCCCCGTACCAAGAGTTTGCCGCACATCGTTGTTGTAGATATTAAAGAACATTGGACCTAACACACATCCTTGTGGTAATCCTCTTCGGACCGGACGGCACTCAGAAAATACATCCCCCACTTTCACTCTCTGCAACCGTCCTGATAAATAGTCCTCCAGTAGCGAGCACGCATAATCGCTAAGCCCGTAAGCTCTTAGTTTAGCAGTAGCAATCCGTGCGGGATCGACAAAAGACTTCTGGACCCAAAATATCTTAATCATTATATAATGAGAGAGCACTATCACATACCGGCACGCAGTGAAATCACTAATGACATGAGTGGAGTTAAGTTTTTCTCAAAGCTAGATGCGTCATCAGGTTTCTTACAAATTCCCTTAGATGAGGAAAGTTCAAGCACTGTACATTTAACACAACCCATGGCAGATACTTCATTTTGAGAATGCCATTTGGATTTCCAGCGCTCCCGGAGTCTTTCATCGTACAATTGAACAGTTGTTTGAGGGTGTGGACGATGTTAGATCAATTCATGATGACATCATAGTATGGGGAAACACAGAGAGTGAGCATGATGACCGATTGCGTAAAACTCTATCTAAGGCACAGGAAGTTGGACTGAAACTCAATGTGATATAAGTGTCGTTTCAGAGTTGAAGAGCTTACATTACTCGGTGACAAGATCTTTACAGAAGGAGTACAGAGAGTGAGAGTGAAGAAGTTTTCGAGGGACACGCGTAGTCAAGGGCAACCAATGATGGTCCACGGTTTGAACTCGCCAAAAGATTTGGTTCGCTGAAAGGAGATGTTCGTGTCATTCACTAAAAATATGGCTAACAAATCGGAAATGGAACTTATCAAGCTATATAATAGAGCATGTTAATTTGTGGGCTATGCAAAAGGCTGTGAATTTACGTGGACTTCGTGGAAGTTTGATTGCTGTGTGTCAAACATCAAGGCGAAAAAAAATACGGCCGGTGAAAGAAATTCACAGCAAGTTTATCCTCGACATGAATTCAATTCAAGTCTCAATGGGAATTACAAGCAATACAACATGAAAGGACTAAATGGACAAAAACACGAGGTATTTTAAAACAATTTTGTTAGTTTTATGGAAATTTGGTATTTCTGTAGCTCATTTTCGAACAGTTCTTAAGTTTAAATAAAATACCCGTACCAAAACAACCTTATTTTGGAACTATTTTGTCACTATTTAAGGTCTCTGTAAACCCGTGAGAGGTGTCTTCGGAAAATAATTCTCGTCGCACCACAATGTATGCTATGATAATCAGCTATATATTATTTGAAAGCTAACATATTGTTCTATCTTATGAAGTTCTTTAGTTTATGGAAGTTTAAATTTTTCTTGTATTTTTAAGACCCCGAACTAAAAACTACCTTGTTTACTTGAGACCAGACCACTAGCGGTTTTTTGCACAATTTCACACTTTGTCGGATTTTAATCTCGGAGCATGAACTGCAAAACCGTGTCAGCGATTTTCGATATTTTGCATATTTACGAAAATATTAAGTCGCGAAGTTGAAAGTCGCATTTTTTACAGTTTGTGGCCGCAAAATTTATCATAAAATGTTTTTCAAGTAAAAAATTCCCTCACACGGTTTTTTAATTGTTATCATTTTCTAACGACACAGAAAATTTGAGGCCGATATCTTAAATCGTGCGGGGTCAGGAGCTTCGCGAAGGTGAAAATTTGACCTAAAATTAAAGCGCTAGAAAAAGCGTGTAAAGGTAATAAAATTACAGAAAATGAGTGGCGGCAATACAAAAGAATGGGCAATGGAAGCCTAGGAAAACAGTTGACGCGTCATTTGAGGTTTTAGAAATATACTTGAGGACTGTATCAAATTAATTTCGGGAAAAAGTCATTTTATGAATTTTTACACTTTTACCTTTCACGAGACCTTAAGTATCTGAAGAACTATTTTGAAATTATTTTGTGCTATTTTTCTACTATTGCAGATGTTTTTCAAAATAGGAGAGGAGCTCCTATTGCTGATTTTAATCTATTTTAAATATTTTTGCCTATTTTACTGATTTTTTCCCTATTTTGTAAGCTGATCTTAAAATTCAAACTAAATTTCTGAACACTAAACAAATAAAAAAAGATATCTTCAAGGTTCGACTGATGTCATGCTCTGCTTTGTCTTCTGGTTGGGAACAATTTAACAGTAGACGTTTGATAAAACCTTTTCCGCAAATTTTATATTTTGCGAATTCGTTTGAAAAATAGTTTCAAAATAGATCTCTTTTATATTTTAAAATAGCTTCAAGATAGATCGTGTGACCGAGCGGGGCCTGTGTCCAGCTGACCCTTAATTTTTGAAGGATCATGCTGAGCGGAGAAACCAAACCAGTAACACCAAAATCCTTTGGACATTGTTGGAGAGGTCTTCTAAAATAGATTTGCTTTGCCTGCATACAATGGCGTTCATAAAGTTAAAATGGGCCATTATTGACTACAGAAAAGTTACTCGGATAATTCTAATAGCTGCAAGGAATAACAAGCTTCTTTAACTAGTTAAGGTATGTTCGAAGTATTATTGCGACATAAAATCCAACTTCTCAACTTATAGCATGAGTTCGTTTGATTCTATCAAAATTTCATAAGAGAGTACTATAAGGTGGCCTACAAGGCACCATTATCAGGCTGCATGATGGCTGGTTGGGCGCCATTTTCAATAATAGCGTAGCTCCTTCGCGGCCGAAGGCCGCAGAGCGGAGCACCATAGGAATGGCGTAGGAAGAATTCAATAGCTCAAAGTAGAACAGGTATACTATCGACTTCATTTTTCATCGTTCAGCGGTATTCGAATTATGGTATCGCTGGCGCGTCCGTGTCTGCGCGACCCCACCACAGGCAAACCAACACCCTTCTCCGTGCTTCTCCGTTTATTGGCATATCTTAGGAAGGGATGAGCTAAGACAACCACATTTGGGTGGGGGAGGGGGAAGTTGTGTTAGTGGCAAGGGGGGTACCACTGCGTGGTCACGTGGTATGGCGTCATCGATGACGTCATCATAGAAGAAAAATAATATATCTCTGGAAGGAATGAACCTCAGAGAACCAAACTTGAGTAAAGTTGTCTAAGTGGCAAGGGGGTTGCAACGGCATGGTCACGTGGTATGGCGTCATCGATGACGTCATCATAGAAGAAAAATAAGATATTTCGAGAAGGGATGATCCTCCCTCAGACAACCAAAGTTGGGTAAAAATGTCTGAGTGGCAATGAAGATGTAACGTCTTGGTCACGTCATCGATGACGTCATCATAGAAGAAAAATAATATATCTCGGGAATAGAAGGGAAGAACCTCAGACAACCAAACTTGGATGAAGTTGTCTAAGTGGCAAGATGGTGCAATTGCGTGGTCACGTGGTATGACGTCATCGATATCGTCATCAAACGAGAAAAGGTTTATATCTTTGGAAGGGATGAACCTCAGACAAAAACTTGGGTGAAATTATCTAATTGACAAGGGCGTGCAAGTGCTTATGTCAGAAGCTTATGTACAATCTTTTGTCTCATTAACGCATTAACACAGACAAATATGTAACCGGGAGCTCCGCTTTTAGCCAGTGGCTAAATCTATATATTAAACAGGTACTTTGGGACCCCATATAACTCTTACGGGGAAAATAACTATTCTCTTTGCTAATAGAAATATATGTGGAGCAGGGGACAGAATTCACATGAAAAAGCCGACTTGGGCTCCGTGTATTATAGGCCATAATAATGGTGTTCCTGTGTATTCAAAATGGCGCCTAGCAACAAACAAATACAAGTGAACACGGAGCAGAAAATTATGCGTCTACATAATACTCCATTCTTGTTAGAATTGTTCTTAGCAATAGCTATAGAGAATAGTGCAGTACATTGTGACTTGAAAGGGGCGTTCAAATTAGATTAAAATCCAGGACAACGCTGACGAGTTGAGCCAAAAACATACTCATTCCTCTTTTTCCATTGGGTCTGTGTTTTTCCGGGTCTGCGTTTTTCCGGGTCTGCGCTTTTCTTGGTCTGCGTTTTTCCTAGGTCGGCGTTTTTCCTGGGTCTCATGTCATCGTTTTTCAGGTCTGCTTTTTCCATCCACCCGTTACGTTCTGACTCATTTTTAGGAGTGGCAACTAGCAACTTAACAACTTTCTTTGTAGTTGGTTGTTTTGCTTATTCAGCTGCTTTATACCTTCTAAAGAGCTGAACTCAGGTTGAGTGGAGATAAGGAATTAACCTTGTGTGAAAGCTAACGTGCTAATGAAATGGTCCCATGTGTGCTTATGAGCGTTAGCCCTAGTAAGCGGAGAAAGAGAAAAAATATCTGACCCCGAGAGGGATTCGAACCCACGACCTCCGGAATTGTACATCCGATGCTCTACCAGCTGAGCTATCAGGCCAGACTGGGAGCAGGTCGGGTGACTACTCTGTTGAACTTAGTGCTACGCGGCCACAGGCTTGCCTGAACATATACATATATTCACTTCATTACCGCGACCATAACATCTAATATTCCCCGACCTGCTCCCAGTCTGGCCTGATAGCTCAGCTGGTAGAGCATCGGATGTACAATTCCGGAGGTCGTGAGTTCGAATCCCTCTCGGGGTCAGAGATTTTTTCTCTTTCTCCGCTTACTAGGGCTAACGCTCATAAGCACACATGGGACCATTTCATTAGCACGTTAGCTTTCACACAAGGTTAATTCCTTATCTCCACTCTGTTGAACTTAGTGCTACGCGGCCACAGGCTTGCCTGAACATATACATATATTCACTTCATTACCGCGACCATAACATCTAATATTCCCCGACCTGCTCCGAGTCTGGCCTGATAGCTCAGCTGGTAGAGCATCGGATGTACAATTCCGGAGGTCGTGGGTTCGAATCCCTCTCGGGGTCAGAGATTTTTTCTCTTTCTGCGCTTACTAGGGCTAACGCTCATAAGCACACATGGGACCATTTCATTAGCACGTTAGCTTTCACACAAGGTTAATTCCTTACCTCCACTCTGTTGACCTTAGTGCTACGCGGCCACAGGCTTGCCTGAACATATACATATATGAACTCAGGTTGGCTCTTTAATGACAAAACATTTGGTTTCCAGTAGTGTGATATGTACGTTGGCCTTTATATAAGCTCCTGGTGAGCAAGTTGACATATAATTTCTGAAATGTTTTTTCGATGGAGATCTATAACACCTATAGCTGCTTAGAAGGTCAAAAAGATCATTGGTCAAGCTCATCTGTAACACAGCGGGCCTAAATGCGCGCCAAAGCGGTACGTTGCAAAGACTTGAGTCGCGGTCAGCGGTTGCATATTTCTGTGATAGTAGCAAGATGGTGGCGCGTTCGAACACGGAGCAGTGCAAAGGAAGGATGTTTTCTCAATATTTATAATGAGTTTAACGGTCATACCCTGCCCAAGATGAGGAATTTTGCAAGAAAAAGCTTTAGGGGATGTTGTTGTCGAGTAACATTACATTTACTGTACAGATTCTCTTGAATTTCAACAAAATGAGTTGGACTCGTGTAAAAGTTCGCTACCACGTCTCCTATTTATCGTCTTCCTCTGTAAATTCCTTCCCATTCCTTGCAAATTTCAAAGCGTACTTTTCGTCACAAGCGATGATTATGGCGTACAAGAACTGCCTGATGTTTCAGCAGAAGATAGCGATTGACATATTTCAAGATTTGAGTATGTTGCTCGGTCATGGAGTGTAACTAAGATACAAAGAGTTTGTCAAAAATTGATTTAAAAAACTAACACCACGAAGAACTGCACTGTTGAATGGGGCCTTGATATTTGACTAGGGACATGGTCATGGACACATGGATATTTGTATGCATTCTGCGTTACGGAAACTTGTCAGTCTGGCACATCTAAAGCATGTCAGTCTCCAATGAGAGAAAAAGAATATCAGGATTACCAGGAAAGTTGTTGCTAGTAAGGAGTGCCTGTGTTATAATGCCTAGATTTCAGAACCTGTGAGAGGCTATATCTTAGAGCTTGGACCTCTTAGACCTTCTATAAAAGCTTTCATTCATACTAGAAGATAGGCCAATAACATTTAAGGTAAAATGATAATAAAAACTACAGTATAAATAAATCAAGGAGTAATTAAAAAATGGACTAAACACATCGAAGCTCAAGAATGAATGAATGTCTGAACTTGCATACTTTCTAAACTACACTTGCTTACGTGCATGCTCACAGTTTCTTGGCATGTGACATGAGTGAAGCTTGGGATAACTTCAGTACCATCCAGTTTACATATTTCACCCTCCATGTGGCAACTATATCTGTCATGGAAAACATCTCTGCCTTTTTTCTGAGGGGGATATCTGACAGAACAGTATTATAAGCAAGTTGGTTTGTTTGATTTTGACATAAATTCTGTTTGCTTATATTGACTCCTAATTAAATGAGCTAGAAAAATGAAATAATTTTAATTTATTCCCTATTTTGAACAAATACATCTATTGACAACAAATACCTCATTTTTGCCTTGACTGTTAGCAGATGGAAATGAGCCAGCAGTAAAATGCTTCCAAAGTAACTGATCAAACTCTGATGACTACAAGCTTTTTGCACTTCTTAGAAATTGTGATATACTTGTACGAGAATATTATATAGAAATGATGAAAAGCAAAGAATGTCAACATTGGTAAAATGGATTGCTTCAGGCTTTAATAAAAACTTTTCAACCCACTTATGGGACAGTTGATTGTCATTCCAGTGCTCTTCTGCACTTTTCACTGTTATCAGGGTACTAATTTATTTAACTGGTACTTGCTCTTTCATGGAATTCCCAAAGCATTAATACAATGGTCCTCTATCTGTAAAACTAGTTCCAGGAGGAATAGTTTACAAATTGCAGTTTTGCCATTCAATTTTGAATTACTCTGTAGCAGCATGTTACCATTTAAAAAGGTGGTGGTTACTAGATCTTGTAAGGTAACATCAAGATTTTTACATCAGTCACTTGATTCCTTGTTATCTGCAGTGCAGTTTCCAAAACTGAGACAGCTGACCTTCAGTAGTAGAAAGCTTGTGAAGAATCCATAGTAGCTAAATCATACTTGAAGAAGAAAAAATATCTTGTGTCATTTACTGCCCTCAAGTGAGCAGGTCTGCTATTTCAGTCAACTATTATGGCCAGCTTGAAACGGGGGGCAAAACATAGGACCTCATTTTTAATTCAGTAACATTTTATTTGACAGAATTGTCTGAATGCTATGAAAATTATATTTATCAACCTGACACATGAAATATATTAGTCATAACACTGTAATATAGTTTTGTGTGTTTTATGTTGTATTTTCTATCCAATGCTTATTACCTAATTTATTTGAAAGTGACTGACATGCCTTATTTTCTTATCCAGTCCCATTTGAATGCCTGATAATTCTTAATCTTTTATACTTTTGTGTCACTTATTTTTTTTTTACAATTCAAATATACAGTGCAGGATTCAGTAACATTTTCATAGACACTAGTGTCACTGAATTTAAGCACAGATATGCAGGGGGAAAATTACACAGTAGAAGACTTTGGACTCCCTTGTACTGAAGATCATCCCTTCCAGTTAATGAAATGGAAGTGTGATAAACAAAAGCATCATTGTGTCACTTTTTTTTTTTCAATTCAAATATACAGTGCAGGATTCTATAAGTACAGAAACATTTTGATAGACACAAGTGTCACTGCATTTTATAAGCATAGACAAAATATGCAGGGGGGAAAATTGCACAGTAAGCTCATAAGTAAGACATTGGCCTCTTTTGTGCTAAAAATCATTCCTTTCAGTTAAATGGAAGCTTCTCCTTTTAGTTAATTTTGAGATAAACAAAAGCATAACTTCATGTGGAAGTGTAGTCCAGTCAATCTGTGGTTTGGGTTCGAACAAATTGCAATAGAATTTTTTTCACCGGGGTATTGTAATGTTGTGTCAATAGACGATAGACTAGATGATTTCTTGTGGTTTATTTATCCGCACGCTCACTTGAATACAGGAGTTCACCGAGACTCGACTCTCTCTTGTCTCTAGCATGCTTTTACAGATTAGCATAAATGTCAATCACATAAACGGAAGTGACATCATTACATTCCTCCCCACCTTAGAACTTATGGCGGTAATGTAACAATCTAATGCACTTGAGTAAACTAATTTCAACGCAGTTCTGATAATGTCTTTAAAACAAATAAAGTCTCGAAAACTAGCTATGACTAGATGGACATAGTCCTATCAGCACATATAGTCCTTCAGGTACTCTGGTGGGCGTCTTGAGCTCCGTGTTGGATACCTACGTTCTGGTCGCGCTTGTGGTTCCAAGTCTGGTTCCTCAGAAGATTCATCATCGTCAATGTCAATGATTGGCGCATCCAGGTTGACTTTCTTGAAGAAAGAAGAGTTTCGTGTTACCTCTTTCCCGTCGCGCTGTGCTGTTACCATACTTCCCTTTTTCTGGGTGATGCGATACGGTTCTGGGTCGTATGGTGAGCCGGATGACTTGAAAGACGGGTCACGCTTCACAAGTACCGTGTCATTTTCCTTGAGATCACTTGGCGCAACGTAAGCCTTTCGATCCGCGTACAGCTTCATTTTCTCCTTCGCAAGGTTGTCTTGGCGCAGTAGAGATGCTGGGTCCTTACTGGAAAGCGGTGCTTCTGGTAGCTTGACGCGCATTGGTCGATTGAACATGACAGTTGCTGGGGGCTTACCAGTAGATGCATTAGGTGTCGCTCGGTAATTGCGAAGAAGTTTACATAGCTCTTCTTTCCATGGGCGTCCACTTGCTCTAGCTGCTTCAATAGCCTTCTAAGGGTCCTCATGAACCTTTCTACCTCACCATTTGCGCGTGGCCAAAGAGGAGTGACTTTACGGTGTTTGAATCCTAAAACAAATGCAAACTTACTGAAGTCCTTGCCATTAAATGGGGGTCCGTTGTCCGATCGAACGACTTCAGGTACACCGAATTCCGAGAAGACTTTATGAAGGCGCGGCACGACGATCCTCGCAGCTACTGACGGTACTACCTCTACAACTGGGTACCTCGAGTAGTCGTCATATGTGACTAGCAGATATCCTTCTCCAGCTAGTTCTTTGAAATCAATGCTTACTTCTTGCCATGGTCCATCAGGTAGTGGCGACATCTGAAGTGGTTCGCGCTTTGTCTGGGGAGTGGCTGCTTGACACGCAACGCACGACTTGACTTTCGTTTCTACAGCGCAGTCAATTCCTGGAAACCACACTTTCTCGCGAAGCAGTGCTTTAGTTTTTGCTATTCCTTGGTGACCTTCATGAGCGAGATCAACTACATGTTGCTGTTGTGTTTCAGGAATGACAATTCTAGTACCTCTAAGGATGACGCACACCGTAGAGCAGATAGTAAGCTCATCCTTGACTCGTTCCAGAGCCTTGTAAGTGTTAGTGTTAATGTTCAAACGTTTCGCAGGTTCAAACCAGTTTCCAGTACGGACTGCATTCACCACAGCTTGAAGTGTCGGGTCTTGCAGCGTTGCTTTTGCGATGTCCTCCAGCTGCAATGCGTTTGGTGCTGAAGTTTGAGCGATGTAGTTCACAAAGTCTTCTGCAATGCGTTCTTGCCTACTGTTAGGCTGAGTAGACTTTGCTGGGTGACGCGACATGTAGTCCGCTGGATTATCTTCACCTTTCTTATAACAGACCGTAACTTGATAGGGCTGAAGTCTAAGTGCCCATCTTTCGATGCGTGCTGGCGGTCTAGATTGAGGGTTGTTGTAAATGACGATCAAGGGCTTGTGATCTGTGACGACGGTAACTGGTTTGCCGTATATGTAAAGGTGAAAGTACTCACATCCCCACACGACAGCTAGTGCCTCACGCTCTGTTTGGCTGTACCTTTGCTCGACGGCAGTTAGCGATCGGCTTGCATAGGCTACTACGTGCTTGTCTCCAGTATCGGGGTCGGTCTGCGCAAGAATCGCTCCGAGTCCTACGGGGCTTGCATCTACAGCTATTTCCGTGTCTTTGTCGGGATCAAAATACGCAGTCACTGGTGCCTCTGCAAGTGCATCCCTCAATTTTGTGAGTGCAGTTTCATGGCGCTCCGTCCACTCCCAGGGCGTGTCCTTTTGAGTGAGCTCGCGTAGTGGCTGTGTCAGCGTTGCATAAGCTGGGATAAAACGCGAACAATAGTTGGCCATGCCAAGTAGACTTCTCACCTCGGCCACGTTTGTTGGCGGCTGAAGGTGGATGATTGCTTGCACCTTTTTAGGATCTGCAGAGATTCCCTTGTCTGAGAACGTATATCCGAAGAACTCGAGACTGTCTCTAAAGAACTCGCACTTGTCTCGGTTCAGTGTAAGACCTTTCTCCCGAAGTCGCTGGAATGTCTCCTTTAGTGCTCTGTCATGATCTTCTTGTGTTTTACCGTATACCAAGATGTCATCACTCAGGTTGATAGCTCCTTCAATTCCACTAAGTGTCTCTCTTATAGCGTTCTGGAATATCTCGGCTGCACTCGAAATTCCGAAATTGAGGCGTGTGTATCTCCGAAGCCCTACGTGAGTGCTGAACGTAGTGATGTATCGTGATTCAGGGTCGAGCTCCAACTGATTGTAACCTTGATTCAAATCAAGCTTGCTGAAAAACTTCGCTCCGTTTAGATCTCCGATGACTTCCCTGATGGTTGGGGTAATGTGTCGTTCCCGCTGAATTGCCTGATTTGCTTGTCTCATATCTACACACATCCGTATCTTGCCGGGTTGCTTGGGTTTGGGCGCTACGACGACCGGTGATACCCAGGGTGTTGGTCCATCTATGCGTTCTATAACACCTCTCTGTTCATCCTTTTCAAGTTGTTCTTCGATCTGCTTCCTCACGTGAAAGGGTACTCTCCTGTGGGGTTGTGCTGAGGGTTTGACACCATCGTCAATGTGCAGATGAACTTGATAGTCTTTCAGCTTTCCTAGGCCACTAAACAGATCTTCATATCCTTCTATTAGGTTCTGAACTTTCGGGTTTGGTTCCGATACGAGGGGACTGGCGATTGAAATGAGTCCTAGATTCTGTGAAGTTTGCCAACTAAGGAGTGATCCACCGGCTCGATCCTTGCGTGACGTATATTGTCTCGCGTGACATCACTTTGCCTTCGGTCTTTAAATCTGCCTCGAACTTTCCGAGCATCTTTAGTGGTTTGTCTGACTTGTATGGGTAAACACGAGCTGACGCGTTCTGCAGCTTGGGACGTTCCTTGAGTTTCCTGTAGTCGTTTTCGTCAAGAACGTTTATGCTTGATCCTGAGTCTGCCATGAGCTCCAACCAGGTTTCCTCAATTTTTATCTTGAAGATGGGGTGTTTTGCCTTTCCTTCCTTGACACTATGAACGCTTAGCCTGAATGTGTTGTCGTCTTAACTGTCACTATACTCGTCCAGAGTTCTGAGCGGCTTCCTTTGCCTGAGGGCATCTTGTTTTGATCGGGGTTGACTTCTACAAACAGCCTGGAAATGTCCTCGTTTGCCACAGTTTCGACAGTCTTTTCCATGCGCTGGGCAGGCTGTCTTGCCACCATCATGTGGGTATTTTCCTCCGCAGTTTCTGCATTTGGTGTCTTCCGGGCGCGATCCGGGCGATTCCTTTTTCCGCGGTCCGCTCCGTGTCCATTCCTCGGTTTCCTTCGATTCCGGGAAATCCCTTGTTTTCCGATCTTGTTCACCGATTCTTGCTGCTTTTCCAAGTCCGCTACTTGTGTTTCTGTTATTTCTAGAGTCTTTCCATACTCTAGCAGCTTTTGCAGGGTGATTTCTGGGTCGCTGAGTGCCTTTCGTCTCAACTTCGATGAAGAACAATGCTGTGTAATTTGAGATTTGATTTCACGATCCGTGTTTGCGAATTCGCATGTCTCACTAAGGCGCTTTAATCGCGTGTAGTACGCCATTATCGTTTCTCCTGGATCCTGTACGGCTTGTCTGAACTGATACTCTTCGTAAGCCACGTTTTTCTTGGGTGTGAAATACGCTGTTAGAGCGTCAATCGCTTTCTTCAAAGGGTCTTCACCACTAGCGGCTTCAGTGTTAGGCAATGTCTCGAAAATGTCGTTCACGTCTTCACCTGCGTAGTGAAGGAGTAGAGCTGTCTGCCGTTTCTTGTCTGTGATGTCCAAGGCAACGATTAGATTTCTAAATCTTGCTACATACTTCTTCCATCGCGGTCCCAGAGATGTTTGATCGTGTACTATGTCGAAGGGTGGAAATGGCGGTAGGTTAGTCATGTTTTGATCGCTGTGATTCTGCTTGTTTGGGAACTGTCCTTCTGTTTATCCGCTGAAGAATCGTAGATGGATCTTTATCGCTCGTCGCCAATGTATGTTGTGTCAATAGACGATAGACTAGATGATTTCTTGTGGTTTATTTATCCGCACGCTCACTTGAATACAGGAGTTCACCGAGACTCGACTCTCTCTTGTCTCTAGCATGCTTTTACAGATTAGCATAAATGTCAATCACATAAACGGAAGTGACATCATTACAGGTATGAACGAGAGAGGTCACCTAATCAACATACTAAAAGTTCTAAAAAATTCTCCCAGCGCATTGCTTTTACAGGGCATTTCCTAAATCCAGCAAAAACCACAGGGTACCCGCGTCATGAAAATTACTATTTTGCTCAAAACATGGCGATGTTTTGCTATTTGAACATTTGATCATCGGAGTATATTCGAGTGGGAGCTAAAGTCAGTACTGTGTTAAAAGACGCCTTTTTCTCACGTGATACATGCTATGTAATATCACTGACATTGTTTGTTGAAGGCCGATACTTAGAGTCTCGAATAACTTTTTAACCTAGGGCGTTTGATATCCACGCAGAAAAGCAAAAACAACGCTCGCAAAACCTTTGCAACACACAAGTAACCCTAGCCGATAGAATCCTAGCCACCAAAACAAAACAAATCAAGAGACTGTCTAATACAAACAATTTCTTTATTACGCTTATGAAACGCTTTTACAGCTATCCGGCGTTCGTGCTTTACGTATATTGACGACTTCTGTCAGACTTAACAAAACGATTATGCGGAAATAGACCAATGTGATAAACTTGACAAGCTGACTAACTGCATACGCTCAGCTTTCCTCATCTAAGCCTGTGTCTAGATCTGCAAGCGAGGAATTCCTGCAACTCTGTCCTTTGCATTCGCCGCATGCTGCGAGCAGTCCAGGCCATTTTTCTTGCATGAGCATCTACGCGTGCTGCAGTCAGATTTACACTTACATCTAACCATTTCGAGCAGGGATGCGTGTGCTGTAGGGAGGTCAGTGAGTACTGGACGGAGCTGCCCTCCTGAGCGCTTCCACCCCCAGTTCTCGGGAGTTAGCTCCTTTCCTTTCCACACTTGCACTTGCAGAAAAACCCTCAAGCTGTGGTATCTGCCTGCTGAAGATGTCGGTGGAAGACATTCTGGTTGGACGCGGACATTCCCCGATGCTGCCTTATGACAGAAGACAGTGTATCGCAATGAGTCCAAAGTATCCTCTGGTTTCCCATTATACAAACTCACCAGTGCTTTCTCACCGGCTCGAGCTATCTCCTCTTGGGTTGATGTTGAATCCATGAAGACACTCGCTTGAGCTCGAAAGTTTGCATATTCGATCTTCTTTAAAGCCAGGCCTTTTCCCAAACCATAGATTCGCGATGTTGCATCGCACCCCAGGATGGCATGTACAAATAATATATTCTAGCAAACGTCACGCCCAAGACCCCTTATTGTGTCCTTACTATCCCATACCCGCCTAGCTTGCGTGGACCTTTGTCTTTGCTCCGGGGCAAAAAACAGGTTGTGTGTAACATTTGTATCTGCGTGAAAACATAAAAGTACCAGCAGATCTGTGTCATCACCTACTAACACTGTTGAAGCAGATTCTGCCGCCTTCAGGGCTGATTGGACAATAAGCAGATCCGCATCGCCTGAAGCGTGGACAGTAGTGCATCCAGCTGCTGTTAGGTGCTCACTTAGAAGGTTTATAAACCTTTGCTTGTTGTGTTCATTTGCCAAGAAGTCATCTTTCTTAGACGTTAGCTTCATGTTATGGGTGAAAATGACGGTAGGTCCATGGGTTCTCGACCGAGGGTTGTCCAATACACTGACAAATTTATGCAAGGCATTGTCTAAAACAATGGAGTGCAATGGAATGTATTATAGAACGAGGCAATACAATGGAGAAGAACAATACCATGCATAAATTTGTCAGAGTATTGGACTAGTATGTCTCGACCGTCTCTGATGAGCGCAGTCTTTCCTTGTTGCCCCCTCTTGGTAACCATCAAACACTACAGTAGCTTGACCGTACTTCCGCTGGACGTACTGAACGTACAAAGATGCGAGTTCACTGTAAGTCACTCCGTTTGGCCACAGCACCCGATGTAAAAGTGCGCCACCATCGAGGACGTACTGTACATTACCAGCAGGTGCCCCCGATTGCTTTCCCACATCGCATCCGCCAGTACTGATTTGTTTGCTTGTCTGGGGAGAAGTGAAGAGTCGAATAGAGCAGTAGGGTAGCTACACATCTCGAAGGGATTTCTCTCGGTTAGATATCTTGTTACCTCCTGGATGTCTTTGTAGTTTCGTTCTTTCCGAGCTTTCGTGGAGTCTTTATGTTGTTCACTTGTATAATAGCGTCGTTGATTTCAGCGCATGCCGGCATGGAGAGTAGCCAGACTAGGCGTTGGGTTTCAGACATACCACGACCACGAGTGAGCCCCCCAGTCGTCTTGACGCTGCGCATGAGCACCTGTTCGATGATCAAATCCGTCGACAAACCAGCCCAATAGCGGTCACTTCTTCGTACTACGTGCAATCCGTCTTGAAATGCGCGGAACACATCTGGGTGTGTCGTTTCGAGCTCTCTCATACGCTGAAGATACACGTGTACTGACTTAGCATATAAATTATGCCCGGAAGCTGCAAAATACGGAAGCATGTCATACGCCGCCTGTAGATGCAGTTGCCCGACTCGCTCAGCTCTTATAAATTTACGAAGAATGTCTACTATTGTCATGTACTGGAGCCAAAGGCGTGAAGTGCGCTGAATCTTTAAAGCCTCTATCCGCTGCTCTAATCGCGTAGACAGTCGCTGTAGGACATCTGAGTTACAAACATCTTCTGTGAGTGTAGGGTCTCCCATCAATCGTTCGTACAGCAATTTCACCGCGGCCAAATCTCTATCGACACGCTCTTCGTTAACTTCTTTCAGCGTGGTGCCAGCTGTGCTTTCACGCGTGCCCTCTGGTGAAGGAAAGTTGAACGTATCACTTACAAGAAGTGTGTGTAATGCTGCGTCGACTAAGAAATGCCCTCGAATGGCCCTGGCGAGCGCTTTCCCGGTGAGCATATGGGCTACAGCGTTTTTTGCATATGCCAGTTCAAGAAGTTCTTCGAGACCAGAACCTGCCATCAAGTGACCTATGCACCCTAGGAAGCTCATTTCAGTATGGAGACCGCCAAGTCTCAAAACGATGGACCTAAGCTTACTACCTTGAGGCTCGTTAGATACGATCACTAGTGCCTTCCACCAAAGTGGCTGGTCAAAGTGATTATGGCGGTCACACTGTATCGGGCCGCCTGTTCTACGATAAAATGGAGCGTGGAGAAAATGCAAGTCAAGTCTCCTGGGTCCATGTCAATCATACCGAGGACTTTCCTGGGTGTGCGCCTTGACACATCAACTGCATGGACCCTGACCACAAAGGACGCGGACTGCGCAGTAGCGGCTGGGTTAGTTTCAAAAGGAGATCCAGTTTGCAATGAGGATCTCGAACTTTTAGATCCCTTAATTCCTTGTAAACTAGTTGGGAAAACTGCTTCTCTCCACCAGTATAGTACTTGATAGCTATCGTGCCTGCTTTGGCAATGTCTTCCTCAGATGGGCATTTCTTCGGGACCGGTTAAATTGTTCCCAGTTCTGGCGTAACTGTGGAAATGATGCCCATGCCGTGGAATGTGCCCTTTCCATCTAAAGTTCTTATGTTATGGTCCACATTGTCTGCTGCAAACTGTATGAATTTATCAGTTAGCCAGTTATTTCCGTGCCTTGATTGACTGCCGCTGATTTCTCAAAGCTTTGTACGGCAGAGTAAGACGAGCAAAAACCATGAGCGTTAAGAGTCTCGATCAAAAATTTTGACGCAAAGTGATGGTGCATTTGGACACCTAATCCTGTAATGGCGCCAAAATTGCCCGTGGTCTCGCTCCCTGTATAATCCCTTGCCCAATTGATGCAACTTTTAATTCAACGTCTTTCCCAACTAAAATATTACGTAGAAAGAGTTCGAGCAGATCAGGTACGAACGCTAAGGCGTGGTCAGTTGACGCCATTTCCTCTATGCTGGGGTAATATCCATCGCTTGACGAAACTAAGTGTTTGATGTCGCTCTTAAGGAGCTGAGCCGCAGTGGTAATAATCCTAGCTTTTTCTTCGTCACAGCTTTCTTTCTTTGGTGCGCAGTAGAAATCGTTTATAATAGATTCTGCTGTTCTCTGAAACGTAACTACATTTGCTACATTTCTTATCGTAGTGATCACAATTCTGTCCTTAAAATGTTCTTGAAGTTTAGTCTTCATATACGTCGCACTATACGCCCCCTCTTTTCTTCCTTCGAGATATTCCTGCATCTTGTCGCAGAGATCTGTTACGGTAACTTGCTCGTCGTCGTTCTCTTCTACAAATTTCGCCACATCAAAAAAGGCCGCCAACTTGGTATCATCCACGGGCCGTCCAGCCAACCGGAGTCGTTTCGACGTGTTTACGCTAGTACTGCTCACGTACTGCTGTGGCACTTGTTTAAAAGGTTCTAAAGTTCACACTGCACTGGTTGTGATACATAGCGTCAGCGGCATGGAGATCCCTAGCGTACTCTAGCCTGCCTCTTACTTCTCCTGCCCATTCGTCGTTTCGTTCTCTGCAAATAGTCGCGATTGAATCTTGGAAATCTATTGTTCTTACGGGAATCACGTCATATTCCCGCTTTTTACCGTCATATTTCGCAGGTAATCCACAAAAGATACAGTGCTCATTTGACCGAAACTGCGGCTTAATGGAGCGTCGGACGACTGTGGAGGAAGATTCAACTTTATTGGCATCTTGGTTCGCCTTGCTCTTTTCACAATTTAAGGCATCTCGAAGTAGATTCTGACGGCATTTGACATAGACCCGTTTTCCAACCTGAGCGACTATTGCGCCCCCACTGGCTCTCTCTATCCCCTCCACTCCTTTTTTGCCTAAAACGGACGTCAGGCCATCTGAGACACTGTTGTTGCATATGCAGCATGTTTCCATAGACCAAGTCTTGAAATGTAGAACAAGCACACTGCTCACCCTTGAGGAAGTAAAAGCATTTGTACGCTTATGAAAACAGAGGAAAAGTGCGAGTTAAGAATCACACACTCTAACGCCCCCTTCCGAAAATGAACAATTAGCTGTCGAATTGGTTTTCATGTTGCAGTTTTCGCCTTCATTAATCAATATCATATTTTTAAAAATATGCATCCAGGCTGCATTTACTATAATTAAGTGCGTGTGATTTTGGCGGGAACGAGAGCACATGTGTGATAAGAACTGCAGGAAAACAACACGGCAGAGAAAAAACAATTGAAATGAATCTTGAACAAAATACCTTGCTGCAATGTAAAAAATGTGATTCATATAAAATATTTGCAACCTGTTCCGCTACATTCGTGTATTTCTATCCAGTCCCAAGTCCGACCTCATTAGCATAAATGAAAATTTCATTAAGAGCTGCATATTGAGAAAACAGCACGGCAGAGATAACCAATTTAAATTAAACTTGAATAAAATAGCTTGCTGGAATATGTTAGAAACGATTCATAAAGCCAGACTGCTCATTTCGAAATATTTGCATTCCTGTATTTCTTCTCCAGTGTATTTCGAGCTCGTCTATTAGCATAAATGAATCGCTTTAATCGCACCACTTTAAACAAATGCGGTTTAAGTGTTACTCACCTCTCACAGCTACAAATACACTTGGACAGTAGACAAACCACTACCAGTAGAAAAATAATTCTTGAACTCATGTAAAATAGTAGAACGCTAGATAGAACACAGAGTAGAAAACCTAACAAAGCTAAACCGCTTCACGGGATTTTCTTACAGCGCTGGCCGTAACGCAGAGTACAATACATGCCGCTTGGTGCACAAAATAACTAATAATACTTGTTTGACAATAAAAGATATATTTAATTTTTTTGCGGATAGTTTATGAAAAAATACGCATATTAAAAACGGCAGAAATTAGCACTTAAGAAAAAAAATCATTTTTCTCGGCGCGGGTACCCTGTGGTTTTTGCAGGATTTAGGAAATGCTCTGTAAAAGCAAATGCGCTGGGAGAATTTTTTAGAACTTTTAGTATGTTGTTTAGGTGACCTCCCTCATTCATTCCACGGTGAAAAAAATTCTATTGCAATTTGTTCGAACCTGACCCCAAAAAATTCACAGAAGGACTGGACTAGTGTAGACCATAAGTTTATTAGCTTACTTTCTGAATGATTGGGAAATTGGATTTACACTGATTTTCATTTCTGACAAAATGCTTTTCTGGATGCTGTTCAGACTTCTAACTTGAGTTTAGCTTAAAAACACCTACTACTATACATTCTGAATTCTGTGCGGGAAAAAAGATTTATCAAACTGCAGTGGACTATGATTTCAACGTCTTTGAGCTGTAAAATTGTTTGAGCAATTTTGGAGATGCAATTTTGGAGGTAAAGTGCTAGTTTAAGTTCACAGACGAAACGAAACGCGCGGTTTGAGCCGCTCGGATGTGAATTAAAAGAGCTAACTTTTCTAACAATTTTTACAATCGCTTAAAGGTGGTAAATGGAGAAAAAGAAATTAATTTAAGTACTGCATACTACAAGGAGGATTATTAACTCGAAATATCTTCAACTAATCTGCTATAGCGAAGTGCAGTTTATCCACAGAAAGATATAAGCTTACAACCGACACACGAAAATAAAAACACATGGCTCTGCAGTGAATAACCCGCGAAAATGACAGAAGAATCAGGAGAAATGTTTTGATATTTCTGTTTTCAGTTCTTACCTCTTCTAGCCAAGACTCTTCCTTCTGAAGTAAGCCCTAATTGCTTCACATCTACCAGCATTATCTTGCTGAACTGGCAGTATTCCATTCGCTGCCATGCCCTTCAAAATTCTTCTAAGCTCCGTAAGATTTTCCAATTTCAAATGAACCTGACCAACTGATTCTGAGCGATATTTTCGTCCAAAACACAGATTTCTAAAGAACTAGAAATGGTCTCGCGCGAAATCAAAACGGAAATTCAAAAAACTAAAAACATAGCGTTTTGGTTTGAAGACTCAAGAACGCACTGAACATTAATGCAAAGGGATTAATAACTCCATGGAAAAAGTAAAACAAGGGTCAAAATAGCTGCTGAAGACTATGTTCTGTGTTTTTCGAATTTTGCCACTTTCCAGTGGAGCAGAAATCTGCCTTCTGTTTTCCGAAACCCGTCATGTTTGGTATCAGAATAAAGATTCTTCCTCCGGTCATGGCTTCCCGCCTTCCGATCTTTTCGTCGGTAAACAACGAGTGAGAAACGAGCTGCCGAAATGGATTGTCGGATGAATCCGCAAATTAGTCACCAGGCTACCAAAAAGGCCTCACGTCCGAGCCCCAAAGCTGCCACGATTCAACTTCCCGTTTTGGCGCGCGTTTAGGCCCGCCGTGAAAACTTCCGCCTCATCATTTGCTACATATAATAAAAAACGGAAATCTTCACTGATACAGTCCTCATCAAACAAGCAGCCCCCACAAATACATCCGAAATGTCAATGGGAAAGTACTTAGCCCAGTCATAACCATAAACTAAAATTATCTCTATAGCCTACCATTAGTGGGATTGGTAGCCATGTCTGACTGATGGCACTCTTTCTGCTGGATCTGTTTATAAGGAAGTAAAAAAGTTCCAAAACAAACTCAGGGTCTTACGCAGAACCCCAGAACCCCTACCAATCTCTTGCTGACCACCCTCATTTATAAAAACTACATTTAAACTGTAATGAAATATTTATTTATCTTTGAATTCTTCAATGAGGTGCTTTAACCGATTACTTCTGTGGACCAGTACATCTTTCATGGGTAGAGTTCCTAAGAAAATTTAAAATAAAAGTTGGAATATACCTAATATATATGATGAATAAATATGTTAAAAATTAATATATGAATATTTTTTTAAGAATCCAATCATTATCACCTCGAGAGCCAAAAAAGTGGTGATCAAAACAACAGACACACGCAAACTTGATACGTGACATGCAAACGCTACCATGGCAAATGTGCTCCCGTCAGGGGAGGTGAACGTGCATCTATTGCCTTGTTCAAACATGGAGATTACAGTACACAATTTGTAGACTTATCTTTCTTGATACATAAAAACAGCAGTCGAAAAGCATAAAATTACTTATTCTTACAAATAA
This sequence comes from Scolanthus callimorphus, assembly GCA_033964015.1. Taxonomy (NCBI): domain Eukaryota; kingdom Metazoa; phylum Cnidaria; class Anthozoa; order Actiniaria; family Edwardsiidae; genus Scolanthus; species Scolanthus callimorphus. Next base: position 30,260,518 of record CM066914.1, on the reverse strand, counting down.
TGTTCTTTTTTTTTCATCATTATTATTAAAAACAGTAAAATATTTTGGAAGTTCACAGCTATAAGATTAGTTCTCAATCAAATCGATGATGTCTTACCTTGATCTAAGTTCAACAATACGCTGACGCTGATGAAGTTGAGATTGTACCAGAAGCTAGCTCTTGAGCTGAGGTCAATGAACTTGCTACAGAGATTGAGACTGAATTAAGTTAATCTTTACAAAAGTACTAAAATATATAAAAGCACAGCACGGCAGTAATAGCAATTGGGCACAGCAGTAATAGAATTCTTCCCCAGGTCTTCCCCAAATCTTCTCTATATTTTCCTAAGATGAAGGCCTCTTTGCTTCCAGGTAGAGTAATAACTTCAGTGCCATCTGGGTAGCAGAGTTTATACGCTCTGTTAGCCTAAATGTTCGATCGTACCTTGTTGTCTTCTTAAAAGGTTCCTCGAGAACTAGCTTTGCTGAAGAATCTTTAGAATCTTTACTGATCTTTAGTGGAAGAGATTCTCCTCTTACAGACTTAATCACTCCACTTGTGCTTATACCAATACCGATTGATATTGTCACTAGCTCCTCCATTATGGGTATCTTGTTCTTGAATGTTGATTCTATTTTTTAGCTTTTTGGACATAAAGCCTTTAAAACTAGATACCGACTTTAACGTTCAACTTGAAGAGGCCGAATTGTTTAGTGAAGAATGACTGCTCTGATCACACTTTGGGCAGAAAGCATAATTTTTTCTAAGCCAAGTACCATTATGTTGACAAAACATGGCGGGTCAGACATGCGAAGACCACGTGCAACTTACTCGACCCAATCTCCTAACCTTTGTAGAGTGACCGAGCTACAATGGGGGACAAAAATAAGTAAACACTTGGCTATCCAGGCTGTTCCCGCTCCCCTGTTCATTGTTGTTTGGTGCGCGCATCGTTAATTCAAATTGGCATGCTCCAACATTGGAAGGGGGAACGGGGTGTTTACGATACTTTTGTCCGCCGCTGTCTGAGTGAAGTAACGCATGCGCACTAGGCACTTGGAAAAATAATACGTGACTGTCTGAAATCACACGCATGTTTGTTGCCCCTAAAGTTTTCCCCAAAAAATGGTGTTTAGCCTAAACCAGTGCTTTTTATATTATTCAGAACATACAGAACAGTTTTTCAAACGCTTCTGCTCGATTCTTAAAATATTTCGCTTGATGTTTTCTGTCGATGTCATCGTTTTGCAAGGGGTTCCTGAGCTGATAGTTTGCGCCAACTGCGAAGCTATTAAAGGCAAAAAAATCTTACAGCTAGTTTTAACCACGAGATTCTAGATAAAAGGTAGAGTTTACGATTCTCAATCCGCAGCACGGGAGAAGTTTACTTGTTTGTTTGTTTGCTTCTTAACGAGATACATAACTCTGTCTGGTACAGGGCCATGTGCCATTGGTAATTATAACATAGACACGATATAACGCGCGCTCTGATTGGCTGATTTTCTATGTGAAAGAAATGGATATACCATAGAGATTTCCCATAGAAATTACGTCATCACTCGGAATCAAGCGAAACGGGAGGTAAGATTGAGCTCGTTTATGTCACAAAAGCTGTCAAAAACAACATCCTCGATCTAAAACAAGCTCTGGAAATTGAAAGCAAGTGAAAAGGAACCTGTTTCAGATGGATTTATGTAGATTGGGAAATCCGATGACTGATAAATAGGTTTATTTTTGCAAAGTTTGCATCTTTTCGTGCGAGTTTTGAAGGTCCTGTTTTGAGTGCTGTTTTCATTCAAGTCCGGAAGAATATTTCTACTTCAGCGGCCATAAAACTGTCATGTGAACAATTCGTGAAAGGAACAAGTTAGCAGGTAAGTAAATCAATTGATCCAAATTAATTTTGTTTAGGATTAATGTCTTTAACCCTGAAATCAGCTACTTCAAATTTAGTAGTCTGCAATTTCTCTTTTGCGTTTTGGCGAGTAAGGTTTCCTTCGCTGCTTTCGATTTTCTTCAAATTCTTTTCTCTTGCAATGCCATGATTGCCTAATAAAATATGAGAATCAGAAAAGACTATGTTTTCATTATATTTTCTACGAAATAGTCAATTTTGATTTTGTCATTTAATTTGAAAAGGGTTTCCTTGTAAAATTTTAGTGCTGAATGCAACGATGTTGTTGAATTGCTTCCACTGTAAGTAAGTAGGATTACACACAAGGCGATATTTTCCACTAGCTTTTGAAAATTACAACGGCTTAAAAGAGAGAAGAGATTTGTCAGTACGTGTGTATATCCAATTCTATAACTTATAAACCAATAGCGAATTGGAAAATTCGCATTTTATTCCCGCCCTTTGAGCATGATTTAAATTTATCAGTGCAAGTCATTGGGGATTGTTGTTTGCGTGCGTTTTGTTTCCAATTTTATTTTGCGAAACTTCGTTGTCTATGTTATAAAAGCAATGGTCCATACTTAGCAGTGCGTATATCCAGTTCTGGAAGCACTTGGATAGTTGAGAGAGCACTCAGCTAGCTAGAGTCGCACTCGGCTAACGCCTCGTGCGACTCTTACGCTACCTTCGTGCTCTCTCAACTATCCGCGTGCTTCCAGAACTGGATATACGCACGCTAAGCATGGACCATTCCTTAAATGGTTAAGTTGCCGCCATTTGACTTAACCATCAGAAAAGCTTGGTTCTCCGGGATAATTGATTTCAAACTAGGATAAAAATATCACTATATCCTCACTAACACTACTTTATTTGTTCTCAACCAAAAAGGCGAGAAAAAAATACAGTTTTAATGAAGTAAAAAGCGTGGTAAACCATTAGCGACAATATATAAAGAGGCTAATACTTGTCTTCTTATCATTATGAGCGGCTTAACCATTCAACTTAACCGTAATATTTTTCTTACATGCTCAAAGGTAAACAAAGTTCTAACCCTGTATGTCGAACATAGCGCTAGATTGCTAGCCATTTCAAAAGCTTAAACTTTAAAATGTGGATAAAACGAAGACATTTTGGCGATTTTAAATGAACGGCTAAGTCTGTTAAGTGTAATGTGGTGGTGCTTGTTTAACCATATGTATTTGCGTATTTGGCGTCTGTTGAAAGCCCGAGGTAGTCGCGCATGAAAAAAGCATCGAGTCTCTAATTCTCATTGCTTTTGACATCTCAGAAACCTTGCTTTTGAACATTATTCTTGCTTTCGTGAGATGTTCCCCATTACAATAACTAAAGTGATAGCCTTAGATTTTTTTGTATTGAAAATTCCAGAAAACTTCGCTGGTAACTCGCCAGTAATTTTGAGACTGATTGGCTTTCCTTTCGTCCTATTATTTGTACAATTTGTCTAAGACTTTAACAATACTTTATAGATTTCAATTTCGAATATTAGCACATTCTCTTAAAGAATGAAATCGGCCATATGTCTTCAAAACACACCGATGCTCAGGCTATTGCGCTCGTTTGTCAATTTACCGTTAACTTTGCTTGATTCTTCTATCGTGAAATCATAGCACAGAGCTCGTTCTTCAGAGAATCTGCTCTATTTTCCTCCTCTATAAGTTGCCGAAATGTATTGTGCTTTCATTATGAGACTCAAATCCATAACTTTTGCCTATGTTAGCGACATTTTGAGCACAAATGTATCGCTTATATTATATATATCGGTTATATTGCCAGAATTAACGAGGCCAGAGCTAAACTCCATCACAGACGTGGCCACTGTTACTAATACATAACCGTTTGACGGTTTGGCGCCTCTGTTTCAAAGTGCGAGTTAAACAATCAGAAGCTCGACCCAGGTTCTACTGGATCAATATGCAGTTGAAACTAACGTTTTGATTTTTGGATACTTTTAGGTTTCATAGGTATTTCATAATAACTTCATTTCATAACATTTTGGATTCTTTAGCATTGCATAGGTATTTCATGATGAAACTAATTTTCATAGTATAGCTATTTTGGATGCGTTTGCATTTCATATTTATTTCACAGTGTGACTAAATTTCACAGCTAGCGATTTTGTATAATTTTGCATTTCATAGGTATTATATAGTAAAAAATTTATTTCATAGGGTGCCAATTTCATCCTCAATTTTTTAATAGGGTCGACTATCTCATAGGACTATGAAAAAATTATTTCATAGGTCTATGAAAATATTTCATAGCATGTTCATAGCAATTTCATAGGGAATGAACTTAGTAGTGTGCAAAGGCCTGCCGTTTTCGTACGGGTAGTCAAGGAAGTATTACAAACGCTATATGTGTGGGGATCATGCTGTTCCATACTTTGGAATAGCAGAAAACATTAATTGTGCAGGAATTAGTGTTTCCTGTATCCCACAAAATCTCTAGGAACTTTGTACCGAGCTCAAAACTATATGGTCAGATCAAGCTTAATAAATCATCACTACCTTCAATTCCAAAAAGAAGAAGAGGTTTGATATAGGGAGATTCAATAAATTGAAGAAGCAACGCCTAGATGCAGAATTAGAAATAAAAGGAAAATCAGCTTGTGAACATTGGGCTCTACCATTAAAAATGTCAATCAGAGCGCGCGTACTATCGTTGCCATAATATATAGATTTAGGCACTGCCTAAAAGTGGAACTCGCAAATAACAACAATTACGCACTACTTCACTGACAATCAGGCCACATATTTATTGAACTACAAATCCCTCATTGTTAAGATGTTATTTTACACTTTTTATACACCTACTTCATAAATGAATAAAAAAGGTTGCACATGTACTGTTAAATAGCTAATTATTCACATCAGTATTTTACATGGATTTCACAGATACAGTGTAGTAACCTAATATCCATGGAAAACTGTGTCCAGGGTGGGCGGACTCCCCTATTTTTGGAGCGGTGGTGCTTGTCAGGAATTTTCAATTTGACCCCTAAAAGGTACCAACAACAAATAGCCTGAAATTCAGACGTATTTTCCCTTGCAATTTTCTTTTGTATTTTCTTACGAGGGAAAATACGTCTGAAATTCAGGCTCCCAAAACCATTGTTGATTTATTTGCTATAACGGTCCCCTAACTGGTACCTATCTGAAAAAAATATTGTTTTCACTTGGGATTATGCAGGGCATACAGTAAAACATCATTCTTAGACATCATTCTTAGATATCAATCTTACTATTAACAGAGATCGCTTAGCTACTTCCGTTCACTACAAACCTACTGATTCTCATGGTTACCTGTTGTTCTCTTCATCGCACCCTGCGCATGTCAAGACAGCTATCCCGTTGTCTCAGTTTCTCCGACTCCGTCGCTTGTGCAGCGAGGAGGCCGATTTTATGGCTAAATCGGACGAAATGAGCGAGTTTTTCAGAAATCGTCCTGACAATGTCGTCGCTAACGCCCTTAGCCGCGCCCGTTCGAACGACAGAACCACAGCCTTGCAGCCATCAGAACCCACTCTAGAGGATAGGATTCCCTTCCCCCTTACTTTTCATCCTACTTACCTAGCAATCAAGCATTTTGTATCCAGGAACTTTAAGATCCTACAAAGGGACCCGGAAACAGCCGCAATTTTCCCCAAGCCGCCTTTGTTCTCTTTTAAGCGGGACCGAAACTTGCGCAATTCTTTTGTTAGAGGCGTTCTCACGCCTGGCGGTCTACAGCCCGGCACTTCCAAATGTACTAGAAAATGGACAACGTGTGATCATGTCGTTTCCACCACGGTTCCTCGGCCCTAGCGGCGAGTCTTTTAACATCACGGATCACTTTAAATGCACCACCGCCAACGTCATATATTGTAGTACTTGCTCCCTTTGCCGCATGATCTATATAGGACAAACCGGTCAAATGCTTTCTACGCGCTTTTGCCAACATCGCAATGATGTGAACAGAAATGACCGTAACAAACCAGTGGCCCGAGACTTCAATCTTCCCGGTCACACTATAGATCATATGACTGTTTGCGGTGTTTCCCTTCACAACGGGTCGAATCATTCTCGCTTCCAGAAAGAGAATAGGCTTATCCTTTCACTCGGTTGCCGATCACCCCACGGCATCAATGAATTTTTCTCTTATATCTAGTTTTCTACATCTCATCATATTTCCTCTTTCTTTACGTTTATCACTAGTTTTCGATTTCAATGGCCCATGGCATCCTTTGTTATTCTTAACCAATTATCACCTTTAGTCACTCCGAATGTTTATCTGTTGCCTAGCAACAGCTCTACATTTACTTTATATACAGCCCCACTCCCTCTCTTTTTTGAATATTTCATGATGAATGGCTTGTTCATCGGCACCAGCAGTTCAGCAACAGCTTTATTAGGATTTGTTGTGTGATTTTAGCATTTGTTGTCTGTCCAAAACTGGATCTTGATAACATTTCAACTATAACATCAAATACTTACATTGGCATATCGTGAAAAGTGCCATAAATGGATTCGCAAGTGTCGGAATGGCGTGCATTCTCCGCAGCATCGCCTGATGAGCTTTGACAAGAGCTCGTTTCACCATGGGGCCGATATCTAAAATGAAATGAAGTGGGGCCTCTCTCAGACATTTTATATTTTTTCACAAAGTCTTGAGGCAAGCCCTTCGAGTTCTTTAAAAATATACGAGGCCACAGCTTCCCCAGTGTCTGTTTCTCCTTGGAAACCAAGTCGGGTAGCCATCAACTTGGCACGAATCCGATGCTCTAGCGTAGATCCCATTTTGAATTTGTGCTACTTTACCCATAATACATCACGCGCCCTATTCATAAGTGATGACTTTGGAATTATACATGATTTTTTGGTTCCATTTTACCCAAAAGGAAATGAGCAAGCTGAGAAAGGTGTTCAGATCGTATTTACTCGAAAAATCAGTTGAAAGTAAAGAGGATACATATGTGGCATTATTAGCCTATAGAAACACGCCCTTAGCTTGTGGAAACTCCCCTGCTGAACTGATGATAAATCGTAAGTTGAGAACAAAGCTACTAAGTGCTACACGTTATAAGTTGCAAACAAATATTCGAAAAACAAAGGAAATTGAGACCCATTGAGACCCTTGGAGAACAATGAGACTGTAAGAATGTGTTGAAAGAAGTGATGGAGGAAGAAAGCTGTTGTCTGTGATAAACTGACGACCGCTCTTACAAAGTCAAGACAAAGGATGGTGGAACCTATGTGAGGAACCATAAGTACTTACCTACAAAGGAAAAGTTTGAAGAATGTCTAGTTAATATTAATGATGGAGCGTCAAGTGCTGCGACAAGTGCAGAAGGCAAGGCACAACAGGTGGTAAATACACCACAGACAGTTACTGTAGATAATAACCCAGTTATACTAAGAGATGTCAGAGACAAATTAGCAAGATTCATTGAGGAAATCTAGTAGACGTGTTAATGAAACATGGAGAGTTAGGGCTGTATCATTATTTACCCGGGGGGAGGGCTTCCATTTTTTTTCAAACAAGGCTAAAAAAAGGACCCTCCCCTTGAACATAACAAAACAATGTGCCCCCCTCCCAGTCGTAGGTAAAAAAAAATTGGGACCCTCACCCATGTCATTTATATGTTCTGTAAAACCTGTTAGATAGACTATTGTCCGAGTGAAGCAATGTCTCATTCTTCTTAATAGCAGAAATTGTTTTTCTTACTTCTATCGAAGCTATAAGGAAGCGCGGTTATTATTAATCACCTCGATTATTTGCGTGAGGATTTTGGATAATACACGGTCGTAGAAATGCAGTGATCCTCCTCTACAAGTACAATGATTAACGTGATCCCACCTCTAACGTCCCCTATTTGAGACCTAGTACTGAAGGCATCTTACAGGAAAAGGGGCGTTGCATATAATATCGTTGCGCGCGAAGCGAGCCCGAACTTTGATAAACGCATTACATCAAGCCTCAGAGATAGGGTAGATGAACATGTTTTGTGTACGATATAGTAAACAAAGGTTGTCAGGAGCCCAGGGAGTACGCTACTTCAACTATATAGGTTATTCATAATAATGATAATGATAATGATAATGATAATGATAATGATAATCATAATCATAATCATAATCATAATCATAATCATAATCATAATCATAATCATAATCATAATCATAATCATAATCATAATCATAATCATAATCATAATCATAATCATAATCATAATCATAATCATAATCATAATGATAATGATAATGATAATGATAATGATAATGATAATGATAATGATAATGATAATGATAATGATAATGATAATGATAATGATAATGATAATGATAATGATAATGATAATGATAATGATAATGATAATGATAATGATAATGATAATGATAATGATAATGATAATGATAATGATAATGATAATGATAATGATAATGATAATGATAATGATAATGATAATGATAATGATAATATAATAATAGTCTTTTAAGCAATTATTGGATGAGGTTTTTGTGATTTCCAGAATAAACAATGTCGAGACAGGTGGAATCAGGAGAGGCCGTAAGGCCGAGCCTGATTCCACTTGACGAGACATTGTTTATTCTGGAAATCACAAAAACCGAATTCAATAATTGTTTTATTATACATTGATTCAGTTAAAATACTTGTTTTTCTGTCAATCAATTTCTTTTACACACGCGCCTTGTTAAATAGGGAAAACATTCAAGTGCTCTAGTCCTATGATGCATTGCGCGCGTAGACTCAGATTCTTCAAGAATCAGCATGCTGATTCTTGGAGACCCTTAAAGTGCGTGATTCCCAAAGTAAAGCGCTCGTTTTTAGCCAATCAGAATCGAGATAGTGAGGACAATGTATAATAAATTCAATAATCAATCATAAAAAGTGATAAACAGCAATCATGCACCTTAGTGGCGGTAATGGTATCTTGGTATGACGTCATCAAACGAGAAAAAAGTTATTTCTCAGGAAGGGATGAACAAAACTTGGGCGAAGTTGTCTAAGTAGTTACGGGAGTACAACTGTTGTAGTCACGTGTTACAATAATAATAATGTGTGTTTATTTCCTCATTTCGCAGTTTAATAAGCTGAATTACATATGAAATTAAATATATAAAGGGGAAAAAACACGCGCGCTTAACAATTATCATACACATATTACTAACTGTCCAGGTACTTTACTGTTACAAAGTTCTTCAATCTGTTGGTCCTCGTCAGCGGAGGCTTTACTGTAGTTGCATTTCTTAAAACTTTATGACGTCATCGATAGCGTCATCAAACAAACAAAAAATATATCTTAGGAAGGGATGAAGCTCAGAAAATCAAACGTGGGTAAAGTTAGTAAAGTGGCAACTGCATGGTCAAGTGGCATGAAGTCTTCGATGATGTTATCAAATGGGAGAAACGTACATCTTAGAATGGGATCTGAGTAAGCACGAGCCAGCCTGTGTGGGATGTTTAGGTGATGAAGAGGGTTCAATGTCATTGGTCACTTCGAGCTATGTTCTGAGCTTCGCTTTTCGGCAGTGCGTAAATCATTTTTTTTTTTCTTTTAATTTGATGACTGCAAAGTCTTATCGATGCGTAAAATTCTGTCAACATTGTTCGATTTATATTATAGAGAGCGTAGGAAGCTCAAATTTAGCAGATGTATTATTTGGCCAATTTTGTCCATTTTGTCTATGCTTGCCATGTAGTTTCGCTTTGTTTGCTCATGCTGTATTTCTGTGTAGCTTCGCACGACTTGCCTTTTCTTCGAAATTCTTCGAAAGGTTTTAATAGCCTGTGACAGGGCCTATTATATATGAATGCAAAGGATTCTTGTTTTTCCTTTTCAGAAAAACGTGGACAAAAGCAAGAGATGCATGCCGTGCTATCGGTGCTAATACTGATCTAGTCAGCGTGCACGACATAGCCGAGAACAACTTTGTGCAGTCATTACTCAACGGAACTTACAGAAATGTGTGGATTGGGATGAACGACAGAGGAGTAATGTCAGGTATTGGTGCCACTACGTCCGGTGAAATAGCTCACGCTGATTGGCTGTTGAGCGGGCCGGATCCTTTTGTAACGACCGCGGTCGTTACAACTTTTTCCCCGGACCAGCTGTAATGACTCGCGTGGTTTCTGATATAGCTTTATCTTGCTTTTTTTTTACAACATTGCTCCAACTGCTCGCTGTACCAATCTAGTTTGAAAAACGTCTCTCATTTCTGTTCGCCCGCATGGCGCAATCAATACAATCAAAAGTCAATCAATGTTAAACAAATGTGTAACGTCACTACACCGACGACTTCGGTTGCTCAGTGACAAGAAACGAAAACGTTCCCTGCTGCAAATTCACCGATACTTATAGCGGAGCTCCTTTGCGGCCGAAGGCCGCAGAGCGGAGCACCATACCTAAGAAAAAAGCGTCAAAAAACAAATCCAAATGGTACGGTACGAGTCCAATGATCGCAAATAGTGCGAATGTAAGAAATCCACAGGGTACCCAAAGCCTCACATGCGGCAATATCGCGCAAAGGGATCAAAGTGATTTTTGAACGTCGAAGATCATCCAAGGTCATTTCCCGCGCCGGACGGTGAAGCCTGCACCTTTCGCAGCCACTTTGATGCATCTAGTCTCCTTCGCAGTCGTGTGGTCATGACGTCACAACATGGCGGCGAGCCAGTGACGGGGGGAGGGGTGGGTGGCGCGCGCTCATGACGTCACAGCATGGCGGTGTGGTAGTGAGGGGGGTGGGGTGGGTGGTCGGGGGGATGCTGCTCACGTGACAGACTGCAGGAAAACCAAATATGGTCTTATGCAACTCTGTTTATCTTGATCGAAATGCCGAACGAAATACATCTGTACAACGCGTCTGCAGAACTGTTCTACGCAAATGATAATATGTTTACAAATCGCCAGGGACAACTAGTGTGTGAAGAAATCAGGAGAGTGTCTTCCTAGTCATCTAGAAGTCCGGGAGAAGTCCAAGATTTTTATAGCGGCGAGTAGAATTGGCAATTGACTGTGCAGTTCTTTGCTTTTCTTTCACTAACGCTTGTGCGTTTTAGTAAATAACTGAGCAGAAACTTGACTTTTTTGAAGAGCAAAATTAACTTGGAGAAGCTCATTTCCCCTATGGCAGAAGCGAGTGACGTGAGGTTTTATTTGGATGAATATTAAGGTTATTAGCACACGAGAAGTCGGGTCTAAAGCCTAAAGACAAAGATGGCGGCCGAGCAATTCGTGGTTCAAAATTCCTGGATAAAGGCTAGCAGTTTTTATAGGAAGATGGCAGGACATTCACAGTTCCGAACAGGATTACACTAAGGTTGTTTCTACATGGGGGGAAAATCTACTCCGAATGAAGGTAGGAACTAAAAGTTTGCTGTTAGTTTACATCAAGCATTTGACCTTTGAATCCTTATAGAGCTGAAGCCGGCGTGACAGCGATAGTCGAACTTGTTTTAGCATCAAAATACAATAAGCATTTTAGTTAATATTAACTCCTTAAACTGTCTAATACCGAAGGCTAACTAATGAAACGTGCGTGTTGACAAAAACATTAGAAAACTATAGAAAACACCAGAAAAAATGTCCTCGAAAAAACAAACATTATCTGGCACAGATAATGACATTTATCTGAGCACGTATCTTTTCATACTGTCACTTGGTAGACAAGCTGGCGCGCGGGCTGTCGGTGGGAAAATACCAAGCAATTGTTTTAGCCAATCAAGGCAGAGCACTCACGTGGTTCCATTCCTGTATGTATCGGCTGATATTATTTGAGCCCCCCAGCGGAAAACGTTTGTAGATATGCGTGCGTATATAGTGGGCTCAAGAAACGGTCAGCAAACCGTCCAAGGTTGTGGACGGCGGCAAAACAAAGCGAGTTTCGACCCAGCGCAGAGGTCTCTTTTCCTCGCGAACCTCAGCCAGCGAAATGCAGAGAAAAGAGGCCTCTGCTAGCAGGGAACGACCCAGCGGTCACATATTGTTTTATTAAAGTAAAGAATTCAACAAGCTTTAACATTCTATTCCAGATAAAACCGTCACATGTAAACAACAACAATTTTGATTTGCAGGTATCATTAATTTCTCTTTAGAACGGGGTCTCATTTTGGGTGCTAAAAAAATGATTGGGGTAGCTTTTCTCCAAAAAATCGTTTTAGAACGGGGTCCGCTTTTGAAATCCCAGCGGCACATACCCGCCCTATATCAAGCCAAGTACCCCCCCCCCCCCCCCCCTCGGGTGATACCCATGGAATTTGATTTTTTTCCTCAAGAAAAAAAAGCAAAATTGGTTTATATTTGTATTTAACATAATATTGAATGCTTTGGGAATAGTAGGGGTTTAATTTGGTTTTAGATTGTGTGGTTCCAGAAATTATCCATACCTCCCCTACGGAAGGGCATTGGAAATTACAATGGGGGGGGGGGGGGGATTTACCTGATCATTTCCATACAAACTGTATTTTTCCTTGGAAATTCCAGAGGGGTGGGGGGTCACAGGATATTTTCGGGAACCCCACATTGCTTAACCCTATTCAGACTGGGCTTTTTTTGACCATCTGTGACTGGGGGGGGGGGGGGGGGGCTAATTCGGCCCCCCCTCTATATCTCTGGAACTACTGGGAGCTATGATCATCAAACTCTCACACAATGACCACGAGCCTTAGACAAATCACCACACCCATTTTTGTCACATGGGAGCAAAATGTGACGTCACAATGACGTCATTCTCAATGTTTTATCAATTTTTAGGTAATTTTAATTAACTTCCAAAAACTTGGTAGATAATACTCTAAAAGCCAACTAATTAACATCAAGATAATGTAAATGTAATAATTTGTGACATTAACACATAAATTTTATTAAACTTGCGTCATAATGACGACTTTTGAAAATATTGTCCGCCATCTTGGATCCGCCATCTTGGATCCGCCAACTTGGATTTCATTTAATTTCCATTGCACTCTTCAGATAAATACTCAATGAGAAAAAAATGGTCAAAATGTACAAAATACTCATCAAAGAAGTGTTTGACATTCGAAAAATTGAATTAAAAGGATATTTGTGAATCCCAGAGCTAGTTTTAGACCATATGTTAAAATGAACAAAAAAAAACCTACCCCTTCCCCCCAAAGATTTTGTGTCAAAAATTAATTAGCCTGTACATAAATTACTAATGAGTACAAGCTCCGATAGTCATAAATTGGGCAATGTGTCCAACATTAAGCTTGAAATATAAAAAATTCACGTTTTTTCGAGTTTTGCAAAATATGCATGTCAAAAATTGGTTGCCATGGAAACTGGGCCGTTAACACTTTTGGTGTCATTGACACCAAAATATCCCCAGATAAATTTTAGGAAAAGTCACGAAGTTTCACCATCATAGCTGCAGTGGTTTTAGAGTAACCAGGATTTTACTAGCATAGCATAGCATAGCATAGCGTAGATTTATTGGAACCGTGTAAAAAGATTTACATAAGTATAACTCCAATCAATTTAAAAAAAGAAAAAATACATTAATATTTTATCTAAATTTAATTTTCAATTTCAGGAGGGGGGGCTCGAAAAGCCCCCCCCCCCCCCCCCCAGTCTGAATAGGGTTAAGATAAGAAGTCACAGTATGTGGGAGATGTAGCCGGCAAGTTTCTTTTTTGGTTGAATCCATTTTCAGGATCACCCCGAAGGTTGATGTTATTGAACCTTTCACCTCGGCTATGCTCTAATGTAACAATCAGCGCCATTTCGCTATTTAAGCGTCTCATGTGGAACGACAAGACAAAACCGTGGCCGTCCGCCATTAAGACATATGCTAATCTACGCGAGCTCATTGGTCGAGACGCATCACGTGGTACATTTTCACAGGACAGATATCAGACGATATTGTCCGTCGGAAGTGATATCCGTCCTGTAAATGTTTTAAGCAAAAACTGGATATTTTCTGTTTAAAAAATATTGAAAACCAAGCAACCAAGTTTTTTGTCTAATAATGTTGATCAGATACGGAAATTGGTGGCTGAGGCGACACCGGAAAACACAAAAAAGTCAACTATACAGGCTGTGAACATTTTCAATAGTAAGAAAGTTGTTTGAGAATGGTTTTGGTTGTTGCTTCAATCCAAGTTAATTCGGTTTGACATTCGCGAAAAAAAAATGAAAGGAAAAAAAAACATAAGCAAAGTGACGATAAAAGAATTGTTTTTTTTATAAACTAACCATTTTTTGTCGTAGCTTTGCAAAGAGAAAAACAACTTGCAACCAGCTCAACCAAAATTCAACCACTTCGAGTGTTGTCCAGCAAGCCGACATCCAAGTTCGATCAGCAGCGCTAAATTTTTCCAACTCTGCAGCATTTTATGGCTGTAATTTACTGCAGTTGACAGCAGAACAATTAATTAACAGTCCGGCAAGGAATCAGACCTGAATACCCGAAATTTGGGCTAGATTTCTGTAGAAAAGCACCAGGGGAAGCACTAGAAATTCGTTGTAAATGTGTTTTGTGAATTCGTCGGATTTCTTCTAGGCCAACGCTAAGGCTTGATTGACAGTGTTTGTGTCAACAAATCACATCTCGAATACAAATATCTTAGCCAATCGCCGTTTACGATTTTTGCTTTCGCGCCATACTGCAGTATAGTGGTTTTCTCACGTTCACAATGTGTTTTTTTCTCTCTCGAGTTCAGTGTAGTGACTGGGATTTAAAATCAATAAATCCCTTTTTGGCTTGCTGCAATATCGGCGGATAATGTCCATGGATGAAAAATGGTCCTCAAAATTTCACAGTTGCCCTCGTAGCTTCGCTTCTCGGCCAACTGTTCATTTTTCGTACCATTTTTCATCCTTGGACATTATCCTCCGATATAACAGCCACCAGAAGGGGTTTATTTAGTAAATGTTTCTCAAATTTGAGACATTTACCCTACCTTATGTAATTCCTAAACAAAATGATATTCTGAGTCTTCAAGCATTACGAAGTGACGGGCTGTTTTCTTGTTATATTTATTATATAGAAGAACTTATGTGTAAGTGTTAGTGTTTTTAGATCTGTCATGATGAAAAGGATTGATTAATTATTGTTATTCTTCAATTAATAATATAGTGTTGTAACTATTTAGTTTGTATCATTGTTTTTAGTTATTATAATTATTATCAGTTAATTATGTGAAATTAATATGTGTAAACATTGTGCGTACCTTGTTTACAGGTCACCTTTGGAGTGACAGGACTCCAGTCTCTTTCACACGATGGGCGCCTCAACAACCCGACAGCCATTTTGGTCAGAACCCTTGTGTCACCTTGAGATACGACGGCTACTGGAATGATAGGGGCTGCTACTCTATCAGATACTACATGTGCAAGCAAAAGCGAAGTGAGTTGATCAGATAATTAAGCTGCAGGACTTAGATAACGGCCTTGCACTAGGAAGGATTACCGTAACATCAAGTATGTTTCGATATGTTGTAACATCAAATTTGTCGCTATTGCGCGTCTTACTATGTTTTATCTCTCTGTTTTTCTATATCTCTTTGTATTTTACTGTTCTGTACTGATATATTGTGTTTTTCAACTTCGCAAAGGTAACCTCTGCACAGAAATGTCATTTCTCTGTAGCAAAGAACTGGCCAATCAGAAAGAAAGTCAATTTATCAGTCTATGCGCACTGCTCCCTTAGCGCGTTTCCCATTAAACCTCCACCAGTTCATAAGAAAAAGTAACACCAAAGCTATTTTACAGCGTTTCGATGAGCTTACGTTTCATTGCTTTTAGAGTGCCTACATTTTAGCCCGTGGCTAATTAAAAGGAAACCACAACCTTAATGTACATCACCCTGTTTGTCCAGAGAACAATAACATTTCATGCAGATGCGGTCAGAGCAGAGACTGTTCGCAAAGAAAAAATCCATCCCATGAGCGGTCATGGAAAGCAAGAAAAGCAAAGAAAAGCCAAGTTTCTGTCCAATAATATGCCTAATGAAGTTGTATTAGATTCATTTTATCAAGCTTTGTCGTTAGGTCAGCAGTGAGAACGTCCGATCGGTGTCTTGCGGTGTCTAATCTTGTTTGTTTAGTTCGAGTTTATCTATTGTGACGTAATACTTTCGAAGAGTTCGAAGAACTTTTAGGAACAAGCATAATAATAATAATAATAATATATTGCATTTATAGTGCGCAGTTATCAAAAAGAAATTTTCAACTTCGCATTACAACGTCGTACCTAATTAAAATTTACATTATATTCTTTAAAATTAATAAAACCAAGATAAATATATACTAATTAACTTGAAATTAAATTAAGAAGAAGAAGAAGAAGAACTAAAATAGTAAAATGATAAAAATGATGCTAAAAACCGGTTAAAATAACATTAAAACGCTTTCGCAAATAAATGGGTCTTTAGTGCCCTCTTGAAGCCAAATGATTCGAATGTCGCAAGGGAGATCAATCCACAGCTTCGGCGCAGCTACCTCAAAAGCGCGATCTCAAAGAGTTTTTCTAGATTCTATTCGGCCGTAATTCAGCATTAGGCTGTCATTACTTCTGAGAGAATAATTTGTTTTGTGCTTGATGGAAATGTATCCACTCCATTGTTGAGCCCGAGCATACGCAGTGGTTTTGGAATACGCAAATTCACGTGGAACAAAGGAGTCGAATTCGAATTTGACAAAATAAACAATACAAATAACACTAAATAACATTGTGTTTAGTACTTTGAGCCAATTTGGCATGAACTGCTGCGTTTTCAGGCAAAAATTAGCATTGCCATTTTGAAGCACGGTTATGAAAAAAAGGGTATGATGAAGGTCACTGTCATTTTGAAATTATCGTTTTCATCATACAAGTCCCTTATTTACATAACTCCTTTGTGAAAGAGAGATTTCATATAGCAAGTATTTTTGTTACATATTGATACATATGCTTTGAAAAAAGGTGTTTTGTCTGGTACCATTTTGTGCTAACTTGCCTTAGCTGAAATGGGTCTCAATTTCGTTCTGAAAGTGCTGAAAAGCTACAGTTAGGGTTTTGAGTGAGCTGGCAGTGCTAGAATTTTTGGCTAGCCCTGGGAAACAAAGTGCCAAAGGGAGGGATCCGGTAAAGTTGCTCTAACTGGATCTCACATGGTACACATGTAGCCCACTAGGCCTAAGGGAGTTTTGGACAGCGAAGGGGGTTGCCCTAATTCAGGACAAGGGCCTACCGGTAAGCTTGGGCCTAGCAAAAGTGCCTCATCTTATAGGCTACAAGCACCAGGTGAATGTGAATAGACAAGAATCACACCACAGATCAACTCCTTCGACAGCAATCTTGGATCCTTGCCACTTGGATCCTGGCAAAGCAAAAATCAGTAAAGGCTAAAGTAACAGTGAGCATTATGATACAAGATTAGGCCAGTAAACTGAAAAGGTGGTTTATCTGGTACCATTTGTGCTAATGGCCTCATTTGTTAATCCAAAAAAAATTAACTAATACGTCTTCGCCTTGACTCGAAAACGGCAGCGGGCGCTGTCAGAACCGGCCACGCCTTTAAACATTCAAAATAGAAGGGTCGAAGTAGCACTGAAAAAGGAATTTTCCAACAACATCATTTAGGTAGAATTGCGAGATTTTATTCCAAAGCATTGGTGGGTCGTCCAAAAGATTCTTGATAGTCACAAATCTCGGAGCAACGATCATAGCGTCGATATTGGGCATTTTCAGCCCACCCTTCTCCAAGTCGTTCATAATTGATTATATTTTAACTTGATCAGGTTTGCCAAGAAAATTGTAAAGTACTGAGAGTTTTTTGATATAATAATAATAATAATATAATAATTTCCGTTTATTAATCCTTTTGCAGTATGTACATAGAATTACAGGCTCAGCGAGCCAAAAACGCAAATATACACATTAGTATTTTACAGTTCATTGGTATTTTACAGTTACAAAATTATTAAATCTATTTGTATTGCCTGAAATGGTGCGTTCTGAGATTGTGCGCTAAAGAAGGCGTAGTAGGGACAAGCATTATTGACCTTAATGGTGGTACGTATCTGGCTACCTTAACAAACTTGTTACATGTTGATTCCCTTCTCTCGGACAGTTTAGCATTTGTGAGCGCATCAGCGTAGCTTGAAAAGGGGAAATTTATTTTTTGAATAGACTCTATAAGCTGATCTACATAGAGAGGAAGCGCCGACCAAACAGTAGAAGCATATTCAGCTATGGATCTTACAATACTGCAATAAGGCTGGACAAGGTCCGATTGCCACGCATCACATTTCTTTAGATTTCGTAGCGCACACAGTCGTTTGTGGGCTTTTTTGTGTACTTATCATCGCAATGTACATTCCAAGTCAGGTTTCGCTAATGAAGCAAGTTATAACAGGTGATTAAAGGCGGTGTGACTATAATGAAACTGAACACCATATTACTTATATAGTCTCCGTCTTGAGAAAGTGCAGATCACTTGAATCCGCCCTAGAAGAATAAGGCCAGCCACACCGATGGGAAATATTGAAATAGTGTCGTTTTATCTGCAAATAAGGCGATGTACTATTTGGATAAGCCATTAATTTAGTCATAGATAACCATTAGAGTGATACTACTGATTGTATTTCTGTTTGATTGTTTGTCTTGAGCAGCAGCCACGGCAGTAACAACTCAACCTGCAACCAAGCCACGGCCGACTCCAACACCGCGTAAGTGACATTTGTGAGGATATTCTTTCTGCTTGTTTTGCGTTATAGTCATCATATTGTATAGTGTATAACATACACGTAGCACTGCGTTTCTAATATTTAAATCAACTTATGTTGCTTCTTCCCTTACCATCGGTTACGTGTAATAAGGGATAAATTCATGCATTTTTAATTAATTAATTAATTAAAATTTCTTCGCTGGTAATGCTATATTTTAGCATTGAGGACATCACCCGGATATGTATCACCCGGATATATTGAGGATATCACCCGGATATGTAACAACAGGATTTATAATAACAAGCACCAGGATTTGTAATAAAAATCAGCTAAATTTGTAATTAATTAACCGGGTTTGTAATAAACTTTCAACTGGCCGATTTGTAATAACCAATCAACAGGATTTCTAATATCCTTATCTCTAACGAAGATAAGCTATCATATCTAAAATTCAACTTGTGACGTAAAGGGTAAAGGAGGAGAGGGCATCATGGTAATCAGATGGCGGTGTCTTCGACGCTAGACAGGTAGAAACTCGAAAAGTAATCAATATCAAAACAGACCGCGTAGCAAGTAGGGACGAGGATAAACGGGGAATGGGTCGGTGGCAATGATGGAGAATAGACGTGGATAAAGAACGCTTTCGCTCCTCTTCCTTTCCCTATTTCCCTCCTCCTTTCCCCTTTTAATTCCTCAGAATCGCGGAGTACAGACAACCATGCCTGGACAGAATATCGTGTCCCAAAACGATTTACAAGAAACACTTTTATTGATCAAATCATCATTATGCAGCATAGTTGAAATTCGTGTCGGTAATGGACTGGCACCCCCTAGCTCATAACATGATTTACATCTTTCCCGTAAGCCAACAAATATGAAAAAGCAACCCATAATGCTCGATTGATCGAGATTGTTTGCGGTCGGAACAATTCAACATACCTAAACCAACTTTTGATCGCTGGAACTCAGTCCCATCGATCGGGGAATGTGAGAGTCATTATATGTTAACTGCAACTGTGAACAGAGGAATGGACTTGCGCTTTATCCGTCGAATGTAAAATCAATAGCGGACTCCTGTGTAAAACAAATCTAACAAAAGGGAGGTCCTTATGAAAAAGGGCAAGCAATTCTGACAGACCTGCTCCCTTTTCTCTTAGGGAAGGACCATTGGTATCTTGAAAAATTAAAACATGTTGACGCGTTATTACAAATCCTGTTATAATTACAAATCCTGGTGCTCGTTATTACAAATCCTGTTGCTCATTACATATGGGATGATACAAGTAGTGTCGTATTACATTTTAACAATATGCTTTTCTACCTCTAATCTAGGGTACTGTGACAAGCTGGTTTAGTGTTGTCCGTGACTCATGTTGTTTCTTCCTTCCTTTGACGTCTTTTTTGTTATGAGAGCAAAGAGACACAACCCTTCCGAATTTTTTTTCACATCAAAGTTAGGACAGTTAGGTTTCTGTGGTATCTTTGTTTGTAGGCAAATAGGCGTTGCGGTTCACTACATTCTCTTGGCGGGAAGTTATTGCTCGTACACACAATAATAGTTTTATTTTTAAGTGACAAGCGTTCAGGACCGTAGCAAGCCTCCAAAAACTGGGTGTGGGGGGGGGGGGGGGGGGGGGGGTTGCACGACATATAACAAAACACGAAAATTTAGAGCCCAACATGTGAGATTACCGCATGTTTTGGGGAACTTTGATTATGCTGGGTGCAAAACTCGGAGTTTTAAGAATTGTTTGGGGGAAAATGGAGGGGGGGGGGAGGGGGCACGGGCCCCTGTAAGCGCTACAGCACTGGTGTTTTTGTTTTACATGGGGAACATGTGAGACTGGTTGTATTTGACTTTTCACTCTTGTTGTCACCTTCATTAGCACCAGGAACGTGTGATAAAGACTGGAAGTACTGGCGTCAGATGTGTTATTACTTCAGTGACGAGACACTATCGAAGCGAGCCACTTGGCATGACGCACGCGCCAATTGTCGTCGAATGGGAGGTTACTTGCTCAGTATCCATAGCACCGCAGAAAACGGGTTCGTTTTCAGTGTCTTTAGAAGCATGTGAGTATGAGCGCATTGGCCGCACTGTCTTTTATTATCTGTGTCTGTGGCTGTATTTCTGAGCTTGAGCAACCATTTTAGTTTTTTCGCTCCTAGATGTGAGTTAAAGTACAAACAAGAAAGTAGTTTAATAATAATAATATTCGAATATTTATAGCGCTTAATTATAAAAATATTCTAAAGCGCTTTGCAATAACAATAAAAACAGATAGATAAATAATTATAATGATAATTATATGACTTAAAAATTTAAATGATTTCAAAATTACAACAGTGCTTATATTCATATATATTTATAGAGGGTGGTCATAAAAATGATAAAATTAAAATAGCAAAAATAATAGTCAATAGTGTCCAAAAAATGGTATGAAGAGAAAAACCTTATTATAGCTTATAGGCAGAAATGAAAAAATGTTTTCAAATTTGATTTGAAAGAGTCAACAGAGTTACTATTTCTAATTAAGAAAAAAGAACACATTTTTACATGTACTATAGCCTGATGGTTGAACGCGTGAAAGGTTGGGAGAACAACAAAGGCTAACAACAAAACGCGCCATAAAATAACAACATTTTTAATATGCAGAGTTTTAATGAAACTCAGGGAGTGGCTAAAATCGCTCAATTATTTTGTGTTTTGACTTTACTGAGCCCGTTCAAAACATGGAAATTTATAAAGCACTGTGATTAGCTTATAATGAAAGAGGTTTCATTCAGTGAATTGACTTAATGGAAAAATTGCCTTGAAAATGGATGTATTTACATTCGAGAAATCGTTGAAAAGTGACAACACACAGTTTGCAAAAATCTCCACAGAAAATTTTATGCGAACCGTTCTTTTTGTCTGTTTTCTTAGCATAACCGAACTCGAAAGTTCCTTTTAGACATAAAGAGGTTAATGGCCTATATTGTTTTATGTAATCCTTCTCGTAATTTAGGAGTGGCAAAACTTACCTGGAGGAGTGGCAAAACTACGGTCGCACGTTTGATTTGATTGTTTTCACTTGTGCTATAAATCAACAATGAATTTGTCCATCTGGCTATTTCCTAACGCTGCCAATCTTTTCCGTCGTTTTCTGAAGGTTCCATTGTTTTACAGATGCTATTTTGTAAAGATTTAGATTGAAAAATGATAGAAACAACTGTAGTTTTTTCGCCGGTTTTGTCATAGTTTGGGGAGAGTGGAAAAACACTTCCTGTCAAAGTCATGTACCATAACATTATTTTAGCGTTATATGGCAATTGGTTTTCGACAAATCAGATTTAGCGTACTATCGCAGTTATTTTATAATTGCATACTTTGGGACCAGCAACTGCGAGCGCCCGGTCCAAAAGCTTTGCAGCGCATACGAGCGACAATCAGTGTCATCTGCTGCGACGACCGTGGTGTGTAGCGGGCTGCCTGTTTCACCCCAATTAGCTCAGGAAGATAATATGGAGCCAGTCCTCACAGGACGGATATGGAAGAGGACAGGGACAATAGTCCAGGTAAAAGCGTGTAAAGTGTCTTTGTGGAATCTTCAGAGACAAACAAGCGGATTTTTCTGATGTTGTTTAGTCCGCTAAAGGCCTTTATACCCGCCGATGTGGGTATTCATGATCATAGAGGTATCGAACCATAAGCCCAAGTTCCGCGCTCATGAACGGGCTTGATATTCGAGGAGCCAACACTAATGCCATCAATGTTGACCTTAGCTAGCTGCTGACGAGACGCGAGTATTAATAAATTCAGTCTTGCTATTATTCAGCATGAGTTGGCGAGCAGCCATCCAGCTTCGAATATTATCAAAACATTCCTCCATGGCTTTAGCAGCCTCCTCCACTACTGGAAATCAAACATGACAAGCATATGAATCTTATATCAAAAACATATGAAATTTCATATGTTATTCACACAGTATTCACATGGTATTCATATATTTGTATTATAAAATAACTAAGATAGTACGCGCGCTCTCATTGGTCGACAGGTGTGTTTAGATGAGAGTATATAACACGGTTGTGACGTCACGCCCGGGACGATGTTTGCGCTGCCTTTTTTTTTTCATCCTTACATTTTGACACTAAATTTATGCAAACACTTGAAGCAATTAAATTAGTGAAAGCAGTGCTGGGTGCAAAATCATTTGCTATCATTTGTCGTCCCATCCTTTAACCACAAGTTCAAAAAATTGGCTTGTCTTCGACTTTTTAATCAAACCCACGCGTGTAAATTTTCACGATTGTCAACATTTTCGCACGATTTGAACATGATATTTTTGTCCTCCAACATCCTCTGCCCTCCCTTTTTGAAACGATTTCTTTGATTTCTTCGAAAAACAACACAAATCAATTAAGGTAAGCGACCCAACTTAATGTTCCCAACCCATGAAAAGATAAGGAGACAGATATGTGGGAAATGGGGAAGAGGGAAAAGTGCTCCTAATGAATTTTTGGATATTGTGGATTATATTGGCAAAAACCAGTTACCATGGCAACAATGATCATAAGGGCAAAAATCCGTATGGGGGCCAGACATCCCCCTGGAATAGCCATCCCTATGCAAGCTTCCTAAGTGGGGCCAAGCATCCCCCCGGACCATTAGAGGTGATCATTCTCTCAACCGCAAGAAAGCAGGGATCATGTTTCCATGGCAACCAGGCCACAAGAAAAATACCAGTTGAAAATATATATCCCATGAGAGTGTATGGGCCCAAAAAGTGTTCTGTAAGGAGCACTTCACCCCTTCCCAGTATTTAATAGTTTGTACACTGGTAAAAACATACATCAGTTAAATCAGAAAAATACAATCATTTTCATAATCACAGAACCACTGTTGTGGTTTGGTATAGCAGTTCAACTTCAATGTTCGTAATCACTTGTGTTATCCCCAGTGTCTTATTGCAGCTTCCTGCTGAGCTTGGGAAATTGCACCAATGTTCATTCAATCAGATTCAACAAAACAATTTTACTACATCTAGGTATCTAGCAAGTGGACTATTTACAACCTACCATGTTCACAAAGTCCATTACCTAGAGTGGTTCTAATACTCATCTCTGTAGAACAGCAGAGACTGCTACCATTTAAAAGTTTAACTGTTTAGCATTCAAAAAAACCGACCCCGGACAAACAGATCGGTAGCTTTCGATTAGAAATTCGAGTTTAAAAAGAAGTAGGTGAACTCCCCGACAGCTGCCATTTTGTTTCTCGGAGGAAACCCCGCGTCCAGGTCCAATGAATAAACAAATACCCGAAAAAGCTTCAAAATGCTTGTTTGTTTCTCATTCTATAGATTGTTATTATCGATAAGCGTTTTGTATGTTTTGGGTGGATTTTCGGTAGAAATTCAAGCTTTTTAAGCCAACTCTGTATTCTCTCGATAACGCGATTCAGAGTTTTGAATTAATTTAATTATAACTTCAATGCGAGCACAAATTTCCGTAAAATTATTAGCTTCGCTTTACATATTCTTTTTTCAAAGTAAAGATTTTTTGTTTAAAACTAGGATTTGTAGTTCATAGCTCAAGCATTTTAGGCGTAATTGGCTACGACGCGGCAATATTATTATTCGCTTCGCTGCGCTCGCAAATTCTAAAGGCTGGTTTTGTGGCTTAATTTTTACTTTATATTCTGAAATTATCTATCATTAGACCTTTTGGGTGTATTTTTACGTTGGTACTTTGAAGGCTTTCGAACACGACATGTGTATGCAATAAGTACAACAAGAACTCAGTGCAAGCGCTAATGTTTCGAAATCTTGCTACGTGGCAAAGTCTTAAATTGCAGGAGAAAGGCTGTATCAAATCAGCCTTCCGTTAACTCTGTGACGAGATTATTACTTAGATTGTTGTCGAAATAGCGTTATGAAGCTGAAAGGATCACGCCGTCTTCAAAGTGTAACCCCGACCCAATGGCAGCTCATGGCATTCCTAGTTCGACAGTATCTTCTTCAAATTCAGTCGTCATTCGAAATCTCAACTGATTTGTCGAGACTTGCCACCACGACTGTGCGTACTTAGCGGTATCTACAGTAAAAGCATTTTCTCTCGATTTCGTCTGTTGGCAGGCCTCGATGATACGTAAATCTTGAAAGAAGAAAACGTATGATTGTTTCACGGTTAGTAGGGCGTGGCATTTTAACTAATTTAGTAGGGTCCACTTCACCAGAGTCCATTTCAAAAACCCGTCTCACCTGAAAGATACGAAGGTATAATGTTTAGGTTTTGAAAAGGCGAGGTATATTCAAACATGTTATCTGATTTAGTACAGTTCCGGCGACGACGCACCGTTGTGAATCCGTGACGTGTTAATATCGCGCGTTCCTTTTGCTAGAAACATGTGAGAGGAAACAAGGGAGGAAATATAATTGCCAAACTTACAATTGGAGTTGATCGATCAGAACTGGTGCGCATTGTATAGATTACTGACTATCGAACACGCCCAACGTGTAGTGTGGCTCTGCATGTCGCCACACCTGCAATCAGATGGCTAATGTGATGTCATCTCCGTGCATTTCAGTCCTGCTTTGATATTGCAGCACCACGTTCGTTTGCACATGCACGACATCAGCTCTAAAACCTCCTCAGGTGCAGGATTAGAGTAAAGCCATGATTCAAACTCCAGCCAAACTGGATGTGCCCTCCGTTAGATTCCAGTCATAGCCGTGAAGAGAAGGGACTTGGGGACACGCCTTCGTTGCTCTTCTCCAATTTGCTTCCTGGTAATTTGCGCGTGCTACGTAAAAGCGCAATGACAATTGACAGAGTGGGAGCGACTCCGGATCTACCTTGACTTCTTTGATACAGTACAACTCTAAACGTCGCCTCAGGTACCCTCCACTCCTTTTCGATGTCACAAAAGCGTAGCTCTTGTTCTCGAGCATCTAGTGGGCGCCACTTGCCCTAGAATGAGAAGGCGGAGACGGTAGCGCATCCCGTCAAGGCGCGCAGACCGAAAAGACCTTAGGGAACATCTTCTTTCGAGACGCCCGGGGCGATTCGCGTTGACAGCTATTTCAACAAATGTTGTCGGTCTTGTGAGTGCTCAAGCCTACGCGCCCAGAACGAACGGCAGTATGGGTAGAAACTAAATATCCTATTCGGATTATACCTCGCTGGTCTGAGTGCTAAATTCTACGAAAGCCAGCTTTGTTTCAAGCTAGTAATGTCTCGAGTAATGTCTCGAGTTCATAAACGTCGGTACTCAAGCAGTTAGCAGATTAAAGACCTCCTACCCAGGCAATTTTGCTGTCTGGGCGCGTACGGCTTCCGACAACGTTTTTTGAAATAGCTGTATACCATGTCTGCAACTTCGGACAGGTCAGATAGCATTTACCCCGGTTATGGGCGTGTCCAAGGAACATAATAAGCACGTCTGTGTCGTCTTAGTGGATGACGCACTTCCTCCCGCATTGTGAGCGTGTAATACCGTGCGCCGGGTCGGCGTCCAGATGCGCCCAGATGCGTTGTTTATGTACCACGTGAGCAATACCTTTTAAGCATCCATTGTTTCGTTGCTCTCAAGCGAAGTTAACGCAAAAAAGTATTGATCACGTGGTACATAAACATCACATCTCGTGGCACATAAAAAGCGATCACGCGATCAATTTCAAGAAGTCGCCGGCGGTCCGAAATAACGAAGGTTCATGCGGCGGTTTACTGGGATGCATAGTACTAAATACACATTTGTCAGGGAGTTGCCGTGGTAAAGGCTTTTAATAAGCAAAGCCGAAAATTTGGCAAAACACTTGTTGTGTAGAGCAGATTTCGTATGACTGTGAAAGCGGTACTGTCGAGGTGGCGGTACGGAACCTGATCTGCTGTAGATACTGAATGAAATCGCGTAGTCGCGGTATGGTCGCGGCGCGGCACAACTCTTTCGCGGCACCTTTCACAGTCATACGAAATCTGCTCTACTCATATTCTGAATCACTTGTCAGGGAGGATGGCTGCGGCTCGATGCAATTTTTCCAGGAATCTACATTTCGACATTGCGCTAATTCTGCTGAAGATTCGCTACGAATAATGCATTTCTCGATTAATTCTACCTGTAAATCCTCCGCTTTTGGTTGCATTGTTACCAGGTCTAATCACAAAACAAACAATTTCACACAATAACATGTTTTAGTTTTTATTTTTAGCCAACGAAACAGGCGAATTTTTAGTAAATCACTCTTGATTCACGTTGTTCGACGCGCCGCTATTGTATTGTATAGTCGATTGTTGTTTATCATAACTTTCATAATAAGCATGATCTTCCATAGAAGATGAATATGTCTGAAAAAGAAACGAAAGTGTGTGATCACACTGTGGGAATTTTATAACATCTGTTTCGCTTGAAGCGAGTATTGTCGGTAATGGTCAAATCTTAACCAAAAGACGATTACAAATTCTGATTCTTAAATAAAATAGTCTGGCTATAAAGTAGTGATTAGTCCAAGAAAGCTTGATAAAGCGAGCGTAAGTTGTTTTGGACAAACACTTGTAATGGAATGGAAGTCTAAACTTAACTGCTCGAATTGCGTTATTTTTGAAGAATAAATTAGTAAGCTTACATGTACCGGACCTGTTCGCTCGCCTTTGGAGCGTTTTATTTCTTTCGAAAATCCCCCAAAACATCTTAAATGGCTAAAATAACATCTTTCAATAATACGAAGCTATCAAATAAGACAAACAAGTGTTTTAAAGCGTTTGGGGGCATTTTTATTTTCACTTCATTAGGGCGCGGGGTTTGCTCCGAGAAACAAAATGGCGGCCGCAGGGGAGTTCACTCACCTCTTTTCAAACTCGAATTTCTAATCGAAAGCTACCGATCTGTTTGTCCGGGGTGGGTTTTTTTGAACGCTTGATAGTTAAACTTTCGAATGGTAGTGGTCTCAGCTGTTCTACAGAGATGAGTATTAGAACGAAATTTTCGGGTCCTAGGTGACGGACTAATAGCATCAATGCACAGGCTTAGTTTGTAACAAGTGGGAGGGAGGGAGAGATTCAGAGTAAAATCTAGCGATCGACGATCAGTTTGTCCAGAAGTGAAACAAAATATGTAAGGGAATGCTAGAAAACTGTGTCAGTGATTGACAGGTCTACAAAGTAAGCCTGTGATTGGTAGAATGCCACAAAAAGGTACTGTAGTGTAACAAACACAAAGTGGACTTTGCCCTGATGAATGGGTCTCTGTTTAACAAGCTATTTAGTTACAGAGACATGTAACATGAGATAATACTATGATCAAATGCAGAACGGTGCAGGGAAAATATTAACTTCCTGTTTGAGGGCAAAGCACTTCCTGGTTGTCACATTAACTTAAATTTTATGCTATAAATTTAGCTTTAATGTTCCCAACCCATGAAGAGATAAGGAGACAGATATGTGGGAAATGGGGAAGGGGGAAAAGTGCTCCTAATGAATTTTTGGATATTGTGGATTATATTGGCAAAAACCAGTTACCATGGCAACAATGATCATAAGGGCAAAAATCCATATGGGGGCCAGACATCCCCCTGGAATAGCCATCCCTATGCAAGCTTCCTAAGTGGGGCCAAGCATCCCCCCGGACCATGAGAGGTGATCATTCTCTCAACCGCAAGAAAGCAGGGATCATGTTTCCATGGCAACCAGGCCACAATAAACATACCAGTTGAAAATATATATCCCATGAGAGTCTATGGGCCCAAAAAGTGTTCTGTAAGGAGCACTTCACCCCACAATATAC
Organism: Scolanthus callimorphus; assembly: GCA_033964015.1. Classification (NCBI taxonomy): domain Eukaryota; kingdom Metazoa; phylum Cnidaria; class Anthozoa; order Actiniaria; family Edwardsiidae; genus Scolanthus; species Scolanthus callimorphus. The sequence goes on along the minus strand of CM066914.1, from coordinate 30,232,192 downwards.
ACAAAGTGTATTCCCCATAGACGAACCACATGCTCAGAGTTTGCTTCTTTTGCTTAACTCAGAACCCCAAAGCTTTGATTGACAAAGGTGGTAAGGCTACTGTGGCTGTGGTAGTAGCAGCGCCAATTCAATCCGTGACCCACATTAGGGCGAAAAATTTGACGCAAGCATAGACAAAAAATGTCTTGACTTGAAGTTGTGAGGGCACAAATATAAATAGTGTAATATCCTGTGTACATTTTATGAGGGTCCAATGGACCTTTTTATGGACCCCAAAATTCAGAGAGTAAGGCATTGAATGCAATCTTATGACCACTGGCCTAAGGTTTTGATTAACAAAGGTAGTAAGCCTACTGTGGCTGTGGTAGTAGCAGCGCCAATTCAATTCATGACCCACAAAGGGAGAAACAATTGAAGCAAACATAGACAAAAAATGTCTTGAGTTGAAGTTGTGAGCCGACACAAATATAAATAGTGTAATATCCTGTGTACATGTTATGAGGGTCCAATTGACCTCAAATTGTGTGGGAAAAGGGATGCTCTATACTACGTCTATAATACCCGCCACGATATACTGACTATTTACCAGGGCTTGCTTACAACAGTATAAGCCAAGAGGCTTGAACAGACTTGTATGTGTTGCCCAATTAAATCGGAATAATAGTGGTTCCTGAAGACTCTTTTAATATTCTTGTGCTTTTCACAGTTGTCTCTCTGGTAACTATATATTATATGCTGTATCGCGTGTCTTCTAACATGTTTTTCTATATTGCGTGACATTCTAAAATAACTAGCGATAAGCGCACATTTAACTTGACAGTTTGCACACTAATTATCTTAGACACTCTGCGGTCACGGTAACTAATTATAAAGAAAACAATCTTAAACAATCTTACTGTCTGAAAATATATCAATTTTCAACATCTCACACACTCCCCTCCTAAGGAGAATGTCGTCCGCGACATTTCAAATTCTGCATTACATTACTGACTATGAGGTAAAGATACCTTTGTACATACTAATAGTTAGATAGGGGTCCATAACGGTGTGGGGTGATCAAGCCCAACATAACTCATAACAGGCACTACTCAAAATATTGACCAATAATCATGCAATGGCAATATCATGACATCTACTGTTCGTTATCCCTATCCTTCCTATCTGGTATAGATTATACCATCCGATGGTCAGGTGACCATATGAGAGTCTCCAAGTTCCTTTTGTTTTTTACAAATGATTAAATGAGTGTTTACATGCTTATTGTTCTATGCTTGATATAATGTTTAAATGTCTCTATTGATATGCTTGTACTAATTGGATGTTCCTAGCTGCTGTCCATGGTGGGATGAGCGCTGGACCATAGTAGGATGGTACTGGCGGGACGTAGTATGGCTGGTAGAATGGGTACGGTGATGGCGCCATTTGTGCTGCTTGTCCTCCGTATGAGAACGACCACGGTATGGGCTGCTGGTTTACCATCTGAGCGGCGGAGATATAGTGTGGTGTACCACCAAAGGAGCTGTACTGAAACATTGGTGTAGGACGGCGGTTGCGCTGTGGCCGTCCTTCCTCAGCACCTCCTAGTGGTCCTACCAGTTCATCCGGCTGTGGCATTTCCAGGGCATTCCATTCCTGGGTGATGGGTTGTTCTGCGTCGATACTTTGTTCCGGAAGCTCAGGATCGTCTCCGCTAGCGGAGTCAGGCTGCTCTGTGTCCATTATCTGCTCAGGGGGCTGCTCAGGAGCGTCGACAGTAGCTGAGTCCGGCTGCTCTTCTTCCTCATCCTGTACTGATTCCGAGTTTCCTAAGCCGTCTGACTCTGAAGTACTCGCTGGATGGAATGGCATTGCCCATCTTGGGGGTTCGTCATCACTCTCACTCTCTTCGTCGCGGTCGCTGTCCGCACCATAAGCATTGCTGATTTCGGATCTGGTCTTCACTCCCGATTGTTTCCTTTGTTTGGTGCTTGCTCGCTCATTTTGTGGTTCTTCAGTCCTCAGAAATGTACATGGTAGCAACAGATTCCGATGTAAGACTCTGTGCTTACCACCGGGTCGACTTTCTGGTCGCACCTCAAACACAGGACTTATCCCTTTCCGGTTTACCACGACATAAACTTCATCTTCCCAATGCGATCTTAACTTGCCGGGTCCTCCTCTCTCAGACAGGTTTCTTACAAGCACTCGATCGTCAGGCTTCAAGTCAACAGGTGTAATACCGATGTCGTGATAAACTCGCTTACTCTTCTTGGCATCCTCCGAACGCTTTTTGGCGATGGCGTACGCTTCTCTCATGACGGATTCCCATTTCTGCGCATACTTGTGGTGACTGACGGGCGAAGGGTCGGGAGAAGTTCCGAAAATCTGGTCAATAGGTAGTCTTGGTGATCTGCCAAAGAGGAGATAATACGGAGTGTAGCCGGTAGCGTCATTCCGGGTACAGTTGTAAGCGTGTACAACTTGGTTCACACTCTCGTGCCATCGTTTCTTCTTCTTGTCCGACAGTGTTCGTAACATCGACAAAAGTGTTTGGTTGAAACGTTCAGCCTGCCCATTCCCTTGAGGGTGATAGGGAGTGGTGCGAGACCGTACCATTCCACACAATTTTTCGAGCTGGTGAAACAATTTGTTTTCGAACTCCTTCCCTTGATCATGATGAATTCGTGCTGGTATGCCAAATCGTGAGACGAAATCGTCAAATATTTTCCGTGCTGCAGTTGTGGCGGATTTATTACGAGTGGGGTACGCTTGGGCGAATCGGGTAAAATGGTCGACAATAACAAGGATGTATTCGTGTCCACCCGAACTTTTCTCAAGATGAAGAAAGTCAACCGAAATCAATTCAAATGGGGATGAGGTTTTTATGGACTGGAGGGGTGTTCTTGGGATGGTGTTAGGGCGCCGATCTTTGAGACACTTACATACTTTCGTCACGAAGTGGGTAATATCTTCTTGCATGCGAGGCCAGAAGAATCGCTCACGTGCTAACTGTACAACTCGGTCTGCGCCTAAGTGTCCCATTTCTTGATGTAACTTTTTGTAGATCATTGGCCGAAATTCCTTGGGGAGTACTAGCTGGAGGTACTGGCTAGTTTTCCTACGTAACAGTCCATCTTTCCCAATCTCTAATTTTCCCCATTCTCTAAGCAAAGCTTTTGTGTCGTGTGACTCCATGTTCAGTTCAGTTCTAGAAGGTCGCTTACCTTCAGTCCTAAATGCTAGTACCTTTCCGATCGCTTGGTCGTTTCTCTGTGCTTGCAATAGGAGGTCCGGTCGAATTGTTGACTCGTTTGTCTATGTAGAATCAATTCTAAGATGTTCAATATTACAACTGAGTGCTGAGATCCAAACATGATGCTGTTGCGCTGTTACATTGCTAATTAGGGTCTTAATGTCATCCTGCACCGCCTGATGCGTGCATATATCCATATACCGTTCGATATCAACTGGCATTCTCGATAGTGTATCTGCATCTGCGTTCGCGCGCCCTGGTCTGTACTTAATGGTAAAGTTAAAGTCAGCCAGTTCTGCCACCCAGCGGTGACCAGTAGCATTTAGCTTGGCAGTTGTCAAGACATACGTTAGAGGATTGTTATCAGTGTAGACGGTAAAATGTGGCGAGTAGTATAGATAATCGCGAAAGTGTTCGCAGACTGCCCATTTTAGCGCAAGAAATTCTAACTTGCCTGAGTGCAGATGGTAGTTTCTTTCAGCCGCTGTCAGTGTTCTAGAGCCGTAGCCAATAACGCGCATCTTACCGTTTTGCTCCTGATATAGAACTGCTCCTAGACCGTCATTCGCTGCATCTGTGTGGAGAATGAATGGTGAGTTATAATCGGGAAAAGCCAAAATAGGTGGACTCACCAAGCAATCTAGCAGATCGTTAAGTACATGCTGGTGTTCCGCCTTCCAGACAACTTTGTTCTTGGATGACTTGTGTCCCGTGGTCGTAGTCTGCACTTTCTCACTTTCATTTTCTTTCAGAAGATCGTAAAGAGGCTTGGCTCTCCTGGAGAAACCTTCAATGTACCTTCGGTAGTAACCAAGAAGACCAAGAAGTTTTCTAACTTCTCCGATAGTTGAAGGACGAGCGTCTTTCAATTTCACGACTGCCTCTAGGTTTGCGGGGTCCATCCGGTAGCCCTCGGCTGAAATAAGCTGTCCAAGACACTTAACTTCGTTTTTGAACAGATTGCACTTACTCGCTTTTAGTTTGATGCCGTGACTTCGCAGTCTCCTAAGGACCTGGCGCACATGGTCAATATGTTCGTCAAAGGTCTTGCTGTAAACAAGTACATCGTCCAGGTAGGGAATGCACACGCTGTCGCGCAGGTCGTCCAGGCAGGATGTCATGAATCGTTGAAACTCCGCCGGAGCGTTGGTGAGCCCAAATGGGATACGCTTCCACTGGTACAACCCCCAAGGCGTGATAAAGGCGGTCTTATGTCGGCACCCGGAGTCAACAAAGCCTTGGTGGTAGGCTTTGCCTTGGTCCAACATGGAGAACCAGCTATTACCACCCACATTTTCTAGCACTTCCTGGACGCGAGGGATTGGGAACCGGTCTGGTATGGTCTTTTCATTTAAAGCACGAAAATCACAACATAGGCGGAGGTCGCCATTCTTCTTTCTCACACAAACGACTGGAGACGAATAAGGGGATTTAGATTTCTCAATAAAGTCCTTATTAAGCAGGTCTTCTATGTAGTTCTTTACTTCTGGGTATAATGGCTTAGGGATTGATGAGTAGGTCTTGTGAACCGGAGTCTCGTCAGTAAGATTTATCTTTAGATTTAACCCTGTTGCTTCCCCGATGTCGTCGTCGTTAACAGAAAATGATTCTGCTTCTTCCTTCAACATTGCCTTAGCTTTCGTCATTTGGTCATCCGTCAGTCCGTCAAGGTCTACATTTGGACATCCCACCTCAAATAACGCCTTAGAGGGACCTCCCCCCTGCCCAGCACTACTACTAGGTTGACTCACCGCTACCTCAATGTCCGCTCTTTCGACCTCCAGGGGAGTAACTGACTGCACACTCTGGAGTCGCCCGAGTGTTGTCCTCCTGGGAAGGACAATATCATGGTTAGTAGTGTTCGTGAGCTGTACGCGCACACGAGACACGCCTCCCGTTTTGATTGACAGCAAGGTCTCGTCTAGCTCAATTCCACTGGGCCAAGGCTGACAGGGGTCCGGCTCAAACAGTACTGGGATACGGTGATCTGTGGGTCCCACGTTTGCTGTGCAAGCCATCTGTACGACTCCTCTTTTGGGCACTGTGATGTCGCGCTTTGAACTCTTGATTGTGCATAATTCCCGTGACGAATCGGATGTCAGAAAGCTCACGAGTTCCTCTGCTTTATCTCTGTTGTTGTTAAGTAGGCAGACGGAAATATCTTGTACGAGTTGAACATTATCGCCCGTTTCTTCGTGACTGTTACGTGCTAATTCCTCTATCACATTGTACCCTATAATTGGCATGTCCAATTTGTCTTTAGTGACCAGCAAGGGCACCTGTAATTCTCTGTCATTAGTTCCTGGTAAGTGAAATATCACTTCGATCCAGCCATCAAAGGGTATGTTCGTACCGTTTGCCGCTTTAATATCAAGAGCACAACCCCCGAGTAATTCCTGGACAGGTCGGATACTTTTAGATGGAAAGAATTGTTTGACCCACGCACTAGATACAATGGACACTTGAGCCCCGGTATCCCAAAGAGCTTCCACTTCTACAGAGTCAAGAAAACATTTTACTGTACAGCGGCTTCCTACTAAATTCGTCACCTTAGCCAATTGCCTAGGGGTTAAGTGACTTATGTACACAGTGTTCCCAGTCTCGGCTACAGGTTTCTGTCGCAAAGAGGAGATAGCATCGCACAACGACTTGTGCATTTCCCAGTGAGAGCGCTGGCATGAAGCACTACAATATCGCGCCGTTTTGCACTTTGAACACCATCTATAGGGCCGGCCATTTTCTTTCCTACCGCAATTTGCGCATGCGTGGGACTCAGGCTTTTCCTCGGCTACTCCCTGTCCCTTGGTGGCAGCCGCCGTCCATTTCCCGATTTCTTTTTACAGCCACGCGAAAAGTGCTCTGACGAGCCGCAAGAAAAACAGTGATCGCACCTCTCCGTATTTGCTTCCTCGCACGCTGTACACCGCCGGTATCTTCCGCGCACACCTTGTTCACCCCTCTTATCGTTTGTCACGCGATCTTTCAAATCCTTTAGCTCGCTCTGCACGGATTCGAGGGCGCTCATGATTTTATCTGGTGCGACAGTGCTCGGCTTGTTTTTGTTACTCTTATCAGTCTCGGGTTCAGATGTTTTTTTTGGCATTCACGCTCGGTTTGCCGCTGTCATTCTTTTCCTCGTGAACTTTGACCTTTTTCACGCAACCAATTTTATTTTGGTGCTCGTTTTCCTCAGAAACAGCCAAATTCATTTTTTCCATCAAGGTTTCGTCGCTAACACTCTTATCTTGGAGGAAAGGGCGGATTTTCATGCGTACTGAGACATCGTGTAAACCGGTTTCGATTGCGTGTAGGAATAGAGATTGCACAAGAGCGGGATCATACTTGATGCTATCTTCGGCCGATTTTGACGCGAATAAAATCTGTTGTCTAAGGTCAAGTGCCCTCATCAAAAACTCTTGACATGTTTCTCCTGATATCTGACACAACGTGGTTAACTGCTGATAAAGTTCAGTTCCACTCTTTTGCTGATAATGAGCACGGAGAATTTGCCGTAACCTAGGCAACCCTATGTCACGCATCGTTTCTAGATATGACCGTAACTTAAGGCTAGGATTAACAGACTTTATGACGGCATCGACAATTTCCGACTCCTGATAGCCCTTTTGAACTCCCATGTCAATTTGACGAGCGAGGCTAGTGAAAGGCGATCCTTTTGACCATCTGGAGCTATCATCCCCATTATTTTAAAATCCCTTCTCCAAACGCTCTGCTGAATGTCTACGGGAGGAATTTTACTTTCTGCACTTTTGGTCGGGGCTGCTCCGGTACTCTGGCTATTCTGGTTTTGGGCTGCATTATGTTCAAACCCAGCTATTTTCTCTTGCATGCCTTTCATGATGTTAAATAACCCTTCAAATTGCTCTTTCAAAACCTGTAATTCTGCGTTAGCTGCGCCTTCCGATTCTGACCCACTTGCTCCCGCGCTCCCATCTACTGAAACAACTTCAACTGCTGATTCCCCGGGCTTAGGGCTTGTTATCTCCCTTAGGGCCTGGATATAAGCTTCTCTCTCAGCTGGGGGTTTCGCTTCTATGTCGCTTTCTATTTTCTCGCGGGCTATCTTAGCAATTTTTAACCTTCCATCCCCCTGGGTAACTTTTAATCCTAGGCGATCGGCTAAAACTTTCAACCCCTCAATAGCTAGCTGACATACCTCGCTCTCCAGTGCCAACTGAAGCTCTTCAAGTTGCTCTCCTTGCGCTTCGGCCATGATGATCCTTAACACATTCCTGACAGGCACACCCCTATTTACACTCCAATCCTTAAAACCTCATTTCCAAAGTCCTTTCCAGTTCGAAGGCACTGTCTCCTTTCCCGAGCCACTCGAGAAGACAGTCCTGGTGTGGTCGCCAAATTTGTTGCCCAATTAAATCGGAATAATAGTGGTTCCTGAAGACTCTTTTAATATTCTTGTGCTTTTCACAGTTGTCTCTCTGGTAACTATATATTACATGCTGTATCGCGTGTCTTCTAACATGTTTTTCTATATTGCGTGACATTCTAAAATAACTAGCGATAAGCGCACATTTAACTTGACAGTTTGCACACTAATTATCTTAGACACTCTGCGGTCACGGTAGCTAATTATAAAGAAAACAATCTTAAACAATCTTACTGTCTGAAAATATATCAATTTTCAACATCTCACATATGCTCTAAGGGAGGTTCAGATCCAGTCCAGGTGACTATGACTTCTTGTCGCGGAGCACAACCTCAGGAGAACAGGGAGGTGAAGGGGTGGAACCATTTGGGCGTAGAGACGACTGACTCCATAGGTCCGTGAACCGCAACAATAGCTCATGGTGGGTTGGTGGGCAAAGCGGCAGCATGGAAGAATAGTTAAAGACAAAAGAAAAGAAAAAAGAACTCAAAAAATCTTTCTTTCACTTGATATAAACATTGAAATCCAAGTCAAGTCAAAGCAAAGCAAACCAAAATACATAATTACTGAATATGACAAATGGAGATCATTAATCCATGGTGAACGAGACCCATACAAGCTCCCACATGCGAGTCTTCCAAGGTGGATTGCAACAACGGGGAGGATACAATTAAGTCTAGATGTGTTGTCGAATTCCCCTCGACGGCACTTTCGCATTTTGCCCAAACCAGCCAAATAGAGGGGAGGAAAACGTTTTATGTGCACTGAACTCTTATAGTATAGCAGGCTGGACAGTGTAAATCGTGAAAATCTCAGGCCAAAGTTGTTGGTCGATTTCAGACCATACTAAAGGACTTACTCTTTGCTGCCTTGCCTAAATTTAAAATCATAAATGGCCCATCCATGGCCCCTGTGTAATGCAGGAGCTCGGGAATTACCAAGTGAGAGCATTAATATAAAATAGTAAGGCACTCGTCCATTATTCGATGTCGGTAATCGAACTTTTTATCGTGTTATCCAGGTGATTTTCGTCATTGAACAAAAAACAAAACAGATAGATTTTTAGGTAGCAGCCTTTTGGTAGTTCGAAAGACTTACCCGCGGACTGGATATCATTGACGTAAGTTTCAGTGACTTTTGCTATGGTGCTTGGGGCATGACAGCTTCACTAGCAATCTCCCTAGCTGAGTCGCGCACAATTATTCAGATAGCTTGACTACTCGCCACGTGTGGGGGCGTTCCTCCTCTGCAAGCCCGGCCGCCGTATTCTCCTCATTTATCGGCGTTTATCCTTTTGAATAACGCGTAAGAGACGGTGCTCTAATGTTTTTCGCTTATCCGATTGAGGTATTTGTCCCTGAGAACGGAGATCTCGAAGTTCTGTCGCACTAGCGCAGATAAAAAACGCTGGATCCGTATTCGTTGAGGTACAAGTTGTGGACCGAAGGCTTCGTCGTGCTCAAGCAGGCGGTAAAATAATTTCCAACTCTTCCACGGTACGAACAGCTGGTCACTAGTGTGCCATTATGATTTTTAGAAAGGATCCCGGCGAAAACAGCGAGAAATTCAGAGTAAAATCTAGTGATCGACGATCAGTTTGTCCAGAAGTGAAACAAAATATGTAAGGGAATGCTAGAAAACTGTGTCAGTGATTGACAGGTCTACAAAGTAAGCCTGTGATTGGTAGAATGCCACAAAAGGTACTGTAGTGTAACAAACACAAAGTGGACTTTGCCCTGATGAATGGGTCTCTGTTTAACAAGCTATTTAGTTACAGAGACATGTAACATGAGATAATACTATGATCAAATGCAGAACGGTGCAAGGAAAATATTAACTTCCTGTTTGAGGGCAAAGCACTTCCTGGTTGTCACATTAACTTAAATTTATATGCTATAAATTTAGCTTAAAATTCTGGATTGGAGACTTTCGGCGAGTCGGTTAGCCAAAATGGAAAAGAACAACGAAGACCAAATTAAGCTTATTGAACAAATCACAATTTATTTCATTACCTTCTATTCAATTTTTTGAAAATGATGATCTTTCACAAGCCGAGTAGATAAAACATCGTTTGCTAGCTAGTTAACAAGAGTTGAAGCATAAACAAAACATAGCTTACATGAAATTCTTACCGGCGATCGGCGAAGACCGAACGAAACTTTGACTTGAGTTGCTTCAAAAATTCAATACGAGTGACAGTTCATTGACATTCGTTCATGCCATCAGCAACTATTGAAGCCCACATAGTATCATTTCAGTGTGGTATTTAACATTTTGCTTGATTTGAAGATTGAAACAAGATACACGCTTTTTTTGCTAGCCAGCTTTTTCGATGCCGAATTCGCCTTTCCAAAACTCGGCAAAAAGCCCAAAGTCAACACAAAAGCCGTTATTGTATGGAAAATTCCTTCGGTTTGCCCGTACATCCCTTCGTTGACATTCGCTTATGCTTCAAATACCATAAACACCACAGAAGAGGTCAATAAAGTCGTCAAATTTTTCTTAGAAAGCAGTTTTCTCTTGCCTCCCCTTCGCAAAAACTTGCAGCCAACTGAGTGAAAAACTTGAACACATGCGATATAACACGCCCTCTGATTGGCCCATTCAGGCCGTCGCGCGGTAAGGAGAATTTATATGTTCACACAGAATGTTGAAATAAATTCATTTTAAATCTTTCGCTTCAAAAAGTGAAAGATATTTTATAAAAGCAATAGAGAACTTTTTCCCAGTCTACATACTCTGTTGCAAACACTCGGGTAGGTTGGGAGAATTCTCGACTGGTTAGGCAGGCACTCGACCTTCGGTCTCGTGGCCGCAGAACTGTCTCGAATTCTCCCAACCTCCCCTCGTGTTTGCATCAGAGTATGTAGACATGGAAAAAGTTCTCAGTGTCAGTGTCAGTGTCAGTGTCAGTGTCATTGACTGGAGGGGGCTAATCCCCCCCCCCCTTCTATATCTCTGGAACCACTGGAGCTATGATCACCAAACTTTCATGAGCCTAACATGACAAGCTGCACGCTCTTAGTTACGGGATTTTTGGCTCTGCCCCCTACTGAGATCGAGGACAATTTGTCCTCGATCTCTGCGGGATACGTTTCTTGTCCACAGAAACTTCTAATTAGTGCCACATTCCATTGGACGCGTTAGGCGTTTAATCCCCAAGTGTTAAGATACCACGAGAGAGCACAAATGCGTTTCTGTCAGCATAGACTTGCCCCCAAGTCGACCTCTCTGAGGATACTAACCAAAGCGAGCGAAGCCAGTCCTACAAATAGAACTGATTCAAGTCCCATGTAAAAAGCGGCGGTGATAAAATTCAATGAACACAGACAGTTGTAATGCCAGCGAATTATTTTTTACTACGTACGGATTGTATGAATTTTCTCATATATAGATCATTTATCTGCCAGTGACTTTTATTAAGTGACTGTTTCACCTTGCATCAAACGAAAAATGTATCGTTTCACCAAAATAGTATAACAATCGCAAACATTCACAATCGAGTATACATGAATTTCTCCTCATTCGCCTTAAGTAGTTTTACTGCAATATTACATGCGATATTTCATCAACAAGTTATTTCCGTCAAACATTGCGCTGGAAAAGTAAAACAACAACAACAACAACAACAACAATATCTTTATTAGTAGCACTCATAATAGTAGAATACAATGGTTTATAAGAAAATGAGACAATGCCACATTGCCGCTGGTTTAAAACATCGCAAAAGTTACAATTATTTACATTGACCATTTAAAAAACCCTTCGATATTGCTGACAAAGTAACCAGGAAACAGCGCGATAACCTTTACTGTCTTTTGTTATCTAGAACAAGTCCGGACAGACCAGCTAATACGCACTGCGATAAACTCTTACAGGTGTCCTTGGAACCCGCGTCTCAAAATAATGTCTGTGAGCTTTGATTTTTCGCTTCATTTCACAAAAGTCTAGTTTCTGTACCCCAAGGTGTTCAGACATGCAAGCATGAAAGAGCCTTTGCCCGGATAAACCAGCTAAGATACAGAACATAACAAAGCAAAACTCAATGTTCGAACTTCGATATAATTTGTCGTTTTTTTCAATGTAGTTTCTGTATCCCAAGGCGTTCAGACATGCAAGCATGAAAGAGCCTTTGCCCGGATAAACCAGCTAATGACACAGAACATAGCAAAACAAAAATAATGTCCGAACTTTGATGTATAGTTTGTCGGGTTTTTTTCAATCTAGTTTCTGTATCCCAAGGCATTCAGACATGCAAGCATGAAAGAGCCTTTGCCCGGATAAACCAGCTAAGACACAGAACATAGCAAAACAAAAATAATGTCCGAACTTTGATGTATAGTTTGTCGTGTTTCTTTTTAAGTCTAGTTTCTGTATCCCAAGGCATTCAGACATGCAAGCATGAAAGAGCCTTTGCCCGGATAAACCAGCTAAGACACAGAACATAGCAAAACAAAAATAATGTCCGAACTTTTGATGTATAGTTTGTCGTTTTTTTTTCAATCTTGTTTCTGTATCCCAAGGCATTGGGCAGTCGCAAAAAAAATCCGCACCCCCCTGTTGAGGACCCGAGTCACAGCTACCCACCCTGGAATTTTTAAATTTGAACCACCCACCCTGAAATTCCAGTGATTTTCTCATGACCACCCTGGAAATTGCGCTTACCTACCCTGGAATTTCGTATTTTAAGGGTGCCCACCCTGGAATTCCAAGCTCTACTTTGACCACCCACCCTGGAATTCTGAGCTCCATTTTGACCACCCACCCCGGAAATCCAGAGGTCCTCAACAGGGGGGGTGCGGATAAAAAATGCGATTGCCCATTCAGACATGCGAGCATGAAAGAGCCTTTGCCCGGATAAACCAGCTAAGACACAGAACATAGCAAAACAAAAATAATGTCCAAACTTTGATGTATAGTTTGTCGTGTTTCTTTTTAAGTCTAGTTTCTGTATCCCAAGGCATTCAGACATGCAAGCATGAAAGAGCCTTTGCCCGGATAAACCAGCTAAGACACAGAACATAGCAAAACAAAAATAATGTCCGAACTTTTGATGTATAGTTTGTCGTTTTTTTTTTCAATCTTGTTTCTGTATCCCAAGGCATTCAGACATGCGAGCATGAAAGAGCCTTTGCCCGGATAAACCAGCTAAGACAAAAGAACATAGCAAAACAAAAATAATGTCCAAACTTTGATGTATAGTTTGTCGTGTTTCTTTTTAAGTCTAGTTTCTGTATCCCAAGGCATTCAGACATGCAAGCATGAAAGAGCCTTTGCCCGGATAAACCAGCTAAGACACAGAACATAGCAAAACAAAAATAATGTCCGAACTTTTGATGTATAGTTTGTCGTTTTTTTTTTCAATCTTGTTTCTGTATCCCAAGGCATTCAGACATGCGAGCATGAAAGAGCCTTTGCCCGGATAAACCAGCTAAGACACAGAACATAGCAAAACAAAAATAATGTCCAAACTTTGATGTATAGTTTGTCGTGTTTCTTTTTAAGTCTAGTTTCTGTATCCCAAGGCATTCAGACATGCAAGCATGAAAGAGCCTTTGCCCGGACAAACCAGCTAAGACACAGAACATAGCAAAACAAAAATAATGTCCGAACTTTGATGTATAGTTTGTCGGGTTTTTCTTCAATGTAGTTTCTGTATCCCAAGGCATTCAGACATGCAAGCATGAAAGAGCCTTTGCCCGGATAAACCAGCTAAGACACAGAACATAGTAAAACAAAAATAATGTCCGAACTTTGATGTATAGTTTGTCGGTCTTTTTTTTTTCAATCTAGTTTCTGTATCCCAAGGCATTCAGACATGCAAGCATGAAAGAGCCTTTGCCCGGATAAACCAGCTAAGATACAGAACATAGCAAAACAAAAATAATGCTTTGTTTAAGCTGGTTTTCATTTGTAATATAACTTAAGTACGTGATTTTCGAAGTATTTTACCGCGCTATCCCCCATAAAAGTCTTGAAAGTTGTCTTGATTCTTTTCTCTTCTGCCTTGACAAGTTATTGTAGAGCTCGATCCACTCGCGGTTTATAGCTTCCAAGTTCTTCGCGAGATCCCCCATGGCGCCTTCAACCCGTCGATTTTGCCGCCATTCTTCCTCATCCTCGATTTATTGGCGCCATTTTGTATCTCTATTGCTTCCTTCAGATCACTCGCATTTTTAAGCCTTTCATGGCTAAGATCGTTTTGGTTTCTGTATGCAAACGTCCCTCGACTTTCTTTGTCTCTTATTCTGTATTTGCTGTTCCTGTATCAGCTTTATGGAGCCGTCTCCGTGACGTTCAATGTAGAAGCAGCGACGGCCATATTGTTTGGGGACGTGGACTCTCGGTTTCTTGTTCTTGGTTATTGCCGCTGTCGACTCAGCGGTCAGCCAGCTCGTCGTGCTTAGAATAATCAACGCTATTCCGCCTTCTTATGGCAGGAAAAAACGCCGAGGGAGGATTCAATTGTTACAGTACCATTGGGGCAAGTTCGCCTGCATGTCTGCAGCAACATCAAAGCCATTGGCATTAGCAAAAACAAAATCTCTCACAGCCGGCTCTGTGAATCCCGATGGAAATCGAGGAAGTCAATCTCGCGATGCAAATTTACCGACGCTCAAGCCACAGATCTATTTTGTCAGTAGATACCCCTTTCACGACGGCAAAGAAGCTATTATTTCGCGGGCATCTCGAGACCCGCAATACAATATGGTGAGCACGAGATCGCTTCCTACTACTAGTACTAATCTTTCCGTATTTGGCGCGTATGTCAAAATAAACGCTAAGCACATCCCACAAATAAAACAGAACTCTCAGAAGAGTAAAAATAGTACTTGATTATCACAGCGAGGGTCGACCGATCACACACTTATTGAAACCGCAAATCTGGAAACCGATGATGGTTCTTTAATGTGATTATGACGTCAGTCATAGCAACCCTAGTGCCCGCATTTGGTACTTCCGATTAGCGTGCGGTGCGTCATGACAAAGCACTACACTCATTTTTGTCACGTGGGGACAAAATATGACTTTAAATTGTCGTCATTCTTTATTTTTTATCAATTTAAGTGATTTTAATGAACTTCCAAAAACTTAAATAATACGCTAGAAGCCCACTCATTAACATCAAGATAATGAAAATATAATTATTTGTGACATTAACACATAATGACGTCATATAGACGAAGTAGAGCGCCATCTTGGATTCGCCTTCTTGGATTCGCCATCTTGGATTTCATTTAATTTTGATTTGACTCTTCAGATAAATACTCAATGAAAACAAAATGGTCAGAATATACAAAATACTCATTAAAGAAGTGTTTGACATTCAAAAATTTAAATTAAAAAGGATATTTGTGAATTCCAGAGCTAGTTTTGGACCAAATGTTAAGATGACAATATTGTGTCCAATATTAATATTGTCATTGAACTGAGTGGAGTGCAATTTGGTCTGAAATCATACGCGTGATTTCAAAATCAAACGAACGCGTAGCGCGAGTTTGATTTGAAATCACAAGTATGATTTCAGACCAAAATTGCACCACACGAAGTTCAATTACCACTTTATTATATCCATTTTGAAATCACATTCTAGAGGCCCAGAGGATTCTTTTTATTTTCTCGAAACCGGAAATGCCTCACAATAACATTGTATGCAAGTCCATTCAGAGTTGAGATCACTCATGTTTAAGTTACACCATACACAATTCAACAAAGTAATCTTCATTGTCTGACACAAGGAAGGAATGCTCGTCGCTTTTATTGCGGCCTTGGAGATGGAGTGGAAGAGTGGAGTTGGAGACGTAGAAATATAGTTTTGCGATGGAACTGACTTTGCTTGGCGAAAGCTGACTTGCGATGGCTTAAAAACCAAAACTTGACTGCAAATTATGCTTGGAAGCCATGAGCTGTATTGCTAAATTTCATCGCTTGCTGCATCTGGCTGTGGATTAAATGCTTTCCAACGTAACATCTCGCGTGGTACCATTGTCCGCAGGCACCCAGCACGAGTCACACTCATATCGGTGTTGTTTTCTTTGCGCTTTATCATGCGGTGGCGAAGGGTAGTAATGAAGGTAGTGTTCTTCGTGTTTGAAGAGAGTGGAGTTTGATAGATATGAGCAGAGGTGATTTTCAAGATGGCGGCATCGTTTCACTATCAGCAGTGAATCTGCGGAACACTTTCATCCAGCTTTGTGTTAACTGGGAAGCAATTGCTGGGAAGTTAGCCTGCTAGCCGGCTCTCCAGTGGGTTTTTTCGGATATTCGATTTTTTTGGCGCGCGGGATTCCTGTGTCACTGAAAGGAGAGCCGGCAGGAAAGGCCCACCTTTTTTCATGCTTCCCGTTCGCTGACGAACGGAGGCCGCTGATTGGCCAACTCATATATGAGCTGTCAGAAATGTGTCAACATTCATCAGATGTGAGTTTATTCACGGGGACATTGAAGGAAAACAACGTGGTTTATTAAGTCGAGAAAGCTATTCCTGACTATTTCATGCTTAGCAATCGATTGCCTTACTGAAAGGAGATACATACTTGCAATTTGCCAACGGTGAAAGCCCTTTTATTTTGAATAGCGAAGAAGGGGCTCGAAGCGCTTAATTTTGGACGCGCTCTCAAGCGAAGACAGTCAGTTGAGCGTATTATCGTGGAAGATGAATCTCAGAAGATGAAAAAGCCAAAGTACAAAAATTCGAAACGTTTAATAAGCTTAATAAATGAAAGCTTAATTTTGTCTTTGCAGTTTCGAATATTTTGACTTGTTGTCGAAGCAATCTTCACAAACAAACGTATTATTTCCGAGCAATTCTCCTGTTTCCGTTTTCTTAGCCTTAGCACGGCTTGGTCAAAAAGTCTGTGTGATTAAAACACCAAACATAAGGAAACATTACAGTGATTTAGTAAGAACCAGAATCTTCTGTAAGCTAAATTTCAGCCGTTGATTGACTCGCTGTCGAGTGACTCTGCAAAGTGAGCTACGATCGAGAGCGAAGAGGCGGCGGAAATTCACGCTAAACCTGAACATCTTCTGATTCTTCCACGGCACAGAATTTACAAAATGATATTCAAATTACACACAGATTCCTTGCATGCACGAATTTCTCCGAGTCTTTTCTCTCTTCTGGGTGGTAGAAATATATTTTCTGTCGAGGAGGTCACTTGTTCTTTGCCAGATACACCGAACTTTTCTTTCAAATTCAAACTAGTAAACTCAAGCACGGCAGGATCATCTACGGAATTGTGCGTTGATTGTTTTGACGAGATTGCTTTCAGTTTCGGTAGGTCCCGGTAAACCATCTTCGTGTTAGCAAGCGTAGCAAGCGTTCGTGTGTATTTCCAGGGAAAATAACATAGATTGAAATAGGCATGAAAGCGGCGAGAGATTCGACGAGCGAGATCCCCAGCATGAAAACTTCACCAAAACGCACAGCGAGCGCTTACTGCTGATGCCAGCAGTCTAATTAGCAAGCGTTCGCGTGTATTTCCAGGAAAAAGAAACAGAGAAACAGTGAAGAAAGCGGCGAGAAATTCGACGAGCATGTTAGCTCCACAAGAACGCTAAAATTACCGACTTGATATTACAACTGTAAATAGGAAAGCTGTCATTTTGTGTTTGCATGTTCCGACCGCTTATTGGCTAGATTTGACAGGTATTGTGCATGTTATTCGATGCGAAGCGTTGAGCCGTGACGGGGGCGGGCACGACAAAACATGGGCCTTTCCTGCCGGCTCTCCTTTCTTCTCTCTCCCCTCGCGACACAGGAATCCCGACGCCACAGGAACCCCGCGCGCGCCCTAACTAATTCTTCTCTGGAAAACCCACTGGAGAGCCGGCTCGCAGGCTACTGGAAAGTGTTCTTATTGATCAATTTAGACTTCAGCTCTTCTACCACATTGTCTACCGGAAAGCATGTAAAATCATATTTTTTTGATTTTGTGGAATTTGCTGTTGTTTGTTTTTCGGTGGACTCGGATTCCTGGACTCGGGACCGGAATTTTGCACCAGACGTGCTGGATTATTCCCTTGAAAATCATACATATTGTCGTGAAACTGATATCATACTCTGGAAAATCGACAGATAAAAAGGTACTGTAAATATTTAAAATTTTAACCATAGTTTTGTCTTTGTTTCTTGTTTTTCTTTTCAAGCAGAAGAAGAAAGGGGAGAATTTCCCCAAAAAATTGGAGGAAGATGGTTTTCCTGCCATTATTTTCCTTTATTCTGATTGGTCAGTGCCTTTTAACCCTGAAATCTGATTGGCTGATTGATTTTGGTGCTTCGATTTTGATTGGCTGAGAAAAAGATGCGATTTAGATAGATAGATAGATAGTAACTTTATTTATCCACGGTGGTTCATCAGCCCAAAGGACTGGTTTACATTGAAGCCATGCAATAAAAATTATGATATACATAAAAAATGTGATAAAAATGTTATATACAAGACAATATATAGAAATAATCATATGATATTTGACAAAGACTCGAAGAAACAAGGAGGCAACTCAACAGGATGCGATTCAAGGATGCGATTTGGGAATAAATCGCACGCCAATCAGATTGCAGGGGACTGGGCCGAGAGCATGAAGGAGTAAGTCGTGTTCTGTAGGTGCTCCTGAATTGTATCAATGTTTTCGACTTCTGTGGAAGTTCCGCTTACTAAAAGGAAAACGAGAAGTAGTGGATCATCTGTGAGTGATACTGAAAAAAGTCCGGCCTCAAAAAAGTAAAGGAAAACATTCTGTCAGTGAAGAGAGCGAGGGTGACGTAATCCTACAAGTGCTTAGCATGGCGGTGAAGTCGCAAAACAAGTTGGATAGTATTCTTGCCAAGCTAGAAGACCTGGGTAATTATTAAAGCTGAAATCAAGCAATTGAACGTCTCTATCGACAGACTTAGCGGTGCTGTGAGTGGGTTGGAGAGTAAATTTTCGAGGGTTGAAGAAGAAGTAAAAGAAAACCGGCGTGATTTGAATGAGGTGAAAGAATCGCTCAGTTTTTTGGATCTTGAAGTTAAAGAAAACAAGGAAACCTATAAACTTGATGGGAAGAGCTTGGTGAATGAGATAGAACGTTTAAAGCTGCAACTTTTGAAGTACGAGGTCTACAACCGCAGGGAGAACCTTCGCTTCTATGGAATTCAAGAGAAAGAGGGGGAAGATACGCGTGAAGAGCTGTATAAGTTTCTGGAGTCAAAAGTGGGTATTGAGAACGCAAGGTTGTTTGAGTTCCAAAGAGTCCATCGCCTTGGAAGCCGCTCAGCCGAAAGAGTCAAGCCAAGGACCGTTATAGCGCGTTCCATGAGATATGGAGACCGCGAGCTTGTTTTTGGTCATAGGTCTGACTTTAAAGACGACCTGATCTTCGGTATTGGTCAGGACCTACCAAAAGAAGTGTCTGATCTCAGGAAAAAGCTTATGCCGGTGCATGATCAAGCAAGGACGGAAGGGAAACGTGTATTTTTTGGCAGGGCAGAACCTTACAAGTTGTTTATCGATGGGGTTGAATACATGATGAGGAGTAGGATGATTGCGTTTGTTGCAAGAAACGGTTCCATCTGTGTGTGCAGACTTCAAGTGTTTTTTGTCGCTCAAGAAAAGGGAAAATCAGCGAAAAATTTATAAAATATTAAGTAGGACTTTTTATGTTTGATGAACTTAAATTGAATTTGTTTAGCATAAATTAACTATCTGGAGACCTTTGCATTCCATTCATTTGTTGATCTCGCTCAATGTTTGATTGACTAAAATTGATAAAATTGATGTTTAACTTAAATGAACATCAAAGAGACCTTCACATTCTTTCCAAGTGTCGAACCTATTTGTTAGTCGAGTACGGAGCGCCGGTCGTCCCAGTGGAGTAGCCGCCAACGTCTTCATTAGACAGGCTACTAACAAATGTCTTTTGTGTTCTATGTTTTTCGTATTGTTGTTTTGTCCTCTTTGTCGTTTTTGTTCTATAGTACGTTCACACTTTTGACAACTCAAAGCACAATGAGTCTTTCAAGTCCCAAAAATCCTAGTCGATTATGCAATTTCGTTTGGAAGCTAAATCATTCAGTTAACACTTATCTAGTTCTCAACGACACCGCAAGATAATATCCAGTTTAGAGTCTTGTCTCTTAATGCTCGTGGATTACGTGATGCTAAAAAACGCAAAACAGTTTTTAACTGGCTTGAAAAACAAAAGGCAGACATTTTTTTCCTACAAGAGACGCATTCGACGAGAGAAATAATGGATCAGTGGAGAAGGGAATGGAAGGGAGACATGTTTTTCGCACACGGCACGAATCAGAGCAAAGGCGCACTAGTTCTAGTTAACAAAGACTTGGATATTGTGATCAACTCTTTTTACACGGATAACTCTGGCAGGTACGTAATATTAGATGCCCTAGTACAGGATTCTAATTTTTTTCTGGCGAATATTTATGCCCCCAACAAGACAAAAGAACAATGTGTCTTTTTCCAAGAAATTTCCGATAAACTGACTTCACTTAACATCCCAGAGGACGCTTCTTTGCTAATCGGTGGGGACTGGAATATTACCTTCGATCCTTCTATGGATTGCAGTCCTCCTGCCTGTGTCCGTAAAGAATCAGTTAAATGGGTTGAAAAGTTAATGCTAGAAAATGATTTGATCGATATTTGGAGGTTACAAAATCCTAATTTGAAACGCTTCACGTGGAGGCAAAATAATACACTAATTCAGCGCCGGTTAGATTTTTTTCTCATCAGTGATTCGTTACAGGACGATGTAGATGCCGTTTCCATTAAAACAGCGATACGAGCTGATCTTTCGGCAATAACAATCGATTTCAATAGCATAGTCGATTCAGTGCGTGGTCCGTCTTATTGGAAGTTTAATAACAGTCTATGCGAGGATAAGGTTTTTTATGAAATGGTCAAGCGCGAACATCCCGAGTGGCTCAAAGAAGTTGAATACACGAATGATATTAGGATACGGTGGGACTGGCTTAAATATAAAATAAGAATGGAAACCATAAAGTATAGTAAAGCCAAAGCACGGAAAAGAAGGGATCGAGTTAAAAATACGGAAGGGGAACTAGAAAAGGCCGAGAGACAATGCGCAGAAAATCCATCAGAAAGTTCAGCGAAGGTACTGCAATCTTTAAAGGGAGAATATGATAAACATTATGATTACATTACAGAAGGAGCAATTATTCGCTCCAAGATTAATTGGTATGAGAAAGGCGAAAAAAACAATAAGTATTTCCTAAATTTAGAAAATTCAAGGAAAAAGAAGAGCGTTATTAGGAAAGTATATAAAACGGACGGTAAAGTAACAACAAATCCTAAAACAATCATGGACGAGATCCATAATTTTTACGCTGATTTATATGGGAAAAAGGGCGCGAATGAAATTGATGAGCTAACGTGTCCTTTTCTTAATTCTCCCGCCATTCCGTCGTTGCCCGACTCGGCGTGTTTTAGCATTCTCTCGACATTTGAGAATAATAAATCCCCCGGAAACGATGGTTTAATGGTTGAATTTTATAAAACGTTTTGGCCTTTTTTCGGAAACATGTTGGTTGAATGTTTGAACTACAGTTACAGAAAGGGTGAACTAAGCACATCTCAGAAGCAAGCCATTATTACACTGCTGGAAAAGAAGGGTAAAGACAGACGTTACGTTAAAAACTGGAGACCAATCGTCAGGGTGATCCTCTTTCACCTTTTTTGTTCATTATTGCACTTGAGTTACAGTAAAAACCCGCATAAAAGAACAAATGGATTAAGAACACTCAGGCTGAAATTTGGCCAAAAAGGTACCTTATAATAAGAACACATGCAGCCTGAAAAATGAAAATTGTTCTTGTATAAAAAGATGGCTGCTAGTTAGATTCGAGGACAGTAACCTACTGTGGTAGAGTACAGTAGATCAATAGACCATTGCACACAGATTTCTACAGCAGGTACTGTATGGGGATTTCCAGGGTGCATTTAGCCATGCAGCTTAATTTTCGGCCAATCATATTCTTTATTTGACTGTTGCTAGTGAATGCAGTATTTGATGTTAAGAAACAATTTTAAGAACACCTTAAGAACATTTTCAGGCTGATTTTGCAGAAAACACCCAATGTATAAGAACAAAATCAGCCTGAATCCCCAAAACACCTGTTCTTTTATGCGGGTTTTTACTGTACTGCCAATTAATGTTCGTAACAACCCAAACATAAAAGGCATAGTAGTTAATAATTATGAGATAAAAGTATTAGCTTTCGCTGACGACATCACAGCTTTTGTTAAAGATAAAAGCTCTTTTTTAAGCTATTTGAAACCCTCCACTCCTTCAGGTGTTTCTCCGGAATAAAAATCAACAGCGATAAAACAGAAGTTCTCTGACTGTGAGCAGCGAGGTGGTGTACATTTAGACAATGCGCCATTTTTTGCAGTTAAAATCAATTTTTAAAGCACCGGTTTGCAGTAAGCTCATTCTCTAAGCACAAGTCTATGCACCTAATACTCAACTTTCCCTGGATAAAATAATTTTTGTGAAAAAAAGTTTTTCAGGATCGAAAAATCATTAATATATAGATTTAGGCACTGCCTAAAAGCGGAACTCGCAAATAACAACAATTAAGCACTACTTCACTGACCATCTGGCCACATAATTTATTGAACTACAGATCCTTCATTAATATTAGTTATTATACACTTTTTATACACCTACTTCAAAAATGAATGAAAAAAGGTTGCACATTCACAACTAGATCATGCAATTACAATTAGGTGTACTAGTTCACATCAGCATTTCACATGGTAACGTTGTGAAATGTTATTTGAAATAGCTAATTATCCACATCAGTATTTTACATGCATTTCACATGTTTCCCTCGAGTAATGGGGTCATGAAAACGGGGCCACCCAAAAAATAGAGGGTGCCCCCTCATTTTCACCAGAAATTCCAGAAATTATCCATACCTCTCCCACGGAACTGGTTTGAGGTGTGAGCCACCACCTCTCTGGAACTTCCTGTCAAAAATACAGTGATCATATGGGAAACCATATACCAATCAGGAGTTAGCAAACCTATAATCCAGGGAATCTATTGTATCTTTAACACAACTGGATATTACCACAGGGCACAATAGAACAATAATGTGATTCCAGAAAAAAAACCTTTACCTCTCCAATGGAATGGATTTGGAAACTCCAGAGCGGGATTATAGCGGAGCTCCTTAGCGGCCGAAGGCCGCAGAGCGGAGCACCATACCTAAGAAAAAAACGTCCAAACGGGAATTGGCGCAAAGGGATACTTTGAACGTCGAGCGTGTGTGCTTCCTGAAGCCTGACGTCACTATCCACAGGGTACCCAAAGTATCACAGGCGGGAATTGGCGCAAAGGGATACGACTGAATTTTGAACGTCGAGAGCGTGTGTGCTTCCTGAAGCCTGACGTCACTATCCACAGGGTACCCAAAGTATCACAGGCGGGAATTGGCGCAAAGGGATACGACTGAATTTTGAACGTCGAGCGTGTGTGCTTCCTGAAGCCTGACGTCAGTATCCACAGGGTACGGCCCAAAGTATCACAGGCGGGAATTGGCGCGAGATGGATGGCTATGCTAACTCCTGGCGTGGTAAGTTTTTCTTTAGTTTGCGTTTTACGACCTACAACTTGATCCAAATATTCAACCGTTAAATCGCTAAATCTGCGCCATATTGAAAACAGTTCAAGCACAAGAAGGAGCTCGGTGGGACTTCTCCTTTCCCTGTAGGGTCTCTTTTAAGCGTATTTTATAGATTTTGGATGTTCACTGATCGCTGAATTCAACTTGAACAAGTTAAGCTTATATTTAAGCTTATTTTACAAACGTCGACTCTTCCAGCGAGTCTTGATTCAGATTCAAGTCAGTTTAAAAATTTCCTTCGCTGTCAGCGCGGAACCGATCTTATAAGAGCTAATGGTGTAGTTTAGAGTTATAAAAGCTGATGTCCTGATCTGCCACTGAACTTTCTGCCTTCTTCTTTCTTGACTTTTGATGGTATTGTTGTTCTGTTTTCAGGACAGACCTAGGTAGTGTTCCTCAATAGTTTCTCAGGCGTCATGATGCGGGATGATGGATGAATGGTCGTGAATTCTTGGCTAAGTTGTTCTAGCTCATGGTGAACGTTCGCCGAAGAAAACTTATTCTTTGATGAAGTCAATATCCTGAATTTCAAACTTATGAACTTTGGAGGGAAGGTTTCACTTGGAAAGCTAGCGCGGTAGAGGGCTGCAAATAATGCATTGTCAGAGATGTATTTTTTTAGTGATCAAGGTGAAAAATATTCTTAGCATAAAACTGGCTAACGTGATGTGTAAATTTGTATATGTATATGGAAATAATTCGGTGAAATAAACCTTACTTAGGTTCTTGACATTCATTACTATAGTTGTATAAGAAATAGGAAGCAGCACTGAATTCCGTAATACAGTAAGGGTACAAGTTAGGAAATCTGCTTGAATAGGTATGTGTCAAAGGCACAAGTGATATTGCAACCTTTACCAGAATATATAATATACTGAAACTGTAAACAATTCTTTTTTTACCGAATTTTCGGCCATGTTTAATGCTGATGAAGGAGACAAAAAACGCTCATCACATATTTTTACAGTCCAGGCTTTCAGTCTCTGTCATGGTTGCCGGACAAACGGGACAAGTGGGCTCTTTTTGGCTTTTAACAAAAATCTCTGCCCAACATTCTGAACAGCAATAATGTTCACATTTTGAAGTCTGAATTATTTTAAAGCAAATTGGGCGGTTAAGTTCCGCTTAATATTTCAAACTTCTCGTCCAAGGATTCATGCCTATAAGCGAATCCATCCATGAGGCAAGGTGTGTAGACTATACGCGCACCGCGTCCGGTTCGACTGCAGCACGTGTCGCATTTGGTATTCTTCCACCGACATGATATGAGGTCCTAAATCGCCCGAATCCCCGCGTTTTGTCTTTTTGGTCTTGCTTCTTTAACTGCATCTCCATAGCGCACGTTGGGTTCTAAAACTATGGGGTTTTCACGTTTTCACTCAAAAGCACTGATGGAAGAAGCGCGACGGGTCTGGTGTATACGGAGCAAGCTGATCTCCGGGGCTGAACCTTCTCGATGTTTATGCCGAATTTTTGGACCAATAGTTTTGTGATCAACGCAACCATAGATAGACTCGTAGCGTTCTTTCAGCCTCTTTGGGCGCTTTCCATAACCACGGCAGAGGCCCTTGAGTATTTGAAAGTGTTCTGTCCCCGACGCGCTTGCCATAGAAATATCACGTTGACTGCGATATTAAGTCAAGCTATGACTCGAACAGCGCAAACTAAAGAAATTCGGACCATGAATTCGAAGAAACAAAGGCATATGGATTATGGAATCACTATTCACTAGAGCAGGAAAACTCAGAAAGGACTAAAATTTCAAGTTGAATTCTTTGTTTATTTCGACGAAGCTTCCGCCATTACACAACAGTTCCTTTCACTTGATGGTACAATATTCTTGTTCGATTACGCGTCACTTCGGGTTTGATGAGTGACCTCAGTGCTTTGAACCTCGAGGAATTCAAATATGTCAATAGATTTTAAATATCTTTCAACACTTCTTTGTGAGACGCGATTTTATTCCCTAGCCTTGCGAGTGCTTCGTGACCCGCCGGTAGGCTATTAGCCATTAACCGGGCGGTTTAATCAGTAACCGGGGTCATATTACTAATCCAAGATGGCGGACTTAATGTCGCCTCAGGGGCAGTTTGAACGTGGCGTGGTGTGTGCTTCCTGAAGCCTGACGTCACTATCCACAGGGTACCCAAAGTATCACAGGCGGGAATTGGCGCAAAGGGATAGACGACTGAATTTTGAACGTCGAGCGTGTGTGCTTCCTGAAGCCTGACGTCACTATCCACAGGGTACCCAAAATATCACAGGCGGGAATGGGCGCAAAGGGATACGACTGAATTTTGAACGTCGAGAGCGTGTGTGCTTCCTGAAGCCTGACGTCACAGGCGTGACGTCACGACATGGTGCCGACGGTCGAGTGTGGGGATACCTGGCCATTTCTTCGCCATTTCTTTCACAAAACAGGGGCATTTATAACGGGACAGAATTTTGTCGAAAGGTCAAACTAACTGGGAGAAGCTGCATTTGTACATTACGGCAGTAGCGTGAGTCAAGAAGGTTGTTATTTTGACTTTTGAAATAATTTGTTTGGATAGTCTAAGTATAAGGGGTGGCGAATGGTCAATGCGAGAATTCCGAGAACGCGAGAACGCCGCTTTCAAAATCCGAGATCGAGAACTCGATTTGAGATTCGCCATATAAACACAACAAACTGGAAAATCCGAGATCCGAGACGACCTGAAAAAAAATCCGAGATCCGAGAACGGCAAATTTAAAAATACGAGAATTCGAGAACGCCTAAAATTTCGCGAGAAAACAGTTTTTTTGAAGGACCATTCGCCACCCCTAAGTATATGGCGGCAAGTTGTTAAAACAATGCGCTTCGTGGATCAAAGTCACTGGATAAAGAGCACTGTTTATAGATAGGGAGATGGCAGGACATTCACAAGTTCCGAACAGATTTACATTCAGGTTGTTCCCACACGGGGGAAAAGCTACTCAGAAGGATGAAGAAGGTAAAAATTCGCTGTTTCTTTTTCGAGCATGTTGATTTTTGTTGAGTCTGTCGTGCGCGAGCCTAGTCACAACTCAACGTGCTTAGCTAATATGCAACCTAAACTAAAGATCTCTAGAATTCTATTATTAGTCCTTTTAGAACGACTTAGTCGTGTTTTCTAACAATGAAGGCTAGAGATATAAAACACTCCCAAACTTAAGCTTATTTCGATTGACATGAGGAACTTCAGGTGTGCTGCTGCTGTAACCGGAAACTGGCTGATGGTAATAGTACCTTGGAGTTCCTAGCGGCAAGATATTGACTTATGGTACTGAAAAGTTATTTTCTTGTACACAGCAAAAAAAATGCATTACAGTATTTTATTCTATTGAATTGGCTCCAAAACACTTGACTTTTAACATTCATGGACTGTGTACTAATTACTTCCAAATGGCAGTAGCAACAATAGAAAAGCAAATGAATTCATGTAAGTATTTAGTATACTTTTAAGAATTGAAAGTTGTTTGCTAGAATTCCATAGCCTTTATGTATTCACTATTTACAAAGTCATTCTGGTTAGTAGAAGTATGTCCATTTCCCTGTGGAAAATTTAGATTGAAAATACCAATTGGTCATTGAGACAATACAATTTAACACCGAATTATTCCATTTGGCATACTTTGTGTCTAAAATTTATCCATTACAAAATATATGTACCCCAGGGATGGGCAGCATTTGGAAATTCTGGAAGCCAGGTTAAGACAGGGCCTCAATTTTTTTTACTGCAGCTCAAAAGGGAAGTCACCTTCGCA
The DNA here is from genome assembly GCA_033964015.1 of Scolanthus callimorphus. Classification (NCBI taxonomy): domain Eukaryota; kingdom Metazoa; phylum Cnidaria; class Anthozoa; order Actiniaria; family Edwardsiidae; genus Scolanthus; species Scolanthus callimorphus. Next base: position 30,205,141 of record CM066914.1, on the reverse strand, counting down.
GGCTCTATACTATCCTGTCCGGATCCTCCCGCCATTAGAGGAGTCTAACCCAGGCAGTACTTATTTCTATATTCTAAGCAACACTATATGCCAATTTTGATTTCAAATGTATGACTGAATTGGCTCACAGAGTGTTTTGATATCTGTTGGTGAGGAATTTATAAATGTAATAATTACATTTGTGTTTTGTGCATGTTTTGTGCACGTTGTAAACATTACCTGGTAAACCTAAATGTTAAGAGTGTATTGTCAAACCAATCAAGCAATCAATTTTATTAATAATATAAATGTAATAATTGCATTTGTGTTTTGTTCTCAACATCACAAACATTTCCTTCAAAATAAGGTTATCTACATATTAAGTAGAAATATAGGTAAGTGCAAATATAGGTAGTACAAATATATATAAGTTGGCTAACAGTTTTTACATCTTGTTGCTATACAACAGGCAATATTTGTATTCAAACGGTTAGACTGGGACGAACACTCAAGTGAGGCTCATGTGGGTAATTTGTTTGTTAAGCTATTTCCAGCTCAGGAACTTGGAAAATGTGATACAAAAGAATCCCCCGCATGAACCTCACTTGAGTGTTCAGCCAAGCCTGGCCATTTGAAAAGGAATATTGCCTATTCAGATCATGTGATGATTCCTTTGGGTAGTTCTTCTTGTCTAATTTTTGTCACTTAATTAACACAAGTATCTAACCGAAAGGAATCAACAAACAAATGCTGATTGGATTTTTAAACCGCACTGCTGGGGTTGACGACCCATGGAAATGGGGTGTATTGCACTCTGGAAATTGCACGAGAGGGGTGTATCTGGAGACTTGAAAAGGAGGAAGGGTAAAAAATGTGACTTTCCAGGTACATCTTATCAAAAAATAGATTTTCCGGGGGTATTTTGCTAGACAAAATGGTTGGAAATTCCAGGGAAATTCTTTAGTGGACTTTTCAAGGGAGGTCCTAAACCCTCCTAGTGTGGTTTAAAAATGCAATTAGCTGATCTGAATAACATGTCAACAAGATGTATGTTATACAGTTAGGAATATTTGTATCGTTCCAGAAAAAAAACATCCACCATCTCCCCCCCCCCCCCCCCCCCCCCCCCTCCCTCACACGCACACACCGGCACACTCAGAATGGATTGGAGGGGTCTCAGGGGGGATGGTGAGTATGTTCTGGGACCACACATTAGTCATTTATGCTTAATTTAGGTATATTTGTACATAAAATATGAAATTTCAAAATCAAATTCAGTTTGTTGTAAAACTATCACGTAACATTGAATAATGTGTTTTTGAATTGTAATAATATATGGATTAATGCATCAGGAGCTCCGCTTTTAGGCAGTGCCTAAATCTATATATTATACTTGTTGGAGAATGCACAAACTTGCTAGCTCTAAAGTAACTGGTACCATACAGTAGGGAAACCACTTTCACTCTTAAGGACCTCAGAATACCAGTGGGTTCCAGTGGTGTAATAATGAGTCTTCAAATTCAGGTTTGATTACCTCAGGCCCTGGAAAGCCTTGCTATTGTCTTGAATTATTTAACCAGCCCTTATGTACCACCGAATATCAGCACCATGAACTATAAAAAAAAGAATCAAAATCAAACTAGGATACCAGGATTTCAAAGTCTGCATAACTGATCATTCATTGTTAATTAATTCATTATTAATTAGATACTTTAGACAACATAAAGGAAAGCAAAAGTGAAAACATAGCAAATACAGTTTATTGTTGGTGTACTATAAAACAGGGTTCCCACTCTATCATGACTTTTTACTGACCAAAGGCCAATTTTCCCTGACATCTGCATAAAGGACTTAAAATTGAAGAAGAAGGAATATCAATTTCATGTAGAATCCTATGATATCTCTTTTTTGTGTAAATTGAGGACGAGATATCATAGGATTCAATAGCACTCAAAAAGGTGATATCAAGCTCGTCGCTGCGCGACTCGTGCAATATCGCTTTTTTCGTGCTATTTTCTTTGCGGAATCTTGCCTGCTGAAGCTTTAAATAATCCTATAGAATTTTATAATAACATTGTCTTTTGCTACACAATTCCGACAATTCCCTGACCTTGAAAAATAATCAGATTTCCCTGACTTTTCAAGGTGAGTGGGAGCCCTGTAAAAACTTGAAACTTGCTTTTTCTTGTGACAAAGTGAAATTTGATAAAAATAATGACATTTGATACAATAATGAAAATTCTAAGAAGTAGCTTGACTTGGGACATGCATTGGTGGTGGATGCAATTACCCTTAGCCTATTGTACAGGTAAAAGTAAATCAGAAAATATTTTCAAAATGTGCATGAGCATGCTTCTCCCTTTACATTGTACTTAATCGGAATCTTGTTAGCATATCTAAGGCAGTGATTACATGATACAGGTACGAACTCAGAGCAATCTGAGATCCACTCTAAATTTGTAGTGGTATTGGCTCTCATCAATTTATTTACATGCGTATACATGAAGTCAGTCTGAAAAAGAAGTCCAGAGGTGCACAAGTTTATTTTGGTTGCTGACCCGACAAACAACTTTCGAGTCCATACCAGTCTCACGTAAGCACAATCACAAAGGTGATGATTACACAAGAACAGCAAAAACTCAGAGTGATCTGAGTAAATACTGGTCTCATGTAATCACTGTCTTATGCCTGGATCACAATCCTATTGAACTTAGCACAGGATGCAAGGTCAAGGCGGATTGGTGAGAAATGTTGAGAACAGACAGACATGAACATCCTGGGACTTTTTAGAGAACGTTGTTTGGCAAAAACACAGCAATTTTCCATCCACTAAACTCAGCTTTGAATATCCATTTTATTCTTTTTTGTGTGTGTATTGAGTTGATGTGTGTGCATCAGAGCAAGCTCGAAGCACACAGGCAAAACATAACTTAAGTTTTGGGGTTTTTATTCAGAAAGTCAAAACTCAAAAATAATCCTATGCTACTGCCATAAAATATGGCATTAATTTATTCTCTAAATTACATTTAATTGGAATAACTGATCTCACATCTGCAGCCATGCAGCAAAGAGGAACATTTTTTTTTCCTTCAGTGAGATTAATTGGTGAGTCACACAAAACCAAAAAGCTCAAAGATAAGCTTACCTGAATATTGCTGCCAAAGCATATTCTTTCGTTGAAAACTGCACCCTCCGGTATTTCTTTGTCGAGAAAACGAGTCGCAGTACATTGTTCTTTCTCGTATTTAGAGCTTGAGTGACTTGTACTTTAATTCACGAACGTCGATTATGCAACCGCGGCTAAATTCCATGAGAAATGCTTGTTTTTCACAATTTAATTCTTTCCGTGCTTTAGCTAAAACAAAGCTGGATAGTATTTACATTGTATTGTTAAACATAAGCCATTCATAGCAAGAATCAAACCTCTTGACTGTTTGACTTCTTTCCGTTTTGTCAGATCCGGGCAAGACAACTTCGATCACTACACTAATCCAAGTCCAGTTTGCGAACAGCCATAGACAGATAACCCAAAGGTTATCTTCTCTGAGAGTTCATCTACAGTTTTGTGCCTAGCATACATGTACACGCTCGGCTGCAAGAAACTACAATCAGCAAACGAACAACTCGAGATAAACTAGCCAGGCGTCCGTTCGCCTTTTGTTTGCTTGAATTTCCGTACCGTGAGGCACTGGGGTCTAGGGGCAGGACAGAAAAATATCCGGCACTACTTAAAGGGCAGCGGATATCCCCATTAACCAAAAATTTTCGACTAGGTGGGTTACTCTTTATTTTACATTTTTTAATTGATTTTTTTTTTACATTTTTTAATTGATTTTTTTCCCCCACGCATTAGCCTATGGGGCTCCACAGGAGTTCCGCTATAAATATCTCTGTTTTTAATGCAAATTTGCATGTCCCAGCGTCACACGTTCAGCGCCTGGTGTAAAAATATTTACTTATTTCTTCGTGGTTAAAACATACAACGCAAAATTTGCCATAAATCGAAGTTCCAATCCTAAATGAAATAAATTATAGCGTAACTCCCCGTGCCGAAGGCACGGAGTGGAGCCCCATACGTATCATTCAACGTCACATGAGAAAGCAACCCATCCAAGCCAAAACGATACGTTCAGCGGCTTAAGAAAACATCGCGGGCTCTTATTTAGGCATGCGCACTTGCGTTTTTGGCGACCCGTGTACACAGCCAATCACAGTCCGTCTTGGATCACTGAGCGCGCGCGTCATTTTGTCCTCCAACACAGCGCCCACAGCGCCACGGTGCTTTGACCCGGTGCTTGGCAGAGGACACGGACCGGAAGTCGCTCCTTCATTTTCCCGCCGAAAAAACTCACAAAACACGCGCCCGCGTCGGCTCACTCGAGTTCATAATTTTTGTTGAGTCAAACTGAGACAAACTCGTGGGTGCGAACCACGCCAAATTTGCTCAAAAGAATTCTCTAATGATTGTCAAAATACTTCGGATTCGATTCCTTCGCCGAAATTTCATAATGTTGTTTAGTCATTTTGGAGAAACTATGAGGGATTTGCAAAAGATTCAAAGGCTAGATTGCAGAATACCCGGCCCACGGCGAAGCAAGACTTCGGCGTTCTTCTGAAGAAAAACAACAGTTTCTTTCGTAAAAGCTGCAAACGACGTGTTCTTCGAATACTCATATGAGATCTACGAACAGGGAGCCAGAACTGGATTGAACACAGGATTGACAATAACAGAAAATTGCAATGGTTTTAGCCGAATAATATATTTAGGAAAATTGGCTTTGTGCAAAAGCTTGCCAAAAGTAAGAATGAATTCAACTCAAAACGACGGAGACTTTCGGAGGAAAGAAACGACTTCACTATCAATTATCGGTAAGCACAAAGCTTGAAATTGCTTCTTATGCTATTTATATTTTTAGCTTCCAAGTTATTGCATTCCTGATGAGAAAATTCTGACTTTACAACTTTTACGTTTTGCTGCTTTAGTTGGCTCCCTCGAGGTTTCTTTTTCTCCGGCTAAACTCGAATTATAGTTTTGAGTAATCTTTACTGATATTCTAGCCTTGATTTTCCTTTGTCACATGTTAGATTTAGTTAGTACAATGAGACAAATACTATGTCAAGTATTCTTTGTTGTGGATTTCGCTGAAAATCTTATTTTTCATTTTTATTTCAAGGAGATTATTCTTTTGCCGGTCGTGAACTGCGACTTGTTAGCATATCAGAACGCGCCAATACTATCATTGCCATATAATGGTAACATGAATTTTCTTGAATTAAACTGTAAAGGTGAGCTCCCTGTGAGTAAGACGTGGGGTGTGTATGATTGGAGTTCCGCTTTTAGGCATTGCCTAAATCTATATATTATGGTATTTTCTTCAATATATGCATCTTCTTCGATATTATTATTGAAAACGTCTTTGCCATTTTCGTGTCCCAAAAATTTGATAATTTTAGTGTATTTCAGGTTTTTTAGATTTATTGTCAAAATAAGCAATGCCGCAATGAAACAAACTGAGCCAACTGTGGTCTATAGATTTTTATGTCGAAATGTGGCATTCTGACTGAGATCGGAAATAAGTTGTTGGAAATATAAAATTTCGAAGTTTACTGAAAGCATTGTCCCCCACCAAAATTTAAGGCATAATAATACGACCGGGGTTTGCATTTCCTCTAATATATAGATAACCATAAGCCGCCTTATTGCACTAAGAAACTACAGATGTGAGGTCTAGCAAAATTGCAGTCATTTTGTCTATTGCCCGGACTTATAGCCTATTTTGAGAGAGCTTAGGAATGGCGTGAAGTTTACTGAAAGTTTTGTCCCCCACTTCATAAAATTTGCATATCTAAACAAACGACAGCAAATGTGACTGCTACCGAAGTTTGTTTCTAATTTCTTCGTTTACATTTAAAAAAAAATCAAGGTTTTTTGCTCAAACTATTTAAATATATACATCTGAGATTTCATTCGCACCGATGAGGTAGATTTCGGCTATAACACACGAGATTTAAAACTCACAATGTTATTTTTGTAATTTATGCAATTCGGAAGAAATTCGTTACAGTTTAGAAAAAGTTCTTCATTTTTTCTGTTTTTCAGATAATTTTAGCGCGCGATTACTTTCACATTTATCGCAAATCAACGGGAGTTCTTTCAAGACAATAGGTATCTTAGTAGATTTGAAGCGTTGTCTATATTTTGCAAAAAAAATAGGTATTTTGAACCACTGCCATTTCGTGTTATTAATAAAAAAAACTAAAAAATTGCACTTTAAGGTGGCTTATAGCAGTTTTTAGTTGACTCTTCGGTCTGGTATGGCCTGTATCTCATGTACTATACATACACAGAAAGGCAAGCCACTTTGCAAGAAACATGCAATTGATCGTTATATGTGTTTACATGTTTTGTTTAAATTGACGCTTCCATGGCAACGAAATGGCGGCCCTCCATTTTTTTAGTTTAAGAATCCACCCAGACATGCAAGATAACTTTTCGCAATACCAACGCCAATGAGGTCAGACTATAAGTTTGAAGAAATAGGCCAAGAGCGTTTCGAAGACCATTTCTTTGTCAAGAAAGTCAAGCGTAGTCAATCAAACTCGTGAGCCAATCAGATCCTTTCCTAGTTTCGCTTACTGCGACATGTCTGTTGCGACATGTCTTGAAAAACAAGCCAAGGAATGCACTGAACAAGGATCCGATTGGCTCACACGATTGTGATTGACTACGCAGCAAACTTAACTGCCAAAGGCTCACTAGATTTGAACCTACAGGGTCGGGTGTTATCAGAAACACTTGCAAATAGCATTTCTAAAAGAAAGGTATTTATTATAAACGTTGTGACTGGTGATTTTTCCAACTGTTATGTACCGTTCGAATTTTTGATATTGGGAGAGTGCAAGTGGGTTTTTTTGCAAAAGAAAGGAATCTTGCGTTTGACTAGTTACCAGGCCCCACCCGGTAAGGAGATAAAATTGCTCATATTATCAGAAATATTTATCAAAGACAGTTGAAAAGTAGATAATTCGACGTATTTCTCTATAAACCATAGTGCAAAGTAGCCAAATGCCAAACTTTATAAGTAAAGAAAAATACGTCGCAAAACTCGCATGTGACGGTATTGAGTACCACCTCGCTGCTTCCAGTCTCTGCTTAGGATCTATGAAAGCAAATGCTGAAGAACTCAAGGTTAAAGAAATAAAAAAGGTAGTAAAAATTCTCGGCATACATTTCACGTATGACAATCGTCTTTTAAAGGAATTGAATCGGGATTCGGTGATATACTTTATTAAAGAAAAACTGAGAAACTGGAGGGGAAGAGGTCTAACGCTGATTGGCAAAATCCAAATTATTAAAACATTTATCGTACCAAAAATTATATCTTGAATGTTTTGCCCCATGAAAACAATTTCGTCAAAGAGGTAAATAGCCTCCTGTTTGAGTTTCTCTGGAAAGGCAAAGATAAAATTAAAAGGGCGGCAATGATTAACAACTTAGAACACGGTGGTCTAAAAATGCCTGACATTTTGTCCATGGTTAAAGCCCAAAGAATCATGTGTGTCAAGAAACTTTTTGAGGACCGAGAGTCATCTTGGAAATATATAATGTTGCACCTACTAAGAAACGTGGGGGGGGAACTCATATTCCATTGTAATTACGACGTCGCGAAACTTGAACTTAGCAAACATTTGAATACTTTTTACAGAGAATGTCTACAGGCTTGCGAGGAGATTAACGAGCCGCCAGTTGAGTCGCTACGTAACCTGGCAAACCAATATATTTAGAATAACAAATTTGTTTGCGTTGAAAGAAAATCTCTTTTCAATAACACATTGTTCTCGAAAGGCATACATAAGATCGGTGATCTATTCAACGCGAAAGGCCCTATACTCAATAGTTTTAGTCATTCGCTCAATCTTTTACAACTATTCCAACTTAAAAGTATTTTCAACGTTGTTCCGCCTAACTGGAAATCGAGGTTTAAGCAGTTTCGATCCGACCCGTCATTACTGGTATCCCCATTAGATTTAGATTGTCCTCATATAATTACAAATAACGAGAGCCTTACTTTAGCTAACTTAACCTCGAACAATACATACTGGTTATTTCTTAATAAAATTACGAAACCCCCGACGGCGAGATATTTTTACGACAAACTGTTTACGTCATCACCATCCGTAGACGCGCTGAATTGGAAAAAATATATATCTGACTCCTTTCAAATGTTCAATTGAAACCAGGTTACGCGAATTCCAGTTTAAATTACTTCATAGGATAATATTCACAAATTATAAACTGTATATGGTCTTGTACAGTCTCCCTCCTGCTCCTTCTGTAGTGATTCAGATGAGACAATTATACATCTGTTTGCTCAGTGCCCCTTGGTATCGTCCTTTTGGACAAATGTACAAAATCTATTAAAACAAATTTGTATTTTAAAGAGAGACTTAAATGATATGGATATTATTTTGGGTGTGGTGGAAGAGAACGAGGATCTGTGTATCTTAAATCATGTCTTGCTGATTGCAAAATTATATATTTTTCACTGTAGAGCAGGAAATCAAATACCTCAGTTGAGCCCTTTTCTTTCCAATGTACAATCCACGTACCTTAAAGAATTTACGATTGCCAGAGAACAGGACAAGCTTGGTTTCCATTTAAAAAAATGGGACAAAATAAAGAACCTATTTTAAAGCGCATTCAAAGAGTTAACGTACTAAATCCGTTTTTGTTGTTGTTGTTCATATCGTCTTGTTTTGTAGTGTGAGGTTGTTGTTGTTTTTTTTTCTCCTGGGACAGGGTGGACATAATACACGGGTAGGGGGTAGGGGTTAAAATGTAAAAAGTGATGTCTTAAAAAAATGTAAGAGCAAAAATAATAATTATAATAATAATAATAATAATAATAATAATAATAATAATAATAAACCTACCAAAAAAAAGGGATTGACAGTGATTTCAAAATGGATATAATAAAACTTGAAATATGAGAAATACACTTTTTTTCGATTTTTGCCAAACATGCACGTCAAAAATTGATTGTCATGGAAACTGGGCCGTTAACGCTGGCGTGTTATTGACCCCAAAATGTCTCCAGATGAATTTTAGAAAAAGTAACAAAGTTTAACCATTGTGGCGTTCTCAGAACGCTCTTTACAGAGGGAAGGTACGACTTGAAAAAGCTTCTTGGAGTCTCCTGCACTATCTTGAATAAAGTCATAGTTGTAATATCTCTTCTTTGCATCCTTCAGAAGCGCGCAGTAAGCATTGCACGCCTTGTGGAGCCCTTGCGGAGCGGAGCTCTTGGTATCGATGAAAAAATGGCTTTAAGCGCCGAAGCTGTATAAACGGTTCCCATGAAGCTCTTGTGAATGAGGTTGACATGTTTACGGGCTAAATATAAAATGAATTCGCTAAAATGCAGGAGCCCAAAACAAACGCGTGCTACCTGTGAGGCGTTCACGTGTTTACACAGTAACAGCGGCATACATTGGCTCTATAATTCTAAAACTAAATTTGAGTAATTGGGGCTCAGTGTCTATAAACTCGCACAACAAATTACTCTCCCAAACATATATAATCCCAGGTTGACCTTTTCATCCAGTGCTTTCGTTTCCCTAGGTATCGCGTATGGCAAATCTGGATTGGATTAAACGATCTCGGAGCGGAGGCTGTATACTCTTGGAGCGATGGGAGTCCACTGGCCTATACTAACTATAACTGGCGTGAACCAAATGACTGGAAAGGACAGGAGGACTGCTTAGAGATGCTTCGATGGAATGGCAAATGGAATGACAACCAATGTAACAGGAAATATGCTTACATCTGTAAAAAGCAAAACAGTACGTACATCACGTGGGTTTCACACTTGAAGAAACGTTTGAGAGACATTTATTTTTTATTTTTCATGTGTAATGTAATGTATGATATTTTAACACAAGCAGACTACTTTCTGCACGGGAAAATCGATCACTTGCAGAAGGTTAAACCGGATATCGAGTTAAGCCTGGTGCGCCCGAGTTATTACCAGTTTTATTTCCTTCAGTTCGTAATAGATCCAATGTTAATATTATATATCAAAAGTAAATTTTATACAGAAAATAGCGGAGCTCCCGCGGGCGCAACATCGCTAGGTGACCAAACATGGATTAGGTTATCATGGAGGCAAGGGGATGCACCACCAAGGTCACGTGGCAAGAAGGAATCGATGACGTCATCACAACTAGAAAACTCGATATCTCGAGAAGGCACCATCGCTAGGCGACCAAAATTGCGTACAGTTATCTTAGAGGCAAGGAAGGTGCATCACCGAGGTCACGTAGCATGACGTCATCGATGACGTCTTCAAAACTAGAAAAGTCAATATTTCAAGAAGGCAACATCGCTAGGTGACCAAACGTGGGTACGGTTATCTTGGAGGCAAGGAGGGTGCACCGCCGAGGCCATGTTGCATTACGTCATCGATGACGTCATCAAAACTAGCAAATTCAATATCTCAAGAAAGCAATATTGCTAGTTGGCCAAACTTGGGTTAAGTTAGCTTGGAGGCAAGGGGGTACACAACCAAGATCACGTGGCATGACGTCGTGTATTGATTCGAGCTCCGCTTTTAGGCCGTGCCTAAATCTATATATTCCTGTGGTCAGCGGCGCCCTTAATGGCTGGCATTGCATTTGTAGCTCTGCGAATCTCGTTTATTTGTTCGCTTGTACCTACTTGTTGCCAGCGTTTATTTGTCGAAGATGATTTACAATCCTTCAAATGTTGTACCTGTATACTTCTGCCTGCCTATTCTGGCATTTTGGTCGTTCTTGCCGTGCTATCTCTACCTGAAGGCCGTTGATCGAGGAAGCCATGCTGTTACATCGAGAGCCCAACCCGTTCCACCCAATGGTTGGTCGTACAGCAGCCAGGAACTCAAGGCTATTAGGAAGTCTCAACCAAAACAGCGTATGGAAGCCGTGCTTTGGCAGAGATTGGGTGATTTGGGAATTAGGAAACCCTTTCGATCGCAACGAAAGACCTCAACACAAACTAGCCATTTTCTTACCGGTCACCCTGTGGCGTTAAACGCTGACTCCACAGGGTTCCCACAACTCCGTGCTGGTTGCTCTGTCAAAACAACTTGTTCGCCAGTTATCCGCCTGCCAGTCATCCCGGACACTATTGTAGCGAACATGCAATCAGTTCTCCCGAAGATGGACGAACTATTTGCCGTTACCAAGCAATTCCCAGCAGAGATTCTCTGCTTAACGGAAACGTGGCTGAATGAGTCCTACCCTGATTCCGTGACCCAACTACCAGGTTACGTGTGTTTTAGGAATGACAGGACTGCGCGTCGGTGCGGTGGGGTTTGTGCCTACATCAATTCACGGTTCCCCTGCAAGAGGTTATCTGAGCTTGAAGATCCCAGCATCGAATCACTGTGGATCACTGTTAGACCTTATCGGCAGCCAAGGTGTGTATCTACTTTACTCATTGGGGTCGTCTACCACCCTCCATCTAACGGGGAGATGAATCGTCAACTTGTTGAGCATATCGATAAGAACTGTGAGTCATTCCTCTCAAAACACCCTGATGGCCTTGTAGCCGTCACAGGTGATTTCAACCCGAACAGCACTGGGCTGAAGGCTCAATATGTTACGCACAAGACAGGCGTGACCCAGATCATAAAAGTGTTGACCAGAGACACTGGTGTACTTGATTGGTTTTTGACTAATAAACCAAAGTACTTTCAGCAACCAATGCAGCTCTCCAAGATCGGTAGCTGTGATCATTATCCTATCCTGGTCAAGCCTAACATATCTGTTACCAACCCAAAATCCCACAGGAGATATGTATGGCGGCGGGATCTAAGGCGCAGCAGCCTAGATGCCTTTGGTCGATGGATTACACAATTTTGCTGGGACAGTATCTGGAGTTTGCCGTCGGCTAAGGATAAATTCGAGTCATTCTACAATGTTATAACAAGTGCTGTTGACACTTATATACCAATGCAGAAAGTAAGAGTTTGTACTTCAAGCAAACCATGGGTGAATGCGAATCTTTCCTCTTTGATTGCACGCAGACAGAATGCACTTACTACCCTTGGCAAAGACTCTCGCCTTTACAAAGAACTTAGGAATCGAGTGCAAAGGGAGTGTAAAATATGCAGAGAGAGATATTATTCCAACAAAGTTGCTGCACTTAAAGAGTCGAACGTTTCCCGTTGGTGGCAAGAAGTCAAATGTTTAAGTGGCTCGGTGGATTCAAGCGACTGGTGGCATCAGCTGATGGACGACGCCATTCCATCTGTTCAGATACTATGTGAGAAATTCAATGAGTTTTTGGTTGGGCTGACGTCCAATTTCTCGCCTCTCTCTCGGCAAGTCACCTGCACTGGGCCGGTCCCCTCAGAGTTGTTAGTTACCCCTGAAAAAGCATTTAGAGCCCTGAGCTGCATAAAAGTGAGGAAGTCATCTGGACCGGATCCAGTTCCTAGTGTTGTGTGGAAAGAATTTGCCCCTGAACTGTCTGATGTCATTAGTGATCTGTATAATTCGTCGCTGATAGAAAGCTTTGTTCCTCAAGTACTGAAGGAGTCGATAGTTCATCCAGTGCCGAAGTGCTCTCCCCCAAAGGTTTTAAAGGAGGACCTTAGACCTATTACACTTACATCTCAGTTAGCTAAAGTTATGGAGGGATTTGCACTTGACTCGCTCTTTAAACAAGTTAGGGATAAGCTTGATCCTAAACAGTTTTCGGTTAGTGGGAAGTCTACCGTTCAAGCACTGGTGTATTTTCTTCATTCCATCTTAGAATCACTCGATAGAGGCAAAAACTATGTGCGCATCTTTTTTGCCGATTTTTCTAAGGGTTTCGACCTAGTGGACCACAATGTTCTAATATCTGAGCTCAAGCTATTAGGAGTCAATCAATATCTTTTAAGCTTGATTGCAGCCTTTCTCACCTCCAGACCTCAGCGCGTTAAGATAAGCGGCCATATATCATCTCCTGTGCTTCCCAACGGGGGTATTCCGCAGGGCACTAAGCTCGCGCCATTGTTGTTTGCTATACTGGTAAATAGGCTGGCGAACACTTGGCCATATCGCATAAAGTATGTTGATGACACCACCGTCTATGAGGTGATACCCAGGTGCTCGCCGAGTTATTTACCATGTATAGCAAATGGTATCTGTCAGTTTGCCACGGAGCGTGGGATGAGGCTCAACCCTAAAAAGTGCCGGGAATTAGTCATAATTTTCTACATTATCAGCCCTCACCAGTCAATGACTTGCACCTCATGGGTTCCGTTATCAAAAGGGTTGAAAGTTATAAGATCCTCGGTGTTCACATAAGTTATGATCTCTCTTGGAATAAGCATGTTGATTATGTAGTTAAGAAGGCTAACAAAAGGCTATATGCTATACGGCTCTTAAAGAAATCTGGAGTTCCGGTTCAGGACCTTATTAGAATCTATTGTGCACTTATAAGATCCGTAGTGGAGTACGCAGCACCGGTATGGGCTGCGCTACCGGAGTATCTTGTTGATACTGTTGAGGGCGTACAAAGGAAAGTCCTCCGTATTGTTCTTCCACACCTGCGTTACCAGGAGGCTTTGGATGCCTGTGGGCTACAAAGCCTCTCCTCTCGCAGAAATGATTTATGCTTTAAGTTCATGGCCTCCGCTAGGGAGCACGAACCTCTAAGGTCTGTAATTACTGGAAGTGTAACACGAAATGTACATGGTTATTCACTTAGGTCAGGGACTGTGAGTACAACGGGACGCAACCCGACTACAAATCGCTTTGGTGACTTTGTATCACATAGATTTCTGTAATTATTGTTGCTAGATATTGCTGACCCGTTGCTGTAATTCAGTTTCAACTGCAATGGCATTCGAATAAACCTATTTATTATTATTATTATTATTATTAGGACTGATATAACGTGGGCTGCTTTTTTTTGCATGTGTAATGCATCCGCTATTAATCTATGACATGTAAAACAAAGTGATTTTCACGATTTCTGTTTTTTTCTTTGCAGATTCAATACCTGTTGTCCCAACGCTGCCGCCAACGCCCGGACCAGGTAAAGTGATACAAGAGTATTCGACTATTGTAAGGACTATTGGAAGATATCTTACCTGTAAAACATTAGGGCGTGGTCTATTTCAAAGAGCTTCTACCTTTTCACTTTTTAACAGCGTTCAAGTTTCAGGAGGTCTGAAGTTTTCAGAAATGAGTTTGATACGTATGAAGATATTTAAGAGCGCTCGTCTATAAATATCGACCAACTCTCGAAATTCAAAAGTTTCCGAAATCGCTCAAAATCTCTACCCCGATTGGAAATGCTATTAATTTGATCAGATCAATATTTTAGGAGAACGGGGGCCGAGTTGAATAACTCGGCTGACTGGCAATTTTTAGCGAAGCTCCCGCGGGCGCGCCCGCGAGCGGAGCCCCATATCTACATGCAGGAGGAGAAGGAACAAAACAAAAGTGTATATGCATCAAACGATTCTGTCATGGACTTCCGGTTTGTGCGTCCGTCCGTCCGTCCGTCTGTCCGTCCGTCCGTCCGTCCGTCCGTCCGTCCGTCCGTCCGTCCGTCCGTCCGTTCGTTCGTCCGGCGTAACACAGGCAACCCAAACGTCAGCTAACGAGAAAGGTGTACATATCTTAGGAAGGGATGAACCTCAGACAACCAAACTTGGGTCAAAATATCTAAGTGACAAGGGGGGTGCAACTGCATGATCACGTGGTATGACGTCATCGATGACGTCATCAAATGAGAAAAAGTCTATATCTTTGGAAGGGATGAACCTCAGACAACCAAACTTGGGTAAAGTTGTCTAAGTGGCAAGGGGGGTGCAACTGCATGATCACGTGGTATGACGTCATCGATGACGTCATCAAATGAGAAAATGTCTATATCTTTGGAAGGGATGAACCTCAGACAACCAAACTTGGGTAAAGTTGTCTAAGTGGCAAGGGGGATGCAACTGCATGGTCACGTGGTATGACGTCAACGATGACGTCATCAAACGAGAAAAGGTATATATCTTTAGAAGGGTTGAACCTCAGACAACCAAACTTGGGTGGAGTTGTCTAAGTGGCAAGGTTGGTTCAAGGGCCTGGTCACGTGGTATGACGTCATCGATGACGTCATCAAACGAGAAAAGGTCTATATCTTTGGAAGGGATGAACCTCAGACAACCAAACTTGGGTAAAGTTGTCTAAGTGGCAAGGGGAGTGCAACTGCATGGTCACGTGGTATGACGTCATCGATGACGTCATGAAACGAGAAAAGGTATATATCTTTGGAAGGGTTGAACCTAAGACAACCAAACTTGGGTGGACTTGTCTAAGTGGCAAGGTTGGTTCAACAGCCTGGTCACGTGGTATGTCGTCATCGATGACGTCATCAAACGAGAAAAGGTAAATATCTTTGGAAGGGATGAACCTCAGACAACCAAACTTGGGTAAAGTTGTTTAAGTGGCAAGGGAGGTGCGATTGCGTAGTCACGCGGTATGACGTCATCGATGACGTCATCACACGAAAAAAGGTATATATCTTTGGAAGGGTTGAACCTCAGACAACCAAACTTGGATGGAGTTGTCTAAGTGGCAAGGGTGGTTCAACGGCCTGGGCGCGTGATATGACGTGATCGATGACGTCATCAAACAAGAAAAGGTATATATCTTGGGAAGGGATGAATCTCAGACAACCAAACTTGGGTGAAGTTGTTTAAGTGGTAAGGGGGATGCGATGGCGTTGTCACGTGGAATGACGTCATCGATGACGTAATTGTCTCATTAACAAAAATATCTAACCGGGAGCTCCGCTTTTAGCCAGTGGCTAAATCTATATATTAGGCCCATTTTCGCCTTTTCTACTGTACCTCGCGCTAACCAATCAAAAAATAACTTTATTACATCAAAATAATAGAATATGCTTGGCATTCTGAGAGGAATTTGACAGCAATAGTTAATACTGAATATTTCTAAATTTTCCACCTTGATTTCGGGGCTGAGTTTCGAGGGCTTATCTCCCATATGTAATCCGGAAATCAGTTGATTTGAAATTACCATTCCTGAGAGCAATGGTTAAGGTTCGCATTTGTCAAATAATATTTTTGGGCAGGGCAAAATGAAAAGTTTTGGCACGCCTACGTGTGAGCCCAGTTGGAGACTTATTAGTTAAAATGTCTAGACACACATCGATCAAGTACTACTTACTCTAAAATCAACTTCTTGAGCCAAAAACATAAACAAATGAATCCAAGCGAAATTTATAAGGCTTGATCTGAATTACCGTTATCTTACTTACAGAAGTTTCTGACAGGCGTGAGTTTGCAGCTGAAAACGGGTCTTAGCATAGCCATCGAACGACTTCATTGACAACGGGTTGACAGGAAAAACAATCAAACCTTGCTCAATGAGGTTAAGGTTAAGGGACGGACCATTAGAAAAGTGACGTGACGTCACGAGAGAGGGAAATTTGGTGAAAGACAAAAGCTCCTGTCTTCAACATATCTCCTCCAAAAAATTTTTTAAAACATTTTTGTTGTTGCTTTTACCGTACAGTTCTTACCCTCCCCATTCCAGTTTCAGACAGCAAACAATAAAATATATACATGCCCAAGTTTTTTGATCTACTAAAATACCTTGGTCCAGGTTGCGTTTTTCCTACTTTTCATAATTCTTGAAGTAAATATAAATTCAGATTCTATTAGTGAAAAGCGCAAGCAAAGGTTACCATTTAGATATGTGTAAAGGAATTGAGTCATGATTCTCAGCAATTTTCTTTTCAATACGATGGAAGTATTCTAGGACCTGTTTATAAAGAATTGCAGAGTAGGAATTTTCCATAGCCTTGTACAAGGCTAGTTTGTATAAGAGCATAATAAACTTTACCAGAGTGTAATTTGAAAATAATTTGTCCACCCCTAGTAGAAGAGGGGTATGGTTCTAAATAAGGGAGTTTCACGTGCACTTTTGCTAACCAGTATCGTATTTCAAAATAAAAGGTTTTGGAGTAGGCACAGTGAAGGAATAACTGATCGATAGTTTCTTTGTAGGTGACGAAACGAGGTTACTTTTTGTATACAACATTATTGAGATATAGGATATTATTTAAAATATTATACTGGAAATTACGTAAAGAAGTATCGATCGTACAGCTATGAAGACGGATATATATTCTGCCCTCCAGTCTATTGGGTCTTTGCCTATTCTGTTCGCTAGATTTGTTTGAGAAGTTGGTGGCCTGAATTTTAGACTGACAAAAAATAGTATATTTGTTTAGAGCTCAGCTTATCGATAGGTATTTCTTTGTCTCCAAATATGACTTTAAGAGAATTTGTTTTTTGGGAGTCTGGCGGCTGAGCTTGCCTACCCCTCTGCATCATATTTTTCCATTCATAGAGAAACGCCGACACGAGCTGATGTCAATGTAAAAAATCGCCACTGTCAATACCCCTACTTGTCAGGTGATTCCAAGAACATAGTCTTGCATTGTAATAAACATCTTTGATCTGTAGAAAGACACACATTTAGAATTTCCGGAATTGTAGTGCGTCAACTCCCTAGATGTATTTGTTATTCCATAAGGGTTGGCAAGAAATATTTTCGAAATCGTTTCTTACATCCCGATGACTAACTTCTGCCCAAGACGCCAAGACAAGCTTGTAGAATGTCGGGAGGGAGTCAGGAATATGCGCAATGTCGAAATTTGTACCACTAGATTTAACCCCCCCCCCCCCCCCCCTAATGGCTTTAAGAATTATCGAGGTAACATGTGCCAGTCCTTTTCATTTGGCCCAGATAGCAAGCTGAGCGTCAAGTTTAGCCTTAAAATCTAGTGGTGCTGGTGTTGTTTTGGGCTTTCTTCTCTCCATATGTCACTCCAGTTATAGAGCTTGAAATTGCTGCCGAATGTCCGACTAAAATCGCCAAGTCTGCGAACAATTTTCAGTTATGTTCGGCCAATTTTCCAGCAGAGACAACAACAAAAACATTTAATGGACAGATGTGCGATAAAGTTAATAATATATCTTTGATGCCCTGAGTTACGACGCGATGTCACAAAAACGCAACCACTGCACCACGAGTGATCACGAAGATTAATGGGAAAAAACGGAGAAATGCGTACCGACGACCGGTTAGCGCAGTGGTAGAGCGCCGGGCTTATGTGCGGGAGGTTGGGAGTTCAAAAACTTGGCTTTCTTTTCGACTTTCTTTGGCAGCAGCACGGCTGCTGCCAAAGAAAGCTGCTACATGGAGTTACCATTGCCCATCCTCAAACCCCGGCCGGGCCAACACTCAGGGTCTTTTTCTAATAATTTAGGAGAAGGTGCTGCCTTTGCTCTAATATCTGCAAATGGTTAGACCTTCGCGTCTTCTCGGATAAGGACGTGAAACCGTAGGTCTCGTCTCTCACATGCACTACACTAACCTGAACCAGTGGGACGTTAAAGAACCACGGGCACGTCGGAAGTTGCCCACCCTCAGTGTAGGACTTACATACTAACCCACTACACTGACAAAGGAGCCTCGTCATTGGAGCCTCGCTCTGTGAGGATTTCCCGGCCCTCGTGCAAAAGCTAGTAAATAAATACTCGAACCCGGAGTACCAGCGTTGTAAGGAGTCCGACCTAACTAACAGCACATGATGATGACGGTATGTTTCCTAAGGATGTACTGCAAACTGTTAAGCGCAACTTTACATGGACGATGTTTTAACCTCAAGACCATCCGAAGAAGAGGCGGCGACCTTAGCTAAGCAACTCGTTCAAGTAGTAGCAAATGGTGGTTTCCGTTTGACTAATTGGGCTTCGAACAGCCGTGATGTGCTTCGGTCATTTCCATCTAGCGAAGTGTCCTGTGATGTAGTCAATCTGGATTTGCAGACATTGCCTCAGGAGAGAGCGCTTGGGGAGAAATGATGTCTTGAACAAGACCTGCTCTGTCTGAAGCCCTTGAAGGACAGCTTCCTAGACACGAAGCGAGGAGTACTCAGTGCTACAAGTAGTGTGTTCGACCCCCTGGGCCTTGCGGCCCCTTATGTTGTCAAGGCAAAGCTCATCATTCAGGAGCTGTGGCGCTGCAAGATCGATTAGGATAAGCCCATACCCGAAGAGCTACAGGGTGTCTGGCAGTCATGGAAGGATGGGTTGAAGACTTAATTGGTTCACAGGTAGTACGGCTTCCACCTCCAGGAAACCAGCTCCATGTATTATGTGTTGCATCAGAGGCAGCATATGGTGCAGTTACCCATTTACGTGCGACGGTTGGTGACCGGGTTGTTGTGAGCTTTGTTATTGGGAAGACGAGGTTAGCTCCGGTGAGAGCTCTCGCAATTTCTCGATTGGAACTGCAAGCGGCAGTTATCGGAGCAAGGCTGAGAAGTAAGGTAATCAGTGAGATTGATCTACCCGTTGACAGTGTACATCTGTGGAGCGACTGAAAGACCACCCTACAGTATATCAACAACACCACTAGAATATTTAGCACTTACTTCTCAAATAGAGTTTCTGAGATTCTAACCACTTGCAAGCCCGACGAATGGCGCCATATACCCGGTAAGTTAAATCCAGCCGACGACTGCACTCGAGGTGCACCCCTGCAAGACCTGACCCCGGATTCTCGTTGGCTTGCGGGGCCAGACTTCCTTACCATGTGAGTGGCCAAGTGCAATCCAGAACCAGTCGAGAAAGGCGACCTTGAGGTCAAGGCCTTCGTTCTGGCACCAAGTGTCAGTTAACTTAGATGTGAAGTAGGAAAAGTACTCTACCCTCCGGCGAGTATATAGATGGTGTTTCCTGTTCAAGTTAATCCTCGTCAGCAAGGCGAGAAAGACTGTACCTCCTCCAGGAGCGGACACGCAGACCCTGAATGCTGACGTATTGAAGAATGCTTGTTTGGTCCTTTCTCGTGTTGTTCAGTTGGAAATGTTCCCTGATGAATATGTTGCACTTCAAAACGGCAACCCTATTCCATCCAACAGTCATAATATTATTGCACTTCAACCAACATAAGTGGACGGTGTTATAAGAGCTGGTGGGAGACTCAAGAATGCACCGGTGTCATTCGAGGAGAAACACCAGATTGTTCTCCCATCAGGGCATCCACTTAGTGATCTGATTATCCAGGATTTAATATAATAATAATAATAATAATAAATTGCTTATATAGCGCTTTTATCATCGCTCAAAGCGCTTTACATTAACGGATAACTCATCCTATAAGAACCAGCTTTATAAACATGAGTGTGTGTTAGTATTGTGAGTTCTGTGACACTGAGGTTTGGCAACTTCCGACGGTCCTAGTGGTTCTTTAACGTCCCTCTGGTTCCGGTTAGTGTAGTGTATGTGAGAGACGGGGCCTACGGTTTAACGTCCTTATCCGAGAAGACGCGAAGGTCTAACCATTTGCAGATGTTAGAGCAAAGGCAGCACCTTCTCCTCAATTATTAGAAAAGACCCTGAGTGTTGGCCCGGCCAGGGTTTGAACTCCCAACCTCCCGAACATAAGGCCGGCGCTCTACCACTGCGCTAACCGGTCGTCGGATTTCCATCAGCGCAACCGACACGTTAGCATACGCTGGCGTTGGTGAGACAGGAGTACTGGATTATTTATGGGAAGAGTCTTACAAGAAAGGTGATCAAAGAGTGTTTGCTATGCAAGAGACGGAGGGCGATCCCTCAAGCTCCGCTAATGGCGCCCCTATCGAGTAGCGGGTTCTACATCTACATCTACATCTACTTTATTTGCCTGATAAAACCAATTCCGGTATCACATCAGTATAAATAAAAAATATACAAATCTATCTAGATATTCATAATACATGAAATAAATCTATAAATAATTTAATTTAAAATACATTCTCTAAAACCAGTGGCCATTGTCAATCAATTAAATATTTGGCCTTTATCCTCTATATCAGTAATCGAACCTGGCAGTTTGTTCAGAACCTGGCAGTTTGTGAAGTGTGAACCTGCTTTCAGCAGTACTGGTGTCGAATATTTTGGCCCAATGAGTGTCAAAAGAGGGCGAGTTACCGAGAAGCGATGGGGATGCCTTCAATCTTCAATCTTTATTGATGTTAATTTGCAGGAAAAATCTTACAACACACTGACTGCAAATAGCTTAAGCTAATCAGGGCGGACAGCGTGGAGACGGAAAAAAATAAATATATATACATTATATAATATATCATATTATATATATTATATAATATGTTAGGGCGGAAAACTCGACTCAATTTAGAAAAATAGAAATAACGTTAAATATTAACAGTGAGTAATGAAAAAATTACTAAAATTAATAAGTACTAATAATAATAATAATAATAATAATATCAGGGTGCAACTTTATAGTTTCTAATATCTTGAATGATAGATTCAAGATCGGCGTAGAAATCGTGCTTTTTGAAAATTTCAAATAATGCTGTGTGAATTTTCTTTTTTAATTTATGTTTTGGTAGACATCTAATATCAAGGGGTCCAGGTTTTGTACTCTCCCCTTTATGAGTCATTCTCGTACCCAGAGCTCCCAAGCTCGTCTGCTCGCAGGGGAGGCTCTGGGGACATCCATTTGAGGGCCGTCGCTGATTGGTTGATTTTGAGCGTTGGAGCATGCGCTGAAAGGTCTTTCTCTCAGCGGCTCTGTATTAAATCTCGCGCATGCGTCAGTGGCTGTCACCAGAGCCTACCCCGCGAGGTAACGAGCCGGGGAGCTCTGGGTTCGAGAATGCTTTATGAGTCTACAATATTGTCACGTCATGCTCAGTCGCGTGCGTCACGCACAAATTATAATGAGTGCTCTTTCCAATTATTACTATCGTAGTATATGCCGAATTTATTGTACTCGTACTAGAGCAACAAAAAAGCTCTTTATTAACATGATAAATTGTATAACAAATAATACGGTGGCACAAGGGCGTTGGCTCATCTGTGAGCACCTGGACGCCCTAATGTAATCCAAAACCCCTGCTTGACTATCACATGCATCATCAAGTTAGATCAACCGGTATTTCATTTGTGTTTATATGGCCATGTTCCAATTACGCTTCAATGCCTACAAACAATCTCAATTCGAGGCTCTTCCAAAATTACTGTAACACGGTATTAGAACTAGGAGAGAGCCTGGATAAGTAGCTTTCGTCTCGTTGGTTCAAAAAGTCGAACTCCAAAGCCATTTCTCTGCCGACCCGAACTGACCCCGTCATGACATGCTGGGCGCGGTTGCCTTCCAATTAGCTGTTCCCTTCCAATTGCCTGCTGTCAATCAATCTTCTTTACCTTTTCGAACTAAATTATATTCAGCAAACACTCCATTTCATGTCTCACTTTCCCTTTACTATTCCCTCATCTTCACTTCACCGGGAAGTCAATAACATTCTGATCAACAACAGAGCTGTCCCGATGCACGGCACGCACCATTCTCGAACCCAGAGCTCCCCGGCTCGTATAAACCTCGCGGGGAAGGGTCTGGTGATATCCACTGAAGCATGCGCGAGATTTAATACAGAGCCACTGAGAGAAAGACCTTTCAGCGCATGCTCCAATGCTCAAAATCAATCAATCAGCGACGACCCTCGAACAGATGTCCCAAGAGCCTCCCCTGCGAGCAAACGAGCTGGGGAGCCCTGGGTACGAAAATGGGGCACGCACCAATAACACAATTCGTTCTTCGAGGGCACGCTAACGAATTCTGCATTTTCTTAGAGCGTGCGCGCCAGGGCGGTATGTTCCTATCTCCTGACCTAGGTCACGGTAACCATTTTGCGCAAACGAAAAAATAAAATTAATAAATAAGTTATTTACCGGCCTTAGGTCGGTCCATATAGAGCCCTCGGTCGCCGTTTTCCCATATACGGACCTCCCAGTCGGTAAATAACATATATGTCTGTCTGGCCCGATATTTTTTCTCTTAGATACCAAAATACCCACAATTAAAACAGCATTAAAATTTCGAATACCAAAAAACTATTTCCAGATACCTGATATTCTTCTGCGGACACAATCATTTTCATCATGAGAAGTGACAAATCTCTATTATCTGACAGGAGCGGGAGGTCGTTACATAAGGACGTCTGAGCCAACTCCCTTATGCCGCCAAAATGTTTTTTTTACTGAGTCAATCCCTATTCTTTGTTATAGAATTTTTATTTTTAAAGAATTTATTTTGTTGCTCAAGTACGAGTACAATCAATTCGGCACATATTTAAGCAATAGTAATGACCTTAGAGTGAGATAGATATGGAGAGAGATGAGCTCCTGTCGGCCAGGTTGACCAGCATCACCTTTATTATTGTAACAATACACATATGCACATAACTCATCTTCATTGCATCGTTTATTTTATATCATTCTTAATAGAATAACTAATAATCCCATACCTAAATAATCATTTCATGAACCATGAAACATTCTTTCAGAAGTTACTCTAGTTCCCAATAACTAAACGGGTCCAAGAATCCCATACCTACAAAAAACGTGTAGTTTTAACATAACCCAACAGGATACAAAATTATCCAGTAAATTTGCTTGTCTATAGGAAATCCCCAGGCGTTCTGCCTCAGAGAGCGTGTTCTCTTGCGCGCTGCACCAGAGGCAAGACAAGTGGAGGTCTCGGATGCGAGTTACACTGGCTTCAGCTTGCTCCTCTGAGATGGATTTGTGATACTTTTTCACCGACGGGTCGGCTGCCGAGTTCCCTATCCCTAGAACATCATGCCACTCACCACCTCTGCCGTAGTTTCCCTATAAGATTATCAACAGTCCCGGCAGCTAGCCGTTTAGGGCAAGTACATGATTGGGAAGTTCGAAGGCCAAAGTTATGGCAGTCAGAATAGTGAACAACAGTTCTTACCTTTCGATCCTTATAGATGAGAAAACGGGTAACATCATGGGGCGTTGCCGTGGCGATATCTTTAGGAAAAAGGAGGCAGGAAACTTGAGAGTTCTTTTTCCAAACTACACTTTTGTCGCTCATATGGCTTACTAGAAGTAGCTTTACTAAGGTAAGCTATCCTAGCATCTATTTCACTGATGTTTATTGGAATCTGGGAATAAGAGAGTGTTGTTGTTGCCTCTCTTTCCCAGCAAGATCTTGTATCTTGCGAGCTGGTTGATGATTGGCCACCAGTACATGCGAAAGTGTAAGTCAGGAGCTATGAAAGTAAGTGGGCGTGGTACGAACTCCATGAAGCGCAAGACGGGTCCAATGAGGGACACAGGTGGGAACACGTAGGCATTCGTTATAGACGAGAAATTTTGACAAAATACATTTACGCCACTAGAACAGGGTATAGGCCAGGGGGTGAAATGAGGAAGCGCGTAACCAAACTCGTCTATTAAAGCATTAAAGTCAAGCGCCATTGTCAAATTGGTGCGGGCCAAACTGGGTCTGTAATGATGACCAGGATAAGGGACATAGGGTCATGTCGTTATACGAGAGTTTCCGTGAGGGAGCATCAGCTGGGTTAACGCCCGATGGAATGTAGTGGAGGCTGAGGTTTATGTTAAGATTCATTGTCGTCCAAAAAAGTTCCTTGATTGCATCCGTCATGGGTTTACTACTTGATCCTTCTCGCATCCAGGAATGGATGAGGACGGTGCTATCTACGTCTGCGTCAACCCGAGAATTGAAGAGGAACTCTTTCCCTGCTTGGAGGGTATATACCAAAGCGTATGCTTCCTTAATAGCTATGGGCAACAGTTTTACGCTCTCCGACCAGTAATCACGAACTTCTACCGGAGGACTTCCAGGTAGGTAGATGTGTCCCCCCAGCCTTTATCTAAGGCGTTTGGGCAGACTGAAATGTGAATATGTTTTTCCTCCTGCCAGGGGAGGTGTCCCTTCCAATTATCGAGGAATCGCCATTTCATCAACTCTTGTTTTAGTTCGCCCTTGATTTTAATGGGCCTTTTACTTGCAGATGCTGCCGAGATGGTCCTGTAAACAGTGCGGCAATAAAGACGGGCTGCGGGAATCGCCATGGAAAAAGATGAGATTTTTCCCGCGATCTTCTGGAGAGTGTGTAAATTAACAGAAGGAGAGGCCAGTGTTTGTTCTCTAAGAATTGCGAATTTAGCCTTTTTTTCTTCTGGTAGGATAAATGCATGGGGAACGGAGTCGCAAATGAAACCTAAGAATTTTATTTGCTGGGAGGGGACTAGAACAGACTTGTTGAGAGCGATAAAATATCCTAGCCGCAGAAGAACTGAACAAGCGATATAGCAAACGGCTTCCGCTAGTTCCACGCTCGTCCAGGATTGGGTGTCTCCCGGGCCTACAACCAACTGTCCAATATGGCGATCGTCAATATATTAGGAGCACGGGACTCTCAGAGTTCTGATATAACTGGTTGCAGCTAAACCCATTGAATGATAAACGTAGGCGCTACCTTTCCAACCAAAAGGAATGGTGTTGTAAACAAAATACCATCCCTGCCATTTAAAGAGCCTGTGTCAGCCGCCATTTTGACAGCATAGCAACATACCAAGTCGGAGAAAGCATCCATTTCCATCGGCTGATTAAAAGAATATAGAGCAATGTTCTCGATTGAATTTGGTAAATCAAATATGAAACTTTGTTTTTAGGTGTATATTGAGAGATTTCTACACGTAATTCGTCTTCCATTATCGAACGAAAACAATAACAAAGGAGTGGCTGACACGGGCTCTTTAAGCCCAAAGAAGTGTCTGCAGTCTCTACCAAGTAAAACATGATCATAACCACTTTTATCATCTAGAATAGTTTGATAGTATCTGTGTTTAACATAGCGGGTCAGATCTACCAAGCGGTCTAGAGAAAAAGGGCAATCCTTAATCCACAGATTTAAGAATCTTTCATCATGACATAGGCGGGGTTTTGTGGGTTCTACCGTTAACGGCATACACTGAACGAAAAAATGGATTTGCTCAACTTCGCTCGCTGAACAAATCTGAAGCAACTTTGGTGCTCCAAGTTTGCTTGAACTTTGCGATCGCAGCAAATTTGATAGTAAATATTGTGTTTGATCTGCAAGTATAGCTGACGTAAATATGAAGTTTACCTAATATTTGCCACAAAATTGCGATCGAAGGCAAATTTTAAATTTGATTTATATTTACCTTAGATTTGCTATACATGCAAAGTTAAGAATAAGTACTGAGCGGTTGGTATAATTGACGTACATGCAAAGTTTGGATTATATTTGCAACAGATTTGCCGAGTCGAAGCAAATTTACAGATTTGTAATGTGTTTGCCTGAGGTTTACATTTCAAGCAAAGTTGACACGAAATACGGATTTTGAAAAGATGGCGTGCAGAATAGAAAGTTCGGATTTTATTTGCCTCATATTTGCTTGTGAAAGGCAAATTTCGGGATTATAGTTTTGCTGCATGTTTGGCTGCAGGGCAAATGTGTCGTTAGTAGGGGGTGTGCATGCACACCCCCTTAAACCACGTGACTTAGTGCTGCAAACGAACTTTGAGCCTCTATCTGATGCAACGGCCAACGAAATCATGAACGGTCGAAGGAAGATGTGTTTGAAAGGACTGCTGTTAATGTTTATAAAAAAGATATAGGTAAAACATTTGGTACATTGCCTACGAAGTGGACTATGCGTCAGCAAACGAATATACAAGCTTGAACCAGGAATTCTGGACGACTTTAGAAGCCACACGCCAAGGATAATGGATTGGTGATAATAGAGTACTCAAGTGTGACGTCATAAATTTGAGAAATCTTGAATTTCCGATTTTAGTCCACGAATAATGAAAGACAAAGTGGAAAGAGAATCGGATGCAAAAAGTGAGGCAAATCGGTTGAAACGCGACCAAGATATGGCCACCTGAATACATACTTTTCTTTAACAAATCACTGTATTTTGGACTGCGTTCAAAACTTTATGAACGCAACCAAAAATACAGTGATTTCTTAAAGAAAATTATGTATTCAGGGCGCCATATCTCGGTCGCGTTTCAACCGATTTGCCTCAATTTTGGTGTATAGCATTAATTTATGATGCTCTTTCCAAATCCAAGGACAAATATTGCTAAATCGAAAATTTGTTTTTTGTGACGTCATCACTTGACTACTCTATACGTCTGCAAATCTGATCAAACACAAGCAAATCTGGTATTTACTATAGGTTTGCTTCAGATTTGCTCTTGGTGTAAATCCATTTTTTCGTCCAGTGATAACAAGGTGCGGTGGTGATACCTTACTGGCCTCTCCCCATACTGACAGTGAGCCATTTTTAACACGGTCTAATATTGTTTCTGTAATAAAATCTTCAAAACCTGCGCATGACTGGTTGTTATCAAAAATGGCTTGAGGGGGAAAATCACTGTCATACGAGTGACCCTTATAGTCCCCTTTGAAATGTTGCATGAATTTCTTAACGTCTACTCCATTGTAGATGATATCTCTGATGAAGGCTCCCATTTTATAATTTATAGTAATGTATTCCCATTCTTGTGAGTGATTATGGAGTTCCCCAGCTTTAAAGTAATGAGGGTCTCTGAACTGCAGAGCCCTAGGGGACGCGAAAGTTCTGCCTTTAGCCACATCATAAGCGAGAGGCATGGGTCCAGTGGCGTGGATAGGTCTGCCTTCTCAGTTACAAAATGCGCTGCCAGAGTCTTCGGACATAACTGCTTTAAGTCG
The DNA here is from genome assembly GCA_033964015.1 of Scolanthus callimorphus. Lineage (NCBI taxonomy): Eukaryota > Metazoa > Cnidaria > Anthozoa > Actiniaria > Edwardsiidae > Scolanthus > Scolanthus callimorphus. The sequence continues at coordinate 30,177,516 of CM066914.1, read as the reverse complement.
GGCAGAGAAAACTGTGCTGAAGTTTCCGAAGAAAGCTCCTAGGGTTAAAAAACCAAAACGTGCGATGAGGTCATGAAAACAAAAGTAGAAAAGCAAAGAGATTTAGGCAGACCCACACGCCACTGGACCCAAGAAAGCCCCGTCGAAACGGAGAATAGCTGAGTCAGCCCAATCTCAGGTCCAATGGAATGCAAGACTGGGAAAAACAAAATGTGGCAACTAAAAAAGAAGCGAAATACTAGACATTTTATACCGGAAGAGAAAAAGAGACAAAAATAAACTTCATTGTGAGAAGAATCTACAATCTAAATTTTATATAAAGATAAGTACATATTTTATGATTCCGAAACTAGTGACGTTATACACATTTAAATAGAAAAATAGAACAAGTGTATGGAAAAACGTCATTTACTAGGAAATAATGAGAAATACAATTGAATCAGTATGGGCGGAATCCTCTTCCCCCTCTGGGGTTTCCTCTATTTGCATTCTGTCTCCTGGCACTGGAATAAGGGGAGCGTCTGCGAGGACGGAATCTTGCAATATGTGCAAAATTACCACATATGAAGCAACCCTGCATCTGCTGGGCACTCCTTTGGAAAGCTTGATTCATCAAAGGCTGCTGGGGAGCGAACAATGTTGGGGCACGGCTTGGAGGTGCTTGTGCATTAGAGCCAATCTTCTTCCATTTGCCAGTTATTGTGGCAACTTTTGAGTCATCAGAGGTACCAAGTAACTTTTGAAGGAGCACCCTCAAATTACCATCATGGAGGTGCTCTCTAACAGAACGCAGGCAGGCTTGATAGTAATCAGCATTTTTGTGACGACAAAATTTCGCTGCATCCACAAGAATCTCAATATGGGATAACGCCAACATAACATCAAAGGAGTCTGGCGCCCTGTTGATGGCTTTTCTTACGTTCGCAAGGGCGATATCAACATCGGATTTTGCCTTGGCTTTTGAGAGTTCGTCTAGCTTTTTAGTCAACTCAGCCAGTTCCTGATTTACGTCCTAAAAATGATATGTAAAATGTCACTAATCATACATTTAACCAAATGCACCCGGTGGGTTCAAGTTTATATTAAACATCAATGTACTCATGTCTAGGAATATTAAAATTGTCCGACTAGTATACTAGATGAAAGAAATAATTCCACTGTAAAACCAAGTGTATTGAATTAATTCAAATAGCATTATTTCTTCTGTATATACGTGCAGGGAAACAAAATGCTGGTAAAAGCCTATAAGAGATTAAAATAGGCTGAATCCATAAGTCTTTAGAATTGAAAGCTAGTATACAAGTAACCCGGCTTTAGAAAACTTTGCCGGCCCAAGCGTATAAGAAATTAAAATAGGCTGAATACATAAGACCGGAGTTGAAAATTACCCGGCCCTAGCCTTTGAAATTGAAGGCTAGTATTCAAGTAACCCAGCTTTAGAAAACTTTGCCGGCCCAAGCCTATAAGAGATTAAAATATGCTGAATGCATAATTAACCCGGAGTTGAAAATTACCCGGCCCTAGCCTTTAAAATTGAAGGCTAGTACAAGTGACCTGGCTTTTGAAAACTATGCCGGCGCAAGCCTATAAGAGATTAAAATAGACTGAATGCAAAATCCCGGAGTTGAAATTATCCGGTCCCAACCTTTGAAATTGAAGGTTGTAAGAGAAAAAACCTCGGCTTTAAAGAAAACTATGCCGGCCCAAGGCTGGATACAAAACATACGTTCTAAAGTGAAATATAAAGCGCTAAAATACACAGAGAATACGAAATACGATTAAACTAATATATAGATTTAGCCACTGGCTAAAAGCGGAGCTCCCGGTTACAAATTTTTTAACGAGACAAAAAGGTTGCCATTGTACATGAATAGATAGCCTTGCACCGTTATACCACGTGACTAAGCACTTGCTCGCCCAAGTGTGGTTATCTAAGGTTCATCCCTTCAACGATGTAAACCTTTTCACGTTTGATGACGTCATCAATTACGTCATACCACGTAACCATGCAGTTACACACACCTTGCCACTTAGATAACTTCACCCAAGTTTGGTTGTCTGAAGTTCATCCCTTCTTGAGATATTTCATTTTTCTCCTATGATGACGTCATCGATGACGTCATACCTCGTGACCATGCTGTTGCACCCCCCTTGACACTTAGATAACTTCACCCAAGTTTGGTTGTCTGAGGTTCATCCCTTCTTGAGATATATCATTTTTCTCCTATGATGACGCCATCAATGACGTCATACCACGTGACCATGCAGTTGCACCCCCTTGCCACTTAGATAACTTCACCCAAGTTTGGTTGTCTGAGGTTCATTCCTTCTTGAGATATATCACTTTTCTCCTATGATGACGTCATCAATGACGTCATACCACGTGACCATGCAGTTGCACCCTCCTTGCCACTTAGATAACTTCATCCAAGTTTGGTTGTGTGAGGTTCATCCCTTCTTGAGATATATCATTTTTCTCCTATGATGGCGTCATCAATGACGTCATACCACGTGACCATGCAGTTGCACCCCCCTTGCCACTTAGATAACTTCACCCAAGTTTGGTTGTCTGAGGTTCATCCCTTCTTGAGATATATCATTTTTCTCCTATGATGACGTCATCGATGACGTCATACCACGTGACCACGCAGTTGCACCCCCCTTGCCACTTAGATAACTTCACCCAAGTTTGGTTGTCTGAGGTTCATCCCTTCTTGAGATATATCATTTTTCTCCTATGATGACGTCATCAATGACGTCATACCACGTGACCATGCAGTTGCACCCCCCTTGCCACTTAGATAACTTCACCCTAGTTTGGTTGTCTGAGGTTCATCCCTTCTTGAGATATATCATTTTTCTCCTATGATGACGTCATCGATGACGTCATACCACGTGACCACGCAGTTGCACCCCCCTTGCCACTTAGATAACTTCATCCAAGTTTGGTTGTCTAAGGTCCATCCCTTCCCGAGATTTTTTAATTTTCTTAGTATACCACAGGGCTACCATGAGTTTCCGCGTACGGCGGACGGACGGACGGACGGACGGACGGACGGACGGACGGACGGACGGACGCCGGACGGACGTACGCTATACCTTTAATACCAGGAAGAAACAAAAAAATTCATATCTCAAGAAGGGAACAACCTACGGCAACCAAACTTGGACACATTAATCTTTTGGGCGATACCATTTCAACGCCCTAATCATTTGACTTGGCGCCGTCAATAACGTAAGCAAAATGAGCAAGAAAGCCCGTGACGTTTGAAAATCAACTCCATAGTTATGCGAGACGTTATTTCCTTAGGTATGGTGCTCCGCTTGCGCGGGCCTTCGGCCCGCGCAGGAGCTCCGCTATAATAGTAATGTAAGAACTAACAGATCTAAATAAGAGCCTTGATACACCATATTAACATGAAACAATAGCGGAGCGATCAATATTTCGAAACAACACAACTAGCGAACGGCCGACAAGAATTTAAATACTATATACTAATTACGATTTTGAGACGGCAATTCCACAAAATATTGACGGCTAGTTGGGAGAAAATATGTTCACGTATTGGGCGGAGTCGCGCAGCGACGGAGCCCAATACGTGAAAATATTTTCTTCCAACGCCGTCAATATTTTGTGGAATTGCCGTCTCAAAATCGTAATTAATATTGTATCGCGATTCTTGAAGATTTTCTGGAGGAAATGGCAAGAAATAGTGCTATTTATTGTCGATTGAAATTTCAATTCTCATTACATTTACGCACGATCTCACGCAATCACATGGGCTTTTCGCACGAGCTCGAGCATTTTCTGTTTACATTTTTCCATCTTTTTCGGCGAAAAAAATCTCTTTCTGCCATAAGATATTGCTAGAAATATAGCTAAACGTTATTTCTAACTATTGACAATGAAATGAAACATAAATTCGTGCGAAAAAAGTTGAATTTTGCTAGCTCTTTTTGAGCCGTCAATACCACAAAATATTGACGGCTCACAACAACACAGAGTGGCAGGGTGAATCGCGATACAAACCTGAACTGGTTGGACAGCGACTGCTTGATTAGCCGGAGGGTTAGCGGGTGCTGGAATAGCCGGTGCTAGAGGAGGATTAGGAGCAGGATTCACTGGAGGATTAGGATCAGGGTTCGCTGGTGGAACAGGATTCGCTGGAGGAACAGGATTCACTGGTGGAGCAACATTCGCTGGAGGAACAGGATTCAATGGTCGATTTGCCGGCGGGCTAGCAGCAGGCAAGACAGGAATGGAGCGATCGGTAATAATAAACCGACGACGCGATCAAGAAACGCTGAGCGACCCGACTCGAGTTTTTGGCGCAAGCAACTGAATAACGAACTTACAAGACGCTGTTTATATACTGACGCTAAGATTCCCGCGCATTATATCACGTGGGGTTGTTTGTTTACATTCCTGACAGTTCTGCACACTTCCGGTCATTGCGTTAATTTATACACACTTAGAATAAAGAACTTTTTCCGTGTCTACATACTCTGATGCAAACACGAGGGGGGGAGGTTGGGAGAAGTCGAGACAGTTATGCGGCATTATATCGCATATGTTCAAGTTTCTCACTCAGTTGACTGCAAGTTTTGCGAAGGGGAGGCGAGAGAAAACTGCTTTCTTAGAAATATTTGACGACTCTATTGACCTCTTCTATGGTGCTTATGGTAACCGAAGCATAAGCGAATGTCAATGAAGGGATGAACGGGTTAAGAATTGCAAAGCAGAAGGAATTTTCTATACAACAACGGCCTTTCGTGTTGACTTTTGCCGAGTTTTGGAAAGGCGAATTTGGCATCGAAAAAGCTGGATAGCAAAAATGCGTGTGTCCTGTTTCAATCTTCAATTCAAGCAAAATGTTGAATACCAGACTGGAATGATACTATGGGGACTTTAATTGTTGCTGATGACATGAACGAATGTCCATGAACTGTCACTCGTATTGAATTTTTGAAGCAACTCAAGTCAAAGTTTCGTTCGGTCTTCGCCGATCGCTGGTAAGAATTTCATGTAAGCTATGTTTTGTTTACGCTTCAACTCTTGTTAACTAGCTACCAAACGATGTTTTATCTACTCGGCTTGTGAAAGATCACCTCTTCTATGGTGCTTATGGTAACCGAAGCATAAGCGAATGTCAATGAAGGGATGAACGGGTTAAGAATTGCAAAGCAGAAGGAATTTTCTATTCAGTCTCGTCGACAGTGCCGTCGGTGTTCACCGATTGCCGGTAAGATTTTCATGTTTTGTTAATGCTCCAAATCTTGTTAGGAAACGATATTTTACCTTATACTCGGCTTGCGAAAGATCATCATTTTCAAAAAATTGAATAGGAAAGTAATGAAATAAATTGTGATTTGTTCCATAATTTGGTCTTTGTTGTTCTTTTTTCTGTTGGGTTGCTTAACTTGATTTGCGTTGTTTTTCCAAGTACGAGATGTATACTTTTAAAAAGTTTCCAGAAATCAAAGAAATCGTTTCATAAAGGGAGGGAAAAAGATGTCGGAGGACAAAACTGTAATGTTTAAATCGTACAAAAATGTTGACAATCGTGAAAATTTACACGCGTGGGTTTGACTTAAAAAGTCGAAAATAAGCCAATTCTTTGAACTTGTGGTTAATAAAGGATAAGACGATAAATGCTAGCTAAAACATAGGTCCGCTAACGCGAACGGGAAGCTATTTGCGATTGGAATGAGACATTGTAGCCCCCCCCCCCCCCCAAAAAAAAAAAAAACATTCCTGGTTACGCCCCTGTATACGTACTTTGGTCTATTTTCCTATATATCTCGGTCCGAGCCAGAGTAGCGCAATCTGCAGAGCGCTGAGGAAAACAAATCAAACCCGGGCGACCGAGGTTCGACTCCCGGTATCGGCGTTTTTTTTTTTTTTTCCCCCTCAATTTCTTTTTTCTAGCATTATTGAATCAACGTCATCGATGACGTCATACCACGTGACCATGCAGTTGCATTCCCCTTGCCACTTAGATAACTTCACCCAAGTTTGGTTGTCTGAGGTTCATCCCTTCCCGAGATATATCATTTTTCTCCTGTGATGACGTCATCCATGACGTCATACCACGTGACCATGCAGTTGCATCCCCCTTGCCGCTTAGATAACTTCATCCAAGTTCGGTTGTCTGAGGTTCATCCCTTCCCGAGATATATCATTTTTCTCCTGTGATGACGTCATCGATGACGTCACATCACGTGATCATGTTACAGCACCCGCCTGGTAGCAAAGAGAAAATATCCCAAGTTTGGTTGTCTTAGGATGTTCCCTTGAAGAGAAATATTTTTTTTTACTTTACCACAGGGTTCCCATGAGTTTCGGCGGACGGACTACATTACATTACATTATTTGTATTTTTATATCGTTTTTTTTTAGAAATAGTTTGTTATAAAAATAAATAAAAATACAAGTAGCATGCATGCCTAGTATCTAATTTGACCTAAGTCTTGAGTCAGATACAAGTTGACTTGATTTGTTTTTTTTATATATGAAGCCTCCACACTTTACAACACAGACGACGACACAAAACAACACAGAACAAGCTGCAATAAGCGAGCAAAGAAAGGGCAAATGCCATGCATGCATAAAAGCTTAAGCGAAAAACACTAAAGCGGAGAGAGGGACGGAAGCATGAGTAGGGGTAAAGCTTAGTTAAGAGTGGTTTTGTTGCTGTAATAAGTGCTCTTTTACGTTTTTGTTGAACAGGTTTGTATTAAGATTTTTTAGGCCGAAAGGAAAGTTATGCCAAAGATCGGATGTAGTTGCTGAAATAGTTTTCTTGCCAGTATTTGTTCGAAATTTGGATTTATAGAGATTTTCTTTCGAGGCATACCTAGTATTATAAGGGTGGACGTCTTTAGCATATTTGGAAGAGCTGTCAAATGTTCGGGGTAATTTTATTTATGCCAGTTATAAATGAATCTTAAAGCCTGAAGTTCATAGGTTCTGTTTATAGTTAAGATGTTGAGTAAGTTCAGAAGAGGTAAGGCACTAGCCGTATTTTCACCATGTAACTTTGCAAAGAATATTATTCTAATAATAAACAGAATCGGTTGGCGTGGCAGCTAGCGCGCATTTGATTGGCTCGTACGCAAAATCCATTGTTTATTAGCGAATCAGCTTCATGAAATACGTACTTGCACTCATTTGAGTGCAATTACTTTTTTTAAGTGCAAATTACTTTTGTAATTGCACTGCTCTCGACCAATCAGAATCGATAATTTTTTTTGCATCTATTGACGATATTTTTCCTAATTTGCATAAAGAGAACATCGTGAATACCTCTTGAACCAAAATGGCTATGAACGCGAAATAAACGGTATTTTTCCTTATTTTGAAAGGGCGATCTTGGGGCAAACCATTACTTATCCAACTGGAAATCCTGTCTTTTATATCAGTATAATATGGATACAAAAGTTGCTCGATTCTGATTTGTCGAGAGCAGTGCAATTATAAAAGTAATTTGTATTCCAAAAAAGTAATTGCACTCAAATGAGTGCAAATATTTCATGAAGCTAATTGGCTAATAAAACCCATTGATATGTTTCTGCTAATAAACAATGGATTTTGCCTACGAGCCAATCAAATGCGCGCTAGATGTGTCACGCCAGCCGATTCTGTTCGTGAGCCTTGTCAACAAGAAGATGGGAGATCGATGGCTCTTGTGGAAAGCAAAATGTGAATTCCTCATGGACCTGAAAGTGTACACAACAGAAGACTTCACTGACATAAGGTTTTCAGTTAGAATCCCATGCCTGGGGTTTTATTGATTTAATATTTTACAAAAAAAGCTTTACGCGACTCGAGCGATATCGGTTTTTCGCGTGAAATTGAGCGTGGAATTCCCTCGTCAGGCAATGGATTTATCTATAGAGCTGAAAGAGTTATGAGATGCCCTTGGTTGGTTTGGACGGCTTGTAAATTCTCTCACGACTTTCAAGGAACTAAGCTCCGTTTACTGCGCTACCTATCGAACTCGTTTGGATAGAAAAATAATGAAGTCTTGAAAGCAGCATCATTACACTTCTGTGGCAGTTTACCTAGCTTTGTTCACCTTTCTTGACAATATTTTGCCCGTTTTGGTTGACCGAAAATACACAAACAATAATTTTGGTATTTAAAAGCAATTCAAACTAAAAGAAAGCGACCAATCAATACAAGCTCTCCTATGTTATGTTACCTTGGAATCTAAAATAAAGTTGATGACTGACAAAACATAATGTCCACCTGCTTCTTGTATAAAATTAAATTGTTGTGTCAAGTTTATTTTATTCAAGTTAGGTTTTGTAAACTTTGCTAGTTTGTTTGGCACGCGTTCGGTGCATTTGTGGCCGCTGCAAACCTGTCTTTTTGCATCTATATTATTAATAAGTAATCATACGACTATTCTCGTTCAATTTGTGATTAATTACACTCGCGAATTTTTCAAAAAGCTCAAATTGCACTCGCCTGAGAGTTTGAAAAACGTGCAATTAATCCCAAATTGAACTCGAAGTCGTATGATTACCTATACGAACCCAATTTTAGGACAATGTGAAATTGGTGTGCACGTTTTCATTATTCAAATTATAATGTTGTCTGATCTCTGTAGACCATATAAGACTATGTAACAAAGTGCTTACGTAACGTGTCGCCATCATTCACGTCATCATTTAAGAACCTCGAAATAAACAAATAAAATTAATACAGTAATAACCTGCATATTTTAAGAACCTGTAAGGCTAAAAATATCCATGTGAGCCCCAGGTCTTTGTTTTTTCAAATCAAATAAGAACCTGTTTTAGGCTAAAATTATAGGTTTTTATACGCAGGTTTTTACTGTATCATAGCAAGGAAAGGTGGCAAGACAACCAAACATGGAAAAAGTTACTTAGGTAGAAAGGACCGTGCAACAACATTAGTCACTTGATATGACGTCATCGATGACGTACAAACGCTGTTCGGGAGCTTAAATCACATCTATATATTATATATATATTTGTAAAATTAAGAATTGCTTGTCGCAGCACTTGGAGTATGTAACTCTGGCTGGGTTCATTATGACAAGAGCTGTTACAAGTTGGTCAACACCGAAAGGCAATCTTGGCAGAACGCGCGGATGCGATGCGACCGAGGAACAAACTCCTCTATGTATGGTGACCTTGCAACTATCAACAACCAGTGAGTACAATGAAAAAAGAGAAATGAATACTGGCGAGCCCTGGGCGCCGTCTTTCTATAACGCATTTCCGAGAAAAGGAGGTATTTTTCAAACGCGACTCGAGAGAATCTGCGTCGATGGTCTGCTTTATTCTCGAATGTATTTATATTTCAGCTTTTTTGTGACGCTAACGGCAGTGCACTCCTAAATATCTGAAACGAGAACTATCTACATAGGATCTTTAGGTGTAATATATCAAACACGAGACAGCGTGCTGCATCAGGATTTCCATATTCTGAGAAATGGGTATTTCGAAATACCGATGAATACTACTGCCGATTGTTTCATAGCTCCTCAAACTAATCATTTAAGGTGACTAATGCGAAAGTCAGAGCGTATTTCGCGAAAATATATTTTCATCTACGACCTTAATAATATGCTCGCTATGAACTTCAATCTTGGAGAAATATTTTGGCAATATGTACGCATTATTAGATCTTCATTAGCGTTAATACTTTTAATAATATCTGCGATTAAATGAACCCCTTCCTTGAGAGATCAACTCCGCGCAAAAAAAAGGTTGCTGGTATTTTTGAACGAAACTCCGTTAGTCATATTGAAGTCAGTTGGACTTAGTGTTAAAGGGGCTCTCGCACGTTTAATATTCGTCCACCGTGGATATAAAATAAGTAAAATTGTAACCGTGAAAACACATGTACATTTGCCCTTAGTAATCAAAATAGTCCTCCAAATTAAAAAAACCTTTCAATAGTTAGACAAATGCAATTCTAGGTTGTTTTGACCTGTTATCAAGAGGATGGAATTGGATTGCGACTTGAGCTACTTTCTTGTCAGAGAACTCGATATGATTAACGGAGTTTCGTTTAACAATACCAGAAACTGTTTTTTTTTTGCGCGAGGTTGATCTCTCAAGGAAGGGGTCCATTTAAGCTCATATATAATTAAAAATATTAATGCTAATGGAGAGCTGATAATGCGTACATATTTTCAAAAGATACCTGCTTTTATTCTCCAAGATTGAAGTTCATAGCGAGCATATTTTTAAAGTTGTAGACGAAAATATATTTTCGCGAAATGCGCTCTGACTTTCGCATGAGTCACCTCAATATCGAAAAAACGAAATAGTGAAATGAAATGAAATATCGAAAATCTCTGCAAATTAAGACGCGTATCCAAACCTCCCTCGCGCTTATGATTTTCTTAGTTCCAAGCTTGGTTAATTAATAATGCATTTGAGAAGCCTGTCTAAAATGTCCCTTTGGGACTCCTTTTTGAGTAAAGCTTATAATGTTCGTGATAATTTGCTATTCAGGTACGAGCAAGCGTTTATCAGCAGTATGTTTATCAACTACCAAACAAGTCCACGATTTTGGATTGGCCTCAATGATGTCCACACCGAGAACGCATTTTACTGGGCCGATAACAGTCCTGTGAGGTACACCAATTGGAATACCAGGCAACCTCGCAACAGGCAAAACCTTGACTGTGTGGATCTGGAGCAGAACAGCTGGGCTGCCGGCAAATGGGCAGTGAGGCCGTGCTCCTTGCGAGTTGGCTACATCTGTGAGACAGGTACAACTTCTCCCTGTAACAACACCAGTATGTTCACAATAACACGGAATTGAGTGTAGGTTTTGGTCGAGGGTCGAGTGTCGAGGGTAAGACGTCGAGGGTCGAGGGTAAAATGTCGAGGGTCGAGGGTAAAATGTAGAGGGTTCATTTTTTTTTTCTTTTTCTCAGGGTCGATTTCTTTTTTAAATGCAAATTCTCGGTTTTCCCCGCTTTATTCGCTCACATGCCCGCATGTTGGTGAAAGCGTTCTTGCAGATGTTTCTTCAGACTTGCCGCTACAAGTTTTCTTATCGCAGACTTTTGTCAATCAAACCTTTTGCTTCGCTAATTAGACTGCACGTGAAGGGAAGCAAAATCTTCTGTTTAACCGTGGAAATCTCTAAAGTTAAACAGCAAAATTCGAAGCAAACTTGCCGAGTCTGAGTATTTTGGGCAAGAAAAGATTTTAATGTTTTGCTTTTTTATTCAATCTTCGGGAAAACCAAGATTTCCGCGGCATTTTCACAACCTATTTCTAGCGCTCACTTCACTTGAGTGCTTCGTGAAAGATCGCAAATGTTCGACCTAACTTCATTTCGCTTCGTTTTATTGTGCTACCTATTCCTGAGTCTCCTAAAGTTAGCTGTAGTATAATGAGTAGCATGGAAGCAAAACTAGTAAGTGCTGGGTATAAAATCACGTCGGCGATTGCTTTTTCTGCGCTGGCAGCATATCGCAATGGGACTACCAACACTTCAGTTCATTGCCAGTTGAAGAACGCCGTGTTCAAAATCTTCGAAAAACACCAGTTCGATGAACGTAGAGTGGACTTCCTTTGGTTTGATATTATCTCAGACCAAAAGATTTTATTGTTGTTCTCATTTGTGTTCTCCTCTTTGAGCAAGATCCGCGTGCTTACACGCTCGGTACGCTCTGTCGAGGAAACCTTTCTGAGAACTCCTGGCGAAAAAGCACAACAATCCCAAATCTGCCACAGTTTTAGGGAATTTGATTTTGAAAAAGATTGCCCGAAATTTACGCCTGGAGTTTTCGGAAAACAATTTGTTTTATCCCGCTCGGCGAAGGTCGAAAAAGGTGGGAAAATTCTCAGCACAACTCAACTGTGTCGGAGTCTATCCACGTATCAGTCAGGAAAACCAAAATTTGCATTCTTTATAAAAAAATATTTCAACATGTATCACGGGAAAAAATTATTTCATTTATTTGCAGAAAAAAATTGGACCCTCGACATTTTACCCTCGACCCTCGACATTTTACCCTCGACCCTCGACGTCTTACCCTCAACACTCGACCCTCGACCAAAACCTACACTCCACGGAATTGTATTTGCAATTTTTCATTGACCAGAATAATAAATAGTAGTATAATAACTTAAGTGACTATAAGAAATTCCGCGCTGATTGGTCGAGAGTTTTGTTTTCTCTTCACTATAATCACCTACTGGTGACTTTATAATATTGAAAGTATTAGGAGTGCGAGCGAGGTTATGATCGCGAAATAATTCCAGCAAAAAGAAGTTTTTTTCTCTATTATAAGAGTCACTTGAGCAATTATACTAAACCGAAAAAAATCGCCTCATGCTGAGGTTGATTATCGGCGAATAGTCACCTCTACTTCGTGTTCGTCATCTTCGTCGTCTTCGTGAAGTGCCAAATATAATATTATGTTGTCGACTCGTTTTTTGGCTACATGTACCAAAATCGTGAATTTCTAAGTTCTGTTGTATTTTTTTTTCTGTGGTATTATTTCTAAAGTAAAATTGGAAAAGATATCGAAATGCTCTACTGTAATCACGTCAAGGTTGCATCCCTACATCTGGTTGGTTGACCCAGTAATTTTGTACTCATAGCATTCAACTTTGATTCTATCGCGCAGCCAATTTAACACATCTGCTACCCATAGACTGAAATGCATGTCGGTACAAAAGTTGGAGAGATCGGAGTTAGTATCACGTGTCGATGCGTTATCATTTTGTTTGGCTATTTGATCAAATAAAATAAATTGTAATGATATCATGCTAGTCAAAGGTGTTAAGATTATACTATCGCTACCATAATAATAAAACGTTTATGTCATACTCTCAATCAGCCAAATTTAGCAGACCTTGATATCCCTTTGTTTTGTCATTTCAGCTGCAAAGCCTGTTGGACCTAGCACTGGTAAGAAACAACATGAACTACTCGCGAGTAATTTTTGCTACAATGTTCGTTCAACTGTAAGGCGTGACGATTTTTGCGCGTTCGTTAAGGTTCCCAAAATAACAGTTTTGCTTGCGTCTCAATTTTTTGATCAATTAATGCTCCCAACCCATGACAGAACACGACACCTTAGTGTGGGATAATGGGGTAGGGGATGGAGAAGCCCCACAATTGGTCACTCGAATGTCTAAACAATTACTATCCAAGGGGTTACAATCACCATGGCAACATCCTATGGAGGGGTTACAATGATGTGAGGTCTTATTTACAATTTCGTGGGAGCTAGAGGCAAGGGGTTACAATCCCCTCGGCCTCGATCCTCTACCGGAGTAGTATAGGGCGCACCGAATTAGCAGATTTTTGGTGGTGAGGATGGTGGTGAGCCTGGTGGTGATTTTGGTGGTGAGGTGCCTATTGTTATTGGAGACAATAGAAGGGTACCCCCCACCCCCCTACCTGAGGAGCCCGGAGGATGGCGTCATATTCTATTTTTAATCCTTTTTTGGTTATGAGGATGCAATTTTAAGAAAAATAAGATCGTTTTTGCCATTAGCCCAACGTAAGCAATAATGCATTGATACAACCAATTATAAATTATGGTAGCGCAGTATGGTCGGTGTGCGACAAAGAATGTTTAAACAGAATTCTTAAGCTACAAAAGCGCGCAGCCAGAGTCATCCTGTTTGCGGAACCGCGCGCACCCTCTGTGGAACTTTTTAACAGACTTGGTTGGATCCCAATACATGAACAGTTTAAGATTAATAAATGCGCTCTAGTTCACAAGCGAGTCTATGGAAACGTTCCATCATTTTTAAGCGAACAACTTATTCTTAATAGCTCTGTAAATAGAAGATCCACCCGCTATGCTTATTTTAATCTACGCTGCCCGAAATTCAGTAGGGCGACAGAAGGCGGGCGCACTTTTTCCGTTTCAGCCACCCGCCTTTGGAATAGTCTCCCTATTAAAACAAGGCGAATCGAACGTCCGGCGCCCTTCAAGAAATCTCTTAGAGATCGGGCGTTTTCGGAGCAGCGTCTTTTACACCATTTTAAAATTTAATTTAATTGTCATTATTATATGTTATCTTATTATTCAATTTAGTGTAAATAATATTTTTATATAATATTTATATTTATATATATATATATATGTATAGTATTTTTTGTAATTATGTATTTTAGGGAGGGCCACAAGTTTATTAGCATTGCTATTATGTGTTACCCTCATTTTAAATAAAGTCTTTATTATTATTATTATTATTATTATGGTGGTGAGGATGGTGGTGAGCCTGGTGGTAATTTTGGTGGTCAGCCTGGTGGTGAGGTGCCTATTGTTATTGGAGACAATAGAAGGGTACCAGCACCCCCTACCTGAGGAGCCCGGAGGATGGCGTCATATTGTATTTTTAATCCTTTTTTGGTGATAAGGATGGTGGTGAGGATGGTGGTAAGCCTGGTGGTGATTTTGGTGGTGAACCTGGTGGTGAGGTGCCTATTGTTATTGGAGACAATAGAAGGATACCCCCCACCCCCCTACTTTTTCTCAAGACAATAGAAGGAGCATGGTGGTGAGGTGCCTATTGTTATTGGAGACAAAAGAAGGATACCACCCACCCCGTACTTTTTTTCTCAAGACAGTAGAAGGAGACCGGGTAAGCATACGAAGCCTATTTCTTAAAAGACAATAGGGGATAAGTCTTAGAGTGGTTAAAAAGTATAGATATGGCTTATGTATATGGTTTATTATCTTTATTATCCATTACATTGTCCCTTACTTAGGTATTACATAAAATACTAATACTACTAGTGGTAGTTAAATAAATTAGAGTAGAGAAGTCCCTTATTTATCTATAAAATAACAGAAAAACATATTATATTACATCCTAAGATGAACAAAACGTTCAATGTCCCTCTTGAAAAAACTCAGTGTAGCGATGGTAAAATTGTCTGCCCCACTTTGGGACATCAGGCTGTTCTGGGATAGGTTGCTGCTTGAACTTGTTGAGTAAACATTTTCACTTCTCAATGGCTGCTTCGGTGGCTTCGTTCCAGTCAAAATAATCCTTGTCCATGAGATTCTGTCGTGTCTCTATAATTTTCTTATAGTAGGGATCCTTTCGTAGATTATGCATTCACTTCATTGTCTCGAACAACACTTGTCTCAGTCCGTTCCCGTAGCTAGGTACAAGATCGTTGCCGGCTTTAGCCTTAGCAACTTCTTGGCTATTTCCAAGCTGCTCATAGTGCTTTCCAGTGATCGCCGTCTCGCCGAATAGCTTCGTTTTGAAGGCGGGACCAGACATACTCACCATCAGAGTTGTCCTCTTCAAAACTTTCTTCACTGATTTCAGAGCTTGGAAGGCTAGCTTCATCGTCCGAGGAGGCCATCGTTGATGCGTCATGTTCAATGTTCTCGCGAGAACTAATTCACTTGGCCCCATTGCATGCTTTATATACCTTTTAGACAGGGCCAGGTTACCAAGTTACTTATATAACCCTTTCAGAATCCTTTCAGCACCCTTTCACAACCCTTATAGAGCCCTTTCAGAACACTTTTAGAACCCCTTCAGAACCCTTTAAGAACCCCTTCAGAACCCCTTCTGAACCCTTTTAGAACCCCTTAAGAACCCTTTGAGAAGCCCTGAGCACAGCCACAGGGTATAAAAGGCCCTGCTCTTTCTTTCGGCTATTAGTTGACGATGATATCATGCCGAGAAGGTACCCTCGTACTTGCCCGCTGTGTGGACATCCGGACCTCAAAAATTTAAGTACACACCTTCTTCAAAAACATGCTTTGACGGGACATGAGACAAAACATTTTTAAAAGACTAGGGTCGTCATGGCAACCAACGGTTCAAGCCTCTAAACTATTTATTTCTAGTATTTCAAAGCAAACCGAAGGGCAGACTTTAAAAAAAGGCAAAGCCAAAGCTTTCTTCAAAACGATCTCATGCAACCCCGTCTCTAACTACTCAGTCGTATACCGACTTTAATTTCCGCCTCAAGTTTTCTCTGCTGGTGGTTGGCCCAACTCAATGTGGCAAGACTTACTTTGTACAGCGGATTCTGGAAACAGACCGGATTGCCTACAACAGTGAAAAGAAGAATACACTGATTGTTTGGTACTATAACCAATGGCAAGACACCTATGATATCTTGAAGAAAATCACTGGGGAAGAGCATCCGTTTCCAGCAAGGTTTACCGGAATTGTCCGACGACCTATGTGAAATCAAAAGTTCAACAACATTTTGGTCCTCGATGATTTTATGGCCGAAGCTTCCGACAGTCCGCTGGTGGCACGCAAGTGTCGTCCTGTTGCTTCAAAACATGTTTCTCAAAGGAAAGTACAATACCGACATTAGCCGAAATCCCAGTATCTTGCCTAATTCCGAAGTCCTAGTGATCGGAAGCAAATAGGAGTTATAGGAGAAAGAATGTTTGACAAGAATCGAGACAGATTCAAAAACACCTACTTCCAAGAAACAGAAAAGCCTTCTGGCTACTTACTCGTCGACAACAAGCCTGATACTCCAGCAGACAAGCAAGTGCTGGCTGACGTCTTTGGATCTTGTCGTGTCTTTACCGTCAACAAAAGTCAACCAAAGAGAAGCGAAGTGCCTACGCCAATTCCTCAAGAGCCCCTAACAAAAATTACAAAGAGAAGAGAGAGTCGTTCAACGATTCCATTACCCGTGTGGTCAGACGCTCCTCCATCGACATGGCAACCAATCGGTAGTGACTAGCCATCTGTTACATTTCCTGAAGGATATTGTATAAGACTTCAAGCTGTCTTACCCGACCAGGAAAGTCCGTTTCTTGGGATGGACGTAGTTGGCCTGTTAAACTGAAACACATCACGACCGGGGTTACCAAATGTATTGAAGTCTATCCCGATGACCCCACCGTCAAGGCAGAGTTTTTGGAGGAATCGTTTGAGTTCCTTTGGCCAGGACAATCCAGAGTATCGCTACACTGAGTTTTTCAAGAGGGACATTCAACGTTTTTTTATCTTAGGATGTAATAGAATATTTTTTTCTGATATTTTATAGATAAATAAGGGACTTCTCTACTCTAATTTACTTAACTACCACTAGTAGTATTAGTATTTTAGTAATACCTAAGTAAAAGACAATGTAATGGACAATAAAGAGAATAAACCATATACATAAGCCATATCTATACTTTTTAACCACTCTAAGACTTATCCCCTATTGTCTTTTGAGAGAAATGTACGGGGTGGGTGTTATCCTTCTATTGTCTCCAATAACAATAGGCACCCCACCACCATGATACTTCTATTGTCTTGAGAAAAAGTCGGGGGGTGGGGGTATCCTTCTATTGTCTCAAATAACAATAGGCACCTCACCACCAGGCTCACCCGCAGGCATAGACATAGACATAGACAGACATAGACATATTTTGTTGGCACTGTATATCGCACAACGGTTGCATGGGCTCGTTTGCCAATAAAAATAGCAGTTGAAAAAAGAAAAGAAAATGTTTATTCATTGTTCATTTAGTGTACATTCATTTTTAATTTTAATTTTTCATTTGATTTTTTTTCTTTCTCTTATCATTATCATTTAGTGTTTTCAATTTTTTGCTATTTGTTCCGATATACATACATACATATATATATATATATATATATATATATATATATATATATATATATATATATATATATAGAAATATGTGAATTGTGGAGCCAGAACAATCCCTACCAGTAGAAGGATCCACAAAAGGATTCACAGTTGGTCGGCTTGATAATGAAGAGGAGAATTGAAGAATGAGCCAAACCAGCAACTTCTAAAGTTCCATAAAAATTTATTTAAACGTTTCGGCCTTCGGCCTTCATCAGTAAAAATTTTAAAAACTAGTGTCCAAACTGAATAACTAACGGAATTACAAGTAATAAATAGGGTTAAAAACAATAGGGTTAAAAATACAAAGCTGATTGTGTTAAAAATGTATTTAAGGAAACATAGGAGATTTAAAAACCTTAACACTATTCATTGCAAGCATTCTACTATGTAAACTTTATTCTATTTAATGACCTATATTCACAACGCTTGTTTAGACCGTGTGGCTGGAGACATCTAAGTTGCGAGGTCCAATAAGCTTCGCGATTCAAAAGTATTGTTTCTAAATTCTCACGGGCTCTAATTTGTTCTATGACTATGAAGTCGAAATCCTTGAGTGCGTGCGGCGAGCTATTAAAGTGTTTTGAAACTTCGCAGGTCTTTCTGTTGGCGCGCATATGCGATTTATGGTTACGAAAGCGGACTTTAAATTCGTTCTTAGTAGATCCAATATATTGGAGTCTACAAAGATTGCACGATACTAAATATATAACATTGGTTGAATTGCAGCTTACGTTCTCCTTAATAGAGTAAGTGCGACCCGTTGCAAAACTACTAAATTTATCGGTGTCTAAAAGAAAATTATTGCATAGGTCACACCTCTTATGACAATGCGAACAACGCCCCAGCTTCTCTTGGTTGTTTGGGCGTGGCCGAAATTTAGAGGGTGCTATGAGCTCTTTTAGATTTTTTGTTCGTCTAAAAGAAGGCATGAGAGACTTAGGCGGAAAAGCCGCCTGAAGTAACTGAGAATTATATACGAGATGGCTGTGCTTATTAATTACCTTGGCGATATCTGGCAATCTAGGATTGTAATCTAGTACGAGAGGTATAATTTTCTTAGCTTCTCTAGGGGTTGGTCTGAGTATTTCAGACCTTTCTTTTCTGAAGGCTTTATTGAATTTGCCTTGAATAAGGGGTTTGGGGTAGCCCTGATGCTCTAGATAAGCCTGATACTCACGGGCGCGCAAATTCCGTTGCTCCTGGGAAGAGCAGTTCCTATTGAGCCTCAGAGCTACCCCATAAGGCACCGCGCGCTTACAATGTATAGGGTGTGAACTATTGAATGGTAAGTAAAGATGGCTATCAGTGGGCTTAGAATAAATATCCGTAGAAATAAAGCCATCTACTAGATTAAGAGTAAGGTCTAATACGTTGAGCTTTGTTTCCGAAAATACCAACTCAAATTTAATGGTGGGGTACAGGGAGTTGATGTAGTCCGTAAACTCGTGAAGTTTGTCTAACCCGTGTGTCCAAACTTCAACTACATCATCCCTGTACCTCCACCATAAATTCGGTTTTACAGGACCCTGGATAGCGAGCTCATCTATGTGGCCCATAGCCAGGTCAGCGTAGCTGCATGCGTTTTTTGGTCCCATGGCGGTACCGTGACACTGAACAAAGTGCTCCCCCCCGAATGCGCTATTATTAGAATTTAAGCAAATTTGTACTGCTTCTACGATGCATTCCGTGGACGGAATTTTGACCTCCCTACTATGAAGCGCTTTACGTACTGCGGTTATACCTAAATTGTTATCGATATTAGGGAACATTGCTACTACGTCCCATGAAACGAGAATTGTATCTTGTGGGAGGGGCCCCCTACTATTAAGCTCATTAATCTTATTGATAAGGTCAGTCGTGTCCTTAAGAAAGGACGGAAGTTTCTGAGAAAATGGCGTGAGAAAGTGCTCGGTGAAAGCAGATAGCCGCTCGATTGCCGTGCCGCAGCAAGATGTGATAAGGCGCAAGGGATTTCCTGGCTTATGGGTCTTAACATTTCCAAAAGCCACGCCAGGTTTAGGGGTAATTTCCGTAACCCATTCCGCAACTTCGCGGGATATCTGCTTTTCCGTAACCCATTTCTCACTCCATTCTTTAACACTATGAAAATGAGAAACAGTGGGATCATCACTTGGCTTAGTATAATGAAGCTCATTATAATCATTATAATCCTCATTATAATCCTAGATTGCCAGATATCGCCAAGGTAATTAATAAGCACAGCCATCTCGTATATAATTCTCAGTTACTTCAGGCGGCTTTTCCGCCTAAGTCTCTCATGCCTTCTTTTAGACGAACAAAAAATCTAAAAGAGCTCATAGCACCCTCTAAATTTCGGCCACGCCCAAACAACCAAGAGAAGCTGGGGCGTTGTTCGCATTGTCATAAGAGGTGTGACCTATGCAATAATTTTCTTTTAGACACCGATAAATTTAGTAGTTTTGCAACGGGTCGCACTTACTCTATTAAGGAGAACGTAAGCTGCAATTCAACCAATGTTATATATTTAGTATCGTGCAATCTTTGTAGACTCCAATATATTGGATCTACTAAGAACGAATTTAAAGTCCGCTTTCGTAACCATAAATCGCATATGCGCGCCAACAGAAAGACCTGCGAAGTTTCAAAACACTTTAATAGCTCGCCGCACGCACTCAAGGATTTCGACTTCATAGTCATAGAACAAATTAGAGCCCGTGAGAATTTAGAAACAATACTTTTGAATCGCGAAGCTTATTGGACCTCGCAACTTAGATGTCTCCAGCCACACGGTCTAAACAAGCGTTGTGAATATAGGTCATTAAATAGAATAAAGTTTACATAGTAGAATGCTTGCAATGAATAGTGTTAAGGTTTTTAAATCTCCTATGTTTCCTTAAATACATTTTTAACACAATCAGCTTTGTATTTTTAACCCTATTGTTTTTAACCCTATTTATTACTTGTAATTCCGTTAGTTATTCAGTTTGGACACTAGTTTTTAAAATTTTTACTGATGAAGGCCGAAGGCCGAAACGTTTAAATAAATTTTTATGGAACTTTAGAAGTTGCTGGTTTGGCTCATTCTTCAATTCTCCTCTCTCTCTCTCTCTCTCTCTCTCTCTCTCTCTCTCTCTATATATATATATATATATATATATATATAAATTATCACAATAAAGAGACAATATGGTTTTAATCAAGGCAATGGATTTACTGATGCTTGGGATGGACTATATATATATATATATATATATTTCACCCTGATGAAGATCTTTTTACAAGATCGAAATATAGGTGATCAGCAAAAAACATTGTTTATTCTTCTTTTGTGACAGTATATATATATATATATATATATATATATATATATAGTCCGCCGTTTAACAACCAAGTGACCACTAATATAGGCAGCAAGTTTCTTAATATAGTTAAGAATTGTTTTAGGCCGAACCACCCGCTGGCAAAAATTTTCAACAAAAACACCTTAAAGCTAAGCTATTCATGTATGCCCAACTTAGCCGCCAGAATTAACGCGCACAACAAATCCATCCTGAAGCCTAAGCCGCAAACGCCTAGAAAAACTTGCAACTGTAGGAAGAAAGCTAAATGCCCGCTCGACGGCGCGTGCCTAACCAGTAACGTCATTTACCAGGCAACAGTAGAAAGCTCGAGGGACAAGGAAACATACATAGGCCTCACCGCTAACGAATTCAAAACTCGCTTCAATAACCACACGGCGTCTTTTGAGCATAGCGCGAAGCGCAATTCCACCGAGCTTAGTAAGTACATCTGGTCCCTCAAGGACACCAACACCAATTACAGTATTTCCTGGAAGGTACTAGCTCGCGCTAACCCATACTCAAATACAAACAAAAGATGTAATCTTTGCCTGACCGAGAAGTATTTCATTATATGTAAACCGCACATGGGTTCGTTAAACAAGCGTAACGAGCTCGCTTCCGCATGCCGCCATGCGCGCAAGTTTACCTTAGGCAACACCTAGTTCAACTTAGTCCGGCAGCTATCTTGTATTTCTCACACACGTATACCTGATGAGAGAGGGCATGAGCTGCCCTCTTGAAACAGGCCTGTAGTAAACGTAACGTGAAGATGAAACGTTGAGTTGTCTTTACCGTACTATTATATATTATATATATATATATATATCATATCTACACAAAAGGCGCGTGAAGTACGATCATCATGGTAGTTTTTTAAGAGAGTGTGAAGAGAAGGAAGTGATTGCTAAGGGAATGAGAATGAAGAAAACAGCAAATATTCATAGTGTTATAGAGGAATTTGAGAGAGACTTGGAAATCATTCTTGAAGATGCTGCGAGACAATTCCAACGGAGAATACTAGAAGAAACAGATGCGGTTAAAGCGAAGGTGGATCTTGATATAGAGAAGATGGAGGAATTTATACGAGCTAATTGGGATCACCAGAAAGCAGAAGAAATGATTCACAAAGCGGTGAAGCTAAGTAGAACATTCCAAGAGCATTTAAGGGAGAGAAGAACAAGGAAATTACGGAGTATTTTAGAACCAACTGATGTTAATGAAGAGATGGGTCTTACTGAGGAGACTGATTATACTGATGTTAATGAGGAGATGGGAAGGATGGAAGTGACTGATTACTCTGAAAGTACGGAATTATCCACCATGATTAAAAATTTGATTACTGATGTCAGGGAGGAGGTGAGTAACAGACAGAATAACAAGGGACGTTTGGAGGTGGAAGTAGAGGATCTTGGAGTGGAAGAAAATGAATCTGGATACAACCCGTTGCCAGTGGACTGCCCACTTCTTCTGGTGGATATGACAAGAGTCGAGAGTGATATTGATTCATTATATATATATATATACAAGAAAACAGCCCGTCACTTCGTGACGCTAGAAGACTCAACCTGAGTGCCCCCTTCCTTAAACTGCTTTTTACTAATGACCTCCCTTCAAGAAAGTCACCCTGCCCCATGCTTTTTTTGTATGTTTTGCACTGGTCTCCCTGATTTTTTGGTGTCGGTCCGAAGAACGTGCTAAAATTGAAAACGCAAGCCTATTACACAGAAAACCCATTTGACATCGGTTACTCAGACCAACCCCTAGAGAAGCTAAGAAAATTATACCTCTCGTACTAGATTACAATCCTAGATTGCCAGATATCGCCAAGGTAATTAATAAGCACAGCCATCTCGTATATAATTCTCAGTTACTTCAGGCGGCTTTTCCGCCTAAGTCTCTCATGCCTTCTTTTAGACGAACCAAAAATCTAAAAGAGCTCATAGCACCCTCTAAATTTCGGCCACGCCCAGACAACCAAGAGAAGGGGGGGCGTTGTTCGCATTGTCATAAGAGGTGTGACCTATGCAATAATTTTCTTTTAGACACCGATAAATTTAGTAGTTTTGCAACGGGTCGCACTTACTCTATTAAGGAGAACGTAAGCTGCAATTCAACCAATGTTATATATTTAGTATCGTGCAATCTTTGTAGACTCCAATATATTGGATCTACTAAGAACGAATTTAAAGTCCGCTTTCGTAACCATAAATCGCATATGCGCGCCAACAGAAAGACCTGCGAAGTTTCAAAACACTTTAATAGCTCGCCGCACGCACTTAAGGATTTCGACTTCATAGTCATAGAACAAATTAGAGCCCGTGAGAATTTAGAAACAATACTTTTGAATCGCGAAGCTTATTGGACCTCGCAACTTAGATGTCTCCAGCCACACGGTCTAAACAAGCGTTGTGAATATAGGTCATTAAATAGAATAAAGTTTACATAGTAGAATGCTTGCAATGAAAAGTGTTAAGGTTTTTAAATCTCCTATGTTTCCTTAAATACATTTTTAACACAATCAGCTTTGTATTTTTAACCCTATTGTTTTTAACCCTATTTATTACTTGTAATTCCGTTAGTTATTCAGTTTGGACACTAGTTTTTAAAATTTTTACTGATGAAGGCCGAAGGCCGAAACGTTTAAATAAATTTTTATGGAACTTTAGAAGTTGCTGGTTTGGCTCATTCTTCAATTCTCCTCTATAATATAATATATATATATATATTTTTTTTCTCCTTTTGTTTTCCCTTTGTGCACTTTTATTTTTGTTTGGGGGAGGCCGGTGTCACGGTGTCCCCTGGACTTTAACGCCTTTCGTTTGTTCTTTCCCTCATACATTCCCACCCATACTTCGCAATTTGTTTTTGGACCTCTTTCTTTTGATTCACTTTAATTATGGATCACCACCAAAATCACCACCAGGCTCACCACCATCCTCACCACCTCCTCACCGCCATCCTCACCATCCTCATCACCAAAAAGGGATTAAAAATAGAATGTGACGTCATCCTCCTCACCGGGCTCCTCACCACCATCCTCACCACCCGGCTCACCATCCTCACCATTCCCAAAAATTCTGGACCTTTTTCATTTTTCCTATTTTATAGTCCCGTTAATGAAATCTTTACCGGAATTCTGTTTCGTACATTTGGATTGACACCGTGGTCAGTGCTCGGAGTTGTTTTTAATTAAATAAACGTAGCCGGTTGCACACAAGCTAGATTTTAATACGACTTTATTTCTCAAAAGGAGGAACACGCAATATGTAAGAGAACCATTTAGGTTTGAATGTCAATGGTGCTTTCGGCTGCGCGAACCGAGTTCTTTTTTAGTTTCTGTGGGAGAATTCAACATGGCGGCGATGGCGGCTTTGTCACTCGCTTAAGAAATCGCTTGAATTAGAACTTAGCCCGAGGTGAATCTTTTCCAACAAAAGCACGCCCACGGTCCAGATTTCCACCTTCCCTTCGGGTTTGCGAACTTCTTTTGGCGGCACAGCTTCAGGGCTAAGCGGAGCGAGTGCGGACACGATTTTCCTTACGGTATTAATATATAGATATATACTGTAAACTTCCACGGATTTTTATTTTATCAAGCTTTCAGAAAATCAGATGCAGTTATTGAAGTTATGATATCAGAATACAAAATATTTATAAACCTTGATATCTTTTTCATTTATTATAATCTCTGGGAGATCCGCTTTTAGGCATATTACCCTCAGAGCAGCAATGCCAAAATATCGACTAGTAGGCCTTGGACAAACCCAACCCCTTTTTGTTATAAGATTTGCTTTTTATCTTTGAAAGGGGTGGAACAACTAGCCAAGGCACCTAGATCCTCCCCGTGTCGTCTTATGTTGCACTTAATGGAATATTCCAATATCACGGATAATCTGAATTAGATCATGAACTTGTTCTGGGGTGCCTGCGTCGAGAAGGTATTGGCGCTGATGTGGCGGGCAATTACACAAGGCTTGGAGAAAACCAAGGTTGTTCTTCGCTACTCGAGACATGGTTGCAAATGAAATAAAACACTAATGATGCTACTATTTATATAGTTGTAGACGCCCGCAAGGACGCCCGTAGCCCCCCGCAACACTCCCGCGTGCCCTAAGCGCCCACTATGGAAAGTATAAATAGAAGTGTTTTCAGAATAATAATCCACTACTCACAAGCGTCGGCTAATGGCTAATGGAGCTACTATTTATATAGCTGTCGCAAGACGCCCTAGGATGCCTGCAAGACGGCCGCAAGGACGCCCACAAGGACGGCCGGAAGACGGCCGCAAGGACGCCCACAAGGACGGCCGCAAGACGCCCGCAAGGACGCTCGCAAGACGCCCCCAGCGGCCGCAAGGACGCCCATAACGCCCACAAGACGCCCGCGTGCTCTTAGCGCTCACTATGGAAGGCATACATAGAAGTGTTTTCCGAATCATAACCAATTACTGAGAAGCGGTTGAAGTGTGAATATCATCGTAAAGAAAGCTGTTTGTCCAGAGTGTGGATCAGGATTTTCACGTCATCACGATATGGAGAGCCACAAAAAGAAATATCATCCAAACATGGTTACTTTAAATATGTTAGCCCAGTCTAGCTTGTTGGCCAACCTCTGCCCAACAAATTTGGCCCATTGCCTTCTACAACAATTACTTCAAGAACCTTTTCTTTCGTGTTACCATATTTAACTGGTACAGAAGGCTTTCCAACGATTGGGACTTTTTCCTAAAACATAGCTACGCAAAATAATATTTGCTTCCTTAAGGGGTAGTTGGACAAGTGAACATTATAAGTATGTTGAGAAATAGTAGAGCGTGATGCTCCTGTATCTACCTCCATGCATATATCCTTAACTTTTCTTAGCATTACATTTGCGACATATGGTTTAACAGTTTGTCTAACAGTTCCTCTTCTTTACAGAAATCTTCAGCATACTCAGCATTGTCATCAGTGTCTGTCTCATCATCAGATCTGGGCACACTTTCGTGCGGCTCCGCTTCACATTTGAACATTTTTCCTGGTTTCTTGTTGTCATATGACTAACGACTGCCTCCTTTGAGCAGTGCATTACACACAGGGCGTTTATGTCCTTTCTGTTGGCAGTGATGACAGATTGCATTCTTGAACTTACTGGCTTCCACAGTGTGCCGATTGCTAGCACAAGCCCTACAAGGTTGATCTTTGGTCCTTGCTCTTTGACCTCCCTGCGCTTCTGCATAGCCTCTCCTCTTCTCTTTCTTTGGAGTGATAGAAAGTCTGTTGGTCTCACCATGAGTGTTTCCCATGTGTTCTTTATTAGCTTTGTTCGCTAATTCGTCCGCAATACACCGAGCACTTGCAGCATCAAAAGTCCGGTATCTGAGCGACAGCAAATGTGTTTGCGTTCTTGCCATTTTAGGATGTAGGCCTGACACAAGTCGATCTCGCAAACCTTCCGTTAAAATGTTCCAAAGTTGCAAGTCGAAGCGAGTTTCTTCAGTCTGATGACAAATTCTGAAGCACTATCCGCTTGAGCAGCTGTCCAGAACTGGTGACGTTCTGCTATTCTGATCGGTTCAGGATCCGATGCTTGAAGCATCTCCGTCAACACTTTGAACGTCTTGGTCTTTGGGTCACCTGGATCACAGAGGTTCTTCAATAGTTTGTAATATACTCGCGGCCCCACCATGGCGTTAAAAAAATGCACCTTTCACTCATCTGAGATTTCGTTCGCAACAAGAAACGCATCAAAACGAACCACATAATCGGCGAATTTCTCCGTCAAAAGGGTCCACTTTTCCAACTAGAGCAGACATATCGCTGTACAACAAGTAGAATAAGGCTAAACAACCATCCTCGTCGCCAATGTTGTATTCTGTGCAGTATAAAGCTTGAACAAGAACACAGCAAGGAACCCAGCGCATGGTCTAACAAAACGCCATCTTTTAATTGACTCTATCCCATCATGCTTTGCAACTATGACGTCATATAACAACTAACTACTACAGCTGGCTCCCACAGATGACTTACTGTGCCTTTCAACGTACAGGTAAAATGTTAAAAGTAGATTAAGAGGTTCTTGTGATATGTTTTCGACAAAACTGCCTTTAATTAATGTGTTGTTGTGAATGTAATTTGCTTCTCAAAAGTGCAGTGAGCGAATCATCAACCTCTGATTCCGAAGAACTGAAAAACAAAAACTTAAGCTTACTCAACAAATTTTCGAAGTTCAAGAAATAAATTCTCCCTAAAGTCACCTTGAAAGGCTAAAGAGACTACATAGGTTAGTTGAGAATAATTTTTGTTGCGTTTTGAATCAGATCACTTTTGAAAGTAAAAATATCCGAACCACTTGCACTCGGGCTTCTCAATCTCGATCTCGGAATAATATGGCAATATGGCGAACCAATCAAAACGCGCGATCTATGGAGGTTCCCGTGTAGTAAATACTAATCAGCTTTATATCGTTTTAAAGTAAAAAGAATGATCTATCTTATGAAATTGTTCAGTTTAGTGTATATTTTTTCATTTTTCTTGTATTTTTGAGACCCCGAACTAAAAACTACCTTCAATCTTGGACAAATTTTTTTTCAAAAAGTGGCATAATTTGTCAAAAACGTCTAGGGACTGCTGTAAATGTGTTCCATCGTCTGAAACTTACCCCCCCCCCCCCCCCTCCCCCCTTTTTCAATGTTGTTTTCTTTGCTCGTGGTTTATTCACGAATTTATGCTGAAAGGACCAACATTGATTGGGGGGGATGAAATGTCTGCTTGTAGCTCTTCTACGGCAACGAGAGTGAATTCACAATAGGTGGTAAATTGTTTCAACACATTTTTTCCAAGATTGCTGATTGTTTACATGAGAAGCTGCAGACCATTAGCGTTTTCTTCCACAATTTCACACTTTTATTAGGCACCAGGGCCCGTGTTTTACAGGCAACAGGGGCCTGGCATTTAGCAAGCGCAACAGCCAATAGGGGCCTGGTGGGCAACGTAACAGGGGCCCGGGTTAAACAGGCAGCAGGGGCCTGGCAACAGAGGCTCATGTTTTTCAGGCAACAGTGGCCTGGTATTTAGCAGGCAACAGGGGCCTAATATGTAGTAGAACAGGCCTGGCATTTAGCAGGCAACCGAGGCTTGGGGTTTGTACAGGGCACAAGGGTACTTTAGGTAGCGGCTAGCACGCGAAAGCGACGTCAGCGATTTATTTAAATGGGCACTGTCCTGGTCTGTAATGTTTTTTGGGGTTATTTTTAGTAGCTTAAATGCAGCTAAATTCGCAAGAAATGAGCAAAATAATCGTCTACGTTTGTTGAATAATAACCTGGAAGATAAGTACAAACTTGGAGTATCTTTGTGTATTATCGAGCGCATGGAATTGGATTGCGAGTTGGCATTTTGATTTCTTACAAGCTTAGCAACTTTCAAAATTGGAAAGCTTTTACGGCTTACGTAAGGATGCCAAGATAATGCAAATTTTCTTTCATTTTCTTTCTAAGACAAATTTGAAACATAATATATGATTCTAAGTTGTTTATTTTACAACATGTCTTTGAAACAGCCGTGCCAAAATGAATGGTATATCACTGAAATGGTGAATGGTACGTAAACAAGTATATCCTACCCAACCAAGCTACCCTAAGTCTCGCGAATGTTGTACAGAATGGAAGGATAAATTACGGGAGAAAGCGATATAAAAAGCTGCCACAAATCAGGAAAAATTGAAGTTTGTGCTATCAAGCGCTAATAAACCGCAAACAATCAGTCGACTGAAACAAGCACAAGAAAAGCGCCATAGCTAGAAATGAAGTGAGAACAGAAGAAAATGATAATTCCTTACCTGCAACCCAATGCAGGGAATTGGTGTACATTGCAAATTTGTCCAATTTTCAGCCACTTCGCAGAAAAAAAAGTATTTACATATAGAACAGAAAATAAGGTCATGTTTATAGTATTAGCCGATCTAGGATGGCTAGAAAGAAAGACGATTCTTCGAGAGGACAACAGATCTAGTTACGAGAAGCCATCCGGGATACCGAACACACGATGCTTCATTTCCGTTATCGCCCTGACTTTATCTGGGTCAGGCCTGATTCCAGAGGCACAAATCAACTGCCCTAGGAATGTTGCCTGGGTCATGGCGAAGTCGCACTTCTCCTTAGTCGGAGTGGATTATGTTCCTCATGATCCCTGCCGCATACAAGATGTCATCCATACGACATACGATATACGACACTTTCTTGCCCTCTACGAATGGCATACATCCGTTTCTGGAAATGTGTCGCAGCACTTTTTATCCCAAGTGGTCTATTAATGCAAAATCTGTCTGCTGGGGTGATGAATCTGGTCAGCAACGTAGACTCTTTTGACGCTTCAGTCTGATAGAATCCTCAGTTGGCATCCAACTTTGAAAAAAAAAATAGTCCCTCCACCAAGCGGAGTGTGTTCCACCGACGGAAGCATATATCTCTCCTGGCGGCCACAGTCCGTTAACTTGGTCAGGTCCACACATATACGCACTTTGCCTTTGGCCTTGGGGAGAACTACCATCGGCGCACACCAGCCAGTTGGTTGGTCTACATTGGAGACCACACCTTGGGCCTCCATCCTCGCTAGCTCTTCCTTGACTTTGCCCAATAGTAGGATTTTCTGCATTTTCTGTTAGCTCAGTGCGATATGCACCTCTTCAAGCTCCCTAAGCCTTCAAAGACTTTAGTAAAATCATCCGTAACAGAGTTCACCATCGACACTAACTGCAATTGCTCGATAGCTGGTCGTCCCAGTAATGGGAACTCCAGATCCTTGATGACGTAATCATCCTGCTCAGCTGCCCTGCTCCCACAACTGGGTGTAGCCTTGAATGAATTGTGCTAACCTGCTCCCTCGAGCTTCTTGTCAGATGTCTTGAGTTGTTGGGTAAATTTCTGGTAGATTCTCTCTGGTAAGCAAGTCACGTCCGCACCCGTGTCGAGCTTAAACTCCCTTTCCGTTTACAATAACTTTTGTCTTCCAGGAACGAGTGTCAATGTTTTTGACATGGACAGAAACTGTTCCCAAATAAGGATCCTCATTTTCTTCCTTAACGTTCTCGACAACTGTAGATCTGCACACAGACTTCTATTGACGACCCTTACCGCATTTATGACAGACGGCATTAGCAGCTCTGCATTCGTCTATATTATGTTGGCCTTTGCCACATCGTCCGTATTTCTTTGAACCTCTTTCTTTTCTTTTTTGGGTTTTCCTTGCTGTTTTTGCTTCTGGTTGTTCTTTACAAACTCGATATTTGAAGACTCACTTGTGGTTCCTTGGCCTCTGACTACTGACTGTTGTTGCTTAACCGACTCACTCTGACATGCTTTCGTTATGGCCTTTTCTAGATTTAAATTTGAGTCCAGTTGCAACGTCTCTGTTTGTTTTTCAGATTCTAACACCATATTGTATTAGCCGATGAAGGATGGCTAAAAAGCAAGACGATTCTTCGAGAACACAAAGGGTTTAATTACGAGTAGCCATCTTGGATGCTGAACACACCTGGCTTCATTTCCGTTATCGCCCTGAAGCAGCACGAGAACGTCAACGAGGTCAGACGATTCCTAGGAATGGTCAATCAGCTAGGGAATTCTCAGGAGAACGTGCAGAGCTCAGTAAACCATTGCGCGAGATGCTCAGCACTAAGAACGACTGGTTTGGGGCTCGGAACAGACCCAAGCGTTTAAAGCCATCAAGTCAGTGCTTAGCAACCCAGACACATAGTCCTAGTGCATTATAACCCACAGCTAGAGAAATTTACTGTATTTGCTGGAGGAAATTTGAAAATTTTCGTCCCATGTTTTCACTAACACCCCCCCCCCCCCCCCCCCCCCCCCCTCAAACCAAAATTCCTGGCTAAGCCCCTGACAGTGGTACCAGCGCATGGTATGGCTTAGGGGCAGCCCTGTTACAAACGCAAAGCGACGGCAAGCTTCGCCTAGTAGCTTATCAATCTAGAGTGTTAAACGAAACAGAACAGCGTTATGCTCAGATTGAAGAGGCACTTGCTACCACTATCTGCACAAAGTACAATACAATACAATAATATAATACAATATTTTTTATTATTTCCAATATAAAACATATAATACAGTAATCAGTCAACCCGCAAAGTTCCATGTCGAAGCAGATCACAAGTCACGTCAAACCTGTTGTGTTCTCGAAGAATCGTCTTTCTTTCTAGCCATCCTACATCTGCTAATACTACAATGTTTATGCTACTAAATATCAAAGTGATATTGTTTTCTGTCCTTAGTTTATTTATCGATACGTGGTTTTTTTTTTTTTTGGCCATGACAAATTCGTAAATTCGGTTTAGAAGAAGTGTTGTTATATGTAAACGACAATGTTTATTATTTTCATATGTGATATCTGGGCATTAGAAACAAATTTAATCATTGCATTTTCTAGAACCCGGACCCTTTACTGATTGCAGAAAAACACAGAAAACATGCTTACACCATTTTTTTTACAGCGGTACCTACTAGCAGTTCGGAGTGTCCGGCCTTCTATACTAAGTACGGCCAAGGATGCTACCGCATGTACTACATAAAGGTCGCCTGGAGTGAGGCCAGAGAGGTGTGCACCAGAGATGGCGGTGATCTCATAAGCGTCCATTCCTCATACGAACAAGGTGCACACGGAGACAAATAACATAAAATCATCGCTTATCGCTTCCATTCACTATATTCATCTCTCGCAGCTTACCTATTGCGCAACATGATCAACTTTGCGGGTGATGTGTGGATTGGTTTGACGCGGCCAGCCAATTCCCTTGAGATTACATGGTCGGACCAAAGCGTCAAAGAATACACGCACTGGGCCGGAGGCCAGCCAGGCAAGCCACCTCCCGCACAGACATGCGTACAAGCCAATAATTCCATCAATAGTGACGGACGTTGGACGGCAGTCGACTGTGGACGACAGAATGGGTTTATGTGCAAAATCAACAAAGGTTAGTTTGGTCTACTTTCACCTGAATAATATATCAAATAACAACTTAAACGATATTTCTTCTTGTTACTAGGTGAACCCCATATTACCCCAAGCGGTAAGTAAATGAAGCTTCTCTTCATATAATGAACATACTGAACAAATGATACATGACACATTTCTTCTTTGACTGCGAAACCTCGGATAACGATGTACAACATGCACAACTCCAGAGGGATTTATCTTTATTAATACTTGAAGACATACGTACTCTACAATTTGAGACAAAATAAAGATCACAGACAGCAACACACTGTAGCAATCATTGGCTTTGCAAATTACAATGATTTGACGTGTCTGCTTTGGCGGCCAGTGGCGCCGTTGAGACCAAGCGCAATTCAGCTTACAAGCTGCAAGTCTGGGAAGTCAGTCTCAAACATTTACATTTACATTTTTAGTTACTCCTTATATACTGTTTTATACATATTATATTGACAGTTAATGGTCAATGCCTGGCGGGGTTCAAGCGCTTTGATAAGTTCTGTTACTTGTTCCGCTTATGGCACCGACTCACGTGGCCCCAGGCCCGTTTCCGTTGCCAGAAAGAGGGCGGGGATTTGGTAAGCATCCTGAATCAGCAAGAAAAGGATTTCCTGATCTATCAGATGAAAGAGATCAATGGCATATGGGCTTGGACAGGTAACTAAGTTATGTAGTTCAGTGCTAACTTTTAAGAGCCGCCTGTCTGTACATCAAACATCGTCCGACAGATAAAAAAAAATAGACCTCAAGTTTATTTAATAAAATGATCCCCCATATGTATCTATTTTCGTTTAGGGAAATCGAGCAAAGTCTGATTTTACCCAGACAGGGCTGGCACAAAAATTTGTGTAGGTTGATATTTTGTTTTCGATCTCATGAAAGTATATCATCTAGCCTGCTGAAAAACAATAAGTTTATTTTTTCTGCAATCTAGATGATATACTTTTATGAGATCGAAAACAAAACCTCTGCAAAATTCTGTAGACTGCTTGCAGCCCCTTTCTTCGGCGAACGTCCGTAAATCCAGGGAAATGTTTTTTTACCCGCGGTGTGCTTCGATTTGTTTACAAGTGTCGAGTTTCTCAGGAGAGGGAGAGACGCGCCACGGCGGGAAAACGCCGTTTTCCCCTCGTGGCGCGTCTCTCCTTCTCCTGAGTACTCGACACTGTAAACAAATCGAAGCGCGCGCGGGTAAAAAAAAGACATTTCCCTCGATTTACGGACGTTCGCCGAAGAAGGGGCTGTAAGCAGTCTAAAATTCTGCGGTCTTGGGCGTCGCGGCGAGCCCTCTCTAAATTAAATCAGACTTTTCTCTAAAAATAAAACGCGCTGAAAATTTTATACTCCATTTTCGAATGTATATCCATATCGGGGATCATTTTATGAAATAAAGTGGAGGTCGATTTTTTATCTGTCGGACGATGTTTGATAATTACAGGCAGCGGCTCTTAAACCTTAAGATTCGGCGACTACGGGCTACCGTCTGCGGACGCAAGGTGAAGTGAAAAAGAGAAGGGGGGAGGCTCATTCTTTTAGTACCTAAAGTACTATGAAATAAGCTAATAAACTGATTATCTATACTATTATAATCGGGTTGTCTGCGCAAACGTTTCTGATTGGCTACATCAGTCTGTTCGAGATTGGCCGAGAACAATACTGCTTTTAACCTTGAAAAAATTGCAACATGGGATTTTTATACAGCTAATTCTCAGGAACATATGTGAGAAATACGTGTCCAAATTTTGTGAAAATCTGTTCGCAGGAAGTTGGTTACATTTGGGGTTTTCCGTCTGCACGAAGGATGTGTTTGGCACCTAGACAATGACAATCGAAATATTGGAAGGGAAGGCCTGTATAGCCTGTATAGCCGTAACTCGGCGTGATATTGAACGCGATATCGAGCAATGTTTTTTCTGCTGCATAATGTGATTGCATGAACCTTAATTGTGTGTTTGTTTATAAGCAGTTCTGCAAAATAATGACTAAATAATCCTGAGTTTTGACGACTTTATTTTTCCCGCTTGGATGATACACTAAAGTTCGAATATTATACGCTGAAAGAAATAAAAGAAATATACTATTTATAGCCGCAACTCATCGCTCAGAAGTTATTTGTTTCAACAGAAAAACTTTATGAAATCTTCCCCGCTTTCACCTGTAC
This sequence comes from Scolanthus callimorphus, assembly GCA_033964015.1. NCBI lineage: Eukaryota > Metazoa > Cnidaria > Anthozoa > Actiniaria > Edwardsiidae > Scolanthus > Scolanthus callimorphus. The sequence continues at coordinate 30,143,445 of CM066914.1, read as the reverse complement.
AGTCTTTAAACATTCACCCAGTTTCTGTGTTTTCATTGTCTAAGTCATCGGGAAAAAAGTTGTGTCTTCAGGTAAAACTTGCATCTCATTAAATGGCGGCAAAATTCAAATTATCATTATGGACAATGCCGCTTTACAAAGGAAATCGGCTGAATCAGGCGAACTAGCCTTCACCTTTTAAAAGTTTTCGAGACTTGACGGACCGCTGTAGCAATTCGGCATACCAAGCTATTTAGTCAAATGGACAAATAAGGCAAACGCCGAAAGAAACAAAAACTTTCGAAATTCTATACTTAAAACAGAGATGTTGGAGCCGAAAAAACGAAGTTCAAAAACCCGAACAGAAGAAGGAAATCTCACCAGTGTGCATGTTTTGTTTGGAAAGTCTCATCTTGCGCTTAGTTCTAATTCAAGCGATTTCTTAAGCGAGGCACAAATCCGCCATGTTCGCGTTTCCCACAAAAAAAAAAAAAAACAGTTCGCGCAGCCGAAAGCACCATTAACATCCAGACCTAAATAGTTCTGTTACAGGTTGCTTACAGTTATGTGCAGATCATCTTGAACTTTGATCTTTCTTCAGCAAATGGTAAAAACTTCAAATTCATAGGTTAATATATTTCAGAATTGTGGTCGGTCAAAGTTGAGAAGTCAAGTCCAAGAAAAACTGTAGGCAGCCTCCTTAAAATAAAATATTCAACAAATTCAAAAAACATTTTCACTAAAATGAAGAAATTCATTCATTCTGAGGTCAGACTAAAAATATTTTTTAAAACAGGCAAAATAATAATATGATAAACAAACCGTGATACTTAAGAGCGCCTGTCTGTAAATATCACAGATCGGCGTCAAAATGCGAAATTACAAAATCACTCAAATTTGGTCAAAAGCTAGGCCTACATGAAGGATTTATGCTGTGAAAATTTCAGGTCGATCAGATAAATATTTTTCGGGAACGACGACGGAAGTGATTTTCCCGAGCAAACTCGCTATTTCGGGGCATGTTTCACCTAATTCAAATGATCGCGAAAAACTCATATACGTGTGAAATGGACCCAAGTAATAAACACAGATCCTTAAACACGACAAGATAAGCTTTCATTCAAGTGGTTTGTCAACCATTTCCGTTAAAAAATAAATATTTTATGGATTTTTGAATAATTATCACTTTTTTCGTGTATTTTATCAAGGCCCAAATCGATAGCTAATATCTCCGATGAGACTTGGAATTCCTCAAATATTTAATATCCCGGGAAGAGATCTATCCTTCTTCTTCTGATTTATCAAATAAAATTTTGAGGCAATTAAAATCCCGAACTTTCACAGCGCGGAAATTGACCTCTATTCTTCGTTTGCAACTGACGTCACTAATACGTTCTGGTGGATGATTAACAAAAGATATGTAATCAGCGTCCATTGTGGTACCAGCAGTCATGCATTACGTGCATTGTCTTTTGATTCTCTAGAGATTGGTTGAAAACCAAGAATCGATTTACCGATAATAGGACACATTCCAGGCACTTCATGTCACGAACTTTCAAAACATTCACTCACCTGGCAAAGAATCCAGTAATCCACAGCAAATTAACTCCCTCAGTTGCCGAGTAATAGTCTTGCGTGTTGTTTAGAAGGTACTTTGAGTCAATTCACTCCAAAATCGTTTCATTCTTGGCAGTATTCCTTCGTTATCCCAAAGTAAACACACGAATTCGCAAGCAAATAGCAGCGGCTTGTGGGATTCTCCATTTATGCCGAATCTATCCAAATTCATCCAGCTATTTACACGTCAAGGAAGCAAATAACCCTTGTATATCCTCGGTCGTACGTTATTTCCGAGCACTTCATGAAAACCAAGTAAAAATTAGCGTGACATTCACGTGGTGCGAAATTCAAGCACAAGGCTCAGGTGCGCGGAAGTACTGTTAAAAAGGTCACTTTTCGAGGAGAAATATATTCCAACACTTGAAATCAAATTAAAACTAATTGCTCCTTGCTTATGAGGTGATTGCCTTGTCTTGTTTCCTGGGGAATGAAGCCCTTTTCAAGCGCGAAATCCAATGTTGTTATCTCTCGCAGCCGAACTACACTTCTCAGGCGGGTAGCAAAAGCCTGTGACGTCATAGCCAGGCAAAGCGTGACAGGCCCGGAGAAGCCAGTACAGGGCTGGTCACGCACTTCAGTTGACAGTCGAATAGGAACATGGTTACTTGAACTTCGCACCGCGTGAACGTCGCGCTAAGTTTTTACTTTATTTTCATGAACTGCTGCGATATAACATACGACCGAGTATTTACAAGGGTTATTTGCTTCTGTGGAGTGTAAATAGCTCGATAAATTTCGATAGATTCGGCATAAATGCTGTTGTTTGCTTGAGAATCCTGCTTTCGCACCGCGTGAATGTCGCGCTAATTTTTATTTGGTTTTCATGAAGTGCTCGGATAACGTACGACCGAGGATTTTCAAGGGTTATTTGCTTCCTTGAAATGTAAATAGCTGGATGAATTTGGATAGATTCGGCATAAATGGAGAATCCCACAAGCCGCTGCTGTTTGCTTGCGAATTCGGGTGTTTACTTCAACGAAGGAATACTGCCAAGAATGAAACGATTTTGGAGTGAATTGACTCAAAGCGCCTTCTAAGCAACACGCAAGACTATTACACGGCAACTGAGGGAGTTAATTTGCTGTGGATTACTGGATTCTTTGCCAGGTGAGTGAATGTTTTGAAAGTTCGTGACATGAAGTGCCTGGAATGTGTCCTATTATCGGTAAATCGATAGAGGTCAACTTCCGCGCTGTGAAAGTTCGGGATTTTAATTGCCTCAACATTTTATTTGATAAATCAGAAGAAGAAGGATAGATCTCTTCCCGGGATATTAAATATTTGAGAAATTCCACGTCTCATTGGAGATATTAGCCATCGATTTAGGCCTTGATAAAATACACGAAAAAAATGATAATTATTCAAAAATCCATAAAATATTTATTTTTTAACGGAAATGGTTGACAAACAATTTTAATGAAAGCTTATCTTGTCGTGTTTAAGGATCTGTGTTTATAACTTGGGTCCATTTCACACGTATATGAGTTTTTCGCGATCATTTGAATTTGGTGAAACATGCCCCGAAATAGCGAGTTTGCTCGGGAAAAGCACTTCCGTCGTCGTTCCCGAAAAATATTTATCTGATCGACCTAAAATTTTCACAGCATAAATCCTTCATGTAGGCCTAGCTTTTGACCAAATTTGAGCGATTTTGTTATTTCGCATTTTGACGCCGATCTGTGATATTTACAGACAGGCGCTCTTAAGAAAACACATTCTTAAAAAGAAAGGTTTTCAGTTGAAATTTAAACGTTTTAACGCTGGAACCAAAGGGAGCTCGTTCAATTGCCTTGGAGCCGCAGTAGGGAAGGCGCGCTGACCATATGTTTTCATGTTAAAAGCAGGCTCAACAGGTGAAGGTGGTCTTTAAACCTAAATGACCGTAAAGGTCTTTTTTGACGATAACATTTTAAAATGTTTGCGAGATAGCGCGACCCAAGTTTATTTTAAAAGCTTTAAAAGTTATAAGATTTATTTTAGAAATGACCCTGTATTCAGCTGGGAGCCAGTGAAGTCCTTTAGAGTTTCTGTGATGTCGTCATTTTTCTGGAGACCTACCACAACTCATGCAGCTGCATTCTACTGCTCCGCATCGACAAATTTCTGCACTGAAGATGATTTAAATATTATGTACATTATGTAAAATTGAAGCCTATATAATATATAGATTTAGCCACTGGCTAAAAGCGGAGCTCCTGGTTATAAAATTTTCTATGTGAATGAAAGGGATTCCCATGTGTACATGGTTTATATGGATGCTTTAGAGTCTTCCCTTCACGAGATATTATTTTTTCAAGCATAGATGACGTCATCGATGACGTCATATCACGTGACCACTTCATTTCGCTCACCTGGTGGCCTAGACTACACTACCCAAGTTTGGTTGTTTTAGAGTCTTCCCTTCTCGAGATGTTAATTTTTCAAGCATAGATGACGTCATCGATGACGTCATATCACGTGACCACTTTGTTTCGCTCATCTGGTGGTCTAGACTACACTACCCAAGTTTGGTTGTTTTAGAGTCTTCTTTTCACGAGATATTATTTTTTCAAGCATAGATGACGTCATCGATGACGTCATATCACGTGACCACTTTATTTCGCTCATCTGGTGACCTAGACTACACTTCCCAAGTTTGGTTGTTTTAGAATCTTCCTTTCATGAGATATTCATTTTTGAAGCATAGATGACGTCATCGATGACGTCATATCACGTGACCACTTCATTTCGCTCACCTGGTGACCTAGACTACACTACCAAAGTTTGGTTGTCTTAGAGTCTTCCCTTCACGAGATATTCATTTTTCAAACACTGATGACGTCATCGATGACGTCACATCACGTGTCCGGGTTACAGCACCCCCCTTGTGGCATAGACAAAATATCCCAAGTATGGTTGTCTTAGCGTGTTCCCTTGAGGAGATATAATTTTTTCTTTGCATACCACAGGGTTCCCGGACGACGGACGGACGGACGGACGGACGGACGGCGTACGCTATAGGTTTAATACCAGAAAAATAAAGAAAAAATAATATCTCCCGAAGGGTAGCTTCTATAGAAGCCAAACTTGGACAAACTTTCAAAGACCATAAGAGGAACTCTATACCAAGGTCACATGCCCTTACGTCATCAATGACGTCATCAAAATGATCCATAATGCCCGTGACGTTCAAAAATCAACTCGATAGTATACTATACGTTTTTTCCTTAGGTATGGTGCTCCGCTTGCGCGGGCCTTCGGCCCGCGCAGGAGCTCCGCTATGAATATTTGAATTATGCTTACGATATTTCTGTTTAGGACTAAACGACCGTTCCGTGGAGCGGGGGTATCAATGGAGTGATAGGAGCCCAGTGTCCTTTCTCTCGTGGTACTATCGCCAGCCTAATGACCATAATGGACGAGAGAACTGCGTAGCGGTCCAAACCCGTATGGGACTATGGGCAGACTTCAGCTGTCAGCAGAGGAGGGGTTACATTTGCAAGGCTAAACTTGGTAAGTCCAAATCTGGTGTGCCCTTCTAAATTTTTAAATAAAAAATAGCCCTAAATTCTCCACCATTTGTAGGTCTCGTGACTTTTCACTGATTTCATAGCTCGGTCTATTTCAATGTGCATATCATCTCGAACTTTGGAGAAGCTAGTTCAGTTCAGTTTAATTCAGTTTATAGTTCAGTGGTTAGTCCGATTGGTTCGTTAGACTTGATGATTTTGGGAAAGGTCGTTCCAAAGTTTAGCGCAACAGTAGCTGAAACTTATTTTCTATTCGCAAAAAAAACTAGTTTGCGAGGCGCTGGTTAAAATGATCACGTATATCTCCAAACGCTATTACATTTTTTTCTTCAAACTTTGTCCAAGGCATGCTTATAGCCCAATATCTTTGGCGTATAAGAGGGTGAAAACTCTGTCTGAGTGAATTTTGTAACTTGTAAAATTATGGGTCGCCATTTCGTTGCAAAGAAAACATCAATGATGTCAACAAATCAAATGTCGAAACAAAGAACATTCCAGCGCATGTTTACTTGCTAATTGGCTTACCTTTCTGTGAGAGGAGTGTAATAACTCAGTTTACGTGTGGGGGTGGTTACTGTCAAACTTATATTTAAACTTAAAGTAAAGTTTACAGAATGAGCGGCCGTGCTGTATCGGGTTTACAAACAAGACCCGATACAGCACGGACGCGAATTCTGTAAACGGCTTCTAAAACCTAACACAGCAGGGAGTATTTTGAAAAGAAAGTATTCTTGAGCAGAGTAGAAAAGAGTTTTATATTTGGAGTTCTCATTAAGAAGGCGATAGTTTCAAACAAAGGCAACTGAAAGGGCTTCTAAACCCTAAACCCGCGTGTATTATGTGACTGGAGCCCTAATTTACTTTTATTCAAAAAAAGTGTAAACTTCCAACAAAGGCAACCAATAAACAAATGAAATTAAGGGAACTATGGCCTAGGGCATACATCGGATTAAGGTCGAACCGATTACATTTTTTTCAAAAGATACCGGCTCATTATACTTTCAAATAACAAATTATCTATTGTTTTAAATGTATTCGATGCGACTCTAATTCGACGTATGCCCTAGGCCTAAGATAAAGCAATGTATTGTTGGGTTTCAGTTCATTGCGACGTAATTGCCTGTCTTGTGTGATAAGCTTTTTGGCATATTTTATTCAACGGTCGCAGAACATCACTCTAGTCGATTGTGTTCATTCAAAGCTAGTCGAAATGAGTCAATTTCGTAAGCCAAAGATTTCAGAGGAAAGCAAAAACTGCCATCTAATACAAACTACAGTACAGTGGTCTGTAAATGCGTTCCGTGAGAGGCAGTTGCAGAGAGGCAACAAGAATCCGATAAACGAAGAATGTGATTATAAATATATGCTCAGTTCTTATTTTGTGTTTCTACTGCAACGTTATTTACAGGCTTTATCATGCAAGAGGAATTCTTCTGTGTATCCTAAAAGAGGTCAACATGTTAGCGCCATTGAATAAATCACAGGTTAGTGTGGGGCTGATGTAATCAATTCACATTCGATTTCATTTATGGCTAAATGTCTTTGGGATTGTGTCTAAAGTTGTGATTCTGAACGTAAAATTACTTCGGAGTTTTGTCTTCGAGCCCTGCAAAAAAGTCATGAGTTTTGTAACCTAATGTTCATGAATTTTGTAACTAACTATTTAACAAACATGAGTGTCTGTATCAGTTTATTTACAGAACTCATGTTTATTAAATAGTTAGTTACAGAACTCATGAACATCAGTTACAGAACTGATGCCTATTAATGAGTTTCAGGCGCATTTGATCACACATATGCTAATTTGCGCCGTATAAGTCTTAAATTATTGTTATTATTATTATTATTTCGAATCAACCAATCAGCCTACAGCAATCAGCACGTGAATATTACATCAGCCCCACACTCCCCTGGGATATATTCAATTTCGTCCCCATGCTTTTACATTGTTGACCTGTATTGGGATACACAGATGAAATCACATGATCATTTGAGCGTTTGTGGTAGTTTCGCTCATTAAGGAATGGTCCATGCTTAGAGTGCGTATATCCAGTTCTGGAAGCACGCGAATAGCTGAGAGAGCACGAAGGTAGCGTAAGAGTCGCACGAGGCGTTAGCCGAGTGCGACTCTAGCTAGCTGATATGCACTGCTAAGTATGGACCATTGCTTTTATAACATAGACAACGAAGTTTCACAAAATAAAGTTGGAAACAAAACGCACGCAAACAACAATCACCCCTGACTATGCAAGAAAAATTTAAATCATGCTCAAGAACTGGATATACACACGTACTGACAAATTTCTTCTCTCTTTTTAGCCGTTGTAGTTACACTGTAAGTGGACTTTTCAAAAGCTAATGGAAAATAATATATCGCCTTGTGTGAAAGCTTACTTACAGTGGAAGCAATTCAACAACATCATTGCATTCAGCACTGTAATTTTACAAGGAAACCCTTTTCAAATTAAATGACAAAATCAAACTTGACTATTTCGTGGAAAATATAATGAACACATAGTCTTTTCTGATTCTCATATTTTATTAGGCAATCATGGCATTGCAAGAGAAAAGTCGAATACGAAGAAAATCGAAAGTAGCAAAGGAAACCTTATACTCGCCAAAAGAGAAATTGCAAACTACCTAAGAGGTAGTTGAATTTGAAGTGGCTGATTTCAGGGTTAAACAACATTAATCCCAAACAAAATTAATTTGGATCAATTGATTTACTTACCAGCTAACGTGTTCCTTTCACGAATTTTTCACATGACAGCTTTGTGGTCGCTGAAGTAGAAATTCTTCCGGACTTGAATAAAAACAGCACTCAAAACAGGGCCCTCAAACGCACGAAAGGGAGCAAACTTTTGCAAAAATAAATCTATATATCAGTCATCGGATTTCCCAAACTACATAAATCCATCTGAAACAGGTTCCTTTTCACTTGCTTTCAATTTCCAGAACTTGCTTTAGATCCAGGGTGTTGTTTTTGACAGCTTTTGTGACATTAGCGAGCTCAATCTTGCCTGATCCCATTTCGCTTGATTCCGAGTGATGACGTCATTTCTATGGAAAATCTCTATGGTATATCCATTTCTTTCACATAGAAAATCAGCCAATCAGAGCGCGCGTTATATCGTGTCTATGTTATAATTTACGGTACCTGGAGATTGCCTACGTGTAACCGAAGTTTGACTAAATTCTACAAGCCCGATCTGAAGATATTTTAGGGTTTATAAATCAGGGCTATAATTTATGTAAAATTCAGTGTAGTGAATAAATATGTCAGAGTTTGGCCTTCAAATTTTTTGGACGACTCCAATGGATCTATGTAAAGTTGGTCTCCAACGTTTCATATTAATTGAAATCCTCTAATGCTGTCAACTGGGAACGCAAATATCGGTAAATATTGCATGGATTTCTGTAGTTTCTACTCTGGGATTTGCTATTGTTCCCCGTTCGGCACAAAATGGAATTCCAATGGAGCGCACGTGGGCTTGTCCTTGCTTGGCTAGTCTCCGATGTATGATAATTTTCTTAGGTTTTTCGGTCTTTTGTTATGCATTTAATTATCACTAGCTGATGCCCGTGAAAAGTTCACGGAGTGTAAGGGGGAAATTGATTTTACTTAAAGTGTTCTCTGTTAAAAAAAAAAAAAACGGAAAAAAATCACAATGGCCATATGGATGTGGGGAGGGGTTCATGATTTCCCCCTTCCATAAACTGCTGAATTTACATTACTAATAACCTCCCATCAGCATGAGTACCCCGTCGCACCATGCCGAAATAAATGAAGTGAGCCCAAAAGGATTTTTTTTTTTTTTGCACTGGTCTCCCTGATTGGTGCGATGCCCGTGAAAAATTCACGGAGTGTAAGGGGAAAAATTATTTTACTTAAAGTGTTCTCTGTTTAAAAAAGACGGGGAAAAAGTCACAATGGCCATATGGATGTGGGGAGGGTTCATGATTTCCCCCTTCCATAAACTGCTGGATTTACATAAACCTCCCACCAAAGAAGTGAAGCACGGGTGGCGCAGCGTGTAAAGCGTTTGCCTCTCACCTCTGTGCACCGGGTTCGAATCCCAGTCGGGGGCAGTTGGGATTTTTCTCTGCTGTTTCGAACCTTGTGTCCATCGTGGGTTGAAGTGAGTCGTCATTTCTCCTGTGTTTCACGTCTTTCGGATGAGACAATAAAACCGAGGTCCCGTCTCTCAGCCCACTACACTTAACCACTATGCGAGGGACGTTAAACAATCACAGTGCTCACCACAGAATGTAATCTAACAACCACTCATGATTGTAAAACTGCATTGTATAAATCGCAGTCCGCATCTTAGGGATCAGACATGTCCACATCTGTAAACCGCATTTGAACATATTCATATGATAATTTGCGGTATACAAGTGCCTACATTACATTTATTTATTACATGAGTGGCCCCGTCCCACCATGCCGAAATAAATGAAGTGAGCCCAAAAGGATTTTCTTTTTTTTTTTTGCACTGGTCTCCCTGATTGGTGCGAAAAAATCACGCATGTGTCCGTCTCTCAAATCGGTCAAAGAACCCGTGAAACTCGAAAGCGCAATTTGACTTCGGAATTGTTTGTATGTTTATCATATCTCAGTGACGGGAGAGAAGAGGTGAAGTTAAAATGGTCTAAGGACTAAGAAATTTTTTTACTTTATATTATTTATATTTTTTCGGCTTTATCCCTCGCATAAAAAATAGCTTGAATTAGAACTTAGCCCAAAGTGAATCTTTTCCAACAAAAACATGCCCACTGGAGGGATTTCCTCCTTCTCTTCGGGATTGTGTCCTTCGTTTTGCGATAGAGCAGTCAGGATTTACTTAGAGAATATTATTCATGCGTTTCACGGACTTTGTTTTGTAAATGTGTGCACCATGACTCCTCGCCTATTCGATATTATATCTTCAATGTTCATAATGCGTGCGATAAATTGAATTTCATACAGCGAAAAGTGATAAAATGTTTATACAATCGAATAAAAAAATAACAACATGTCGCTTGAAATAATGAAAAGTTCATGGTTATTTAACGTCCCTCTGGTTCCGGTTAGTATAGTGTATGTAAGAGATGAGAAGACGCGAAGGTCTAGCGCGTGCTCGGAGGAAAGCAACGTAGTGTGTACGTTTGTTGAAACTTGAATGAAAATTTTTCTCAGCTCAAATCTTTCAAGTTAGAATTATCCCTGCACATTCCTGTATGTAATCTGTAAGAGAACCATTTAGGTTTCAATGACTTTGGTGCTTTCGGCTGCGCGAACCGATTTCTTTTTTAGTTTCTGTGGGAGAATTCAACATGGCGGCGATGGCGGCTTTGTCCCTCGCTTAAGAAATCGCTTGAATTAGAACTTAGCCCGAGGTGAATCTTTTCCGACAAAAACACGCCCATGGTCCAGATTTCCACCTTCCCTTCGGGTTTGCGAACTTCTTTTGGCGGCACAGCTTCAGGGCTGAGCGGAGCGAGTGTCGACACGATTTTCCTTACGGTATTAATATATAGATATGTCGGGGACGATTCGGAGAGCAGTCACGCGCGAATATCAACGTGTGCCGCATTGGAATTCGATTTTCTGCCGAACGAAGAACAAAAGCTAGTCCCTGAGCAGAAACTACACGAATCCATCCAATATTTATCGATCTTTGCGTCCACAGTTGATAACCATAGAGGATTTCAATTAACTTTGGAGACAAACTTTACATTGATCAATCGGAGTCCTCCAAAAATTTGAAGTGAAAAAAAAACTACGATTTTTCAAATCAGTCCAAATTTCGTGAAAGTAGGGAGGGTCAAAATATTTGGTGCAAATGATAAAGGAAGGGTCATTATTTTTTACGCAAACGTTGTTAGGGTAATACAGGGCCGTAGTGATTATAGGGTCAGGGTGGCTTGTTCCCCACAGTTTTTCCCCAGTCAGTTCCCCCAAACATGCGGTAATTTCACATGCTGGGCTCTAACTTTTCGGCGCGCATCATGCGCAAGAGAGTTTAAACTTTCCCTAAAAGCTGACTTAAGTTGTTTATATGTTGTCTCCCCCCCCCCCAGTTTTTGAGTGTTTGGAGGCTAATAATGCTACAGCCCTGTAACAGGATCTCTAGATTTACCAATAGCACTGTACTACTCAACTTGGTAAGATAATTATTATCTGGGATTTTAGCAACATAATGTACAGATCTATGTAAAAAAATAAATACACACATAAGATAAATTTTAAAATTCTTACTCCACCAATGTTTCAACTGTACAAGATACTCTAATAGTTTCGCTCTGCCCTACTTTATCTATCCAAAAATATTGGTGGAGTCAGAATTTTAAAATTTCTCTTGTGTGTATTTATTATTAATTGAGAAATAAGTCTGTTGAACTTTAGGATATTTGTGAGTATTTTATGTAAAACATTCATACAATGAAGTAACTTTCGTATTGTTTTCCCCCAAATCGAATCTTGCACTGCTATTATCACATGAAAGTGGATTTTAGAAACTAATAAAAATGTCTTCTTAGCAATATCTAGATCCAGTGAATGATGGGGGAGGGTCACCATTAAATATGTCACCACATTTGGGAGGGCCCACATTTTTCCTGCATCTTGTCAGGAGGGTTTCCAAAAAACATGTAGACCAGAATAGAAATGCACCAGCACTCCCTCTAATTTATGACCAGTCCCTTAGTTGTAATTGCACAGTGCAAACACAGTTTGGTTTAGACATAGCTTTTCATACCCTGGTCCAAGGGTGAAGTTTTCCGTGTTTTCGAACCAAGCTTGAAGTCGTCTTTGGGTTCTTTCATGGTAGTTTGTTTAGACTTGCTCCAGGTCGACCTCATAGGATGCTGAAACTTCACCCTAGGGACACTGACTAGGATTCTCGGTTCTATCAGTCAAAGGCGGAACTTCGGGACCTCCTATCATTGGATGATGAATTTAGCGCCTTTTCATTGGCAGCAGGATTAGTTCCGGAACGAGATCGGACCAATCATCTCCCCTTGAATAATACAATGTCGTTCTGGAACTAAACCTGCTGCCAATGAGAAGGCACAAAATGCGTCATCCAATGATAGGAGGCCCCTGAAGCCCCGCCTTTGGGACTGACGTTTTTGATTGATAGAACTGAGAATCCTAGTGAGTGTCCTTAGGTGAAGTTTCAGCAAGAAACAGAGCAAGACTAGAATGAGGCAAAACGAACTACCAGTGAAATCACCCAAATACGACGGAAGGGATTGGAAATTCCGGAGTGGTTGGGGGGTTAACTATCCTGACTTTTTCCATTCAAATACTTTTTTTTCGTGTGTGTGTGTGTGTGTGTGGGGGGGGGGGGGGGGGTTACTTTTCAACACCATTCCTTGGGAGGGGGGTGGATATTTTCCACATAATGCCAGATTATCAAATACTCATCTCCCGTGGTGGGTTTTGCACACATGGAAGGTAGGTGTTTTTTTATTTCAAGGGGGTGGGGGAGAGGACTGGGAAATTTCAGCACTGTTTTCAATAAAGTGTTGGCCCTCCCTTGCATTTTTAGGGAAAACATCTTGCCCCCCATCTGCAGGGGTGTAGGAAAGGTGCAAACCTTCCCTTACCTTGGTATATGTTTTGTTCCAAGGCTTCTGTGAAAACTATGCATCATGAATTCAAGTGTATATATAAAACAGTAGTTTAAGTTATGAACTAGGAGGTATTAAATGGACAATTAATTCAATGGAAAGTAACATGTAAAAAAAAATGGTGTGCCCTCCCCTGAAAAGCTTTCAAATAGGTATGGCCCTCCCCTTGTGCCTCCCTATCCCCACTCCCCACCACTCAAGAAAAAAAACGTTCCTTCCCTTACAATTGGAAATTCCAATAAATTTTACAAAGTAGGATCAGTAAAAATACCAAAATTGGCAACCAACTACAGTATTCTGAATTTCTCAGCGTATTCATGTTGGGTATTTTTTGGGGTGATACATTTTAATAAAAAATACACTGAACATGTTATAATATGTTACATGTATGGTATGTATGTGTTGAAATATTAAAACAGCTCATGACAAAGAAAAGCTTTTCTATTGATTACACTTTTGTGCCCTGTTAGAATTACTCCATTGTGAGGGGTTAGTTTCTTTGACAGGTCGTGCTTAGTTTCATCTGTATCTCTGTATACTGCACATATTTAGAGACATTTTTTTTTCTTAAAAGATTATTATAGTGACAAACCATGTACACAACCGGGAGCTCCGCTTTTAGCCAGTGACTAAATCTATATATGTACCATTTGTTACACATACAGTGTATTTTTACTATAATGTGTCATTCCCGAAAATACCCATACCCACAATGGAATGAGCAGGGAAATTCAGAATAGTTGGATGCCAAGTTTGGCCTTTCTACTTGTACATTCTTTATAAAATGCATTAAAAAAAACAATGGTAAGGGAAGGAACCGTTTTTTGGAGGAGGGTTGGGGCCTTAGAGGGGAGGGGCATCCTTGGTAAGCAAAATAGGAGGAGGGCCATACCTATGCTGCTTTCAATTTTTATTGTCCATTTAAGGACGGTGCCCACAAAAATGACTATGTGGTAATAAAAGGTAATGTGAAAGGCTATCTATTTCCGATAAAAAACGGCAGGGTACCCACGCAAGTTTTCGAGATAACCCATCCCCAACACCCCAAAAAAGCGGAATTAGCGTTTTTTAGAAATTACGAAAAAGAAAATTATTTTACTCCATAATTTTATTTAAATTCTACTTTTGCTCGTAAAAGCAGCTGTTATTACATTTATTGGATTCCATAACAAATAATTGTAAATTTCAGCTTTTAAAGGTATTTTAGGTGGTAAAATTTATACAAAAGGCCCAAAATCTACCCTGACACCCGCTACTTTATGCGTTAAAATCAACCTCAGCATATTTTTCGCACGTAAAACATTTGAAAATACGCTGCTAAGGTTTTAAATTTTCGATGTTGTAAAAACATAGGGGTAGCCACGCAATTTTCAGAATCCCTCCCCTGTGAGTAGAAATCGACATTCAAAATGGCGACTCTTTAAGCAAGAGGGGAAAAGTGGAAAAATAAAGGCAACCACGTGGTACACTGCCAAAAAATCAATTAAATATTGATTTTAGATAAAGGTGTAGTATATTCATTCCACAATTAATAACAAGTAGGGTCAGAATTTTGAAAATAGCAAGGCAAACTTACGAAGTCGGGTTCTTTTTCAAACGATAACAACTACTTTTTTTGTCAGTCTTGGACAAACATTATTGAAATGAAGCTGCATTTATGCTATATAACTTAAAGTGTGATTCATTTGCTGTATTTGTGCTTAAAGAATATCTATACTTTCAAATATCAAACCTACGGCTACTTTAACTCGGAGAAAAATCCCGAGAATTTTTTAAATGTAAACTTTTGTAGGTTATTTCCGAAATAATGTACAACTGAAGGTAATTTACAGAGAAAAACAAAGAAAAAAGGAGAAAGGAGAAAAAAAAAAGAAAAAAAGTGCATGGCCGTGAGTAAGTACCCGGGGTACTTGCAGTCCGTCTAGGGCCTTAGCCGACTGCGCCATCGAGACATCGCGCGCGCTCTAATTGGACAGTTCGCGCTAAAATTGGACAGTTTGGGTTTGAACATGGATGTTATATAATTAATAATATGGATGCAAACATTTCTCGATTCTGATTGGTCGAGAGCAGTGCAATTACAAAAGTAATTTGCACTCCAAAAAAGTATTGCACTCAAATGAGTGCAGGTATTTAATGAAGCTGATTGGCTAAATAAACAATGGATTTTGCGAACGAGCCAATCAAATGCGCGCTAGCTGTCACGCCACTCGATCTGTTTCAGCCTTGTCAACAAGATGGGAGATCAATAGATGGCTTTGGATGGAGGGAGAAATTCGGTTCCTTTTCATGAAAATCATCTTCCGAAACCCTTGGAAAGCAAAATGTGAATTCCTTATGGACTTGAGCAAGACTTGTTTTAGTTTTCATTCTTTGTTATGGAAGGATATGAAGGGAAATCTTCGTTGACTGTGAATCTAGCGGCGGGAAATGCCAGCGATGAGGAAATGAACTAGAAGTTTACAAGAACACATGCGATACGGACAGTTTTCCGGATCAAATTCCTGTCAATCTTGGTTGTTTAGCTGTTACAAGAAAGGTGACAGTCATCTTTGTTGTGCCATCCTTAAGATATTGGTGGTTCTTGTTGCCAGAGCAACCAAATTAAAGGGTTGTGATGGTTATTTTGCTTTTTGACCTTCACTTTAAATTGGGAACATTTTAATGAACATTTTACCATGAAATATTCAAATATTAAGAGCGGCTGCCTGTAACTATCGAACATCGTCCGTCAGCTTGAAAAAAACGACCTCCATTTTATTTCATAATATATAGATTTAGCCACTGGCTAAAAGCGGAGCTCCCGGTTACATGTTTCCGTGAGAATAAAACATGGTTGTCATGGGTACATTGTTTGTCACTGTGGACTGGCTGTGTGGAAGACTATAACCTACCCAATGGAATGATTCTAACAAAGCACAAACATACCATAAAGAGAAAAGCTTTTATTTGTCAATATATTCATAAAAGATTCAAGAAAATACCCACCATGGAATGAGCAGAGAAATTCAGAAAAGTTGGTTGTCAATTTTGGTATCTGTATTTATCCTGCTTTGTATGTATTGGAAATTCCAATAGTAAGGGAAGGAATGGTAAGGGAAGGGCCATCCCAATTCGTGAGCTTTTCAGGGGAGGGACCATTTCCATTACATTAATGGTCCTTTTAAGAGCTACCACTTTATGAGTTACGGAATTGTTCTCGGAGGGCTTGGAACATAACATTACACAAAGGTGAGTGAAGAGTTGTACCTTTCCTAGTCGATCCCATGCACATTACATGGATGTTTCCCTAAAAGACGCATGAGAGGGCATTTTTTTTAATTGTGTGGTCCCAGAAAATATCCATACCCCTCCCTCTCGAAAGGTTGGTAAAAATACAGTACTTGTATGGAAAAGATCAGGTAAATTGATCCCCATCCCTCCAGAATTTCCATGGGGGAGGGGTATGGATATATTGTGGAACCACACTTTGCTGAAATTCCCAAAGAAAAAAAACTACCTACCCTATGTTCAAAACCATCATGTATGATGTATGGTTAATTTAGTTAACACAATGATGTAACAAAAGATTTTAACAAGCTGGAGATTTATATGGTGCAAATGAGGAGTCTTCAGTTCATGGAAATCTAGAGCAAGTAATATATTGTGATGCGATGCCATTACATAATTGTATTCTAATTCATGGATGGCAGGGGGGAGGAGGGGGGGGGGGGTAGCCCTTGCCCTTCCACTGTTTTCTGTAAAGTTTTCCATCTGATCTCTCATTGCCATACATAGTAGTCTTATGAACTTCAAAGTCTGTTCTGCAGTCCATGTAAAACTATTTATATAATTTTTGGCCTGTCCAAGAGCCATTTCTGGCTGCTGCTTTGTCGCTGAAATTGAAAGAGAAAAGCAATAAGTATGATGAAGCTTAAAGACAAATCTTCTATTTTCCAGTCTTAAATAATACCATGCATGGCTAATTGGTTACTATACATGTACATTTTAGTGATGAATTCATGAAATCAAGAATGAATGAAATGATTTCTAATTGTTTAGTCTATGATTGACTAATTCCATCTCGTTCAGTTTCGAGAGTGGTTTTCCTAGACCCGTGAAGACATATAATATTCAAAGTGTATTTGTCAAGACAGCACATTAGAGAACAAAGAAATTAGAGTGCATTAGTGCTAAGTATGCTATTTCACGGATTTATCAAAACCAGTTTACTGTATTTGGCACATCAGATATTAATATTAAGGAATGTTAAAGAGTGGAGGCCAAGAGGTGTCCATGGAGAAGAAGAACCGGGATGCTTGACATGGTAAAGGATGCAAATTGCATCACCACCGAAGAGACAGGAAATTCCAGAGGGGTGGGGGCAGGTCAATTACCTGATTTCTTCCATACAAGTACTGTATTTTCCTTTGGAAATATCAGATGGGTAGGGAGATCACATTTTCAACACCTGCTCTGTGTGTGTGTGTGTGGAGGGGAGGGGGGGGGGGGGTATTTTCTGGAAGCACACATTGAAAAAAGATTTGAAGCATTTCAATCTGTCATTTCAAGGGTAAAACAGTACTTGATGATTTGGTTGTTTTACATTTTTCCAAAGGTTATTTGTTTGACCTCTTTTTGCCAAAAAATACTTACATGACCAGAACCTAAATTCTAGATGCAATCACAAAAATCTTGGCAGTAATGTATGCTCAGTATAGATTGAGTTATATAATAATAAATAATAATTTATTGATTTATAGTGTGCTTTTTAACATATAATGATCAAAAGCGCATTACACGGTATCTAACTATTAATATAATCTAACTCACATATTATGTACAATTTAAAATATATATACAATAAAATATAGGGATAATGGTAGATACAAAGATAATGAATAATATAAAATACATAAATTATTAAAAAGTTATATTTAATATATTGACAATTCTGATAGCTCAAAATTGTTTTCTTTAAGATGTTCTAGGGCTTAATTTTTAAGCAGGAGCTGAAAAACTCTACTTAAAATTATACTTATGAGTTTGATAGGAATACAAGAAAATATTTGAGAGGTAATCTGGGATTCCTCCATTTTGGGTTTTGTACATCATCAATGCTAGCTGTTTGTCCCTCCTGGTCTCAAGATTGTCCCACTCCAGCTCATTAAGTAAATCTCTTGACCGTTTATCATAATTTGAGAAGGTCAAAACCCTGGCTGCCCTGTTTTGGAGTATCTGGAGGGTGTTTGCCATCCCTTTGCCACATGTCCCCCATACAGCACTACAGTAATGAAAATATGGCTGTATGAGGGAGTTAAAGTCCTGAATGGATGCAAATACAATGTTGTTGTTTCTGCATTCACTAAATTAACATGCTACCTATGCCAAAATGAATTTTTTTTATCCCAGTTGGGAAATTCACACATTCCCACTTGGATCTCAGATTTAACCTTCGATCCAACCTGAGTTTTCATTTAGGTCAGATATAAACACCTTGGATATCTTAAATAGTCCAGTCTGGTATTATCTTCCCTTCAGGGTCATACTACCTCCCAAACAGTTGGGATAACACAGGGGAGGAAGAGCACCCTAAAAAGTGGGGGTGCCGAACAGGCAAAAAATGAAGTGTGGATGTAATTTCTATTTTCCATGTTTTCACCTCACATATATTTTGATGAAAATATGTCACAATGTAATCTTAACCCCTACTGAGCCTAATGTCACAACAGAAACAAAAACAACAAACAAAAAGGTTCTTCTGTTCCTTTTCTTTTTTATGTGTAAATACAAAAAATATATAGTTTCAAAAGCTCAGCCCGCACTGCCCCCGGGTCCACAGCTATTAAGGATTACAGTTTAGTGTTTATCATTACCTGGGTACTAGTTTTATGTTACAGATGTACTGTACCAGTGTTATTATGATGCACAAAAAATAAGTGTTCAATAATAAAACTCAATTAGGGAAACCTTTGTTTTTTGGGCATAGAAACATTAATATGGAACAGAATAAAGTGTTTTGCCAAAAGCAAGGTGAATACAGTGGTGACCCACCCCTTTATTGCAGGAAGGAAGTTCAGAGAAAAGGGGTTTTTCATCAATAAGTACACTGCCACTCTGACAGTCTACAATCCAACATGGGTGCAAATAACAATAGGATTACCGTAGTTTTGTAATTAAGTTTTTGTTTTCTTGAGTTATAGATCAATTTCAGTTTTCTATTTCTTAGACATGTCAACTTGTGAAATGCAGAGAAGAGAGGCCTGTGGTAGCAGGAAAACAAAAACAAATGACATAATTTTCCCATCCTTACCGTGTTTTCTAGAAGGGGAAATCCAGAATGTCGAATTTTAGGCGAGGAAAACACGCATAACCCGCAGTTGTGAGAGGAAGTTGGCAGGTGTCAAAAATACTAGCTTGCCTTGAAGTCTTGTTTTTCTCTTCTAGTTTTCATTTTTGTGACATTCCTTCGCTTTCCAAAACATGTCACGACTCGGTCGTTCGGTCTTGGACTATTAATTAAATAAAGGTTTCTGTTCTGTTCTAAGTTAAGTCAAATCCTAAGTTACTCCTTTCCGATCCTGCCGATTCGCGAGTCGTCTCGGATTCAAACTATATCAAAATGCAATGTTCGATATACACAATGAACAGCGACGTTTACCTTTATTCCTGTGTGTAGAAACAACTTTAGTGTATCTTACCTGAACTCCCATCTCCCTATAAAGAAATTACAAAGTGAGTTTAAACAACTCGCAATGGCCGCCATTAAACTTAAGATTTAGACTCGTCTCCCGTCACACTTTTATTTCTCCTACTTATCAAACCGTATCGACTAACACTTAACTACCGTTATGTGGAAATCAAAACAAAGTTTTATTCAATTAACCAAGTAAGTAATCTAGCAAAGCAGTATTTGGGTAGTTCATGACTTTCATGTGGTCCAGGCTAGCTTCGCTCTAGAACAACAAATACGGCGACAGTCGACAACAATATTACAAAGTGAATAAAAACCCACCTTTTACGGTTCCTCCATGTACTTTTAGTCCCCAAAAAAGCCACTGTTCTATTATAAACGCCTCGTGTCCGCTAGACCACGACTGTAGTGTTTCATGTTTGTCACCCGTTTGTCATAGTTGGCTGCTCGCCGAATCTCGCCTCTCGGCTTTTCTTGTTGTCAACGAGAAGAACTCTTTTGACTTCTACATACACTTGTTGCTCCGAAATTTGCGTAGTACGATTCTGTTGGTTCTCACAGCCGCTCCCAAGTGTAGTTTCGTCTTCTGCATTGGCCACGAATCGAAGTAACTCAATATTATAAATCTTTCTCGGTTTCTTTCTTGGTTTCCTGTAGTGTGACGTCAGTATCGAGCGAGCAGCGCCCCCCTGACTACCTACCCCTCCCCCAGTCGCGTCGCTCGGCTCCATGTTGTGACGTCACCGGCGAGTGATCGACCACCCACCCCTCCCCAGTCATTCGGGTGTCACTCACTTGGCGGCGCCATGTTGTGACGTCATGCCAATCTGTGACGTCAGTCCTCACGACACGCACGGGAAAATGGCGGGAAATCTCGACGTCGAAAATTCACTCACATCCCTTTGCGACCTGTGATGCTTTGGGTACCCTGTGGGAATTCATACATGCGCTATTATTTGCGACGTTTGGACGCTTTTCCTTAGGTATGGTGCTCCGCTCTGCGGCCTTCGGCCGCAAAGGAGCTCCGCTAAAAAGAATCCCTTATGGGAGTATTATCGAAAACAGGTTTTAAAAGTTTTGAGAATTTTTTTTTTCGAGAAATTGAGTCATGTGTGATTTCGCCCGCACGCGGCCATGAGCGAGCCTCCAAATCGGTAAATTTCGCGAAGATTAATCGGCCCCGCAAAGCTAGAAAATTAAATATTTTCAAGCCGATTTTTCTATCTCGTAGAAGTAAGTTGTCCAATGTACTGACAAATAAAATTTCGTCTTCTCAATGGCTTGTCTTTTTTAGGCACATTAAAATACGCCCCTCAAATCGAATACCGTTTCCCTCGAATTTTACCCTAAATTCAACAGCCTATATTCCCACTGATGTGCATTTTTTTTAGATAAAATTGAGTTCTGAAGTCGCTTACCTTCATTTCTATCATATAAAAAAATTACTGGTGAACGGAAAATATAAACGTTTCGCGAGCGCGAAACGTCCGAGCCATTTTCACGAGGTTTTGAATTAATTAACGTCTTTGTTGAGCGCGCGCGATTAAGAAAAATATTTACAATTTCCTGCTCGATGTTGTTTGAGAATTTCGTAACCATTGTGCTATGAAAACTTACATGTTGTGCTACGTAAACTCGTAATTAGTTTTATTATTTGAGTTTTGGGACAATGTGACTAAGCTTGCGTGACAACTTTCGCTTAATAAATAGACTAAACTAAAAACTACGCCGCTAGTCAAAATCATTCAATGTTTGGTGTCCTATAATAACTTTTTCAATTTAAACGTACTATATAGTGATGCTATACTTGAATAGTTTGAAACTCCAAATTATATTCCTTTCCGTCTTTTAATTTAGAAAGCAATAAGTAAGTTATTCTTCCCACGCGAAACCTTTATTTAGAATAAGGTAAGTTGACAAACGTACTTGACAGGTTGAGATAAATTATAACTTCTCCTGTATTTGTTTTCTTTTTTTTCAACTTTTGAGGAACTTTTTTTCCTTTTTGAACGACTTTTTTCACATTTCACGTTTTAAACTCAATCTATGTAGTTGTAAGGACCCCAGCTTAGACATGCTTGTGCTGAGTAGGAACACCAAGCATACAATAAATTACCAATCAGTGTTGCAAAACGTCCTTGCAAGGTAGTGCAATAGTCTGTTAACGCAATAACGTGGTGCGGTGTTTTTATCCAGAGTGTTCGAGTCCGTTAGGAATGGTCAGCGGAAACATCACCTACCAGCAGCTGAGTGCCTCATCATTTTTGGATACTGGTCATGGTCCTTGGGCTGGACGCATAAATGGCAGCAGTGCGTGGTGCGCTAAAAACACTAAGCAAGGAGAATATTTCCAGGTAATGATTAAACGTGTAGCTATCCAAACGCTATAACTATGATATCATAGATATTTGAAGAACAGGTTGGGGAGGGATTAGGGGTGGAAAATCATTGGTGCAAGAATTTTGACACTTTTTTAGTACATTCCCTTGCAGGAAACTCTGACATGGATTTTATGTACCATGTAAACAATTGCCAATGTTAGGAAACCGTGTGAAAGGAAACTTGTAGAAATCATTGGGTAGTCATTGGGAATATCCGATTTAACAGGTCAAGGTGGGAAACTAAGAACTTACAGAAAATCACAGTCAATTTTAAATGCGAAAGTTATCTTGATGAAGCAGAAGTTAGTTAAACTCCCTGTAATTGCGTCTTGTCGATACAGCGGTGTATGCATTTCCTTATAGTCTCCAACGGGGATTTGACGTTGAACGGCCGAGTTATTTTCTTTCTCAGGTCTAGACTAGAGCGCGATATCACCCGCGGCGGTGACGCATCGAATATATCGAACTAGGCCACTTGTCACCAGAATGTGCAACGTGCGCACTAATTGGCTACTTCCCCAGAACTGAGGCTCGAGTAAGCAGGCGTTTTGAGGCCAGACCACATGATGCCCCTTAAAACGGCTACGGAGGAGGGGGAGTATTTGTCTCCCTATTGTTACAATTTTTGTATGTAGAACTTTTCTCTACTTCTTCATAGGTTGATTTCCAAGCTCCCAAACAGCTCACTAAGATATCCATCAAGGGCACAATTCTGTATCGTAAGAAGGCTTTCGTACGTGCCTTCACAGTCTCCTATGCTATGTACAAAAACAAGTGGCAGCAGTTAATGCAGAACGGAGCACCCAGGGTTAGTTAGCATATAGCTATTTCAGTGAATGGTGTCGGCTTTGTGAGCGCTCAAGCTTACGCACCAGGACGGGAAGGCGCAGTGTGGGTAGAACAAAATTTCTATTTTGAGTGATACCTCACTGGTCTAGCTGCTACATTTTACAAAACAAAGCTTTGTTCAAAGCTAGTACTATCCGGTAGTTAACTATAGTAACCCGCGTACTCAAACAGTGGGCCGATTTAGGACTTTTTACCCAGACAACTTTGCGACCGGGCCCGTACGGCTTACGACACGTTTTTTGAAATAGCTGTATAGCGTAAACATAGAAACAGTTGAAAACATTTAGAACCCAAAGATAGCTTTGGTGCTAATTATTCACAGTACAAAACATACCATGTTTCGAGGACAAAAAATCAAGTTGCTCCACGAGCATGCGCACAAACAAATCAAAGGAAAAACTGTTAGGATACGCGCGCAAATCGTTTTCCAAATATCTTCGTAATTTTAAAACGTATAGTTTGCAGCTCGAACTAGCGGTACACAGTTCAACTCATATTTGCATTTATTATATCCAATTTGAAATCACTAACAAATCCTGAAATCTGATTGGCTCTCAGCAGTGCGATTCGAGCACGAATCGCACCATTTGGCGAGTCCGAATCGCATCTTTTTTTCAGTCACACGTATGGAAAAAATTAACCAATCAGATTTCAGTATTAAAAAGCACTGACCAATTAGATTGCAGGAAAATAATGCCAGAGAAACAATGTTCCTCCTTTTTGGTGGGGAATCTCCCTCAAAAACAAAACTTTCATTATTTACAGTACCTTGAAGAAGAATTTGGCTTTCCCTCAGACAATTTTCAAGAGTTTGACATTAGTTTTCCGGACAATATTGATGGTTTTGAAACGAATAATCCAGCATGTCCGGCACCAAATCCCAATCCCGAGTCCAGCGAAAACCCACGAGGCTCACAGGAGAATGGAAATACCATACAAAATTGAGAAAAATACTCCAGCACTTGAAAGTATATTAAACGTAATTGCTCCAAGTTTATCTGCTGTTGATTGTCTTGTCTTCTTTCCTGGGGTTTCAGAGCCCCTTCCCTTAGGACGAGTCAGATGAGTGATAACAAGATTTATACCGGAAAAAGGCTCTTAAAACCTAGAAAAGAAGACAAGATAATCACCAAGCAATTACCTTTTAATATGATTTCTAGTGTCAAAAAGTGACCTTTCACTCTCTCCTGTCAGCTCGTTTCGCCATCTTGAAAATCAGGATAGCTATTTCAGGATTTTGAGTAAATGGCATGGCAGTCGGCGAGGTTAAAACTTTAGTATAGTCGGTAGAGGGGGTTCACGAGCACCCCGCGGAACTAGAGTCCTAGAGCAGATTTCGTATGACTGTGAAAAGTACCGTGACAAAGTTGTTCCGCGCCGCGACCGTGACCGTACCGCGACTGCGCGATTTCATTGGTGATTTAATTCCATTTACAGCAAACCAGGTTCCGTACCGCCACCGCGACCGTACCGCGCCGCGCCGTACCGCGGCACTTTTCACAGTCATACCAAATCTGCTCTAGTAACGAGACATACTTTTTGGGAATCCTTAGGATGTCTAGAAACTGGTTTAAGACGTTAACAGCTCGGAAAAGTGTCCCACGGCCCTATTTTGTGACATTTTTGTTATTTAATTACATTATTTTGCTATTCATTAGGCATTATTATGGACTGTAGCGCTGTCCAGAAAAGCATCCCAGTCTTACCACTTTTGCTGTTTTAGCGTCATTAATAGACTGAATACAAATTTACAATTTACATGCCCGTTTTATACATGTTACGTTCCTTACTGATAGATATTTCTAAGACCCTGTCAGCCTTTGTATTCCTATTAGAGTTTTTCTGTATCCTCTGTGCTAAGGTGTGAAAGACAGAGGGTCTGTGCTATTATGCAAATGCATCGATCTTTGGTTCGCTTAATTGCGGTGAACTATTGTGATCACTCGTGCATAATGTCTAGGAAGCCGTGCGAAAGTCACACTACGACGAAGACTCGTTCTGTTTTTCCTCTTCTTCCGTTTTGTCGGCATTGGTTTGCACTATAAAATATGACCAAAGACAAAGATGATGACCCGGATTATTTGGAGTTTCTAAACCAGGAGTATTCTGCAGGTATGTAAGCTCGACAATTTCTTGCGAATATGCAAATTGTTTTCATCTGCGAGTTGTATCGACTTTCACAAACATTCACAACCGGCAATTAATACATCGTTTACAATTATTTGTACGCCTTATCGGCAGTAAATAAATCTCGCCTATAACTTGATTATACTAATTATCCGAAACATTCAATCTTTGTGTAAGAAAAAATGAGAAAAAAAAGTACCTCTAGAAAACGGTGGCGCAACAATGTGGCTTCCGCATCAAACCACACACCGCTTAAAAAAAAACACGGCACCATAACACGCGGTAAATTTCCCTGGACCTGGACTCGTTTATAGATTTGATAAGCCAAATTGTAGTGCGCTAGGCGACGCAGATGTTCCCCACCGCCGCCGAGGAAGTAACCAAAGTACGGAAAAGACAAGGCACTACCAATGGACGAGCTACATGCCAATGCCGACTTACTGATGAATATCGGGCTGCAGACCGCGCAACTGCACATGGCAATGTTTGGCGCAAAAGCGCCAAACAGCAATAGGCGTCTCACTTTCAAGCGGATCCCAAAGTGACTAGACATCACTAGACTCTATTATTCAGGGTGCGTTTCTTTGGGAAAATCCGGATTCGGATTCTTGAATCCAAAAACGGATTTTTCGCTTCTTTTGAGAAATCCAAAAAAGGATTCTGAATCCAACGAATCCACTGTCGTCGTGGATTCAGGAGATTCAATCCAAATCCGGATTCGACGGATTCTGAATCCTTGCGTTTCTTTGCGAAAGGATTCGAAAAGAATACTTTGGGTTAGTGGCTAGCTATCATCACGCGTGCGTCCTTCGCTTGCGAGAGGGTCGTCCAGCGACTGTTACCATGGTAAAAATCCTTTTTCGGATTCAGCGTTTCTTTCGTTCTACAAAATTTCATGAAATTTTACGTCGAATCTGAATCCGGATTTTCCCAAAGAAACGCACCCTCAGTTCCCGGGTCTAATTATCAGCCGTAGCGAATTAGAACAAGAGAACATCCGATGTCATCTTTTTTTTGTTTGTTTTTTGTTTTGCTTTTGGCTTATGAACCGGAGGCTGAACGTAGGATTGAAAGTCATGTTCCTGTTTAGTTGAAGGGCGCGGACAAAATATGTACCCGCCACCGTGACAAGACACTTTTCTCTATTTCCTATAAATTAATGATAAACAATTTTCATATTTTTCATAAACACGCAAACTGCCTCTCTGCCCGCTCTTCCAGGAACGCTGCGATAAATTTGAATATCTCCTATGCGATGTACTCTCGCTCGTCCCAATTCTATGTTAGCGCGGTTGCGCGCGAGGCACAAGTACCGCCCTGTTGGATGCCTGAATGGCGTCACAAGTTGTTCGATAGCAGGGTATCAGATCTGCTAGTATATAAGCAACTCGGGGAAAGGGAGCTGCCGTTCGAAGCCCATCGGAGGTAGACGCTTGAATGTCTCCGCATCAGTTGCGTGCCCAGGAAAACCTCCTCTCCCCAACATGAAATAACCGTTATGCAGTCGCAAAAGAAATTCGCACCCCCTCTGTTGAGGATCTCTGGATTTCCTGGGTGGGTGGTCAAAATGAAGCTCGGTATTCCAGGGTGGTTGGTCAAAGTAGAGCTTGGAATTCCAGGGTCTAGGGATGGTCATGAGAAAATCACTGGAATTCCAGGGTGGGTGGTTTAAATTACTACCGAAATCACTAAACTGTCGGCACCCTCGAAATTCGATCGATCGTTTGTCAGTTTCGGTTCGTTCGCCTGGCTGTTTTGATTGATCGAGATGGTCACGTGACATTTAAATTTGCATCAAACAATGGAAAAAGCGTGTCATGTGATCATCTCGATCGATCAAAACGGCCAGACGAGCGAACTGAAATTGACAAACGATCGATCGAATTTTCGAGGGTGCCGACAGATTTCGGTAGTAAAAAACCAAGGGTGGGTAGCTGTGCCTGGGGTCCTCAACAGGGGGCCGGGTGCGGATCTCGCCTGTAGAACAATCGCTGCAACTCACCCTGGGGGCGGATTATTTGAATTGCAAAAGTGCGATCGCCCCAACTTTTCAAATTCGTTTCTCTTCCTTTGCCATCCCGGCATTTTCGTCCATCCATCCCACGTACCCCAATAGGGATGATCGTGTAGATTATAACTGATTGATATGACAATTGCTGGCTGAGCGCTGTTAGTGTCTGGTAATTCCTTAGCCACAACAAACAGGGTAAAATCATGTAATCAGAGCGAATATGGCCTTTTGCGTCTTACGCGACTTCTGGGATTAATTGGGTCCCGTACGCGCGCCTCAACATCCATTCCAATTCGTTGTATAATTCGCTATAAGCTTCCCGGTGTGTCTCTTGTCAAGAGCCGAAAATTGCCAAGGCGAGCAACTAGCATATTCCAGACACTGCCGAATTCTCCCTGCATTCCCGTCTAACTTCGACTTAAAATAATGTGCACAGGCAGGCTGAGTTGTGCAGGGAGACGAATAACACGCTGTATGGCTTAGGACCAAACTATGTATCTGTGGCGCAGGTGGAGGAGGGACATTTCGGTGGATGATATTGAAGTATTCCACAAGAAGACAGAGTATCGAAAAAGAAAAGTAGGAACTGGTGGAATCATGTTGTTTTGCTATCGCGCCGTCATTAGATAATGAATTGCTTGAAAATTTGATTAACATGTGTTACACCCAATTAGCTCCATTGAAAATATGTTAATGTGCTCAGTCGCTGAATCACAGAGGCCTTTGAAAAACAGAGGATACAGAAAAATTCTAATTAGGAAATACCAAAACGATATGCGTATGTGACGAGGAAAGGCTGAGACCGCGATTCAATATGTCTTCATGTGATCAAAGTATTCCTAACATCGTAAAAATACAGATTTAGAATCTAGAGCTTTTCTAAAAAGTTCTACAGTCTATGAAATTGCCTCACTGAAAAACTAAAGAATCTCATTAGATAACAATAGAATATAATTTAAAAAAAAACAAAAATCTGGCAAAATAGGGCCGTGGGACACTTTCTCGAGAAACATCTAAAACCAGTCTATAGACATCTTAAGGAATCCACAAAAGTAAGTCTCTTCTCTACTAGATCCTGGGAGTGCTCGTGGACCCCATCTACCGACTAGACTAATACTCAAGCACTAGAGATAATATATTAAAATGTGATTGCTCCTTATTTATCTGATGATTGTATGAAATCTAGTGTTGTTCTCTCTCGTCTGACTCGTCCCAACGAACCCACTCGTATTTATTCGATCAAAGCGCGCGCTCTGATTGGCTCTATCATGGTCACGTGCGGGCTACATTGAAAATTGTTGCCCGCGCGGGAGACGTCGCTAGTCGCTAGCGAGAAATTTCGGCGGACTATTATATTTTTACACCGAAATTTCGTTTTGCTATATAATAAAACACTTACTGACTGCATCCTCGGGAAACAGCGAGTTTTGTTTTCTCTCGAACCTCGATGTTATCGAGATTCTCGGGAAAACAAAACTCGCTGTTTCCCTCGGGAGCAGTAATTAAGTGTATAGGATTCCATGCCGAAAGGTCTCTTTAACGCCAAAAAAGAAGACAAAATAATCACCAGCAGATTAACAAGCAGCAATTACGTTTCAATTTGGAAAGTGCTGGAGTATTTTTCTCAAAACGTATCCATTTTGTATGTTTCTTCTATGCTCCTATGAGCCTCGTTGGTTATCCTGGACTCGGGACTGGGATTTAGTGCCGGATATGCTGAATTATTCGCTTCAAAACCATCAATATTGTCCGGAAAACGGATGTCAAACTCTTGAAAATTGTCTGAGGAAAAGTCAAAATCTTCTTCAAGGTATGTAAAAATGAAAAAAAAAAAAAAAATTAGTGTGATTTTTGTTTTCAAGCAAAAGGAGAAAGGAGAGATTCCACACACAAAATGCAGGAAAGTTGTTTTTCTGCCATTATGTTCCTGCAATCTGATTGGTCAGTGCCTTTTAATACTGAAACCTGATTAGTTAAATTTTTCTAGTGTTATACATTCTGATTGGTTTGAATCGCATTGCTGAGAGGCAATCAGATTTCAGGATTTGCTAGTGATTTCTAAATGGATATAATATATTATATTATTTTCCATATATTTTTCCTCATGTAAATCACATTCTTGTTGATATTTTTGTTTATATTCAACATAGTACTACTTTGCGAAGATTATGTATCAAGGAGAAACATAATAATAGAGAATGAACATCCCAACTGAAACCACACCTACTTTAATCTTTTAAAGGTCTTCTCGGCTAACTGGGAGTCCAACAGAATAATGACGTCATCAGTGGATCCTCCAATTTCTGTTCAGTATATACGGCTTTATCCTACACGCTGGTATTTCAAGATCTGTGCACAGTTTGAGTTTTATGGCTGCTCTTTCGGTAAGTCCATAATAGCGGAGTTCCCGCGGGCACCTAACGTAGGCTACATGCAGGAGGAAAGGAAGCAACGTATGTGCATCGACCTGTTTTGACATGGACTTCGGGTTCTTGCGTTCGTCCGGCGTCATACAGGCAACCCACCAGTTGTATTGTTTAGCTATAAAAAGGTATATATCTCGGGAACGTATGAACCTCAGACAACCAAACTTAGGTGAAATATCTAAGTGACAAGGGAGACAAGAGTAGTATAGTAGGTATGGAATGACCAGTTTTTCTTTGCAGAGGAATACTAATTTTGCGGCGAAATATATAATCAGCTTTGGGTTGAGTTAATGAGACTACAAGATAGTAAGAGGCTGTCCGCCTAAGAGCGGTCCTTTTTCGCATCAGAAAATAAAAATTCCTAATAATTTGTGCTTAGTTTATTGAAAGATACATAAAAGTTAATGATACGACCTGACAGCTTTGCAATAGAACAAAAAGAACTAGCGGATTAATTACCTGGCTTAACTGCAACAATGGGACTAAGCGAAATTTACCTAAATAAAATGCTTATGGTTATTAACACCGCAAATTAAGATATTACTTATGAAAAGCCCTATTCGTGCCTAGCTCAAAGGTCACGTCTTGTTTACTTATTGATCTCTCATTGTGTCCCTTTCCAATGGGATGCCGGTATTTTGCGCTGTCAATCATTATATCTATCTGTTGTGTCCGATGCTTATTCCACTTCTAGTATGTTCTTGCGAGCGACTACATTCTCTAAATTCTACACTAAAAATCACAGCTTATCCAACGGAATCTTTGCCTCATACTCGCACATGATCATCTTGGTCATATTCTCCGCGTCTAAGTTAGTATCATTTAACAAATAAAACACAGTTCCCGTGACTGCACAGGCTTATGCAAACCGAGATGTGGTTGGGAGAATTCGAGAGCAGATCAGTGGAAACACGAGCCGCAGGCGAGTGTTTGCACCTGCTCGAGAATTCTCCAAACCACATCGAGGTTTGCATAAGCATGTGCGGTCACGGGAACTGTGTTTTATTTGTTTTATAAAATAAAACAAATAAAACAAAAATAAAATGCGCGTAGAATATATATAGTAAGGTTTTGAAGCGGATGAGACTCTAAATTCTCCATACAGATGAAAAGGCTGCATCAGCCAATCAGAGCGCTTCTTCTATCGCATGATTTGTCAATCTCTGATCTCTCTGATCGGACTGCAAGTTTTCCGAGATAGCGGCAAGCGAAGTGGTTTTAAAATGACAGTCGTGGCTTTAATGGAGCCTATCTTCCATTCAAAATACAAAATAATTATGAAGCTGAAACAAAATCTCTCCCGAGCAAGAACTTGCATATTTGGCAGCGGAACTGTTGATGCGAAGCGAAGAGCGAATTTGAACGCTTTATTTACCGCAAACATGGCAAAGAAGAAAGGAATCCATTTGCACCTATTTGCACCTTCTGGGCTTCTCAAACATTTAATACTCGAGGATCCAGAGGCAGAATTAGTTAAGATTTACAAAACGAGACTGCCGAACTGACTTGTGACTGTCGAACTGTGCCGAACTCAGCTCAGGTAAAGAAGCGAAAACAATGTTATTTTACGAGTCTCATGCTTTATGTGAATTCAGTGTGCTTTGTCAAATGTCTACCCACGTAATATTAACTTCTCAATAAATGTTTTTGCCTAAAACATGTTACTTTTTTCTAAAAGTAAAACTTGTGAAATTACCGGCTCGCCAATCACTCAAGTGTTACGTCACAACCATGTTGGCACAGGGAAATGCAAACATGGCTCTAAAGCCAATCAGTGCGCGCGTACTATCTAAATTATTTTAGAAAATAACACCTATGTTGTATTGTGAATGTGCGCATTCTGATTGGTTAAAAAGCGTGTTTGTAAGAGACCTGAGAAACACGATTGTCACGCAACGCTGTCGCGCGTGTGTATGTTATTTTCTAAAAGCAATAAAAATACTTTCTGCGTGCTTCTGGTTTCTTACAAACACTCGGGGAATGTTGGTCGAACTGATAAAACTTGAAAGACACGAGCCGCTCCCAACATCCCCCTAGTGTTTGTAAGAAAGCAGAGAGCACGCGGAAAGTACTTTTATTGCTTAATTATAAACGCAAATATGCCGCCCGTTCGTAAAGAAGCAATCGCCACGTCGCGAGCAGATCGACAACAGATAACACTCTACTGGACGTTTTGACCGTCCCGGAATTACGAAACCTTTGCCAACAGCAAGGCCCAGTTTTGCTTGAAACGAATGCAAAATGACAATTAAGAATACAGTACGAGCTAGTACGATTAGCTTTTTGCCCGACTTTTACTTAAAATTAATGTTTTAAGTCAACTATTTTTGGCAAAAATGAGACGGAAAATATCGATGGCAGATCCTTAAAGCTAAAGGAAGTCAGAAAATATAAAACGAAGTAACCACAACAGATATTTCTAAGTCATTTCCGGGCCGATTCCGGACTATCTACTTGCCGTTTGGTTAGAGAAGGAATATATAATAATTTGAACACGTCTTATTAGAGTTTGCCTGACTGGCAGATTGGTACGATTCTCGCCTACAGAGCGAAAGGTCGCGGGTTCGAGACCCACGAGTGACAGGGCATGTAATTTTTTTTTCATTCAAACATTCTTTTTAAATACCGTTTATTATTTTTTCTCGTCCATTACCTAATCCTACAAGCGATTTAGCGAAAATATGTTTCAATAATTGCATTATTTGTGAAAAATAAAATGATATTTTATTGCGCTATTCGCATTGGTAACCGAGCCTTCTGGTGACATTTTTGCGAACTAGAAAACCTTTCTCCTTCCACAAATTAAGGAATTTTGCAATTTTTTCGATATCACATCCAATATACGGAGATTTTCCAAAATGTCACGTATGGATTTCGCAAACTAACGTAAAATACAATTGTTATTGCCAAAAACAGAGTTCGAGAGACACCTTTTTTGTCGCTATTTCCTTATTTTTATCTGATCGTAAAAAGCATACGTGAGTCTGTGGGTATGGCGGTAGTTGAAATGTAAACATCACAAAAATGCGATTTATTGCAAGTATGGGGAACGAGAAGCATTTCTTCTGTAGCAATGACGTCACGATGACGTCACGTGATGACGTCATTGAAATTGACATTTCGTTCGATCCGAAGTTAGTTCTGAAAAGTTCAAAGATTTTCATTGAAAGGTGATTGTTTTACAGGACTTTTAATTTTCCCTAGCAACGGTTCAAAAAAATGTCACGTATGGATTTCGCAAACTAACGTAAAATACAATTGTTATTGCCAAAAACAGAGTTCGAGAGACACCTTTTTTGTCGCTTTTTCCTTATTTTTATCTGATCGTAAAAAGCATACGTGAGTCTGTGGGTATGGCGGTAGTTGAAATGTAAACATCACAAAAATGCGATTTATTGCAAGTATGGGGAACGAGAAGCATTTCTTCTGTAGCAATGACGTCACGATGACGTCACGTGATGACGTCATTGAAATTGACATTTCGTTCGATCCGAAGTTAGTTCTGAAAAGTTCAAAGATTTTCATTGAAAGGTGATTGTTTTACAGGACTTTTAATTTTCCCTAGCAACGGTTCAAAAAAATGTCACGTATGGATTTCGCAAACTAACGTAAAATACAATTGTTATTGCCAAAAACAGAGTTCGAGAGACACCTTTTTTGTCGCTATTTCCTTATTTTTATCTGATCGTAAAAAGCATACGTGAGTCTGTGGGTATGGCGGTAGTTGAAATGTAAACATCACAAAAATGCGATTTATTGCAAGTATGGGGAACGAGAAGCATTTCTTCTGTAGCAATGACGTCACGATGACGTCACGTGATGACGTCATTGAAATTGACATTTCGTTCGATCCGAAGTTAGTTCTGAAAAGTTCAAAGATTTTCATTGAAAGGTGATTGTTTTACAGGACTTTTAATTTTCCCTAGCAACGGTTCAAAAAAATGTCACGTATGGATTTCGCAAACTAACGTAAAATACAATTGTTATTGCCAAAAACAGAGTTCGAGAGACACCTTTTTTGTCGCTATTTCCTTATTTTTATCTGATCGTAAAAAGCATACGTGAGTCTGTGGGTATGGCGGTAGTTGAAATGTAAACATCACAAAAATGCGATTTATTGCAAGTATGGGGAACGAGAAGCATTTCTTCTGTAGCAATGACGTCACGATGACGTCACGTGATGACGTCATTGAAATTGACATTTCGTTCGATCCGAAGTTAGTTCTGAAAAGTTCAAAGATTTTCATTGAAAGGTGATTGTTTTACAGGACTTTTAATTTTCCCTAGCAACGGTTCAAAAAGATAGGTAAACGTTAAGGGGTCCAACAGAAAGCCCCCTTATTATTTATCAATCTGGTAAGCCATCAACAAAACAAGACCTTACATCAGAATTGTTTTTAGAAAAAAATAAAATAACAAATATCCGCGGCAAAAAGTGTCGCTTGAAAGCACCATTTCTTGACAGTATTTCATTTCTTATCCATGTTATCCAGCAGTGTTCCTGTAGCCAACTCGCATGAATGCATCTTTCTTCTTATGCGTTTCTCCCTAGACATATATAGATGCGCAGCGGCATGTTTGTGGAGGGTGTTTACTTTGCAATATTTTTTTAATTAGTGTACCTTTTTAAGTGTACAATTTGTTCACCGATAAATGGGTTATGTCACGGTTTTTCCATGCATGATTTTTTTCCGGCCCGAAATCTGTTTTCGAACACATCCACCCTTGTCAGCCCTCCCAAGTAAAAACATCGGCCACTAAGCTCACCTAATAGCGGGTCTGAAACTAAATTATGTAACAAGCCAACTTCTGATTGTCCGTTGTGACCACAGCATGTCCTGCTTGCAAGCGGTAGAAGGTGCCTTTTTCGCGGAAAACTCGGGTTTTCCTGTATCGCTGACCCCATTTTTGAGGGCTTCGATAACTAAAAAAAAACATTCTCAGTCATGTGATTGTTTTAAAATTAATTTATGTATTGATAGGAAAGTGCGGTGCCAATAAAATGCTCTCCATATCTATCTTTCTATGTGGAGTTGTTTTTCGCGGAAAAGGGGTGGTATCAGTCGTCACGACTAGGAATGAAACATTTAGAAATGCTGTACTTGACTGCCAGGAATCGATCCTAGGTAATTACTAGCCATGTCATACCAATATCGGGAGTTGCAATTTCCATTCAAATTCAGTTCTTACAACAAAATGGTTTTTCCTTTCCTTTTACCGCGGATATTTTTTATTTTATTTCATTCTAAAAAAATTGGAACGCGGAAAAGAGTAGGTCATTATGATCAGATCGATCTGATAAATACAGAGCGAGAGCGAAGAAGAAAGCCATTTCATGGAATAAATTAGCGATTTTTTCGTATTGTTCACCTACTTCGAAAGATGACCAAAAACTCGTCTAAATTGATTAGCACGCCAAAAAAACAGTATACTGATAATATAAAGGTTCTAATTATTATCATTTATCATCACCTTTATCAAGACCTCTTGTGATATCATTATTTTTTTTTTTTAACTGCGCCCTTTCGTGAAGGTATTGTTGTGGTCACGCAATATGACATATCACATGACATGACACTTGAGCCAAAACGTGTGTGAACTATTCACTACAACGTGGGAATCGCGTTGCTTTTCCTGATTCTCCATAGAAAGTCAGCTCAGGAATTCAACTCTAAGGAAGAAAAGTATTCTTTCTTCTTAGGAGGGTTTAGAAGTGGCTCAATTTCCATAAAATGTGCAGAATAGCCAGGAGATCGGTCGGTGATATAATCCCGAGTTTTACTTTGTGTCTTGGGGAAAAATGCTCGAAGAACTCAGGTATATTAAGGCATGGGTGTTTTTCAAAAAAATGCGAAAAATACTGAAAAAAATTCTCTAGGGTATACAAAATGTCTTCTGTAGAATGTTTTTCGTTAAGGTTGGTACACCCAGTGAGACGTTTCGTTTGATGTATTTGGTTACCATGCCAACGGGTTGCGTGACTTGTAAGAGCGTGACAAAGGCACAATTTTCTTTCAGGGCTCTGCATTCGATGGGTGTCATACCAATGGTTTCCCAATGGGTCTCATTATGACCAGTGTCGGGCGTATATTACCATTCCAACGAGGATGGGTGTCCAAGTTATCCACATTTTAAGAAAAGGAGAGGTATCACATTACATCATCACAAATAAAGCTATCCTAAAAAACATTTCCAGCCATCCTCGTTGGATCAATAATCTACACTATACAACAAACACTACAATGCACTCTGGGGAATGATTTCACTTATCCCCATTGAATGCAGAGGCCATTTTCCTAGAAATTAAACTTAAGGTCAGAGGTCATACATTTGTTGCCATAGAGACCAACATTGGTGAAAATGATTGAGAATGACCAAAGGTATCAAACTGTAGATTGCGTGGATCCCTCAGAGGCATTGGTTTAGAGATGGACCACCCCCCTCAGTTTTACGTCCGCCATTTTGGATTGGGCTTCCGCCCAGGCCTTAAGTTACCTGAGAAGCTGAATAAGTATGCCTGGACGTCCTCTATCGGCTCAGAATGAAACAATACCAGCGTTATGAGAGGGTTTGTTCACCGTGGTTTCGGCGATTTGCGACCAGGTATGTACATGTTTTTGTAGTTCGTGACCTCCAGTTCCTGGAAATCGTAGCGGTATTTTAGCGCTCAGCAGGGGTTGAATTCCGGGTCATAGAACTTCGCGATTTTGATTGCCACAAAATTTTATTTGATAAATTAAAGGCAGAAACATTGCTCTTTCTAACCAATATTTCGACAATTCCAGGTTTCATCGGAGAATATACGCCCCCAGTTTGGGCCTTAGGAAAAAACGAAAAAATGTTTTAAAATCGCTAAAGTATTTATCTTTCATCGGAAAGAGTTCTAAAACCACTCAATCGGAAGCTATATATCTTATCTACAAGGATATTAACTGTTTTTTTTGGCGTGCTAATCAATTTTTAGACGAGTTTTTGGTCATCTTTCGAAGTAGGTGAACAATACGAAAAAATCACTAATTTATTCCATGAAATGGATTTCTTCTTCACTCCCGCTCTGTATTTATCAGATCGATCTGATCATAATGACCTAGCTTCTGACTAAATTTGAAGGATTTGAAATTTTGCATTCTGAAGCCAATAGGAGATATTTACAGACGGACGCTCTTAGGCACGAACTCATCGCGCCGCCAGGCAGCCAAAATTCTCCGGAACGGAAACGAGCAGGGAAATGGGAACGAGTTGGACGCGGGGGACCGGGCATTTTGTTTGGGTAGCAGCGCGCGAAACAAAAACAGGCGCAAAAGTTAGTGGACAACAACAACGAAAGAGGAGACATCTTTTCACTCGCTTTTCTCGAAAATAATGGTTAAAAGATTACCCGCCGCAATTTTGAAGGCTCTGTCGTCCACCCAAAACAAAATGCCCAGTCCCCCGCGTCCAACTCGTTCCCACTTCCCTGCTCGTTTCCGTTCCGGAGAATTTAGGCCGACTGAAAGATTGAATTTCAAGGAAATCGAGAGGCGCCTCGTAACAAAGCGAACGCGGTGTTTGCAAATTATACTTACACAGCAGAATTGACTTACATTTCAATAGTCAGAAACTTGAATATTAGAGAATTAGGTTAAAATTGTATCTCTATTTATATCTCGTTTATCTCTAGTCTGCTGATCCCAACAAACTCGCGATCGACAAATATTTTCTTAAGTCCCATTAGTCTCAGAGGTTTTCTGTTCATGCCCCCGATCCTCTGGAACCAACTGCCACTGAAAAAGACAGCGACGGAACTCTCCTGAAAGACGCCATGAGCATTAACCACCGCTGGATGGAGCATTTCAGAGAGCTCCTGAACCGCGATTCCCCTGTCGACGAGACAGTTTATGAAGAGATCGAGCAGCTACCTATCAATCTCGAGCTTGGCAGGGAATCCAGTCCCGCCGAGATACGAACAGCTATAGCCCAGATGAAAAATGGTAAAGCTCCAGGCGTCGATGGAATACCAGAAGAAGTATTCAAGCACGGAGGGATTGAGATAGAGTGTTGCATCCACAAGCTCATCCTTCTTATCTGGGAAAAAGAGGAACTAGCGCCGGACCTACGAGACGGGGATATTTTCAAAGTCTTCAAGAAAGGTGACAAATCAGAGTGTGGTAATAACCGTGGCATCTCACTGCTTGCCATCGCAGGCAAGGTAATCACTCGAGTCTTGGCGAACAGACTTCACCCACATGCCGAAACGTTCCTTCCGGAGTCCCAGTGTGGCTTTCGCACCAACAGAGGAACGATGGATATGATCTTCTCGGCTAGGCAACTTCAAGAAAAGTGTCGCGAGCAACATCAACCACTATACATGATCTTCATTGACCTATCTAAGGCCTTCAACTCTGTCAATCGCGAAGCCCTGTGGAGGATCCTAGCCAAGTACGGCTGCCCTGAGAAATTCGTCAACATTCTCAAACTTCTCCATGAAGGCATGGTTGCAAGAGTCTTTGACGGCTGCTCCAACAGCGAACCATTTAAGGTGCGGACCGGTGTTAAGCAAAGCTGCGTGATTGCGCCCACTCTTTTCTCCATCTTCATATCAGTAATCTTTCAGTTGATGAAAGACAAACTTCCTGAAGGAGTTGCAGTCACCTACCGGCTAGATGGGGGCCTTTTCAACCTAAAAAGGTTGAAAGCAAAATACCAATACTTGCACAACTTCCGTCATCGAGCTTCAATACGCTGACGACAACTGTGTCGGTGCCAGCTCTGAGGAGAGCCTCCAGGCTGTCCTGAACGCGTTTGGGCATCCTTGCCAACGACTAGGCCTGTCTTTCAATGTGAAAAAGACCGAGATTCTCTACCAACCTGCTCCGGGTCGAGCAAATATCCCCCCTTCCTTTAAGATCAGTGAATCTGTCGTGGAGAATGTGGAATCTTTCCATACCTTGGCAGCTTCCTCTCTATCAAAGCAAACATCGATGATGAGATCCAGCATCGTCTATGGGCCGCCAGCCATGCCTATGGAAGAATGCGCGAGAGGGTCTTCGAGGAGAGAGGCATACAAACTGACACCAAGGTGAAGATCTACAAGGCGGTGGTGCTACCTTCCCTCCTCTATGGCTCGGAATCCTGGACCACCTATAGGCGTCACTCAAAAATCCTTGAGAAGTATCAGCAGCGCTGTCTGCGTCGCATTCTAGGCATTGGTTGGATGGATCACCGAAAAAATAACAGCGTC
The DNA here is from genome assembly GCA_033964015.1 of Scolanthus callimorphus. NCBI lineage: Eukaryota > Metazoa > Cnidaria > Anthozoa > Actiniaria > Edwardsiidae > Scolanthus > Scolanthus callimorphus. The sequence continues at coordinate 30,105,033 of CM066914.1, read as the reverse complement.
CTAGAAGAAGCCAACTGCTCAAGCGTAGAGGCCATGGTTGTTCATAACCAACTCCGCTGCTCTAGGCATGTTCTCAGAATAGACAAAATGCGTCTTCCAAAGCAAATTCTGTACGGCGAGCTCAACTCTGAAACAAGATCACAAGGTGGCCAGAGAAAGCGCTTCAAAGACAACCTCAAAGCAAATCTTAAAGCCTGTAAGATTAGCCCAGAATCTTGGGAAGAGATTGCCTTGGACCGGTCGCGGTTGAGAAGTACGACTCACGAGGGCGTCGTCTCCCTTGAGTCGATCAGGCGCCGCAGGAACGAGGAGAAGCGCCGAATCCGTAAGGAACGTGAAAGAGCCCCTCCTCTGGCGACCTCATCATTTATCTGCCCGTCCTGCCAGCGACCCTGTGCCTTCCGCATAGACCTTATTAGCGTCCAGAGGGTGCACAAATGAACTCTACGGACACTCCTACTCGTTTTCGAGGGATTTCTGATGATGAGAAAAACAATATTTTGGGAAAGGATGAACCTCAGAAAACCAGGGGTACAACTGCATGGTCACGTGGTATGACGTAATCGATGACGTCATCATAGGTAAAAGAATATATCTCGGAAACGGATGAAACTCGGACAACCAAACTTGGGTGAAGTTGTTTAAGTGGTAAGGTGGGTGCAACTGCGTGGTCACGTGGTATGACATCATCGATAACGTCATGAGAGGAGATAAAGAATATATCTCGGGAAGGGATGAACCTCAGACAACCGAATTTGGGTGAAGTTGCCTAAGTGGCAAGGGGGATGTCACTGCGTGGTCACGTGGTATGAATGACATCATCGATAACGTCATCATAGGCGATATAGAGTATATCCCAGGAATGGTTGAACCTCAGACATCCAAACTTGGGTGAAGTTGCCTAAGTGGCAAGGGAGATGTAACTACATGGTCACGTGGTATGACGTCATCGATGACGTCATCATAGGAGAAAAATAATATATCTTTGGAAGGGATAAACCTCAGACAGCCAAACTTGGGTGAAGTTATCAAATGAGAAAAGGTTTATATTTTGGAAGGGACGAACCTCAGACATACAAACTTGGGTAAAATTATAGCGGCGCTCCCGTGCGGCGCGAAGCGCAGCACGAGCGGAGCACCACAGGTAAAAGAATAACGTATACAGTAACCCATAGAGTTCATTTTGAACGTCACGGGCATTGTGGTTCATTTTGATGACGTCATTGATGACGTAAGGGCACGTGACTTTGGTGTAGATTTCCGCTTATGGGGGAGATATGATTTTTTTCTAAAACTCTAAAATAACCAAACTTGGGTAGTGTTGTCTAGGTCACCAGAGCAGTGAAATATAGTGGTCACGTGATGAGACGTCATCGATGACGTCTTCTATGCTTGAAAAATTAATATCTCGTGAAAGGGAGACTCTAAAACAACCAAACTTGGGTAGTGTTGTCTAGGTCACCAGAGCAGTGAAATAGTGGCCACGTGATGTGACGTCATCGATGACGTCATCTATGCTTGAAAAATTAATATCACGTGGGGGAGACTCTTAAACAACCGAACTTGGGTAGTGTTGTCTAGGTCACCAGAGGAGTGAAATACAATGGTTACGTGGTGACTTCATCGATGACGTTATCTATGCTTGAAAAATTAATATCTCGTGAAGGGAAGACTCTAAAACAACCAAACTTGGGTAGTGTTGTCTAGGTCATCAGAGGAGTGAAATATAATGGTCACGTGATGTGACGTCATCGAATACGTCATCTGTGCTTGGAAAATTAATATCTCGTGAAGGGAAGGCAAGACAACCAAAGTTAGGTAGAATTGTATAGGTCATTAGAGGAGCAAACCCTGGTCACGTGGTGTGACGTCATCGATTACGTCATCCATGCTCGAAATATAAATATCTCGTAAAGGGAGTACTCTGAGACAACCAAACTTGGATACAATTGTCTAGGTCATCAGAGGACTGCAACGACGTTGTCGCATGATGTATGCGTCATAGAGACATCGACGATGACGCTAAGCTTTAAAAATGGCAAGATTGACTGGGAGCTCCGCTTTTGGGCAGTGCCTAAATCTATATATTAAGTGACAAGGGGTACAAGTGCTTAGTCAGGTAGTATGACGGTGAAGGGCTATGTACAATGGCAACCTTTTTGTCTCATTAACACAGGAAAATATGTAACCGGGAGCTCCGCTTTTAGCCAGTGGCTAAATCTATATATTAAAAGTTTAAAATTTCCCGCTATGGTGAACAGATGAGATCACGATATGTCATTTCTAATAATATAGATGCAAAAATTTCTCGATTCTGATTAGCCGAGAACAGTGCAATTACAAATGTAATTACAAATGTAATTGCACTGCAAAAAAGAAATTGCACTCAAAACGAGTGCAGTTATTTCACGAAGCTGATTGGCTAATAAACAATAGATTTTTTGCACGAGCCAATCAAATGTGCGCTAGCTGTCACGCCACACGATTCTGTTTGAGCTAGTCTTGTCAACAAGATCGGAGATCGATGGAGGGGAAAAATCGGTTTCTTTTCATGAAAATTATCTTCCGAAACTTGTGGAAAGCAAATATGGACTTAAGCACGACTTGTTTTAGTTTTCATTCTTTATTACGGAAGGATATGAAGGGAAATCTTCGTTGACTGTGAATCTAGTGGCTGGAAATGCCAGCAATGAATGAACTAAAAGTCTTCAAGAACGCATGAGATAAGGACAGTTTCCCGGGTCAAATTCCTGTAAATCTTGGCAGTTTGGCTGTTACAAGAAAAGTTTACACAAGAGAAGACTTCAGGTATGTCTCCTGTGGAAGTTTACCTAGTTATATTTTTACCTTTCGGACAATATTTTGCCCGTTTTGCTTGACCGAAAATGCACAAACAACTTAAGTACTTACTTACTGTAGTTTTTTCGCATTCAAAAGTAATTCAAACTGTCAAAAAAAACTTTGCTCGTTTTTTTGGCACGCGTTCGGTGCATTTGTGGCGGCTGCAATTGCAAACCTACTGTCTTTTCTCTGAAAATTTTTGCATCTATATTATTAACTAGACGCATGAAATGCGTGAACTCGGGCTTCCCTTAGGTCTACAAGGGCGTGCAAAAAGGTCAAAAGCAGAAACATGTGACCATCTCAGGAATCTAACCTGGGATTAATGGTCTTTCAATCTTCCCAATTACTGATGACGAAGGTTGCTTGAAATGCACAGTTGGCATAAACAATTATGTAGAAACCCATGCATGGATTTTTGTAGATAGAACTATCCATAGATCTATACCAGACTATAGATCTGTTGAAACTACTACAACAAGAGGCAGTTACCCCTTTCTATTGACGTTTCATTTTGTGTATTATACTGTGTGTATGGCTTTAATATATTTTACACAGAAATTTCAATTGTGTGAATGTATAGATTATCAAGTTTGGGTACATGAATTTATGGCACTCAAGAAATTAGGCATAAATTCCTTTTGTGCATATAAGTTTCTTTTTGTGCATATTACCACTGTATGCATTGCTACGCGACCTCAAAATTCGCTGTTGCGATGGGCGATTGCGATTTTTTAGCCGTCAATCAAAACCAAAACGTTGGATTCGGCTACTTCGGTGGGTCGACATTAATTGTAAAATCAACTAAAATAATTGTAAGCTATCCTTTGGCTTTCTGTCCTAGAATTATGAACTTTCTGACTCAAGAAAATTGACATTACAATTCCTTTGCTGAGAATCGGCAATCGCAACCGTGAATTTTGAGGTCGCGTAGCAATGCATTCTTCGTTTGCAACTGACGTCACTAATACGTTCTGGTGGATGATTAACAAAAGATATGTAATCAGCGTCCATTCTGGTACCAGCAGTCATGCATTACGTGCATTGTCTTTTGATTCTCTAGAGATTGGTTGAAAACCAAGAATACAGCAGTACAGTGGTAAAATAAATTTTCTTTTGTGCATATAAAATTTCTTTTTGTGCATACAAAATTTCTTTTTGTGCATATACAAATTAATCCTGTGTATTCATACATTTTTAGAAAACATACAGCAATCAGTCGCAACATAACACAACACTACAGCTAGTTATAGACACACAAAATGTTTAAACAAAACAATGCCATCGTAGTGTATACACGCAAACCTAGAATGGAATCAAGCAGAAATCAAGCATAAACAAGCTTACACAAAAGGAAGGGCACACATCGAGTATACACATACCAAAATAATTGGGGATTAAATTAGAACCCTTCGAGCTGGTTCCAGCCTTCCCACAGTTCGTAAAACATTTCACTCGCTCCTCCTTCCATACCATAGTATCTTGTCAAATTTATTTAAAAATAATTCGTCTGTTATTATAAACTGCGATACCTAACTTTCGTCCTTTCATTGTGTGTTTCTCGTAGAGATAGACTTCTGGTGTTTTCCCTCGAAAGTTTTATACTGCTAAATCCACTTGCAATTCCCAATTTGGAAGTCCATTGTGAGTTGAATTTTCCCTGTCGTTCAACTGATGAAGCCATAGTTATGTGCAGTTCTTTATGGATTTTATATGGTTCGTGAACTCGAAACAGAATGGCGGCCCAGTGTGTCGAAGATGACGTAGAGGGATAAAATACGAACTCCTTTAACACAGAACAATTACAAGAAGAACACTTACAAGAACAATCATTTTAATGGCGCAATTTAAAGACACGAGTTGCAAGAGTTCGTCTGAGGAACGAATCTTCTGCAGTTTAGCCCAGATGACCGAACACATATTTTCCTTCGTTTCCTGTAAATTTCTTCGATCATTCGTAAATAAATGGCATTGGTCAAGTCACACCTGAATTTGTTCTATCAGGAGTCCATATCTATTGAATGTAGCCATATTTCTAGGTTTTGAATCGGCTAGAAATCGAAGGTTTCATATTCTTCTTTCCGCGCACTGGACCGTGACGGCCATGTTGTTTGAGGCAAAAACTTTTAATAGATTCTGCGCGCTGATTGGCTAAATTTTGATGCGCTGAGAAGAACCTGTTAAGAACTGCACACTGATTGGCTACGCCATTTTGAATCTGCTTTTTGCGTCTGAAAAAGACGGGGCAGATTATAACTCGGGTCTTCCTTCCACAGGAAGCCCGAGTAATAAGTAATCATACGACTATTCTCGTTCAATTTGGGATTAATTACACTCGTGAGTTTTTCAAAAAGCTCAAATTGCACATGCCCTACGGGCTCGTGCAATTTTGATACTTTTTGAAAAACTCACTCGTGCAATTAATCCCAAATTGAACTCGAAGTCGTATGATTACCTATACATATTTCAAAGCAATTTGTTTTGTTTTCATGATATAACATCGAGTCATAGTTCCAGGTTTTTATAGCGGAGCTCCCGCGTAGCGGAGCTCTCGCGTAGCGGAGCCCCATAGCTACATGCAGGAGAAAAAGGAACAAAATAAAAGTGTATATAGTGGTTTCAATAAAGTTTGTCACCCAAAGAGTAAAGCCTACAAGCTGTCGGCGCCAAGCCTTGTGAGACATTTGTTGTCTCACGTGCTAATCAAAATTCAATTCGATTTACGCGCGTGTTGGGGACAGCGCGATTTTTAATTTATCGTGCACTTCAAATCTCAAATTGGAGGGCGCAAGAACTTTATTCTTAAACGTGAACGACAGTACTGCGTACAGTATTGAGCTGTCCGTTTTACTTTTCACGCTTTTCCTTTGTCAAGAAGGAAATCAAATACTGACGGGGTATTTTGTGAGCTGATTGCATGAGAACCGAACTACTGAAACTCCGCTGGAATATTCTGTAGAACAAATATCTAAAGAAAGAAATATTTCGCAAATTCCATTCTGTTTTCCGTCTGTCCGTTTTTGCTAGTCATCCTACACCTTCGAAGGTATAATGAAAGTAAATTATCGGAACGCTCGCGTACAAATTGAAAAGACGCGCTTATTAATAATTAGTAATACATCTTCAGAAAGCTTTCTAGGCGCCCAAAATAAAATTTTAATTGAGCATTCGATTGGAACGAAGTACAATTATTATAATTGTAAGTGTCTTTATTTCATTTCTTTGAGAAGCGAACTCTTTGAGCAAAATAAACACAGAATGCTAATTGTATCATCCAAACAATTTTGAGGGAAATTAGATTTTGGGTTGTGACCGTGAACTGTCAAATTTTGCTGAGCTTTGGCTGAAATTTTTATCAGACATTCGCTCTTAAGAATGCACATTTTTAGATGCCAGTGCAATTCTCTCACTCGAATTCGGAAACACGTTAAAGTCTAAGGTCGACTACGCTCATCGCGCGCGGCATTTTTGACTCATGGAGAATATTTGTTATTCAAAGCACGAATGACCCACAATGCTTGGCGCCGACAGCTTGTAGGCTTTAGTCTTTGGGGTGACAAACTTTATTGAAACCACTATATGCATCGAACGATTCTGTCATGGACTTCCGGTTTGTGCGTTCGTTCGTTCGTTCGTTCGTCCGGCATGACGTCATCAAAACTAGAAAAGCCAATATCTCAAGGCAACAGCGCTAGGTGACCAAACTTCGGTAAAGTTATTTTGGAGGCAAGGGAGATGCACCACCAAGATCACGTGACATGACGTCATCGATGACGTCATCAAAACTAGAAAAGTCAATATCTTGAAAAGGCAACATCGCTAGGTGACCAAACTTGGGTGAAGTTATTTTGGAGGCAATGGGGCTGCACCACCAAGATCACGTGGTATGACGTCATCGATGACGTCATCAAAACTAGAAAAGTGAATATCTCGAGAAGGCAACATCGCTAGGCGACCAAACTTGGGTGCACTTATCTTCGAGCGGCAAGGAGGTTGCACCAGTGAGGTCACGTGGCATGACGTCATCGATGATGTCATCAGAATTAGAAAAGCATTTTTTTCTGTAGCAATGATGTCGCGATGACGTCACGTTAATAATCTTTTGCAATAGGTAAAACGCACCCTCAAACTGAAAAATATGTAAATATGCTCCGCTTTTAGCCAGTGGCTAAATCTATATATTAATTCTGGGCTCGGTATATCGACTGACCAAATTGACTGTTCATGGTCAAGGCATTTAACTCCTTCTCTCCCTCGACTTCTCCTCCTTCACATGTCCCAAGATGTGCATTATCGTACAATAAATACCCTTTCTGATAAATTGTATTGTTTCTGCAAAAAGAAAAATGTTCCTTGAGAATCTTATTTCCGGTATGATTTTTGTGATTCTAGCTTGTCAGCTATCATTAGGAATGGAGCGAGGTCGTATTAAAGACAACATGATAAACGCCTCGTCTGAATCGGGAATGCTGCACATCGCTAAAGAAGCTCGGCCCAACATAGGAATGGGCTGGTGTCCGGCGGTAAGTGACGTATCTTAAATCGGTTTAAACGCGAAGACACAGAAAACATATATTCTAACCATTCCGAAATGGCTTACTACTATTGCATTATGTACCTCTAAAGGCCTCTTTTTTTTCCTGCTTTAGTCTAGTGATAAGAGTCCGTGGATTCAAGTGACGTTCAAAACCCGACCCAGCGCCTTGCCAAAAGAATAACTAAAATCAGCACGTGGGGGACAGGCACAGGCAAAGATGTTACCTACGTTAGTACATATCGATTGGCTTACAGTGACGACGGTGTGACTTGGATTGACTATACAGAAAGAGGGGTAGTGCGAGTAAGTATCACATTGATATGCGGCGCTTTTAAAAATAAGTAACAATCGAGTGGAAAAGAAGGATATATCTGGGTTTTTGTTTTGCTAGACATTCCGTGGTAACACAGATGGTTCGAGTAGGCTAACTCACATACTTGGCTCACCTGTTACGACATGGTATGTGCGAATTAAGCCTCTGTCGGGTGCCAAGCTAGGATGGTGCGTACGATTTGAATTGTATGGCTGTTCAATGGGTAAGTCTGCATCCCCTCAAACATACGACGTAATTACTACTTGAAATTAAGGTATGGGAAAGGTTCAAGGGCTCTTTTGCCAAAAGAGTTGTAATTTCGACATATTTTAAGCTACGTACATGTATTATATACCGTTTCCGGGAAACGTTGTCACCCAAAAAGCCTACAAGCTTGAAGCGCAAAGGATAATGGGGGCATCTAAACTGCTACTGTTTGATCTGAATTCACACAGTCATCGCAACCACAAGTAAAATCATCAAATTTCAGCACATTTCTAAGCCTGTTAGTTTCTAATATTTTACAGAAATTCAAATAAATATTTACCCATACTCCCTAGCGCACCAAGCTTTGTTGCTTTTTCCAGTGACAACGTATCCCGGAAACGGTATATATCATTTCAAAGCGTTTGAGAGGTAGAACACAAATGTGATATTTTCATTAATTATTAAAGGATCTGTGTCACGATTTTAGCAGACTTTGATGATGTAAAAAAGCATGGTAATAACTGTTGGATAGCCAAAATACTAGTCTAGGTTTGCCTATTTCTATTACAGAGCGAACGGAAACGGATTGCAACAATTAGTTTTTTAAATCTTGTCAGGATGAACAGTTTTCAAAGTTTGAAGTTACATCAAAATCTGATTTTCTCGTTTGACTAAGTTCTAGTCCGTCAGAATTACATAACCACCCAGTTTTGTATCATCTTGGATGACCCTAGGTGAACACCAAAAGTGTGCCAGCGATTTCTAAATTTTCTTTTGTTCCAATGACGATTTCTCTTTCAGTTCGAGCTTTTCGGTTACTATCTAACTTCAAAAAGCAAACCCTAAATATCGAACATACAAAAAATCGCTGGCACACTTTTGAAGTCCACCTTAGTATCATTAATTCTGATACAAACTTGGGTGGTTCTATTGAATTCTGAAGGACTAGAACTTGATCAAACGAGAAAATCAGTTAATTGATTTGATTAATACTCGATTAATAATTAATGAAAATTAGAAAATAACACCTATTTTGTATTGTGAATGTGCGCATTCTGATTGGTTAAAAAGCGTGTTTGTAAGAGACCTGAGAAACACGATTGTCACGCAACGCTGTCGCGCGTGTGTATGTTATTTTCTAAAAGCAATAAAAATACTTTCTACGTGCTCATTGGTTTCTTACAAACACTCGGGGAATGTTGGTCGAACTGATAAAACTTGAAAGACACTCGCCTTCGGCTCGTGTCTTTCAAGTTTTGATCAGTTCTCCCAACATCCCCCTCGTGTTTGTAAGAAAGCAGAGAGCACGCGGAAAGTACTTTTATTGCTTAAATATCATATTTGCGTTCTACTTTTCAAAAGCTTTAAAATGATATATAATACATGTACCTATCTTAAAAACAGACAAAATCACAGCAATTTTGCCAAAGGATCCCTTGAACCTTTCGCCATACCTTAAGCAATGCACTTATTTTTCGTAAATACATACAAACATAACAGAGCGGAAAAACCTTCTCAAATCACTAAATTTCAAATAGTAAGGTCGGGTTAACTCAGATAAGCTTGATTTTATGCATGCTGACTCCTCATTTGATGGAAAACAAAATATCAAAAATGACTTTTTTCTTATGGATCCGTCTTTGAGATATTAGGCTTTAAACTTCGGTTTCTGTGCCATTTTATGTTAGAATTAGTACTTTGATCAAGAATTATGCAAACTTTGGTTAATCATTACTAGAAGGCACATTCTTTAAATTTCTTTAAAAATTGGAATTAATTTTTTGTCACACAAACTCTTGGTGTACGGAATACTGAGCTTATATATTGAAATATGGCTAAGTTAGACATTTCATTTTTAATAATTTCCGCTCTGTCTACATACATACATACATAGGTACATGTGGTTTATTTACAACACGGTAAAATCATCAGTTGGTATTATACATATATAAAAAAACGTAAATAGATAAAACCTAACTGTTTTCCATTCTTGCCGTGTGGGAAGCAGGTTGCCCGTTTAAAACAGTCGACCGATTCGACAGACCTGATGCTTTGGGGCAGGTCGTCCTAAAGCTTGGCGCCGCTGTAACTGAAACTTTTCTTTCCATAATCCGTACGCGGTTTAGGTAGATTTAGTTTAAAGTCAGCGTTTCTCAAAGAGTAATGTAAGCATCGGGAGCTAAAAAGGTTTTTGAAGGTAGGGGAGCAAGACCGTGGAGCGCTTAAACACCAAGACAGCTTAGTTTCTGTTTCTTACGACGGGTATTAAGTGTGTCCAGAAACATATAATTTAACTAAATTATATGTTTCTGGTGTGTCCCAACGCAATTTCTCGCGAAGAGTGCTAGAACTCGTGTCAAAGCTCGCCCTCATAATCACCCTGGCTGCCCAGTTTTGTAGTTTTTGGACTCTATCAGAAAGGTTGTTGCTCATGCCATCCCATACTATACTGCAGTAATCGACGTATGGTAGGACAAGTGAATTGTAAATTTGTAGAGCAACCGCCTGAGTGACAAAGATCCTCACCCTTTCCGAGCACCGATAGCGGAGGCAACTTTCTTGGACAATTCATCTATCTCATCAGCCCAGCAGAGTCGATCATCAATAGTCAGAACAAGAGACGTAGTATGATCAACCCTCCGGACTGGTTTGGAAGCGATACTTGCAGCAATTTCATGACTACCTTCGGCCTTCAACTTCTGTCGTGAACGAACCAATGATCATAAATTCGGTCTTAGCTTAAATATTAGAGAGCTCGGAGTTGATGATTGGTTCAAGATCAGGAAGGCTGTTGGCAGACGTTATACTGGTGTCGTCGGCAAACATTGTAGCTGAGGCCGAGTGCAGGCAATTAGGCAAATCATTGATGTAAATCAGGAGTAGTAAGGGGCCAATTATACTTCCTGAGGCACTCTACAGCGTAAAATGCTTGCTTCGGACAGTGCTTCATCTTTGGGTCCTATCATCTAAGTAGGATTCGAACTGATTCGGTGCCAATACCATAGTTCGCCAACTTTTTCATCAAAATTTGGTGATATATTGTGTCAAAGGCCTTCTTGAGGTCGATAAAGATAACTCCATTTAATAGACTAATTGTTGGTCGCCTCAAAAAGGGCCGTCAGTGTGCTATTGTAATGAGCGAAAGCCCGACTGGCAACAAACCAACAGTTGGTTAACACTCAGACATTCATAAAGTTGGTTATAAATACGTTTTTCAAAAATCTTTGATACTGCAGATGTAATAGTTATTGGGCGATAATTATTCAAATCGTTTTCTGCGTTACTCTCGATATTTTCCACTCAGACGGAAAAACAGACATATCAATAGAACACTTAGATATTTCGGCAAGCGAAGCCCCAATAACATCAGCCGCAAGCTTTAGTAACTTACAAGGAATCATATCCAAGCCAGCCGATTTCCTTTCGTTGATTTTGGACACAAGTTTACACACGGCCTTAAACCGCAGGAACTTTTGAAAGTTTTATCGGTAGGCTTTTAGATAAGATTCCGGCCAAATGTTTGTTGACGGAATTTCGTCTGCCACATAGGGCCTTTAGCAGTTCAATCATGGCGGATGTTACTACAGGAAATTTAGTGAAATACCTTAGCATAAACCCCAAGAAGCAATTCAAGTGGGCTAGCGACGTAGAAAATTTTAAAGTGTTTTGGATTTCAGAGTTGGAAGACGGCAATTCGAATAAACTACTTTACTCGGCATCCAATAACTCGAACGAAGTCCTTAAATTTGAGTCCGTAACGGTTAACTTTACCGAAGTACAAAAACGCTTCTAGTTCAGGGGGCTTCTAAGGATCAGTATATCGCCAAGCTGATGGATATTATAATGGACTAGTAAGTACCCGTGAAAAATTCACGAATTAAATTTTCCTTGAATGACGAAAATTATCGGATTGTCTGCCGTTGTGGAATGAACAGTTATACCGCTATGTTTAGAGAGATGTGCTCAAACAATTTGTAACTACGCCTGTTTACTTTAAAGTATTAAAGTATTCAGCTTATAGATAGGTTGCATACCGGTGTGAAATATTCGCACCATAGCATACGATGGGAAAGGCGTTTTAAGTTAGATCTTTGAAAACAATGTTCCTGTGAATGGAAATGAGGCAAATGCCACACAATAACCCCCTAAATACGTCCTAACAAAGGTATTGAGGCATTGGTTTGAATGTGGTTTTGGCGCGAAAAGATTGCACGTGTGTCGGCGAGATGGTCGTATTTTCGGTCAAGAAAGAAAAAGGCTTAGCTGTACCACTCGAACTTCAACAACTATTGGTTTTAGATGTAAATAATTGCTTATAATTGATTATATCAAGAGAAGTTCCTCGTCTGGTGAATAGGAAGGTTTAGGAAGCGCCAGAAAGGTAAATTGAAACTTTTTAGATTCTTGCTGTTAGCTTAAACAATCTAATCAGTGAAACTTGGGAATATCGCTTGAATTAGACCTTAGCTCAAGTAAAACCTTTTCCAACAAAAACATGCACACTGGAGAGATTTCCTTCCGCTCGGGTTTGTGAACTTCGTTTTTCCGGCTCGAACATCTCCGTTTTTAGTATAGATTTCGAAGATTTCATACATTTCCTCCTTCCGGTCGGGTTTGAGAGCTTCGTTTTTTCGGCTCGAACTTCTTTGTTTTTAGTATAGATTTCGAAATAAATAGGCTGTCAAAGGACTGTTGTTTGTGAACTGAGTGTTTGTTTACTTATAAATGGCGCGCCGGGGCTTCGTGCAACGCGCCAAAACCTTTGAATGGGATATATTGTTCACTCTAAACTTTTTGGGAAAACGACTTTTGCCTGAACATTACTATGTTATTTGTGAGAGAATCGCGTAGGTTTGGACGTATTTGTTGCTTTCGGCTGCGAGAAATTGTTTATTTTTTGGTTTCTGTGGAAGACTTAAAATGGCGCCTTTGCGAACTCGATCTTCTCGCTTACGAAAACGCTTGAATTAGATATTCCGTCCACTTTATCATTTTCGAATCAACTGTATCCTATAACACAGTTCCCCAATTAGGAAAGAAAATGGCGTGGTTTAGAAGTTCCGTGGTGCAGCCGTTTTTCCAGGTTGCTGGGCTAACAGTTTGACCTTGACCCCGCCCACATCACGTATTATATATAAGATAAGGAACACGATACAGAAGAAGTGGTTGTCGAAAGTGATAGGGAAGCAAATATTGGTGTCGAATCGCACACGCTATTTGATAGTCAAACGCAGGACGCTGATATTTCTGAAGTGCAAATTTCAAGCCATTGCAGTTATAGCCCAACTGACAGAAATGAGGAGCAAATTCCATCATTAAGGCCTACACAGACAAGGGGACAGGTCCAAGGGACTTGTCACACGAACCTGCTTCGGGGACAAGTCCCCTAATGTGTACTCCTGTTTTTGCGTTGAAATTTCAGTCGCGGGGACTAAATATTTGTCCCTGGGACAAATTGCGCATTTTTTCTAGTGTGTATAGGCCGGCACAGACTAGGGGACAAGTCCCAGGGACTTGGGATGTTGAGACGAGACTGAAAAGCCAGATATTAAATGACATTATGGAGCAGCTTAGAGGTGAAATCGACGAGATCAAGAATTCGTTGAAAGTAGCTAGAGTTAATGAGATTCATGGGATGCTCAGCTCAACCAATAATACAAGAGTCGCTGAACTTCAACATGAAAACGACTCTTTGAGGCAACAGCTCATTGTATCGAAAGATCTGAACGCTCAACTAATTACTGAGCGCGACTCCTTGAAGTTAGCTCTGCAACTACTCTCAAAAGATCTTATTATTTACAATCCAGTGGCGCTCCAATTCAAATTAATTCGAAATCTGGAAATCGGTCGCACCCCACTGACCCCAGCTTGATTAGTCAAGCGTTCCCGCCAACCGCTCAGAACAAAGGAACAGAAAGACGTCGCCTCAGCGTGATAATACAAGCGAAGATATTTCAAATACCCAGCAGAGTACAAAATATATATCGTCGGTGACTCAATTTCGAAACATCTACATGGATGGAAAATGTCCTCTGAAAACATCAAAGTGCGAGTGTCGTCATTTCCTGGCTGCACTACTCAGGACATGAAAGACTAATGCATAAGTGAAATCCACCTTGCAGAAAAAGCCTAAGGAAATTATTCTGCATGTTGGCACCAACAGTCTACGAACCTGTACATCTGAGCGATCTTGTGCTGAAGAAATTGTAGACCTGGCATCCACGATCGATCACTCCTCAGTCAAAGTCTAATTTCTGCCCTTATTAGCCGTTCAGATGATGAACACCTCGCGAAGCATGGAAAGTACAAGCAGTAAACAAGATCCGTAAACGTTTTTCTACGCAAAATGGATGGGACTTTATAGACCACAGTTCCATCACCGCAAAAGACCACCTCAATCACAGTGGACTTTATCTAAATGTTCAAGGAAATGCTGAGTTGGCGAAACATTTTATTAATCATATTAAGAAAAATTAGGATAATGTCGTGTGGGAGGCCGTAGATCCACCCTCTTCAAATGCCCCTAACGGAAATAGGACCGATCCTAACGGTAAGATCCTAAATCATACTATCGCTGGGCGTGGCCTGGTAATGGCGATGCTTAATATTAATGGTTTACTCCCTCACATTGACGTATATTTATGAGCACTACATCTTCGTATATTTATGAGCACTACAAACATTGACGTTCGTGCTATTAACGAAACTAAAACTGGTGCGTCTATTCATGACAGGGAGGTTAGTCTGGCGGGCTTTGAGCTTGTAAGGAAAGATCGTCCCATGAATAGGCGTCGTGGTGGTGGTGTTTGCCTATACTTACGAAGCAATCTAAATTATACCATTCGCGACGATATTTCTAGTAAATTAATTGACAAATTAGATGCTGAGAATTGGGAGCTGTAATCTCAACTCAGATATGATGCCAAAAATGCGAGAAGTCTAAATTACGAGGTTACAAAACTCACTAACATAATAAATATTTATGGGTTGACACAGTTAATTGATGAATTAACCCATTTCACCCCTTTAGGATCAAGAAACTGGTTTTAGATGTCCCACGGTGGCCGTGGGACACTTTTTGGGCCGATTTTTGTTTTTTAATTGTATTCTTTTGTTATTTAATGAGATTCAATGAGCCAATTTTATAGATTATAGCACTGTACGAAAAAGCTCTTTAGATTCTAAAAACTATACTTTTACGATCTTGGGAATACTCTGATCACATGTAGACTAGTTAAATTGCTGTCTCAGCGTTTTCCCGTCACATACGCATATCGTTTTGGTATTTCCTAATAGAAATGATATATAGATTTAGCCACTGGCTAAAAGCGGAGCTCCTGGTTATAAGATTTTCTGTGTGAATGAAAGGGATTACCATGTGTACATGGTTTACATGGTTGCTTTAGAGTCTTCCCTTCACGAGATATTAATTTTTCAAGCATAGATGACGTCATCGATGACGTCATATCACGTGACCACCTCATTTAGCTCATCTGGTGACCGAGACTACACTACCAAAGTTTGGTTGTTTTAGAGTCTTCCCTTCACGAGATATTGATTTTTCAAGCATAGATGACGTCATCGATGACGTCACATCACGTGACCACTTAATTTCGCTCATCTGATGACCTGAACTACATTACCCAAGTTTGGTTGGTTTAGAGTTTTCTTTCATGAGATATTCATTTTTGAAGCATAGATGACGTCATCGATGAACGTGACCACTTCATTTCGCTCACCTAGTGACCTAGACTACACTACCAAAGTTTGGTTGTTTTAGAGTCTTCCTATCACGAGATATTAATTTTTAAATCACTGATGACGTCATCGATGACGTCACATCACGTGACCACCTCATTTCGCTCACCTGGTGACCTAGACCACACTACCAAAGCTTGGTTGTTTTAGAGTCTTCCTATCACGAGATATTAATTTTTAAATCACTGATTACGTCATCGATGACGTCACATCACGTGTTCGTGTTACAGCACCCCCCTTATGGCATACACAAAATATCCCAAGTATGGTTGTTTTAGCATGTTCCCTTGAGGAGATATAATTTATTCTTTGCATACCACAGGGTTCCCATGTGTACACGGACGGACGGACGACGAACGGACGGACGGGGTACGCTATAGGTCAGGGGCAAATTAGATGGGGCGTGACTCTTCGATACTGTAATGTGTCACATCGAATTGGTTTATCAATCTATTTTTAGATTAGATCCCGAGGGATTCAAATCCCGCGGGGAACGGGATCTGTTATCTCCGACGTCCGCCTGAAAAACCACCCAAAGATTGTTGTGATCTACAACTTTTTGTATTTTGTTTACTATAGCATTGACTTCTGACATCTGTAACTTGAAACACATACAACAATGATCATGTATCCCTAAAAGAGAAAAACAGAAAACGACATTTTCTAGAGTAAAAAAAAGCGGCTTTTCACTTGAACAACAACACACTCCGAAAACAAACGCGGACGAAGAAGCGGGACACTGCGGAGAAGAAAAACTTTCAATGCCCAGCCAACCAGGTGCAGAGAGAAACTAGAAACCCTGGACTTCCATGTAAAACTGATCAGTCTTTTGCAGTCTGTCTTTTCTGAAATAAGAAATGGCTGTTACAAAAATGTCACAGAAAGGCTTACGTGAAGGCTGTCATAGAAAGATAAATAATAATTTGCTCGTGAGTTTATGCAGATAGTGAGAATTGAACTGGATGATTCATGGCAATGAGATCTTATTTGAACTCCAATGGAAACCATACAAGCGTAGGTTAGTTTATGTTTTGTTTCAATGAAGCGAGTCATCTGAATCAAAAATGATTTTAGCGATTACAGTAATCCAACGGCAACAACCCAGGGAGAATCTCGCAGGGGAGTTTTTCCGCTTGTTCAGTTCTTTCAGAAGAGCTTATGAGCTCTGATATTACGGTGTAATTTCTTCTCCATTCAAGTTTGTGTGATTAGTTATCCTCTATTTTCTTGTGTTGTCGTGAATTTTGTCGTAAGGTTTGCCGCCTGCTCATACTAAGCTACTTTTCTTTCAAACAGTCTTCCTCGCTGCAAGATTCTTCCATTCCATCCATCTCAATTGCCTTCATGGTCGCTAAGATCATTCGATTCAGATGACTAGCTGGATTCTCGTCTACATTTAAGTCGAAATCTTTGTTAAAACTAGCTCAAAAGGAGAGTGGATTTCATCTCCCTTTGCAAACTTTGAAAAGACGCGAAGGGGAGAGAAAGTGCTGCATTCTCATTGGCTAGTTGTTCCCGGGCGCTCATTGGCAGATTGCTGCGGGATCTCGCGGGATGCAGTTTCTAAAAGTAGATTGATAAACCAATTCGATGTGACACGTTACCATATTTAATATCATGCTCCATCCAATTTGCCCCTGATAGGTTTAATACCAGAAAAATAAAGAAAAAAATCATATCTCCCGAAGGGTAGCTTCTATAGAAGCCAAACTTGGACAAACTTTCAAAGACTAAAATAGGAACTCTACACCAAAGTCACGTGCCCTTACGGCATCAATGACGTCATCAAAATGATCCATAATGCCCATGACGTTCAAAAATCAACTCGATAGTATACTATACGTTTTTCCCTTAGGTATGGTGCTCCGCTTGCGCGGGCCGCGCTGGAGCTCCGCTACAAAGGTTGACAGAGTCTTAGAAAATATCCATCAGTAAGGAACATAACATTTATAAAACAGGCATGTAAATTGTACATATGTGTTCAGTCTATTAATGACATTATAATACCATAAGTGGTAAGACTGGAATGCTTTTCTGAACAGTGCTACAGGCTATTAAAATTGTCTCACTGAATCTCATTAAATAACAAAAGAATATAATTATTATATTAAAAAACAAAAAGTGGCCCAAAAAGTGGCCGTGGGACACTTTTTGGGCCGTGGGACATCTAAAACCAGTTTCTTGATATCCTAAGGGTTCAAAAAAAGTATGTCTCGTTACTAGTTCCGGGGGGTGCACGTGAACCCCTCTGGCGACTAGACTATTATTAATGATCTTAGCTCGCGTAATGGTAACTCAAAAGGCATTTCGGAAATCAAATTAAACGGCCAGTCAATTACTTCAGCCCATGAAATCTACACTTCTTCACCTCTTGCTTGCCTTGCTCACCAGAGTGCTCTTCCAGCTGTCAAAGGGCCATTGCCATTTTCTTTGAGGATAATCTAAATGTATTATAGAACCTCTTAAAAGCAGAAAAATTCGCTATCGTAAACTATTTCAGGCATTTACGTTGTGGATGCATCAGAAAAAAATATTCAGTTTCTGATTAGTAAGAAGCTCGACCTCGACAAAAATGTAATTTCGAGCCACATCAGCCTCATGCACGCCAAACTTCCTTGCTTCGTTCAATCTAAAATAAACAGCTTTATTAATGGGTGTTCGGTGTAATAACATTACTTATACCGCTTCCGGGAAACGTGGGCACCCAAAAAGCCTCTAAGCTTGAAGCGCAAAGGATAATGGGGACATCTAAACTGCTATTGTTTAATCTGAATTCAGATAGTTCTCGCAACCACAGGTAAAATCATTAAGTAATGGTCCGTATAAGAACTAGGCAAGCCAACGGCAAAGCACGCTGGAATGCAATTAATTTCTATTGACAATATAGGCAATTTCATTGGCTTAGACATGAAAATCAGCAAATTAATTATGCTAGAAAAACTTGTTTGAGGATTTTTAGGGATATATAAGCACATGTGGTACTCTCAAACAGGATATGCAATTTTAAAAGATTTTGTACGTGGGGAACCTAGCGTAAAATGCTGATTCTCACTCCTTTGTTCTTCTTTAATGTGATTGGCCTAGAGACTTTTTGTTGCCATATGTTCTCAAAGCAAGTCGAAATCTATCAATTTTTACTATTATTATGTTACTAGTCATGATAACTTTCTGTGGTAAAAAAATGGGACATATCCCACGTGGGGAACCATCAATGCCGTAGAACAATGGAGGTTTGCCTAGTTCTTGCATGGATGATTACTTAAACTTCAACACATTTCTAAGCATTTGTTTCTAATGTTTTACAGAAATTCAAATAAATATTTACCCATACTCCCTAGCCCACCAAGCTTTGTTGCTTTTTCCAGTGACAACGTATCCCGGAAATGGCATAATTATTTAACACACTTTATAATTATTGAAGGGGCAGGTGCAACGGGACACGCCCCATGCCAGGCACCACCCCTGAATTAAGAACTAAGTAAATAAAAAAATCTG
The DNA here is from genome assembly GCA_033964015.1 of Scolanthus callimorphus. Lineage (NCBI taxonomy): Eukaryota > Metazoa > Cnidaria > Anthozoa > Actiniaria > Edwardsiidae > Scolanthus > Scolanthus callimorphus. Next base: position 30,085,882 of record CM066914.1, on the reverse strand, counting down.
CAGTGGTACCTCTATTAAGCGGCCAGTTTTCCCAAAATAATGTATTGTCACTCAAGTACTGTCACTCAAGTATTGTAAAACATTACGTGAAACAAAAAGTAACAGAATTATGAATGGCACGAGGAACTAGTGTCCAAGTACTGGAGTAGTTAATACAATTTACATCAGATAATGAGTTTTCATTAATTTAAGCACAAAAAACGGAGAAGCATTTATAGAGCAAAAACTAGTGGCGGGAGCTAGCTTACAAACATAATTGCGCAATTTAACTATCATAGCGGAGCTCCTTTGCGGCCGAAGGCCGCAGAGCGGAGCACCATAGGTATCGCAGGAAGAGTTCAAAAGCTCAAAACAGAACTCAGGTATACGATCGACTTGATTTTTCACGGTTCAGCGGTATTCTCTGGTATCGCGGGCGCGTCCGTGTCTGTCTGCGCGCCCCACCACAGGCAACCCCGGAACTGTCTGTCATTTTTCTGCAGGACTCTTGACTCTGTCGTCTGTACAGAGTTCTTTTTCCTAACTGATAAAAAATCGATGACAAGACGAGAAAAATTAAAGAGAGAATTTTGATAGAAGAACCGGAAGAAATTATTAGAGGAGAGAGCTAGAAATAGCGACGGGAAGAAGCCGGGCAAAGCATGAACCACCGCCAAAGAGAGTGCAAAGTGAACAAACGAAACAACGCGCGACGGTTTTTAACTTACTCTTCATCAAAAACTCTTGAAATCAAGCTGACAAATCACGATTTTAGAAAATGAGTTACCAGCGGGAAGAAGAGTGACCGATGTCATGATTATAGAAAAAACGTTTGTCGAGGGAAAGAAGGAGTAGAGAAGAATACCAGTGAATGGTGAAGTCGAAAAAGACAAAAGAAGACGGACGAACGAAGAGCTAGCGTAGAAACCCATTTTCAAGGTAGGTACTTGAACTTTGTAGCTAGAGTATAAAATGAGCATTCAGCAGTAATCAGATTTTATCTACCGCAAACTTCAAACTTTCATTCGTGTTTTTCCCGAACTTTTGCGGGCTGTTTTCTCACTCGTTTGAAAAAGATGAAAGTTATTGCAATCAGAATACCGTATTTTCTAGTGATATATAAGTTATAGTGGAGCTGACAACTGCCGTGGCTGTGTTTACTTTTGGCGGAGAGACTCGGGAGAATGTCATGAAAGAAAAACTTGTCACGCATCGGTATGGCTGCCATCTTTAGCTCGCGAGCTTTTGGTCATCATAGGACTCGTCCAGCTCCAAACTTCAGGTTTAGATAACGGTACAATGATTCTTGAATTTTCTAATGTATCTAAGCTATTCAAATTGAGACATTTTCAATTCAAATTGAGACATTTTCGACTTCTCAATTTGGTTCGGCTACAACGAGTAACTTCTGTGCGCTAATTTAATTTTGTAGAAATTCCCTAAGATGTATTCCTGGCTGCGGGGAAGCTTCACAGAGTATTTCACATATGACAGGCAAGTGGAAATCTATCTAGGAATAATTATTGCTGTCTATCAGTGCCAATATGCACTGACATTTTACTTTTAATTTATTGTTGTCAGGCATGAACTTAGAAGTCATGGAAATGTATAAATTTTGCACAACATAGATGTAAATTTTGCTCAACATAAACACACTAATTCATAGACTATAGAAGTTTAAAAATATTGCTTGAAGTTTTGACAGCCCTGAAATCGATCTATAAGGGATGGACCATTAGAAATTTGGTGAATGATATTGCTCTGTAGGTGTGCAGACCTATTCCAGGGCTGTTCCTTTTACAAAAGCAATTGTATTCTTATTTATAAAAATAACTAAGATAGTACGCGCGCTCTCATTGGTCGACAGGTGTGTTTAGATGAGAGTATATAAACACGGTTGTGACGTCACGCCCGGGACGATGTTTGCGCTGCTTCCTTTTTTCATTTTTTATACTTACATTTTGACAAAAATTTATCCAAACACTTGAAGCAATGAAATTGTGAAAGCAGTGCTGTTTTCTTTTTAGCTATCATTTGTCGTCCCATCCTTCAACCACAAGTTCAAAGAATTGGCTTCTCTTCGACTTTTTTAGTCAAACGCGTGTAAATTTTCAGGATTGTCAACATTTTCGTACGAATCGGCTAGCCAAAATGAAAACGAACAACGACGACCAAATTATTGAATAAATCACAATTTATTTCATTACTTTCCTATTCAATTTTTCAAAGTGATGATCTTTCACAAGCCGAGTAGGCAAAAAATCGTTTGCTTGCAAGTTAACAAGACTTGAAGCACTAACAAAACATGAAATTCTTACCGGCGAACACCGACGGCACTGTCGACGAAACTTTGACTTGAGTTGCTTCAAGAATTCAAAACGATCGAGTGACAGTTCATGGACATTCGTTCATGCCATCAGCAACAATTGAAGCCTCCGTAGTATCATTCCAGTCTGGTATTTAACATTTTGCTTGATTTGAAGATCGAAACAAGACACACGCTATTTTTGGTTTTTCGATGCCGAATTCGCCTTTCCAAACCTCGGCAAAGTCAACACGAAGGCCGTTCTTGTATGGACAATTCCTTCGGCTTTGCAATTCTTAACCCGTACATCCCTTCATTGACATTCGCTTATGCTTCAATTACCATAAACACCATAGAAGAGGTCAATCAAGTCGTGAAATGTTTCTTAGAAAGCAGTTTTCTCTCGCCTCCCCTTCGCAAAACTTGCAGCCAACTGAGTGAAAAACTTGAACACACATGCGATATAACACGCCCTCTGATTGGCCCGTTCAGACCGTCGCGCGGTAAGGAGAATTTATATATTCACACAAAATGTTGAAATAAATAAATTTTAAATCTTTCGCTTCAAAAAGTGAAAGATATTTTATAAAAGCAATAGAGAACTTTTTCCCAGTGTCTACATACTCTGATGCAAACACTCGGGTAGGTTGGGAGAATTCTCGACTGGTTATGCAGCCACTCGACCTTCGGTCTCGTGTTTGCATCAGAGTATGTAGACACGGAAAAAGTTCTCTATTGCTTAAATGTTAAATATAAAAAATTAATTAGTTTCGACATAGTAGAAGGCATTTTACAGGTAGTCGATCACACTTTTCTTTCGTTGCGCGTGAAGCGGGCCCATAGTTTTGATAAACACTTGCAGGTTTTGTCTTCAAGGCTCATCAGACTTATTGGTTATTTTCTTTAAATTTCAGTGACAACTTCAGCCAGAGGTGGCTTTTGCCAGAGGCGGCTTTCGGAAAGGCCATACCATGACACAAGTAAAACATAATTAGTTAGAGCAGTTTCCACATGACTGTCATGAGTAATTACAAATAACTTGCTAATTGTGATTGGTTTGGGTTGTGATTGGTCAAGAGCATGGTCTTTGATCCTTATGCCAATCAGATTGTGTAGAGAAAATAAATTACACAATTATACGTCTAATTAAATTGCTGACAAAAAAGAGAGATTGTGAATCACCTCTCGCTCTGTGATTGGTTAATTGTCGAATTTCTATGCATTTGATAGGATAGTGAATTACTCATGAATTGTTTTCACAGCAGTTATGTGAAAGCCGCTATTACAGTGTATTTTTACTATAAATAGTTGTCAATTGTTGCAAATGTTTTAAACTACTTAAAAAAAATGGAGAAGACATCCTCCCTTCTATTGTCGTCTGTTTTAAAAAATTTGGAAGCGAAACTTGATATGTTTCATTAAAGTTGCTATGCAAATTAGCTACAACCACTAGTGGTTGTATCAGATTTACAACATGTTACAGTATGCCCAGGGGGGACTCCCCTATTTTTGGGGCAGGGGTGCTTGTCAGGAACTTTCAATTTCATCCCTAAAAGGTACCATACATGGCATCGCTTAGTTGACTTGGGCTCCTAAAAAGGTACCAGCAAGACATATATTCATATTTTTTACGAGAGAGAATATGTCTGAAATTCAGGCAACTAACAAGTGTAGTTTGATTGATTTGCTAGAATGGACCTCTAATGGGTACCTATGATTTTTTTTTGCAAGTTTTCTAATTTTACCAGAGGCCTGATTTTAAACCCTAAAAGGTATGACAAGTACCCGCACCCAAAAATAGGGGGAGCCCCCCTCCCGGGATGCTACGGTCCTTGATTCTTATTGTGTTTCTATTGTATTGTTCTTATAAACTATTCATGATTTTTTTAGCATGAAATATAAACTTCTTGTCTTACTCATTGGCTGATTGCATTTTTAAACCGAACCAGGGGGTTGAGGACCTATGGAAAATTTTCCAGGGGGGCTGTATTAAACTCTGAAAATTCCAGGAGAGGGGGTGTGTCTAGAGACTGGAAATTCCAAGGGGGAGGGGTAAAAAAGGTGATTTTCCAGGGACATTTTATCCAAAAAAAGATTTCCCAAGGGTATTTTGCCAGAAAAAATGGAAATTCCAGGGGTGGGGGTCATTTATGGGGTTGGAAATTCCAGGGGAGGGGGTCTGTTTCACGAGTGGAAATTCCAGGGGAGGGGGTCTTTTTAAGGGAGGTCCTCAACCCCTGGTGCGGTTTATAAATGCAGTCAGCCATTGTATAATAGGTTTGGTTAAAGTGCAACTCAAGGCTGAAATTTTAATGGCTTATTTGATTGCACATTCAAAATACGAAAGAATGTTTTTTTCGTGTTCAAAGCTCTTTTGGCTCATAGCTCATTTGATACTCAAGATTTTTACTAATGCAAATTAGCAAAAAATGACGTCACAACAAGACTTGGGCAAAGAGGCCAAACAATGTTCTATGTATAATTCTGTTTTGGATATTTCGATTCAATTCAAACTTGGTAACAACAAAGAATGACCAAGACCTCATAAACCCATATGCTAATTAGTGTTTCCATGGTAACCCGTTTGGCTCTGGAAGTGATTCCTTGAAAAATAAGTAAAAATTTTGCTAATGTGTAAAAAGTTCTAAAATAAACTTTCTTTATCACTAAGTGCTGGTAGCCATACTGTAATACATACCCTATCAGAGTCAAGAAAAAACTTTACCCTATGGCAGACCTACCTGTTACCTATCCTCCTCATGCCTATGGCAGACCTCAGGAGCCTCCCAAAAAAACCCTAGCATATCCATCTACCATAAACGATGGAGTGCCCCACCCCATGCCAATTGGGCAATTGGGCAGTTCCTCAGAATTCCAGGGTGGATGGAAGAAGAGCTTGGAATTTCAGGGCGGGCACCCTTAAATATGACATTCCAGGGTGGGTAAGCACAATTTCCAGGGTGGTCATGATAAAATCACTGGAACTGCAGGGTGGTTGGTTCAAATTAAAAAAAATCCAGGGTGGATAGCTTTTGTTGCGACTGCTGCCCATTCCTTCTTACCCAATATATTTCTATTAATATAATATATTTCTTATTGACTGTTCAAGTTTTCGCTCACGCAATCCTGCTCTAAAATACATACAAGTTTTGTGCTTGTAATCTAATTGTAGGATCCCAGATTTTGGAATGACACATTAATTCATGTCAAATAACGTATTGCAATTTTCCATTCGCATGGAAAAATATGTAACCAGGAGCTCCGCTTTTAGCCAGTGGCTAAATCTATATATTATTTATGATACTCTGATGTATCAACGGTAAAAACGGGGTTTTATTACAGTTTAGATCCGTAGTACAATCACTCGGTTCACATGTACAAACGTTTTGACAACGTTGGCTTCTTGAGCCCGCGCTAACATACAGCGTTGGAACACAGGGTTCCCAAGTATATGACACTTCCTTTCCCTTAAGCTAAGCAATATCAACTGTCCAAGTCCTGGTTAATATACATGAACACACGTATTTTCAACTAAACTCTTTTACAAACATAGTCCTTTAGATAAAACGGTGCCTGTCGAACCCTCGTAGGATAACGGGCAGGTGTGGCTGAGGGCTGAACATCCTCCGCTGGGGGTGGTGTCGCGGTTGTTGTAACTGGATCATAGCTGGAGTCGTGGTTGGGGATGATGTCATCTTTTCCTCTGGGACTACATCGACAACATTTGGCTCTAGCAGTACAATAGGAACAGTTAAATCTTCCTTTGGTTGTGCCTTAACAACAGTGCTTGTGACATCAGCGTCAGCCTCTCGCTTCAGCAAGTGATCAACATGTCTGCGTACAAGTCGACCATCTAAGAGCTCAACTTCATATGAAAGAGGACCCGTAACCTTAGAAATCTTTCCTTTGAACCATTTTACTCCATGTCCAAAGTTCTTAGCTCTTACCATGTCTCCAGGTGTAAATGCTCTGATAGGTGTCTTCCCATCATGGTGCCTCTTCATATTGCTCTGGTTCTTCCTGACTCGTCCTCGAAGAGCAGGATGCAACAAGTCAAATCTTGTCTTCAGCTTCCTTCCATTAAGCAATTCAGCTGGGCTGCGGCCGGTTGTCGTGTGAGGCGTAACACGATATTGAAACAGGAACCGTTGCAGCTTTGTGTGTAAGTCCTTTCCAGATGCTCTCTCGATACCTTCCTTAACTGTCTGTACAGTTCTCTCGGCCTGTCCATTGCTGGATGGATGAACTGGTGCAACAGGAACGTGCTGAATTCCATTCCTACTGAAGAATGTTGACAGTTCTTCTGAGATAAGGTTTGGACCATTATCCGACACAACGACATCTGGAATACCATTCCGTGCAAAGCATTCTCGTAGTTTGCCGATAGTTGCTGTGGAGGTTGTTGACTTCATAAGATATGTCTCGATCCACTTTGAGTAGGCATCCGTGATGATCAGCAACATGTAACCTCCAACTGGTCCTCCGTAGTCAAGGTGGATACGCTTCCATGGGCCTTCGGGATATTCCCATGGGTGAAGTGGTGCTGATGGTGGATCTCTTCTCCGGTCTTGACAAACATCACATCTCTTCACCACCTCTTCTAACTCTTCGTCCATACCTGGCCACCATACATAACTTCTGGCCAGTGATTTCATCCTATTGATGCCTGGATGTGCAGAGTGGAGTTCTCGCTTGACTTGTTCTCTGCCATCGGGTGGTATGATGACTCTGGCGCCCCATAGGACACATCCGTCCTGGACAAATCAGCTCGTTTCTCCTCTTACGATAAGGTGTCAGATCTGGGTCTCGGTCATCTGTTGGCCATCCACGCAACAAGTACTCGTGTACGTGGGCTAGAACAGGATCTTTCCTTGTCCACTGACTTATCTGTTCTGCGGTTAAGACGGAGCAGTCTTCTAACTCTTCAATCAACAGTACCCTGTCTTCTGGTACTGCCTGCGCCTTCACAGGTAACGGTAGTCGGGACATGCAGTCTGCGTTCTCGTGGTGTTTACCTTGGCGATATTTCATGTGATATTGGTATGCTCTCATCAGGATGGATCTCTGGATTCTAGGTGAGGCCATAACTGGTGTCTGCTTCTCTTCATGAAAGAGTGACAGCAATGGCTTGTGGTCGGTCACTATGTCGAAATCTCGACCAAACACATACTTGTGGAACTTCTTCAACCCGAATAGTACAGCCGCACCCTCTTTATCTAGTTGAGAGTAGTTCTTCTCGGCGGGGCTTAAGGTGCGTGATGTAAAGCCGATCGGACGTTCTGAACCATCTTCCATGATGTGTGACAGTACTGCCCCCAGTCCATAAGGCGATGCGTCACATTGGAGTACCAATGGCTTCTGAAGATCATAATGTACTAATACTCCTGCTGAGATAATCATCTTCTTGGTTAGTTCGAAACACTTCGCCTGTTCTGGTCCCCAGTGCCACTTCACCCCATGCTCTAGGAGCTTGTGCAAAGGGTGAAGCACCTGTGACAGTCCCTTCAAGAATCTACCATAGTAATTCAAAAGGCCTAGGTATGACTTCAGTTCTGTCACATTCTCTGGTGTTTTGGCTTTAACTAGTGCCTCAACCTTATCCTTAACTGGAGACATGCCTGTTCTGTCGATCTGGTGCCCTAGGTATACAACCTTGTCCTGCATAAACACACACTTTTCTTTCCTGAGTCTCAGTCCTGCTTTGTTTAGTCTTGCTAGGACTTTCTCTAGATTCTCGAGTGAGTCAGTTGTGTTCTCACCTGTCACAAGGATGTCATCTAAGTACACTGCTACATGAGGTACTCCTTGCAGCAATCCTTCTATGGCTCGCTGGAAAGCCGCAGGTGCGCTGGCGATTCCATAGGGTAGTCGCTTATACTGGAACAAACCTTTAACAGTGTTGATAGTTGTGAACTTCCTGCTGTCTGGGTCCAGTTCAACCTGGGAATATGCATGAGATAGATCAAGTTTATGATAAACAGTTCCACCTGCTATTTGAGCAGTCAACTCCTCCAAGGTGGGTATCGGGTACTGCTCGACCTTGGAAACTTTGTTTACCGTGACCTTATAGTCTCCGCATAACCTTATTGTTCCATTTGGCTTCAGTACTGGGACTACTGGTGCTGCCCAGTCTGAATGATTGACAGGTTCTATCACATCTTGTTCTACCAGCCGGTCAATTTCTGAAATCACTTTACCCTTCATGGCGAATGGGAGTGGGCGTGGTTTATAGAAAATAGGGTTTGCGCTAGGGTCAACAACAATCTTAGCTTGGGTGCCTTTCATTTTCCCCAATTCATCTTTGAAAAGCTGTTGATGCCTTTCTAGCACAATCTCTATGGTCAAGGTTTCCTTCACATGATTAACACTAATGACACTGAGTTTCTCTACGACATCCCTCCCAACCAGGTTAACCTTCTTGTGGCTGGTGACAACTACTGGGATAGTACATTCATTGCCATGATATCTGACAACAGTCTCTATGGTTCCTAAAACTTTCAATTTGTGCCCCGTGAAAGAAGTCAAATCTAACTCTGATGGTTTCATATTCTTGAAACTCGGCAGGTTTTTTGCTGTTTCTTCCGAAATCAGGGTATATGGTGACCCAGTATCGATTTCACATTCGATTTGTTCCCCTTCTACTTCTAGGTGTACGGTAATTGGTGGAACTTTATTACTCGGGTTTATAATGTGATACATTTCATCAGGACCCCCCTCACTATCATCATCTTCTGGGAAAACATCTTCCGTGACATGGGTAACACTAGCCCTAGACCTGCATGCTCTTTTTGCATGGCCTTTCTTCCCACAATTGTGGCACTTTTGGTCTTTGTACCAGCAGGATTGTGGGTCATGGGAGTTCCCGCACCGATAACACTTTTCTTGCTTAGGCGGCTTTTGGGCCCCACGACTTTTCCCTTCATTCTTCCCAGGGTTATCCTTCTTTCTAGGTGGGCCCCCCTTATGGGTGTGATTTATTTTATTCACAGAGGGCTCAACCTCGGGCGCTGCACTTTTCTGCATCTCCTTTACATTTCTCCTAGCAGATTCATACGACTCAGCGATCTGAAATGCCTTATCAAATGTCAACTCTTCATCTGGCGTTGCCAAGATCTTTTGTTGTATCTCACTGTCATGTATACCCGCTATAAATCTATCTTTCAAGGCTCTGCTCAGGAATTCTCCAAAATTGCATGGAGCGGCTAATCTTCTTAGCTCTGCCACATACATCTGAACACTTTCTGTGTCCTTCCTTACTCTAGAATTGAATAACAAGCTCGCGCTCGCTTCTGAGAGTTTTGGCTTATAGTGGTTCTTCACCGCTTTCGTGATAAAATCGAATGTTTTCTCACTCGGTTTCGCAGGCAGGCATAAACTTTTGATTACATGATACGTTTTTGGTCCTACATTAGCACATAGTATGCTCACTTTGACCTTGTTTTCTGTTATCCCATTGGCATCGAAATAATGTTCATAGATCTCAACAAATTCCGTCCAATTGTGCTCTTTGTCATTGTATGCAAATAACTGACCATACACTGTTAAAACGTACTGGTCATTTTGACCAAAAAATGGTCATCTCTGACTCAATTTCACATCATTTGAGTCAGAGATGACCAATTACGTTGGTCAAAATGGCCAGTACGTTTTTACAGTGTATAGCGTTGTGGTTGCCATCTTATTTGGAACAAACTCACCGGAGTTTCGTTATCCACGTCGAGTTTCTCGCTCCAAAATCACCACTAACTTCTCTTCTAGGTCCTTCTAGTCTTGATCTTGCTTGATCCTCGTCGCCAAGTATGATACTCTGATGTATCAACGGTAAAAACGTGGTTTTATTACAGTTTAGATCCGTAGTACAATCACTCGGTTCACATGTACAAACGTTTTGACAACGTTGGCTTCTTGAGCCCGCGCTAACATACAGCGGTCGGAACACAGGGTTCCCAAGTATATGACAATATTGAAGTATGAGGCCTGGAAAGTAGCTGTTTTGTAAGAAGGAGTACGCAGATTGTACGAATAACTCTGTCTTGTACGACAGTACGAAACAAAGGATTCATAATTCAGAATATTCAAATCAGTACAACAATAAAAGCATCGCCAGCAGGCTATCGGGCTGCCTGTGGCAATATTGTATCCATGACCGCGTCGTCGGTGATCCGGCCTGGTCACCCAGCCTCTTCGGTTTTGTCCGCCATTGCCGATTCACCCGGTTTACTCTGGTGTTAAATAAAGTCTTGTTCGTCGTCTTCTCTGTCTTTACTGGCGTGGTGGCAGCGCCTAATCCACATCTACATTTAAAGGAGAAAGTAGCTAAAGTGCTGCGACGAGAGTGGCTGGATTATTCAAGTTTGAAGACTCCAAGACTCAGGAAAGTAGTAATAAACATTTGAATATTTACCCTCCTGTTTAACCTAAAGAAAACATGGCTTCTACTCGGTCCCCGAAACAGTGGTCACTCAGCAAAGTCGAGACTATTACCTCCTTCGAAGCATGGAAACAAAACCTTCAATACATTTTATCCCTCGACTCAAACTTCGCCCCCTTTTTAGATGAAAATGCGTCCTGGCGCAAAAAGGGCCCCTCTAACCCCCAGAGAGGTTTTTCCAATGATGGAGATTCCGTCCCAGAGGCTCGTAGACGCACTGCCCAACAAAAGTGCACCCATCTTGAACTGATGCTGGGACAAATAGCAAACTTTTGTCCTATCATCTCACGAAATTCGATCGTGAAAAACTCTACCTCATTACAATTCATTTGGCAAGCTATACGTGCACATTTCGGCTTCCAGTCGACCGGGGCCCATTTTTTTGATTTCTCTACTATCAGACTGGAGCCGGGCGAACGTCCCGAGGACTTATATCAACGACTAATGTCGTTTATAGAAGACAACCTCCTAGTCGCCAATGGCGGGATTACCCACCATGGTGAACCTATTACCACCGATGAGGAACTTTCCCCCTCCCTCGAGAACATTGTTGTGTTAACGTGGTTGCGGCTAATTCACCCTGACCTACCCGCCCTTATAAAACAGCGCTACGGAACAGAGCTTCGGTCCCGCACCATTTCTTCCTTGAAACCAGAAATATCCCAAGCCCTGGACTCCCTCTTAGATGAGCTCAGAACGACCGCCGAGTCAAAGGTGCTACGTGCCAGCACAAACAGAACAGATTTTCATCCCACCCCACACCAAGGAGCCAATACAAGCCCTCTACTCAGTCCACACCCAGTTATCGGCGCGTAATGTCATGTCCTCTAAGCTGGACGAAGCTGGACGAAGTGATAAACACTATTTGAGTAATTGCCCGTTCCTACCCCCTGAGGTTCGTTTGTACCTATCGAAAACTAGACTTACGCATGCCTTTGATGATTACGAACAGGACGAGGAGGAGTCGTACGTCCCTCCCGAGCACCATGAAGATGATCCCCTCCCACCCCCCTCAGCGCGTATTGTATCGCGACGCGTAAGTTCAAAGCAGTCGCCATATTTCACCGCATTTTATAGACAGCGCTCAGTAAAACTAACTATAGATACCGGCGCAGAACCAGCATGATCAAGGCCTCTGTCGCACGCTCCCTTGGTGCCCCTATTGATAAGTCCACCCAGCAAGCATTACAAGCCGATGGCGTGACCCCCCTTGCTGTGGTCAGCGAGACACACTTCACCCTGTCTCGTGGCAATAGGTCGCTTAGTCTCGATGCCTTAGTTGTTGAGGACCTTGACGTCGATATAATAGCTGGCACCCCGTTTCTCATTGCTAATGACATAAGTGTCCGCCCGGCCATGTCACAAGTCACCATACAAGGGTCAGTTTAATCTATCATGTTAGGAGGAAAGATGCCACGCCAGCAGGCTATCGGGCTGCCTGTGGCAATATTGTATCCAGGACCGCGTCGTCGGTGATCCGGCCTGATCACCCAGCCTCTTCGGGTTTTTTCCGCCATTGCCGATTCACCCGCTTTACTTTGGTGATAAATAAAGTCTTCTTCGTCGTCTTTGTCTTTACTGGCGCATATATAAAAAGTAACTTCGCTTGATTTGAGATTACTACAACTGGAATCGATTCCTGGAATTTCAGCCAAAAAAACCGGCAATTTTTTTTTCTAGTACGACCGGAATATGAAATTAGGGCCTCACAAAAATTTAGATTGTGACTTCTAAAAATGTTTTCAAGAAGATCGGTTCCCAGCAGCATATTTATACATCTTTAAAGTAGGATTTGAAAAAAGAATTATAACAATACAGGAAAAGACACAGAAGTTATAGCGATGCGTTTGGAGACGCAGATTTGCGCTCTAGACACAGTTGGGTGTCCTTAATAAAAAGCTGCGTGATCGAAGGTCGAAACGTTTTTTTTTTTTTGCGTTTCTCCGTTGTGAAACCCACGCACGTACCATATTTGTTGTTGTGATCACTACATAAAAAGTATTTAAAATAGAGAAAGTAAAAAAAGATCCTTCGCCTATATTTCCGTGAGGCACCAAGAGGACGGCTACAACTAAGAAAATGTGCAAAAAGAGGAAGAGGCATAACAATTTTCTCATCAGAACCTGTGCTTGTTTTCTGCGCAGACGCATTCAATTGCTGCTTATCCGTCGTGGAACGGGATATTGGGAGATGTTATGAAAACATTTTTTTAACACATGGCGCTACATAAGAATGTGTTAAGGTGTCTTAGGGATGGACAATTAGAAGCTGGGGGAGGGGGGGTGGCAATTCCCAAAAAAACATCGCGCAAGGCCAATCCTTCCAAAAAAAAAATCTTGCAGAGATTCAAGCTAGGAAATAAAAATCCTACAAAGACATGGCTTGGGTTCTCATTAAAAGATGTCTTAAGTAGTTATTCAAGCAACGCCACGGGAACAGGTAGTGCTCGATGCGCAAGATACCTCTCGTGGGTTTATCCTTTTCCACTTTTTTTTTGTGTGTGTGTGTCTGCGAAAAAAAAAATCGTACATGGCCTTCGAGTCCGAAAAAAAATTCCTCCACAACCGGATCCCCGAAAAAAAAATTCATACGCAAAATTATTGCCACCCCCCCTCCCCCAATTTCTAATGGTCCACCCCTTACAACGTTGGTTAAGACAATAGTGCTTTCATAACGGCCCTCGTATGTAACCATTTACAGCTCATAGGTGACATTGAAATATGTAAACCATGTGCGTTGGTTAACAACAGAAGTTGAACTTCTTGCGCTGTCCTTTCTTCATAAATTCTGCGGCAAATTAACACCGGTTGAATAATATATCCAATATTGAGACTCAATTTGACGTAGTTCGCACGCGACTGCCATTTAAAGGGTTTCTTTCCTGATACCTACTTAAGTTGGTCTGCCTTGATTGGATTAGAAAACGGGCACCAACATCTCAATCAAACTTTAAATTTGCATTCAAGGGTGTGACCAGGCGCTTGGTATGAGATTGGGGACGATCGAAGACTCGTCCATCACCGCATCGTCAACATTGGATAGTAACCACACCACAGCTAGGGCCAGGCTAGACGGACCACTCGGCTGGTGCGCCAGTACTAATGACAATAACCAGTATTTACAGGTATTTGTAAGGCTGTATGTCAATATACTGGCAGTCGTCATTGAGTATGGCGCGACTTACCTAAAACATTTTGATGATTGCATATGATCATATTGTTCATGATGACGATGAGTGAATAAAATTATGAAATCTAACCTCGTCCAATCGGACCGTACTCGGTTAATGCAGTAAGCACCACATTCCTTTCCTCTTTACATGAGAAGTCCAGACTCGTTTTCCAGCTTATTCGAAAGCCGCATTCAACGACCATTACCGGATTTTCTTTCTTAAAGCTGAACACTAAAAAGCCGTTGTTAAGTTCCCACTTATACAAATGCGTGTGCACTGTGCTTTCGTCGTTGTTTTTACACCGATACAAGCAAAACGTTCAGCCACACTCGGAAAAATAGTCGTTGTAGTCACTATCTTTCTGTGAATAAATTCCAGTGCTTATAGAATAAGGTTACCGTATTTACTCGAATAAGCGCCGCGCGCCAATCAATATACTTGTCAAAACAAAAAATAAGACAAAAAATAATTATTGTAATATTTCAATATTTCTCAGACGTAGTTTATGTCTTTTCAAGAAAAATCGAAATAAATGTCAATTATTTAAAACTACGCTTTTCTATATGATTTAGGCCAAAATGTATTCAGTCATGTTAACTTTTTAAGGTACTCTATTGAAGGCACTTATTCGAGTAAATACTTTTCTTTTTAACTGTTGAATGACGAATGATTTCTTTGGCGAAGGTTGACCTGGGATACGTGTTCTACGTGCGAATGATCTCGACCCAGGGTTCCGCTGACGGCGCTGGATATCTCACTTCGTTTATTCTTCGATACGCGATCAGGAGCTACTTCAGGACCTACCGTGAAAAGGGGCAAATTCGGGTAAGCAGGAGTAAGTAAGTCGATAAGCATGCATATCATTTTGTTTGGTTCTCAGAACGGCCTTTCTCTGTGGCCTAAAGTCCTTACTTCTTGACTGAGACTGCGGTTTCGGCTGACACAACTACACCAGGGTGTTTACTATTTGTCAAGGAAAACCGGTTGGATTCATCCGCGTCAAATGGCACAAAATATTTCGGTTGGTATGAAGTGCCGAGTAGAATGATGCTTACCATTTGCTAATCGTCCCCAGGCTACTCGGCCGGCCTGTCACGCTTTGCCTGGCTATGAAGTCACTGGCTTTTGTTGTCCGCCCGTAATCCTTGTCAGTTTGAAGAGCGGACGCCATATTGGAAACACAAAGCGAAATTAGGTGATAGTAAGGGGTAGCCTGGGGACGAGGCGATATTAATGGTACAAACCATTCCGATCAGTTTGTTGTAACCGGGACGGCGAGACACCCTCTAGAGTAGGCGGCGGAGCCATACTTTTCGCAACTTTTCGTCAAATATAGCGCATGTATGATATCCCCACAGGGTACCCAAAGCATCACAGGTTGCAAACACAGCACGAAATGAGGACTTTACGGAATTTTGCTATCGGCGTATTTTTGCGTAAAGGTAGCCTGTACATTTACGCATTTTTACGTGACGCGTAAACTTGCGTAAAAGGTTAAAATACCTTTACGCGACCTTTTCGCAGATATTAAAGAAGCGTAAACCTTTTTACACACAAACTGCGAAAACTGTAAACACCTGAAATATATCTGAAGTATGTTTTTATGAATTCTTGCATGCGTAGAACACTGATAAAATGGATCATATTTATAGTAAATAATTTTCAGAACAAGAATTGAAAGAATAAAATAAAGAGCACCAATACCAAGACTTGAAGCTCCTACCAGCTCTTTTGAATAAGTCAAAATACTGATAAAGTTTCGTGGCGTATATCTCAGGTATTCACGTTTTTCATAGTTTGACTGGTAGACGTTTACGCAAGCGTAAAGTTGAGTAAACCCAACAATCTTTACGTAACAAGTAAATGTGCGTTTAGGATGGCGTTCTTTACAGACATTTACGCGAAACATAAATCGCCGTAAAGAAGAAGCCTTTTAAAAGTTACGTTTTTACGATAATAGACAGCTCGAACAACAAATTAAAAGCGAATAACAAACGAAACTTTCATGGCATATTTCAGGTATTCACGGTTTTCGTACTCAGTGACTGTAAACGTTTACGCAAGCGTAAAGTTGAGTAAACCCAACGATCTTTTACGTAACAAGTAAATGTGCGTTTAGGATGGCGTTCTTTACAGACATTTACGCGAAACATAAATCGTCGTAAAGAAGAAGCCTTTTAAAAGTTACGTTTTTTTACGAAAAGACAGCTCGAACAGCAAATTAACAGCGAATAACGAACGAAACTTCACGGCATATTTCAAGTATTCACGGTTTTCGTACTCAGTGACTGTAAACGTTTACGCAAGCGTAAAGTTGTGTAAACCCAACAATCTTTACGCAACAAGTAAATGTGCGTTTAGGATCGCGTTCTTTACAGACATTTACGCAAAACAAATCGCTGTAAAGAAGGAGCCTTTAAAAAGTTGCGATTTTACAAAATAGGAGAAGTCGAACAGCAAACTAACAGCGGATAACAAACATAACACTCTGTTGAATAATTTTCGCGACAGGTTCAAAATCGTCTGATACAGCGCTAAAATGTCCAAAATCAAGGTTCAAAATCAAGAAAATATACAATGCGAAAAAGCACGGATATACGGACAAATAGCGCACTCTTGATCGCCTGCAGCATTGGTGCGAAGGCGAAGGTTTCTACCCTTTTTACAGTATTTACATTGAAAAATGATTCTTAACACATATGATTCACTTGTGTTTGTGTGACAGACGGTTGAGTCACGTCAAGGCTATGCACACACTGTCATAAATATGGGACTGCAAACAGTCTATTCAGCAACGATTGGTAAAAAAAAAACACTTTTTGTGGAGTATAATTGTTTTTAATTTAGAATAGCCCCTTTGACGGAGTACTCGGGAGTACTAAATGACAGGAGTAAGAATTTCGAAGAGAAGTACTGCTAGTACTCGCTTGAGTGAATTTGATTAGAGCTAAAATAACTCCCAAAAGAGGAGTAATCTAGCGTTGTTTTAACAAAACACTTTTCGTCTCGTATTTTCAAAAGAAAGCGCCGAGTTATACGTTTAGAGTGACTGCGGCGAATGTCGTCCAATCGCAAGTTCTTCTGGGTAATTTTCAAGGTGACTGCGTGCTGCTTCAGCGGTATCTCCAGTACGCATGCTCTCTGAGCATCGGCGGGAAAACCGTTATTTTCCAACACGAGTGTTGGTCGTCGTTGTTTGTCGCTTCTTGTGGGCATTTTAGCGCTGTGTATCAGACGGAATAAAGCTTTCCTGGTGTTATATGAAGACTTAAAGCTCAACTTGACAGTACAAAGCAAGGATTGAAACTAATAACTACAGCAGGTAAGCACTTTGAAGCCCGCAGACAGCTTGCACAGTTATGCTTATTTTACAAATAAACCTAGTGAACATTGACTTCCCTCAGAGCATCCTACCAAACCGAAGGCTGGCTTAAAGCTTATTATGTTTGTGGTTGTAAATAAAGTTCACTTATTTCCTCTTATGGTATGTCTCTCGTATATTCAACTTGAGGGAGAAATAACTTGGTATCCAATCCAATGGAACTTGCATAATTGTTAGTTGAACACTAAATTGGGTTGCCATTTGGATGATCCCTTTTGCTTTATTTTCCGCTCACTTCCCTACTTTATCAATATAATATCAATGTATATTAACAACACAAGGTTAGCTGCAAATTTATGATATTTTACCAAACCAGAGGAGCCGAAACAGCTTCCAGTTGTTAAAGTTGTTGTTCAAACTTTCTTTGAAAGTTAACTGAAATTGAGTTAAATTGAAATGAGTACATAGGTTTTCGGTGTGTAACTTGGTGAAGTTCATGGCCGGTATAGTTTTAGAGTGGCATTGCCATTGTCGAGCATTTTGCTGAATACCTTGTGTAGGTATTATAGTAGAGAGAAACTAGCAGACTAGAAACCAGTTTGAATGACCCTAGATCCCTTCCAATTGGCAATCCAAGTGAGTCATACATGTACCAAGAGTTACGCAAATTCTGTTCGATTCCAAGTGATTCCCTCCACCAAATTGATTATAACGAGAGACATCAAAGGAAATAAGTGAGATTTATTTGCTACAGATTTACATAGCTGAAACGTGGCCTGCGGAGAAAGGAATGCAGACAAAAACATTACAGCTACTAGAAGACTTGTGGTTCATTTATTTAAGGAGTTACTCGTTCTGTAACACAGCTATTCGTGGCTCCAGTAGATCATCCACATTATCCTAAGAAAGACCTATGTACCAGTACTTTTGTAGATTGGTACTTATGAAGTATTTTGAGAAAGCAGGAGTTATTCTTGTTATCCTAGGTGTTGCCAGTTAAGGACTGTCAGGTGAATAATACATTTAATATGATTACCTAACTCAACAGGTCAGAATCTGCTGCAAATGGCTACAAGAGATGAAGTCAAAGAGACAGTAATTGTTGACCATGGAGGGGAGGAAAGATGCCCTTGGTCCAAGGCTTGCTGAGAGGTTTGTTACAAATTTATTTTTTGTGAAAATATCATTAGTGCCTGGAAGACAGGAGACTTGCAAAATTACATGAGAATATTTAAGACAGATTGTGTTAGAACTTTGAGCAATTTGAACAGGAAGGCATAAAAAAAGTTGCTATTCATTATTTCAGGAAACTTTAAAAAAATTGTTTTCAGGTCTCCATGAATATTTTTTGGTACGACTACCACTGCTTATTCCTTTCATGGGAACCTTCAAAAACAAACTGATGTAAAGGCAAAAGGAATCAAACTCTGAAGTAACAATATTGCTCAAATAGTGTTTACAATAGTCTTAAATAAGACTTTGTTTATATTTTACAGTAAACTAATAAATTTATACCATAGTAAATATGTTTTTTTTCTAATATCAGCATTTTAATGATTTACCAGATCACACAAAAGTTTCCAACAAATTTTACAAAGAATACACAACAAAGAGCCAAATTATCACCCCTATCCCTGGAATTGAGAATATCAGAATCAAAATTTGCTTTGGTGTTTTCTATAAGAAACAATATTTTCCTTATTTTAAAGGCCACATGCGTGTTATCTTCTAATATTAAGTGCAATCCTCAACAAAGAAGGCATTATTATTATTATTAAAAATGAAATGTTGCTATGACAATGGTGATTGTGTGCATGGGTATAGTTATCAATTGATTTTCCATCCAGGCAATCATGTCTGAGAACCGGGCTGTCCCAGGATGAAAACACTTTCAAAGGATTATGAGCAGAAGGGTTGACCGAGATTAGCCTGACAACCTGGGCTGATGCTTACCCTGGCATCATGGAAAGATAGCCTTAGGGGCCGACCATTTGACTTTTTTTTTGGGGGGGGGGGATATTTTTTTTCACAATCATCCACCGCTTCTCATGGTCGGCCCCTTAGCTGGAACAATGCTATGACTTTAATTAAAATATAAACCACATTACTTCTACTGCGTTAAAAATTTGCTCTATATTATAAAGTCATTATGGAGCAATTTCAGAACATGTACCCCACAATGGGGCCATTCGGAAATTTCTCAAAATTTGATTTATGTTTTGGTGGAAGGGGGAGACCTACCATAATCCTTTTCACGCCATTGGCTGCAGGCTTAAAGCTTGCCTTGTGTGTAAAAGTGAGTTTGTTTGAGAAAACCTTGATTTAGATTTTGGAGTCTGTACTACTCTTCCCAGTAGACCCTTAGTACACCTCTCAGTTTTTCAGCCCCCCTGTGGCTGTCTCAAATTGATCGCGAGCGAGTCACCTTTTTATGTACCACATGACAAGTTGTTTACATACCACGTGATCTACAATTTTGGCCGAAGACTTTGTTGGAAAGTAGCAAAACAATCGACAAATTTCGATATAGTAATATTCTTATTTTAAGCCGAGGCTCAGGGGAATAAATAAAAAGAAACTGCATTGGCATCGAAAAATGAATAACTTATTTGTTTTGTGTTATTCCCCTGACCCTCATATTCAAGTAGGAATTTTAATATACTGAAAGCAGTCTATTTGTCTGGCCAATCTCTCAAAGTTAGCGCTCCCAAATATTGATCATGTGGTAACTACATACGCAACTCGTCTATTTGAGACAGCTGCCGGCAGCCTGAAAAATCGAAAGGCGTAACAGTCTACTTGGGGAGGATGTTACTAAAACGGGGAGAGGGGATCTGGGGAACGGGGAACCACAGGTTTTGTGCATTTTGCATAATATAAACATGGCGGCCGCTCGCGAGTGCAAATTCTTTTTGAAGAAATGCAAGGTGTTTTGCCGGTTTTCGTGTTACAGCCGATTGCGTTTGAGCGTTTTACCCAAACAGTTCGCACGTTACGTTTGAACGTTTGAAAGTTGCGTTGTGAGACAAAAAGTCGGACGTTTCCAAAGGCAACCGCCATGTGTATTTTTCACTGACCAATCAGAGAGGACAGAACTCTTTGGTTCGCCATAGAAACGTCTCGTTTCATCCTAGAAACACAACTTTCATCCTAGAAACACAACGACGTGCGAACTGTTAGGGTAAAACGCTCAAACACAATCGGCTGTAAAAAGAACTTTTTAAATGCAGTCAAAGGCAAGCAGGTGAATTTGTGATGATGGTGGGGATGGATTTCAGTCTCACTGGAGAAGTTAATAACACAAAATATACAGGTCATAGCTGCTTTGTTCAAGCTTATCCCACTCAAGGTCATTTGAGAACTCAAATGTTTCTGTACCAGGAAATCAGGATGCCTCATGTTAATTTACTGTCTGGCAGTTGAGTGAGGAAATGCGTTCTTGTCAACTCCCCCTAGCATATCTGTGTTCGCCTGTTAGTAATGCGAAGTCGTGTAATTTCCATCCTATACATCATAGCAAATATACCTTTTCTCAACTGGCTTTTGATTTACAAGAATGAAAACATGCCGATGAAAATATCCCACTTGCACTACAAAGCTCTATTTTTACGGCGTAATAATGGTTTCCGTTTTTTTTTTTCGCATCAGAAACAAATCTCCGTTATTTTCATTTTTGCACATCTATGCAGTTATGGGACGTATTGGTTCTGGTTACTCGTCCCCAGACCGCTATTCCCCGTCCCCGTCCCCGAGTCCCCGTTTTAGTAACATGCACTGGGGGGAAGAGTATGGTAAAATGCATATGCATGTACCGATATGTGCGTCACAACCAATGTCTCTATATTGTTTTATCCCAGATAAAACCAAAACCAAAATATTGGTGTTTGTTTCATACTCATTATGCTCCTATTGCTTTCTTCTCCAGAAAGTTAACCATCGACTTTGAGTGGCTGAAAACGTTATGGACAAAGGCGCACCGAAAGAGCAAAGTTCCCAAGCAAATGCATCTGTACAATGTACTACGCCAGAAGTGACAAGAGCGCTCTGTACTCCGACGCGGAAACACTCATAATTTTGTTGAAAGAGTTCGTCTGGCAAACCGACGTTCTCCGCGAAGATGAAAATGTTCCTCTTCTCGCTTAAATTTAAACAATAATATTGAAATGATGATGGGCAAAGTTGTATTTCTTAATAATATATTATATGAGGGCAAGATTGGAAGGTAAATTCTAATAAAAGAACAGTTCTCAAAATCATTGTGCTTGTATTTGTGCTGCAGTGCAGCTTGCCCTCATGACTAGGTTCACAATGCTCATTTTTTATACCACGCCTCACCGTACCAGGGACATTTCTTCTTAATCGCGAGGTGAAAGGCTTTCTCTATTCTTGGGTGAAACAAATTACAGGCCTGCAGGAGCGCAACAAGCTGCCCCTCTGTGTGAACAAACGTAGTACAAATAGAAAGCATATTCCAAATGAAGTTAACGCTGTCTAAACGCGAAGTTTCGCCGTATAACAGAAAAATCTATAAACGCATTTTCGAACCAATACGCACATGTCCCAAGCGTAAAGACCCTCTTTACTAGAATTTACATTATCCGTAAAGCTGCGTTAAGAACGACTTTACGCTTCATTATGGTAAGCGTAAAGACCCTCTTTACTAGAATTTACATTCTCCGTAAAGCTGCGTTAAGAACGTCTTTACGCTTCATTATGGTAAGCGTAAAGTTGCGGATTTTTGTGTCATTACGCAGCCTATACGCAAAGCGTTATCGCTGCGTAAAGTATATATTTACGCAAAAGAAAAGGTTGCGTAAATGTCTGTAAATGCTTCCTTTACGTCACCTTTTCGCGTCCAAATCGCATCCGTAAAGTAAGGATTTCGTGCTGTGAAAGAGAGGCGAGTGAATTTTCGACGTCGAGTGGCATTTTCCCGCCATTTCCCGTGATTTCTGCGAAGCCCTACGTCACAACTTGGCGTGACGTCACAACATTGCGCGACGGGGGGAGGGGTTGATGGCGCGCGCTATGACGTCGCAACATGGCGGTATGGTAGTGAGGGGGGAGGGGTGGTTGGTCGGAGGGGGATGCTGCTCACGTGACCGACTACAGGAAACCCAAACATCTTGACGAATCTTTTGATATCGACTGCAGAACTGTGCTACGGCAAATGATAATTTGTTTACAAAAAGTCAGGGACTACAAGACATTATTATTCAGCCATGCCACTATCTCGGTTCTGATTGGCTAAGAGTACGCAGCGAAAACATGTTGGCGCGCAGTGCCTGACGTCATACTACAGACATTAGGATTGATGCACTCTAATGACGTCATAACGCAAGCCAATAGGTTTGGCCGCCATCTTGGTTTTCATTTCGGAAGAGAAAGCCGGTTTTGCCAATATTCTCGTCGAATCTGTTATGATTTTTTACCAAGAGATCATTGCTCAGGATATCTAAACATCAACTATGGCTATTTCAATTGAATACAAAAAGGAAAATACCAATGGACGTAAGATGAAGTTGAAAAACCGTGTCGCCGTGCACGGCCTCATCGTTGACTTCGTCTAGCTAGGTAAGAATTATTGGTTGCTGAATAATAAAACAATTATTGAATTCGGTTTTCGCATGATAGTGAGATTTGTCAACGCCTCGAGTTAGTGTTATCCGCCTCAGCTTCGCTTCGGCAGATAACACAAACCTCGGCGTTGCCAAATCTCACTATCATGCTCAACCTCATCCAATAAGTGTTAAATGTCTGAGCCGTGTGAGGAAATCAGAAGAGTGTCTACCTATCATCTAGAAGTCCAACCAATATTTTAATTGTATAATGGCTGTGCATTTCCTTGCGAAGTCATTCATCTTCTCTCCATTTCTTTCACAAAGCCGAGCCGTTTTAATAACTGGGCAGTGACTTTTTGAAGAGTAAAATTAATTGGTAGAAGTTCATTTCCACTACGGCAGAAGCGTGTGAAGGGACGGTTTTATTTGGAGAAATAATAGCAACACAAGTCGTGTCTTTAATGGCGGTCGAGCAATTCGTAGTTCAAAATTCCTGGATAAAGGCTAGCAGTGTTTATTGGGAGATGGCAGGACATTCACAGCTCCGAGGTTGTTTCTATACACGCGAGAAAAAGCTGCTCGGGATGAAGGTAGGGACTAAAAGTTAGTTTACTGTGTTAGTAATATAACATCAAGCATTTGACCTTTGAACCCTTACTGTTTGCCGTACTTGTAAATAATCTAGCCAAACAATGGAAAATCAGGGCTAAATATGTTGAACACCTTTCTATAGAAGAGATTATACCATTGTAGGTGCTCCACCAGTGTTTTGCCGTTCATTGCTAGATATATTTCCTCATATGCTAGTGAGCATGGCATGCGACTCAACCCAGTCAAATGCAAGGAGTTGTTTGTTGATTTCTTACAGTATAAACCACACCATCCTCCTCCTCTGCAGCTGTCTGGGTCTGTAATTAAGCGCGTCACTGCGTAATATATAGATTTAGCCACTGGCTAAAAGCGGAGCTCCCGGTTGTGTACATGGTTTGTCACTATAATAATCTTTTAAGAAAAAAAATGTCTCTAAATATGTGCAGTATACAGAGATACAGATGAAAGTAAGCACGACCTGTCAAAGAAAGGTAAAACACAATTTAGGTACTAACCCCTCACAATGGAATAATTCTAACAAGGCACAAAAGTGTAATCAAGAGAAAAGCTTTTCTTTGTCATGAGCTGTTTTAATATTACACATTTACATACCATACATGTACCATATTATAACATGTTCAGTGTATTTTTATTCAAATGTGTCACCCCAGAAAATATCCAGCATGAATAAGCAGAGAAATTCAGAATACTGTAGTTGGTTGCCAATTTTGGTATTTTTACTGATCCTTCTGTGTAAAATTTATTGGAAATTCCCATTGTAAGGGAAGAAACGTTTTTTTTTTCTTGAGTGGTGGGGAGTGGGGGTAGGGTGGCACAAGGGGAGGGCCATACCTATTTGAAAGCTTTTCAGGGGAGGGCACACTATTCTTTACATTGTTACTTTCCATTTAATGAATTGTCCATTTAATACCTCCTAGTTCATAACTTAAACTACTATTTTATATATACACTTGATTTCGTGATAGGGGAGGTTTGCATCTTTCCTAGACCCCTAGGGGGCAAGATGTTTTGCAAGGGAAGGCCAACACTTTATTGAAAACAGTGCTGAAATTCCCCAGTCCTCTCCCCCACGCCCTTGAAATAAAAAAAAACCTACCTTCCATTAGTGCAAAACCCACCATGGGAGATGAGCATTTGAGTGTGCGCAACTGAAAAGGGCGTTTCACAGGCGACTGGAAAGAATAGCGAAATGGGGGTTATTTTGACCTCGAAGTGATGTCTCCCTTTTCAGTTGCCAGCGCTCATGTTGCATTCTCGTCTTCCCTCTGACAGTCTACTTACGCGATGTCATGACTCTGCGCTTAAGAGGCTTGGTATAAGAGGCCTTGGTAAACCGCAGCACGCCTGATTCTTGGCAAAGAGCGCGCCGAACGAACTAAGGCTCCCTAGTCCATGCGATGGTATTCCAGAGCGACTTCGTACCCTGAAATTGACTAGAATAAGAAGCGGGAAATAAGGGCTAGAAATAAGACTCTTCTCAGTTCGCGCAACTCAACTCAAAGCATTGAATGACGACATACAAGCCTCGGTAAGGGCTTGCGTGCCACTATTGCAAGCAAAACAGCTTTGGGAAAGGAGATGCGATTGATGAGAATTGTTGCATTCTCGTCTTCCCTCTGACAGCCTACTTACGCGATGTCATGACTCTGCGCTTAAGAGGCTTGGTATAAGAGGCCTTGGTAAATCGCAGCACGCCTGATTCTTGGCAAAGAGCCCGCCGAACGAACTAAGGCTCCCCAGTCCATGCGATGGTATTCCAGAGCGACTTCGTACCCTGAAATTGACTAGAATAAGAAGCGGGAAATAAGGGCTAGAAAATACGACTCTTCTCATTTCGCGCAACTCCACTCAAAGCATTGAATGACGACATACAAGCCTCGGTAAGGGCTTGCGTGCCACTATTGCAAGCAAAACAGCTTTGGGAAAGGAGATGCGATTGATGAGATGAGCGCGCGCAACTGAAAAGGGCGTTTCACAGGCGACTGGGAAGAATAGCGAAATGGGGGTTATTTTGACCTCGAAGTGATGTCTCCCTTTTCAGTTGCCAGCGCTCATTTGATAATCTGGCATTCTGAGGACCTTCCAGAAAATATCCATCCCCCTCCCAAGGAATGGTGTTGAAAAGTAACACCCCGCCCCCCCAAAAAGTATTTGTATGGAAAAAGTCAGGATAGTTGGGGGGAGGGGGGTGCAAAATGATTTTGTATCACATCATCTCAATGAATGTTACTACCATTGAAAGAACCCAAATACGACTTAAAATTTGGTTCGAAAACACGGAAAACTTCACCCTTGGACCAGGGTATGAAAAGCTGTCTAAACCAAACTGTGTTTGCACTGTGCAATTACAACTAAGGGACTGGTCATAAATTAGAGGGGGGAGGGCTGGAGCATTTCTATTTTGGTCTACATGTTTTTTGGAAACCCTCCTGACAAGATGCAGGAAAAATGTGGGCCCTCCCAAATGTGGTGACATATTTAATGGTGACCCTCCCCCATCATTCACTGGTTCTAGATATTACTAAAAAGACATTTTTATTAGTTTCTAAAATCCATTTTCATGTTATAATAGCAGTGCAAGATTCGATATGTCTTTCGTTTAGGGAAAAAGAATCCGAAAGTTACTTCCGAAAGTTACCTCATCTGTACGTATGTTTTACATAAAATACTCACAAATATCCTAAACTTCAACAGATTATTTCTCAATTTATAATAAATACACACAAGAGAAATTTTAAAATTCTGACTCCACCAATATTTTTTGGATAGATAAAGTAGGGCAGAGCGATACTATTAGAGTATCTTGTACAGTTGCAATATTGGTGGAGTAAGAATTTTAACATTTCCCTTATGTGTGTATTTATGTTTTACATAGATCTGTACATTATGTTGCTAAAATCCCAGATAATAATTATCTTGCCAAGTTGAGTGTTACAGTGCTATTAGTAAATCTAGCGATCCTATTACAGGGGCGTAGCATTATTAGCCTCCAAACACTCAAAAACTGGGGAGGGGGGTGGGGAGACAACATATAAACAACTTAAGTCAGCTTTTAGGGAAAGCTTAAACTCTCTTGCGCATGATGCGCACCGAAAATTTAGAGCCCAGCATGTGAAATTACCGCATGTCTGGGGGAAGTGACTGGGGAAAAACTGTGGGGGCAGAGGCCTCCCTGACCCTATAATCACTACGGCCCTGTATTACCCTAACAACGTTTGCGTAAAAAATAATGACCCTCCCTTTATCATTTGCACCAAATATTTTGACCCTCCCTTTTTCACCTGCATAAAAATTACAGGCCCTCCCCATGTTTGCACCAGACCTCCCCTCCCCCTCTAATGTATGACCAGTCCCTAACTGTTTTGCACAGTGAAATGCAAACATAGGTATACACATGGGTTATCACCAAGAAAAAAACAGAGGGCACATACATATCACACACACTAGGATGTAATCGGGCTCGGTCTACGGCCTCACCTGATTCCACCTGTCTCGACATGCATTATGCATCAAGGCTAATGAAGGTTGATACTAAAACATTCGGGTTTTTTTTTCCTATTGTTCTTACTGGTATACCTTTTTACTAAGAAGCTTACTAGCATATTATCATAAGGTTTTATGTATTCACTCTAAATAGCAGACAGTGCCAATTCAATAACTTCTGCTATGCACAAGAAACCCTTAAGCCTAGTTTCCATATAGTCTTATCTGTCGTATCTGACATCTCACCGTGAAACAAAAGAATAATTCCAATTTTCATTGTTTCACGGTAGACTGATGAGACAGATACGACAGATAAAACTACATATATGGAAACTATAGGCTTAAGTAAACAACCTCAGTACCATAAGTCAATGTCCTGTCGCCGAGGATCCAAGGCGCAGCAAAGAGAACGGCTCCATCACCATTTTCTCAAGTAAAGTAGTTTTCATTGCCAGCCAAATGTACAGCAACAGCAGGGATCAGCAGCGAGCAGAGGTTTTCTTGTGTGCCGCTCGATACAATACAGTACGTTTTTCAGCGTTTTTATTTATCTGTGAATCAGAATAATGATAATATGTTATTCTTTATGTAATATGACAGGCGTTTTTTTAACTCACTTTTCTTTAGCGTGCAGAAACCTAATGTTTTTCTCAACACACACGGCTCAAGCAATAGTTAGCCTTATTAGAAAGATAAAGGAATTCTGGAAGGTGTCGGGGTCGCATATTAACTCAAATGCATATTTTATTTTGAAGCTAAAACAAGTTGGCGTTTCAATGTCACGCCGCTACAAGGATTCAAAGGTCAAATGCTTGATGTTAACACAGTAAACTAACTTTTAGTTCCTACCTTCATCCCGAGCAGCTTTTTCTCGCGTGTATAGAAACAACCTCGGAACTGTGAATGTCCTGCAATCTCCCAATAAACACTGCTAGCCTTTATCCAGGAATTTTGAACTACGAATTGCTCGACCGTCATTAAAGACACGACTTGTGTTGCTAATTTTATTTCTCCAAAT
This sequence comes from Scolanthus callimorphus, assembly GCA_033964015.1. Taxonomy (NCBI): domain Eukaryota; kingdom Metazoa; phylum Cnidaria; class Anthozoa; order Actiniaria; family Edwardsiidae; genus Scolanthus; species Scolanthus callimorphus. Next base: position 30,057,999 of record CM066914.1, on the reverse strand, counting down.
AAAACCGTCCCTTCACACGCTTCTGCCGTAGTGGAAATGAGCTTCTCCCAGTTAATTTTACTCTTCAAAAAGTCACTGCCCAGTTATTAAAACGGCTCGGCTTTGTGAAAGAAATGGAGAGAAGATGAATGACTTCGCAAGGAAATGCACAGCCATTATACAATTAAAATCTTGGTTGGACTTCTAGATGATAGGTAGACACTCTTCTGATTTCTTCACACGGCTCAGACATTGTCTTGCAGTCCCTGGCTTTTTGTAAACAAATTATCATTTGCCGTAGCACAGTTCTGCAGTCGATATTTTTTTTCTATCAAAAGATTCGTCAAGATGTTTGGGTTTCCTGTAGTCTGTCACGTGAGCAGCATCCCCCCCGACCAACCACCCCTCCCCCTCACTACCATACCGCCATGTTGCGACGTCATAGCGCGCGCCATCCACCCCTCCCCCCGTCGCGCCATGTTGTGACGTCACGCCAAGTTGTGACGTAGGGCTTCGCAGAAATCACGGGAAATGGCGGGAAATTGCCACTAGACGTCGAAAATTCACTTGCATCCCTTTGCAACCTGTGATGCTTTGGGTACCCTGTGGGGATATCATACATGCGCTATATTTGCGATAATTTGGACGCTTTTTTCTTAGGTATGGTGCTCCGCTCTGCGGCCTTCGGCCGCAAAGGAGCTCCGCTATAAATTGCTTGGTGTTCACATTGCAGAAAATCTATGCTGGAGCACGCACGGCGAGTACATTGTCAAGAGGGCGCGCAAACGCTTATACGCACTGCGTTGCTTGAAGAAGGCTGGTGTAGTTGAAGAGGATCTGTCAGAGGATCTAGTCTTGGTGTACTCCAGCCTGATTCGCTCAGTGCTGGAGTATGCCTCTCCAGTCTGGGCTGACTTGCCAGAATACTTGAGTTTACTAGTTGAGGGTGTGCAAAAAAAAGCCTTATATATCATCTATCCTGGGTTTTCATACGAAGTCGCACTTGTGCGCTGTGGTCTCCATACTCTCTCGGATCGGCGCCACGCAGCTTGCACTAAGTTTATCCAGAGAGTACGGGACACCGGTGTCCTTGCAATCTTGCTACCACCGCCCACAAGTGTGTCTCACGGATATAATCTCCGGTCAGGCACTACTAGGGGTGACCCAGCTGTGGCCTCAACAAAGCGTTTAGATATGTCTGTCACATATAGATACAGTTAGTATGTGTCATGATAATAATTTATATAATATATTGTTGAATTGAATACTGACCACTCTTGTAATTTAGCTGTTAAGCTACGAAAAGAGTAATAAACTGATTATTATTATTATTATTATTATTTCAGTTAACCAAAACACAAAGGCGCCGACGAGCAGCCTTTGGGCTGTCTTTTTTGGCAAAGTTTTGTAGAACAAAAGAATTTGCTGTCAATCAAATAAAAACCCTAGACAGAAGCAGAAGTAACAAAACGGCGACAATTTATTTCACGCTAGTGCGACCACAGTCTTCGGAGCAAAACACTTTGCCTTGAATTTTGCGGCAATTTTTTTGCTGGGAAATTCTGTGGAAAACTTGAAAACTTTGCCAAGGGCGACCCCTGCCTAATGTTTTTTTCATAGCCGTAATTTTACTGGAATAGTTCAGCAGTGAAAGGGTGGGGTTGATGAATGATGACAATAGTTAATAGATTTATTAGTATTCTGTAAATATTTATAGAATACTAATATCGATATTAGTATACAAAGAATAGAAGGAAATGTTTTCTGCCATATTCAGCAATAAATCGAACTCCGTGTTTCGCAGCATGAACACTCCAATGTCATGCTTTCAATCAAAAGCTGGAATCCCGGGGAGCAGGAATATATCCCGAGTGTAGTTGGTGTGTTGGAATGTAAGAGGATAAATACTGTGTGGGTTTGTCCCTGTCGCAATCTTTCCTTAGTAATAAATTACTTTACTCTTGGCCTTAGTCGTACTCCTGTTCGCCATATTGATTCTTTCTTGGCGAAAGGAAAGGCAGCCCTTGTCGATTTGTACACATCCACAGCATTTACTTATGTCGAAAGAAATTCATTTTGAGAAATCAGTCAAACCCATATCATTTATACAACTTTAAAAATGGAATTTGTTCACGGGCAACCCTCAAACGTTAATGTGTAGTATGGTTTTATTTTCTAGTATTTTCTAGTAAAGCTAGGGAGAAAATAACTGTCGTTTGTTATTTTGCCTCAGATATTTGAAGGCAACCACGACGGGAGTACCGCTGTCAAGTTTATTTTGTTGGTTTCAAGGCCTGGCAGGAAAATCAGGGTGCTGCCGCGAATGTGGTACACGAGAATCTGTTTACGCCTAGAGCTGTTTGGCTGCCGTGCAAGTATGTTGCTCAATAGTAACCTATTATCATTAATACCCTATTATTAGTACCGTAATAAATAGAGGATATTACATGGCCGCGTGGAGAAACGAATTTTATCTTCGAGTGTTGAAAATTTATTTATATAAATTTTTAACACGAGAAGATAAAATTAGTATCTCAAAGCGGTCATGTAATGTTCTGTTTATTATATAAACATCAATGAAATACCAAATTCAAATTTTTTTTGAGTTTAGCTTAAAAATCGAGCATTGAGCAAAGGCAAGTGTGATATTTTCACATGTGAAAATAACATGTTATTTTCACTTGTGAAGATATCAAGTTTTCGCGCGGGAGATCACTCGATATTTCATTGGTGTTTATATAATAAATAGATTTAGGTACTGCCAAAAAGCGGCCAGTCAGTTTTATACCTTGATGACGTCAACAATGACGCAGTGAAATCAGCTGAAGTCATCGATGACGTCCGCATCACGTGATCATGTTACATCACCCCCTGGTAACACAGAGAATATAGCCAAGGTTTAGTTGTCTTAGCATGTTCCCTTGAAGAGAAATATTTGTTCTTTGTATACCACATGGTTCTCATGAGTTTCCGCGTACGGCGGACGGACGGACGCCGGACGGGTGTACGCTATGCCTTTTATTCAAAATCGTTTCAAAATCAACTCCATAGCTGTGCCTAGACGTACTTTGCTTAGGTATGGTGCTCCGCTTACATGGGGCCTCGCTACCGCGGGCGCCCTCGGTAGCTCCGCTATTATCGTTGCATAGTATTTGGCGGCATATTCTAACGGATGGCAGTGCTCTTAGTGAATATGGAAGAGTCGCGAAGTCGGAGTTGATATCACTGAACTCAAGGGCAGCGTCTAGAGCGTCAGTAATATACATATTTAGGCACTGCCTAAAAGCGTAGCTCTCAGTCAGTTTTAAACCTTTTTCAAAGCCTGGCGTCATCGTTGACGTCTCTATGACGTCACATCACGTGACCATTTTGTTGCGCTTCTATAGTCACGTAGACATTTTTGCCCAAGTTTGGTTGCCTTGGAGTGTCCCCTTCACGAAGTATAATTTTTTCAAAGTTTGATGACGTCATCGATGACGTCACATCACGTGACCGGTTTGTTGCGCATTGCGCATCGCTATTCGCCAGACATTTTTGCCCAAGTTTGGTTTCCTTGGAGTGTTCCCTTCAAGAATAATGATTTTTTATTAAACATTGATGACGTCATCGATGACGTCACGTCACGTGATCATGTTACAGCACCCCGGTGGTAGCACAGAAAAAATATCCCAAGTTTGGTTGTCGTAGCATGTTCCCTTGTAGAGAAATATGTTTTTCTTTGTATACCACAGGGATCCCATGAGGACGGACGGATGTACGCTATACTTTTTATTCAGAAAGAAACAAACAAATTCATATCAAGAAGGGAACCACCAGGAGCCCATAAGTAGGAGCTTTCATCTTTGGTACTGGGTCCGTGAAGCAGCGTTTTTCCTGACCTATCTATTTTTAGAACAAATTTAGCGCGAAACGTTGTAGAAATTGTCCAATCAGCGTCCAGGCAGCTTCCAAGTCTCAATATTGTATAAATTATCTCCATCGATAAACATGGCGGAAAGAAGCGAAGACTGACTCTGGGAGTCAAATTCCACATGTAAATCTCTATAGTAGTTTATTACTCGGTTCGGTATCTGGGATAACAATTATAGCAGAAATTCTAACCTCAAAGTACCCAGAAAAATCGCGTTTTGGCCTCCACCGCAATCTTGTGTTTCGGCACTGTGCGGACCTCTTGGGGAACCAGCAACAAATGTAAAATGCAAATTTGCATCTAAAAATAACTAGGTCAGGAAATGCGCTGCCTCAACTATATAGGTGAGATGAAAGCTCCTACTTATGGGCTCCTGCAACCACCTATGGCAACCAAACTTAGACACATTCATCTTTGGGTCGATTCCTTTTCAACGCCCTAATCATTTGACTTGGCGCTGCCAATGACATGAGCAAAATGAGCGAAACAGCCCGTTCAAGTTATGCCTAGACGTTATTTTCTTATTTCAGTATAGTAGGTAAGGAATTACATCGCTTTTTGACGCGGAATACTAAATTTCAAGCTGAATACATCAGCAAACATTTGTTTTTCGCCACGGGGAATTAATGAGATTGCGGTTGTGTCCTAGAATTGTCTAAACATCGGAAATTTTCTTCCTACAAAACCAGTAAAGTATGCGTGTGGAATTGGTGTCGGATAATAATATTTGAACATGTGGCGAAATATTCGATATCTCTTTTCAATCAAACGAAGTCGGAGAGTCTGAAGGAGGACATACCTTTGCAGTTAGGACAATCAAAGAGTTGAACTCTGTTGGCAATGATAAGGAGACTTTATGGAGTAGATTTCAGATGACTGTTGTGAGAAATTGATAATTACTTTGTAATTACTCCTATAGGTTTTATTCTGAATTGGTATAATTACTTTGCGATTGGTTTTACTACAGTCATATGAAAACCGCTCTACAGCTATAGTTTTAATTTGATTAGGGACCGGTCATTATTTATCGCCGGGGGGGGGGGGGGGTTGGGTGGGGAGGGCTGTGGATTTTTAGGGGGATCACTTCATTTTTGGGTAAGCAAAAGGGGGGATCTCTCGAAACCTGATGCCCTGAAAGGGGGGGATCACAAGAAATTTCCTAAGGAGTGATTTCAGCAAGTTCTATATCATGTCAGCATGTGCATTTAAAAATTTCGGCGCGATTCGCGCGCAAAAACAAGACATCCAATACAGTTTTAGAGATCACGCTTAACGAAGCCAATAACTCCCAAAAATAATCCTCCACTGAAAAGCCTGGCGGGCAGTCGCTACTATGTTTGAAAGAACTGGCACCTGAGTCAGCGTGAGTTCGACGTTACAAGCATAGAAATTCATCTGGCCGCCGTTAACGCACATGAATGATAATAATTTATTTAGGCGCGCTTTGCGCGCATAAAGAATTTACAGCCTTTGTTTACTCTCCGAAAACCTTTTCTCTGAGGCTTGCCAAAATGCGTTTGATAAAATCTTGGCGTGAAGAAAAATGCGATCCTCTCTTTCTGTAAAACGTCGGGGGTTCTCTTCATCATGATTCGTTAATTCAGGGCAATATGTATATACCGTTTCCGGGAAACGTTGTCACCAAAAAAGTCTATATGCTTGAAGCGCAAAGAATAATGGGGGCATCTATTAAACTGCTACTGTTTGATCTGAATATCAGAAAGTTATCGCAACCACAGGAAAAATCATTCAATTTCAGCACATTGTTAAGCATGTTGGTTTCTTATAGTTTCAGAAATTGAAATAAGTCTTTACCCATACTCCCTAGCGCACCAAGCTTTGTTGCTTTTTCCGGTGACAACGTATCCCGGAAACGGTATATATAATCATTTCGACATACCTCTATCATACCTCTACGTATGATCTTGCGTTTGGCCACGCGGTCTTGTAACGTGATATAATAGGTTGTCAATCGACCGGTAATTATTAACTTATTTTACAGGCTGATTTATTTTAGTGCTCCATTTTGATTGGCTGAGGAAAAAATGCGATTGAGACTCAAAACGATGCGATTTGGGAATAAATCGCACTGTTGTAAGCCAATCAGATTGGAGGGATTGACAGTGATTTCAAAATGAATATAATAAACAGTGAAATTCCCTTTCAACACATCACTTTTTGGCTTTCAAGAAACACATACAGGCATTAATGAAACGTTCAAGCCCCTTCACTTTCAGACGTGCCAACCTAGAAATAATGAAATTCCATTCTTTGATTGTATGTTTGACAAATATAGTCAGGGATTTTTCTTATGTTTACTTTTATCTTTATTTTTTTTCTTAATATCACGTGACAAAGTTGAAAATGTGTTTTTTTATATGATCCTGACGCCAAAAAAATGAATTGAAAGAAAAAAAGATCGATTCAAGTGAATATCACTGCAAAAAAATTATTTCAAAAGATAGGTCATTTTTTAAGCTTTAAAACGGCATATAAACGATTCTCCTAGCATGAATTGTGTCGCGACACGGGTCTTTATCTTTAGACTTTATTTTGACACTGTTAGAAAACTCCTCAGTTACAATATACAATATGCTACATATAATAAGCTAATAATTCTATCATTAATAAAAATATAGGTATACATATTTTTTTTAACTGCTTTCCGGGAGTAATGTTTTCTATAGGAACTTGCATTATTCGAAGAAGCTACTGCAGCCTGCTCGAAATTCGGTAAGAGATTTGGCTTGCCGCAAGTCACTCGGCAGATTATTCCAAAGCAAGGCGCACCATCGTATGCAAAACTATTTTTTAGATAATTGGTGCGTGGCTCAGGAATACGGTGTTTCTCAGAGTAAAAGGTGTCACTGTTTCTCAAAGTATAATTTGTTACACTGCTACGGTCAGTAATCAAAGGCATGCCATAGGCCAACTCGTGCCTGTTTTCCTTTAAACTTTTAGAAATAAGTTGTTAAAGAAGAATCTAATCAAACTGACACCACCTTTAGAGGGGGAAGGTGGAAGACTCCAATATTTTTGGGCAGGGGTGCTCAATGAGAAAAAAAAATTGACCCCTAACTGATACAAATATGGGGGCGTAGCCCCTAAATTATAGCATTAAGAAAAAAAATGAAAAAGATGAAAATATGTCACACTTTTGTTGTTGTAGCTCTTGGTCACCTGGATTTTTGGTATACAAAAATATCTCTTCCTTTTAGTCAACAAATGCATTCCCGCTGTATTTGACACATTTATTAGCTTGAGTTTGCTATTAGAATGGTGAACTACAAAGTAGCATATAATTTATTTCCAAGTGTTGCAATTTTGCAGCTTATTTTTTGCTCAAAAGTACACTGTATACCTTAAGCATCTTGATATTACGTTGACGCTGTAGGCACTCTACATCATTGCTTAGTTTTGCAACAACTGCCATTCATGTAATGCAGACATTTGCAATAATACAGTTTAGTTCTCATACAGTGTCATTTAAAGCAAAGCAGCAATGTACAGTTAATCAATCAGACTGAAAAAATTGTAGCTGTATTGGTTCTGGCTTCTTGTAGCATTTTGCTGTTGTTTAAAATTCTGGATATACAATGTATTAGAGTTGTGATCGCAAACCATCAATTATTGCCTTCTGCTATGTTGTTTTAGACTCAAATTCTGGAAACTTATTCTAATTTTTTCAGGTATACGTCATTTCAGAGTAAGCCTTGTGTAGTAGGCAATGCGACAGCATAATTTGTACTGTATTGTACGATGGCCGAAATCCGTGGCACAAACTGGCAATTCTACTTTCCACTTGACTTTCACTTCTGATTCCAGAAAATAGCGTCTTTTCCTACTTTCCATATTTGTCACTTCTGAAATCCATGAAAATACCCGACCTTATTCGGATTTTCTCTTTCAAAAAAATTCTCGGAAAAGGTCCACCTTTTTCCAAAAAAAAGTCCACTTTTTAACTTAATTTCAAGGTTGATATTTCTCACTTCTAATTTCCCACTTCTAATTTCTCACTTCTAATTTCCGACTTCTAATTTCCGACATCTAATTTCCCACTTCTAATTTCCTTCACGAGGAGTCGATCGATCCGATCATCTTGGCAATGGCTTTCAAAGCAATAGCCATTGACAAGATAATAATACGCAATTCAAATATCTTCTCTTCCTTTCTCTTTATATAACGCCCAAATATTATGCGAATTTATCTAATAAAATTGTGGCATTGGCACCTATTCGTCCATCTTGGAAAAAAAAATTGCATGAAAGGCAGAGTCAGAGGGGCCTGGATGCAGGGACGTAGCCAGGGGGGGTAGTTGTTCCTGGGGTGCCCAGGACCCCCCTTTGGGGACTGGAAAATACAGTAAACATTAAGGAAAAAATCGGTTGTGACCCCCCTTTGGTGACGAAAAATACAGCAAACATGGTTGTGACCCCCCCTTTCTGAGGACCTGGCTACGCCCCTGAATTAGATGTCGGAAATTAGAAGTGAGAAATTAGAAGTCGGAAATTAGAAGTCGGAAATTAGAAGTGAGACATGATGATGTGATTGCATGATGCAATAGTTAATTTCAGTGGTGACTGCCTCATCCATTACCTCAATTATTTGTGTCTGTTTTATGGAACACAACAAAAGGCTGCTCTTGGAATAGTAGATTTTGTTTGGGAATATCACAATTTACCCTGCTAGCAGAGGGTTTCACAATTATTTGCTGTAAGTATGTTTGCACATACTTGAAAATATATTTTATGCAGGTAAGCATTGCCAGATGACGGTTAGATTAGAGTTGTCTCGATGTCAGCAAGCTTATAATCACTCTACTACATTTGACTCTGTTGAGTAATAGTCTTCTATTTTTTTTGTGTGACAGATTCAGATATACATTCCTTGTACGTTCAGCAACTCTAGTAGTTAAGTACAATTTGTTTAATTTATATAGAGGATTTTACATGTAAATAGAGGCGTGAAGATATGAGTGTTGTTTTCGAGACACAAAAGTAAGTACAGCAAGAGTAAGATATTGGTTTTAATATGAGAAAATAAAATTCATATGTTCAAGCCACTGTAATTTTCCTTTTATTATATAGAAAAAATTAAAAAAATTTAATGTTTGCTGATATGCTCACTAGTGAAGATACGCAAAATGTGCCACTCAGGTCCAAGATGTAGCTTTGCATGATATGTACAAATATATTATCCAGTAAAACACTCATGAAAGAAAAAGAGCACAGAGTATTTTCTACAATTTGAATTTGACTTGACTCAGTCGAAATTCTACCCTGCTGGCAGACGCCTCTTTTCTCTGTATTTTGCTGGGCTGCCAGCAGGGTATCGGAATTCAAAATGCTGTGACTCAGGTGTGCAAACTTGTTGCAAAGGCAATATAACTTATCTTTCATTTCCTTTCCATTTCATAATTCTTTTTGCAGTACTTTTTTATTGCTGTCTTTAAGTAAGTAAGAAAATAACCAATTTTTGTTAATCCAATTAAAGACGCCACAATCTCTATTAATGCCAGCCCCTATTAACTGCACATTCTCCCTATAAAAAAAAGAAATGAACTTCCCTCAAGCCAAGTTTCAGAAAATTTGGCAGAACAGAAATGCTTCATCTGATCTCACCATGGTGCTAGCACACTGATACCTAGAAAATGTCTCCTAGGAATAGAATAATCAAACTTCAACCTCAAATATATTTCAGGCCACGCTTGTACGCTATATAGTACGGGAGCTGACCCCAGAAAAAAGTGGTCTCGTTCAACTCACTTTACATACAAGAACTTACTGTTCACTTTGGCTGCCAGATGACTGAAGATCATCGCCAAGTAGTTAGTACATTCAAATTGTGGTATCAGTTTCGAGCTACAGCCAGATTTGTCAGAGGGGTGGGGGGTCTTTTCAGCCACCAAATTCTAGCAATTTTAGCATGTTGCAAAACATCAAATCAGCATATCTTTTGACTGTGGTGTGCAAATCGATTGATATTTGGACATTATCTGTTATCCATGGAGTTCTTTCTTTTGCATTTGTCTTATGTGGAATTTATCGTAACCATGGCAACGGTTGCTGGGGGAATGAGTTTCTTGGACTTTGAGCAAACATTTGTTCTTGTAGCGATACTCAGCATGCCCAGTTGCGTGCATAGTGGACTCAGAAACAATTATGTCATATTATTCCAAGCGTGGGTGCCCCCAAAGAGTAACATATTACGAAATAGGATCCTTTGAGCACTGTGCCACCTTACCGTAAAAGTCGAAAGTTGCTAGAACTGCTCAAAACCCCACTTTCTATCTCAGTTATATCGAAACTACAAAAATATATATAACTTTTGGCTATGTGATGTGGAGCAGATGATATTTCACTATCGTAACCAACTTATCGAGTTCTTTCTTTTGCACTAGTTTTATGTTGGTTTTCCGTAACCATGACAACGGTTGCCAGGGGCATAAAAAATTCTAGATTTGTGTAAATATTTGAGGTGAATAGTGAATTTTAGGTGCATTTTCGCATCTTGGAGTGACATATGTTTGATGAGTTTCAAAATACGCGTAAATGCAATTAATTCATTATTAAGCGCAAATATTTACACAAGTTCATCAAACTTCATGTCCCTGGCAACCGTGGTCATGGTTACGAAAAAATAAAGAAAATTATTGCAAAAGAAAGAATTTCTTAAAATAGTGAAATATCATCCTAGAAGATATATATTTTTACAGTTTCGCAATAACATAGATATACGAAGTGGGGTTTTGAGCAGTAATGGCAACTTTCGCCTTTCGCTGCTAGGTGGCGCAGTGCTCAAAATGTCCTATTTCGTAATATGTCACTCTAGGTATAGGTATAGGTATAGGTATAGAGTTGAAGAAATATGACTTCCATGTTTTATGAAATACGCAAAAATACACTTAAAATCACTATTTAGCAGGAATATTTAATAATATTAACTTCCCTGGCAACCGTTGTCATGGTTACGAAATCAACATAGACTAGTGCAAAAGCAAGACCTTGATAGATTTCTTACGATAGAGAAATACCAACCAATTTACATGGCATAGTCAAAGTTCTTATAGTTTCAATAAAAGTGATATAACTAAGTGGGATTTTTTGCAGTTTTATCATTTTTTTGATGTTCATTTCAAGGTGGCACAATGCTCCAAATGTCCTATTCCATAATACATTATTCTTTTTGGTCATCTACACTTGATATGATTAATATGGTTTCTAAGTTTCGAAAGATGCAAAAATGCACTTAAAATTCACTATTTACCCCAAATATTTACACAAATCTAGCAATATTTATGCCCCTGACAACCGTTGTCATGGTTACGGAAAACCAATATGAAACTAGCGCAAAAGAAAGAACTTGATAAATTGATTACGATAGCGAAATATCATCTGATTCACATCACATAGTCAAAAGTTATATATTTTTGTATTCGCTATATAACTGAAATAAAGTGGGGTTTTGAGCAGTTTACCAACTTTTCATGTTCCTCTCAAGGTGGCACAATGCTCTAAATTTCCTTTTCCATAATATGTTACTCTTTAGGGTAATCTACACCTGGAGTGATAAGATTAATATGTTTTTGAGTTTTGAAAGATGCGAATATGCACCTGAAATTCACTATTCACCCCAAACATTTACACAAATCGAAGCAATATTTATGCCACTGGCAACCGTTGTCATGGTTACGGAAAACCAACATAAAACTAGTGCCAAAGAAAGAACTGAATAAATGTGTTACTATAGCGAAACATCATCTGCTCCACATCACATAATCAAAAGTTATATATATTTTTGTAGTTTCGCTATAACTGAGATAGAAAGTGGGGTTTTGAGCAGTTCTAGCAACTTTCGACTTTTACTGTAAGGTGGCACAGTGCTCAAAGGATCCTATTTCGTAATATGTTACTCTTTGGGGGCACCCACGCTTGGAATAATATGACTTACTTGTTTCTGAGTCCACTATCACGCAACAGGGCATGTTGAAAATCGCTATGAGCACAAATGTTTGCCCAAAGTCCAAGAAACTCATTCCCCTGACAACCGTTGCCATGGTTACGATAAATCTCACATAAGACAAGTGCAAAAGAAAGACCTCCATGGATAGCAGATGATGTCCAAATATCAATCGATTCGCACCCCACAGTCAAAAGATATGCTGATTTGATGTTTTGCAACATGCTAAAATTGCTAAAATTCGGTGTCGAAAAAGACCCCCCACCCCTCTGACAAATCTGGCTGTAGCTCGAAACTGATACCACAATTTGAATGTACTAACTACGTGGCGATGATCTTCAGTCATCTGGCAGTCAAAAACAACAGTCAGTTCTTGTATGTAAAGTGAGTTGAACCAACTCGTTTTCTAGAGCACTTTTTGGAAATCAGCTCCCGTACTAATATGTTTCAGGTTGAAGATTAGCAATTTTGTTATTACGAGGTGCAATTAATTTTCATTTTATCTAGCACTGATTTTACGTGTTAGATGCTTCTCAAATTAGATTTAATTGGTATAAATTTACTGTAAAATTATCTTCGGAGGTACACTTTACGTAAATAAGTAAGCTTATTTAACTCAGCTAGCCGCCTTTGTCCAAACTGTAAACGCGTGAGATCGACACCGCGGAAATACGTTTTTGTGACGTCACATCCCGTGGCCAGCGGCTAAACCCATTAGGCTTTTTACGTTCTCAGATTTCAAAGGAATGAACAGAAGGGAGACGAATGTGTAGCTCGAATATTTCGCCAATATAGAGGATTTTGTTTCTATTTACGGTTATCCTTCACTTGAAGGAGTTGCTTTAGCAGATAATTATGCTGAAGGGGAACGTTTAGTAAGTGAGTGGTTTGAGTTCGTGGAGTTTTCGGGCGACCGACAGTTAGGCGTGGCATCGATCTAAAGACTTCGAAACAACCTTTTTTCGCTTCCATATTTCTTCAAAACATGCAAGGCAACAGTTGTCCTGGCTTATTCATTGCTCTGTTAATTAGAGGATTGACTTGGCGACTTCACTATGTAATCAGTCATAGAATGCGATCCAAGGTGAGTTTTTTTTCCTTTGTCCTTTTGGAGAATAATTTTCGTCCCAGTTTACAGTTCCTATCTGCACAGAATAAAGTTTTGCTATTGTCTTTCGTAAAGAGACTTGTATTTAAAACCTATTTCAAGCTATGGTTCTGTAGTCTGGACATTATTTGAGTGTGTATGAGTCAGATATCATCATGCTTTTGCCAGATGCCAGCCAATTTTTTACAGAAAAAAAATCCGCATATTTTGATTGACTTGTGCCAAGACCAGCCAAGTCTTAACATGGGTAGCCTGGCTTAACGCATGAATGAAATGTTTTTCTATCAGTTTTCCTATGTAGAAAAGTCATACAATGGATCCATTTTCGTTTCCTTTACAGAACAAGTGTCATTATTTACAAGAAGGGCTTTGCATTCATCAGTTGTCATGTTACAGACTCGAACTATTGAAGAACAGCCAAGGTTGCAAATTATTTCTGAGATAGCAAGGAATGCAAATAATGGAGAATGTTGACAAGGTTGTGAATATTTTGCCAGTACAGAGGATTTTCTTTCTACCATATATAGGGATACCTTGACATTAAGGAGTTCCTTTTAAAATTCTGGACATTTGGGCCTGGATCAATAAGGAAGGTTCAATAAGGAATTCTGCGTGCATGGGGAGGGGCTTGAAGCTGTCCCCCTCTCTGTAGGGGGGAGGGTAAGCCATTTCTGGAAATTCTGGATGGATCGGGGGGGGGGGGGGGGGGGGGTGGGCTATCAAAAACTAGTGCCACCCGTAACATAACATAACATAACATAACATAACATACATCTTTATTTAGGCACGCTGGCCACAGCAACTGTCTATTTACAAAAGTTCAAAACCAAAACAGACGCTGATTTCAATGTGGGGCGTGTGACTGCGGGAAACTGCGGGAGTCCGTGTGAGTCCAAAAGTGAAATCCAGGCATATTATCATTCAAAAGTGCTATTACCTCCACATTAATCCCACTCTTCCCTGGGACCATAGGGGGCCCATAAGGGTGGGAGTTTCAATTGACTAGTGCATCATGGAATTGCAAATACTGGCTTCGATGGTTTCCACCCTTGGAAGGGAGAGAAAGGGGAGGGGAATTCTTATAATGGACTATATGTGGTGCTCAGCCCAAAAGTGTCAGGGCTTTCATTCTGGAAATATAAAGAAGGCATCAATTGCACTGTTTCCTCCCCCCCCCCCCTATCAAGGAACCCCTGTGGAAATTCCAGACTCCTGTGCAACCCCTGTGGAAAATTCAAGCAACCCCTGTGGAAATTCCTCATTCTCTTGTGGGCCTGTGGAAATTCCACAGTTGCAAATGAATACCCTGTGGAAATTCCAAGGTAAAATGAAAGGCCCTGCGGAAAATCCAGGGTCAAAATCGCAGACCCTGTGGAAAATCCAGGGTCAAAATCAACAGACCCAACAGACCCTGTGGAAATTCCAGGATCAAAATCAATAGACCCAACAGACACTGTGGAAATTCCAGGATCAAACACAGTGACCCCTGTGGAATTTCCAGGTTCCTCGATAGGGGGGTACAAATTTTTTGGGAACAGCCCATTTCATCGGTTCTCAATCACAATTATATACAAACAGAATAGCATAGGTTTTTATGATATGGTAAAAAAGGGAACTTTTTTCGTTTGGTTTTATACAGACATGGTGCCTTTCCAGTTTGATTGTAAAGAAGGGGTAAGGGGTCAAGAGGCTGGGCCAAGCATCCCCCACTGGTAATATTAATTCCATGGCAGCTATAAAACTGGATGTAATCAATTTCAGGTGTGTGGCATCCTATCTAGATGAATAAATCAATTCTGATCCATCTCCTGTAAAACAATAACAGAAAGATGAACCACTTACTGCAAATAATTTCTACTGAAGGCTGTGGGTTATGGCCGCATGTCTCTTGTTGCAAAATTGATGATTTCCAGTTAGTGGGTAATCTTTTTTGTCATCCTATCTATTATTACTGAGAAGATGAAACTCTTTTTAAATTATTCTATCCATATGTTGTGTTTGTACCCCCTCAGCATATCTTCTGCACCATTTCGATCCTTGCACTCCAATTACACAGGTACAGAATCATCGTTTTTAGGTTTCTACTGCTTTGGAGAGAGAACAGAAGAGAGCATTCTGCAGACTCCAATTGCAAAACCAGAAAATATCACTGCATCTTCTGGAATTTTACTGACTAATTCAATACATTTTAAGTTTATGTGAAAATTATAGTCCACTGATATAATTTTCACATTTTGCTTATATTGCAAATCAAATTACTAGATTCTGAATTAATAGTGAAAATTAGGGTAGGTTTCCCCCACAAAACACTTTGCATAATGCATACCAGCAACCCAACATCATCGAAAATCTTGAGACATTCACATGGCAGGTAAATGCAGAGAAAGTATGAACAAATCCTGAGAGTGACTGGCTTTGAGAAAGGGGGGGTCACATCTGTACAAATGTATGGTGCCCCTTTCCGATTTGTTCTTAATGTTTACTGTATTTTTCTTCTAAAAAAAGGGGGTCACAGGCCCCTAGTACCCCCCCCCCCCCCCCCATCCCTAGCTGTGCCTCTGGATACCCACCTGAGTGAGTTGACAGTTATTTGTAATGACCCTCCCATTCTCCTCACAAACAAGTTCCATTACACAGGTGGGAAAGTCATGAAAAATGGCAAGCCAAGGAACTAGAAGTATATTTTACCAATCATTTGTATTAATTTTTGATATTTTGTAAAAAGAAAATGTCCAGCTGTGTGCCTGTTATACAAGCACTGCTGACCACTTGCTGCATCTTCTGACTTTATCAACTGAATATGCGTGCAAGCTTAATTTTTTTCTTAGCATATCAAATCATAACAAAACTACATAATATAGTGAGAAATGAGACCCGCAGTTTCTTGTGCTTTCTATTCAGCCATGATTCAAGGTGTGTGAAACTAGAGAATGAAATCTACATCCGTTCTAGATGTTTGTTGATGACAGTTTTTTGTTGTTGTTCTTTATTGGGAACAGAATATCATTAGAGCAGTTTTCACATGACTGTAGTGAAACCAATTCCGAAGTAACTACACAAATTCTGAATAAAACGTATAGGAGTAATTACAAAGTAGTTGCGAATTACTAATGACAGTCATGTGAAAACCACTCTATAAAAAGGATAACACATTATGACTCCATAATAATACCACGTCTATATTATTTTTATCTTCGAGGTCTACAAAATATCTAGGATAACTGTAAGTTTTGTACACAAAAACAAAATTTGTGGCATGGATTGAACACCAGATTTGAATATCAGTGCAAGCTTTATTTTTTTCTGGCATGTCACATTTTGTGTGGACTATAAAAATTAACAACATATTAAAGAAATAAGTCTGAGTATTGCATACTTTTTCTGAGCCTTGGGTTTTTGTGAGCCTCAACCAAAGCAAACAGACTCCAAAATGGAGGCAAGAGCATGCGAGACAGTTGCAGTGAGAGTAGTTTTCTACAAATCCTGGGGTTTCCTCTTGTTATTAAACGTGATTGGTATTTCAAGGTGAATAAACAAAAACCTATGTGGTTATCACATTACTGTATCAAATATTTTACTTGAATTTTTGCACTTTTTCGTCTTCCAAGCGACACCCAACGTCCTGCACACATCAAGTAAAATCGATCTTCTGCATTTAGCTCCAAATATGAATACCAGTGCAAGCTTTATTTTTGTTTGGCAACTTATTTTTGTGTGGATTTTAAAAAAGAACAACATATTGAAAAATTAAATCTGAGTATTGCGTACTTTTTCTGAGCCTTGGGTTTTTGTGAGCCTCGACCAAAGCAGCGAGACAACTGGAGGTGACAAAACTAGAGAGAAGAACATGCGAGTCAATTTTGTTAAAAGCAGTTTTCTACAAATTTCTGAGCTGTTCCTGTTGTCACAAAGCTAGATGATATTGCTAAAAAGGAATAAATAAAGACCCTATGTGATTATTACATTACCATATTAAATGATTTGGTTTGAATTTCTGCATTTTTTCGTCTTCCAAGACGATCAAGTTTTCTTTCCACAGCTAATTTTGGGGCGAAAAACCGCTGGCCGTGAATTTGCGGACCGGGCGCGCAAAAACGTATTTCCGCGGTGTCCGTGAGATCCACTTGACAATATCGCTTTTGCGTTCACGAGTGTGGACTTGGTTATTCCTTCTTGGGATATAGAGCGGTTTTCACATGACTGTCGTAAAACCAATGGCAAAGTAATTACACAGATTCTGAAAACAATTAGCTTTTTGCGCATGCGCTAATGACGTCATTGGTTGTGTACTTTTCATATTCCCACGTTTTGTAACCCCTGGCACATGGCTTTGCACGAATCAAAGTCCTTACACAGTTTAGGTTGTGAGATTACTAAAAAAAGTACCGATTTAAAACAAACCAAATAAAGGTAACATCCCACATGGAGAAATTTAGGGGCAATTAGGCATATATAAACTTTGGCGAAAGTATGGAGGTAACAAGAGAGTTACCAAGAATTTTAGCCACGCTATGTCCCGCAGATAGCTCGTGTGATCCCGCAGCTCGAGGGTCCCGATTAAAGGATGGATGACAACAGCATAAATTATGCTAATATCGTGCTAACGTAGGAGTGAGTGAGTAACATCGAGCCCCGACGATAACTCTTTGGCTGTTCCTTCGCAACTAGCCACTAGCCACGAGTTAAAAATGGATCTCAGGAGCGAGATCATTAACAAAATTTACTAATTTCCATGTCAAAAGTTACCTTATTAGAAACGATTTAGAAATACATGAGTATTAAAAACCGATGTTCCGGTGCATCTAGCGCCATTATCAAGATACATTATTAATGATAAAGTTTGCGAAAAGGCTAAGTTTAAAGATTTGCATAAGAGTATAAAGCTCATTACTTAAGAGCGGCTGACTGTAGGGATCGAGAACCGCATTTCACCGACCTTTTTCTGAGCCTTGGGTTTTTGTGAGCCTCGACCAAAGCAGCGAGACAACTGGAGGTGACAAAACTAGAGAGAAGAACATGCGAGTCAATTTTGTTAAAAGCAGTTTTCTACAAATTTCTGAGCTATTCCTGTTGTCACAAAGCTAGATGATATTGCTAAAAAGGAATAAATAAAGACCCTATGTGATTATTACATTACCATATTAAATGATTTGGTTTGAATTTCTGCATTTTTTCGTCTTCCAAGACGATCAAGTTTTCTTTCCACGAGCGGCATTTCACAGCTAATTTTGGGGCGAAAAACCGCTGGCCGTGAATTTGCGGACCGGGCGCGCAAAAACGTATTTCCGCGGTGTCCGTGAGATCCACTTGACAATATCGCTTTTGCGTTCACGAGTGTGGACTTGGTTATTCCTTCTTGGGATATAGAGCGGTTTTCACATGACTGTCGTAAAATCAATGGCAAAGTAATTACACAGATTCTGAAAACAATTAGCTTTTTGCGCATGCGCTAATGACGTCATTGGTTGTGTACTTTTCATATTCCCACGTTTTGTAACCCCTGGCACATGGCTTTGCACGAATCAAAGTCCTTACACAGTTTAGGTTGTGAGATTACTAAAAAAGTACCGATTTAAAACAAACCAAATAAAGGTAACATCCCACATGGAGAAATTTAGGGGCAATTAGGCCTATATAAACTTTGGCGAAAGTATGGAGGTAACAAGAGAGTTACCAAGAATTTTAGCCACGCTATGTCCCGCAGATAGCTCGTGTGATCCCGCAGCTCGAGGGTCCCGATTAAAGGATGGATGACAACAGCATAAATTATGCTAATATCGTGCTAACGTAGGAGTGAGTGAGTAACATCGAGCCCCGACGATAACTCTTTGGCTGTTCCTTCGCAACTAGCCACTAGCCACGAGTTAAAAATGGATCTCAGGAGCGAGATCATTAACAAAATTTACTAATTTCCATGTCAAAAGTTACCTTATTAGAAACGATTTAGAAATACATGAGTATTAAAAACCGATGTTCCGGTGCATCTAGCGCCATTATCAAGATACATTATTAATGATAAAGTTTGCGAAAAGGCTAAGTTTAAAGATTTGCATAAGAGTATAAAGCTCATTACTTAAGAGCGGCTGCCTGTAGGGATCGAGAACCGCATTTCACCGACCATTTGGTCGCACTTTTGATATTTCTTCCAAATATACCCTTTGGGCGACTTTACTCGAAAATCATTTTAAGAAGTTTCGGCGAGTTATAATTTTCGAGAAAATCGAAAGAGTTTGAAAATGCGGCCTAGTTATGGTCGCAGACTGACGAAAGGTCGCGATATTATTGGTCCTTGGACGAAGCGCCGTAAACGGCTTAAAATAATTCCAAAGATCCTCAAACTTCACACAAATTTAGACCAACTATCCCAGAACAAAAGTGAGTAATCTAAATTCCACGAGCCGCTCACTATTTTCTAGAGCTGGTGCGTTTGTAAATAATATCCGACTCGGTGATGTAATCACCGTAAACATGCAATGCTTTTGTTAAATGTACACAACGTGCTCCTAGTACATAATGTTTCCAAAATCCAACCTAATCGTTCGAAAGAGAAAGGATTGAAGTTTATTTATGAAAAGTTTCAAGCTTTAATAGGAACTCCTTCCTGTTTTGCGAAGACCGCCAAAGTACAATATTAGCGGATCAAATTTCACGGCTCACCTCAAACTTCATTACAAAATCTTGACTTTTGACTTTCCTTGGTGTCATAAAAGTCACATATCTGGCCTATGACTATAAGTAATAGCTGTAGAAAACTGTTCAGAGTTCTCCACTACAACGCCGAAAACGATACCGAAAACGGATCAATCCGAAAACGCTCTCCAGAGTGGAGCGATTTGAAAACGGAGCTGTCTGAAAACGCTGTTTTCTAGTGTGGACGGGTGAAAACGATGCTGTGTGAAAACGATGACGTCACCACAGCAAACCCGATCAATTTCGCGGGCCCCCAGATCGAAATGTGCATGCGTTGAGCTTGTTTTAGCATGCCCACTGAATGCATCTGCGTTTTCGTACGGATATGGTCACCGCTGGAATTGACTGATACATTAGTGAAACGCGACAAATGAAACTGCTCTTTCAAGCGCCAATTGGCAATTCTACTACCGCGCATTGCCTTCCAATTTTTACCCTATTTTAGCTTTTTAGTTAGCAAGTTACATGTAATACGACAAATATCTATGCAACTCGACAACATTCTGCATTCCTGGGGTTGTAGTTCGAAGTTTACTTAACCGGATCACGCTAGCGAGTCACGCTGTCATGGGTGTGTCGCACGATTTCGCGCCGCTTTCTCTTACCGTTAGTTTTCTACGGCGTTTCGGAGTTTTGGACCTCACGCCATTTTTCGATATCTTATTTGAAGCTCACTCCCGTGTGGGTTTTGCTGAGGAAAGTTTCCAGTGAACTAGGACATCGCAGAAGAAGTGCACATCGCAGAAGAATGCCTTGCGTAACATCTTGAAGGTTTGAAGATGCGTTCAAGTCTTCATAGTCGGCTACTTTACCACCAGAGACCAGAATCACGACGTGTCTCCCGCGCAGCCTGTCCTTTGTGTCGGTCACGCAACGCTTCCCTCCCACAAAGGACGGACTGCGCGACAAGTGGGTTTTTGCCTCATACCTCGGACCGCAAAGGAGCTTGGTAGGACTCATTTGATCTTTCCCAGTCGTCCTTTGCGTGATGGCTAACCCTGAGTATGTTGCATTGCGTTCGCGCGCCCGTCGCCCGCCACTGTGTAACTTTTTCTCGTTTGCCTCTTTTCTGTTTGATGACAAATAGAGACGTCTAGGAACGAGCCTTTGTCAGAAGAGGTCTACTGATGGGCAAATAATACTGTTTCAACACACGGCTCCTTTTAGGCGGGGCTTGCGATAATTGCGCGAAGCGCTGTTCTATCATCATGAAACGCACCATTTCCTCCCCCTTCTCATCCCCGCGGCGAGGCTAGCATGCAGATGTGGAGTGCAGGCCCCGGTTGTTCAGAATCGGATAAACTTTAATCCAGGTTTAATTTCAGGATTAAATTTCAGCTCGTGCGCTTGTGGTCTTGAAGGAAAGTGGATTAACTTTAAGCCGGGTTTAAAATACGGCAAACCGAGGGTTAAGGGACGGACCATTAGAAAAGTGATGGTTGTGAGCAAAAAGCAAAGAAATATATGTCATATTTTTTTGGGCTAGCATTTGAGGGGGGGTCAAAATTTTTGGGCTTGCATTATAGGGGTGGTCTAAATTTTTGGGTCCCGGGTTTGAAAAAATGCCGGCCCAGTGTTCAGTGTTGGTTTACGATCTTGAATAAACAGCATTTCATAATGAATTCCACTGGGAAAAACGGCCCATTGTTTGGTGATTTGTTTGTACCGAAGCTAGACCACAATGCATTACGATTCGCGACTTCCGGTGTATCTCAAAAAAGGCCTATTAACTAGGCAGTCAAATTTGTTTGTGCATTTCTTGATGTCAGTAAAGCGTGTCAAGAAATTGTTCGGAACAGCAGTGTTATGTTCTTGTGATGTTTTTGTTACTTTTCGTGAGTTTTTCACCGGTATCAGCTAGTAGTTGCTAGTTATATTTATAATGCTCGTGCTGACCATAGTTTATAAACTATGTGCAGACAAACAACTGAATAAACGGGCAAGTAAATATAATAGAGTAATCAAAGTAATAAACAATATCCTGAAACAATAAACAATATTTCTCCAAAGGCGAAGTGATTATCGTAGATTATTTACCAAGCCGCTCCGGCGAGGTAAATATTCTACGATAATCACTGAGCCTGAGTGCGAATAATTTTTTTTAGTATAATTTTGCCAGAAATATCAGAGGAAAACGTTAGAGGGAATAAATTAATTTGTTTACATTTTTTCGCAACGTTGTGACAGGTAAAAGCGCGAGCTTGAAACATCATTTTTCTCGAGCGACAAAGCTTTTTCTAAGTGTAAAAGCACTCCATTTCTCACCTTTAAAGAGTTTCACACCAAACTTAGTTGCTTCTTTCGTGTTTTTCGGAATAGCATTTTCTTTCTATTGTTCATTATGCAAATTTATCTGCAGCAGCCATCTTGAAGAAGATCTCTGCCAGTAAATATAACTAGCTGAATAAATTAAACTTATTTGCCAAGCAGCGCGCTCGAATCTCTTTATTTCCTGGCAAAATTATATTAAAAAATAGCTATTAGAAAATATTTTAATAATCCAACCATCAGCTATATTTAACCGTGGTCCTAATATTTTATAGGAATTCAAAGCTTCAGCAGGCTAGATTCCGCTAAGAAAATAGCACGAAAAAAGCGATATCGCGCGAGTCGCACAGTGACGAGGGCGATATCACCTTTTTTGAGTGCTATTTGTATAGGTAATCATACGACTTCGAGTTCAATTTGGGATTAATTGCACAAGTGAGTTTTTCAAAAAGTATCGAAATTGCACGAGCCCGTTAGGGCGAGTGCAATTTGAGCTTTTTGAAAAACTCACGAGTGTAATTAATCCCAAATTGAACGAGAATAGTCGTATGATTACTTATTAATAATATGGATGCAAAAAATTTCAGAGAAAGACCTTATTTGCAGCGGCCACAAATGCACTGAACGCGTGCGAGACAAGCGAGCAAAGTTTACAAAACCTAACTTGACATAAATATACTTAACACAACAAATTTATTTTATGCTAGAAGCAGGTGGAATTCTGTTTTGACAATCATAAACTTTAGTTCAGATTCCAAGGTAAAATAACATAAGAGAGCCTGTATTAATTAATTGGTTGGTTTCTTTCAGTTTGAATTGCTTTTGAAAGCTTAACTTAACTTAGTTGCTTGTGCATTTTCGGTCACCAAAAACGGGCAGAATATTGTCCAGAAAGGTGAACATAGCTAGGTAAACTTTCACAGAAGACATACCTGAAGTATTCTCTTGTAACAGCTAAACAACCAAGATTGACAGGAATTTGATCCGGAAAACTGTCCGTATCGCATGTGTTCTTGTAGACTTCTAGTTCATTTTCATCGCTGGCATTTCCCGCCGCTAGATTCACAGTCAACGAAGATTTCCCTTCATATCCTTCCATAACAAAGAATAAAAACTAAACAAGTCTTGCTCAAGTCCATAAGGAATTCACATTTTGCTTTCGAAGGGTTTCGGAAGTTGATTTTCATGAAAAGGAACCGAATTTCTCCCTCCATCCAAAGCCATCTATCGATCTCCCATCTTGTTGACAAGGCTCAAACAGATCGAGTGGCGTGACAGCTAGCGCGCATTTGATTGGCTCGTTCGCAAAATCCATTGTTTATTTAGCCAATCAGCTTCATGAACTACCTGCACTCATTTGAGTGCAATTACTTTTTTGGAGTGCAAATTACTTTTGTAATTATATAGCCAGCTCGAAATCCCATTGTGCCGGCAGATCGATTTTTCTTGAATCGTCCAATTATTTTTTAATTGGATCGCGCGCGCTCTAATTGGACAGTTCGCGCTAAAATTGGACAGTTTGGGTTTGAACATGGATGTTATATAATTAATAAATAACAGGACTCCATGCTTGTCCAATTAAGAAAAAAATGGATGATTCCTCGGAACTCCAAATTGGACTCGGCCTGCGGCCTCGTCCAATTTTGGAGTTCCTCTGAATCATCCAATGTTTTCTTAATTGGACAGCATGGAGTCCTATTATATATACTAATTGCACTGCTCTCGACCAATCAGAATCGAGAAATTTTTGCATCCATATTATTATCGGCGGAATCTACCGACTGAACGCTATGAACAGACTTCAATCCTATGATATTTCGTCCTCGAATTACACAAAAAGAGATGTCATAGGATTCTTTAGGTAAATCCATTGCCTGACGAGGGAATTCCACGCTAAATTTCACGCGAAAAACCGATATCGCTCGAGTCGCGCAGCGACGAGAGCGATATCGGTTTTTCAAGTGAAATTTAGCGTTGAATTCCCGAGTCAGGTAATGGATTTTCTTTGAATCCCATACCGGACATTTTTAGAAAATTAAGTCTAAATTTAAGAGAATTGATAGTGGATTTCGTGCGCTTGAAAGCCGCGCTAATGCGAAAGCGATGGAATTTTCTGAAAAACGAAAGTCCCTTGAAATTAGGCTTTGCTGCAATAGCGAATCTTTAAAACAAGAAATCACAATATATAAATGTTTAGATGAGAGAAAATTCATTCAGTTCAGTGTCACAAGTCTAAAGTAAGCTTTACTGAAGCCAATTTGAAAAAAAGCGATCGAGTCTACCAAAGTTTCAAATGATTTGAATTAGTAAATTTATCTTACTGATCGAAAATGTTTTAACTTTTAAAGCTTACTTGTTTGATTTCTTGTTCCCTTACGGCTTTCTATCTCCTTTATTCTTGGTAAATACCGCAGCTCCTGTAGTGTTTTTCGTTTTGCATGTGTTTTCCACCTCTAACATTTGACACAGCTTTTCATCGATAACATAACTTTCATCGAACGAGCCAACAGCTTCTCGTTGAAATTATCTTGTAAAGTAAATATCTGGACATTGCCTTGCATACCCAGGGTAGAAATACCCGAAACTTTGGAGGATCCAGAGAGATTTTGTTTCCAAAACTTGTTGTGTTGACCACACGAGAAATTGAGCGTTTTGTGTTTTGTGGAGGCGCGTGTGCCCACGTTTCACAAAGCGCGCGAAAAACTGTGATACGAAGAATGGAGATAAATACATTTCCCCTGCTTTTATCGTAACTAACTTCTATCAAAAACTATAAAACAAATTTGATTTTTGTATGTGCTATCTGATTAATAGTCCGGGAATGCTGTACTAACTAAAAAACTCGTCGATTTTTTAAATTTAAATGACGGGGGCCCTGTGTAATTGGGGTATTCCACAAAAAATACCTCTCCTTCTTAGCCAATCAGCGCGCGCGATAGAATAGAGGTATGGGATTCTATATGATTATTCAAAGCTTCAGGAGGCTAGATTCCGCTAAGAAAATAGCACGAAAAAAGCGATATCGCACGAGTCGCGCAGCGACAAGGACGATATCGCCTTTTTGAGTGCTATTTTCGGCGGAATCTACCGACTGAACGCTTTGAATATACTTGAATCCTATGATATCTCATCCTCAATTTACACAAAAAAGAGATATCATAGGATTCTAAGCGAAATATCTGAAATACGGATTCCTCTCCATGGGTCTTATGGGGCTATATTTGCTCAGAAATGTTCCTTACATTGAACTGAATTATATGATTCTTAACTACTTATTTCCAGGTTGGTCAAGGCCAACAATGGTTCCCACGCAACAACCAAGCATAGAACCCACGGGTACCACCGTCATGCCTACTACAAAACCACAAGGTAAGGGACGTGTCATTATTTAGCGAGGGGGGGGGGGGAGAGTACCATTTTTTTATACAAGGCTTTTTATATTTTCTTTAAAAAAAACGTCAGAATGGTAAACGCATTTCATCAAGCCTCATAGAAACGGCAGATGAACATTTCGTTTTTTGTGTATACTAAACAAAGCCTGTTCGGAGCCTAAGAAATACGCTACCTTGTACGTTAGACGAAAGCTCCTATTGATGGGCTCCTGAGCCGGTAAGGTGCGCGCCGTAAATAACGAAATTATTATTATTCTGTGCTCATTCGTAAAATATTGTTCTTGCCACTCGAAATGTGCGTGAAGCGCGGCCCAAATGACGAATTTCTATGCTTGTAACGCTTACCTAAGGGGTTTTCTTTCGAACACACTGACTGGCCGCCAGGCCTATCACTGCAGGGCATTTTTGGGAGAGTCTGTTTTTCCTCGTCAAGATACTTGTGTTCTTTTAGACGGCGCGAGGGTAGTGTCTTCGTTGCGCGAGTTCTCAAAGAGCATATTAGATGTCACCCAAACTTTTAATTAAATAAGAATGCACTTAATGATAGAGAAGTTCCTCTAATAACTCCTATCTGCATCTGTTCCACTCTCTTCATCGTCCAAATGTTGTTGAAAAAAATTATATACGAATGACATATCCAGATTTCGCAGAACTAAATTTTGGGGGCCTTTTGTTTTCGGCGGCACTTAAACAATAAAAACAGAGAAACTGGAAGAATGTTTATAGACTTTACGGAAGGAACCGGGAAATATTTCGGTTCAAACAAATAATTTCTGAGCGATGAGTTGCGGCTATGAACACTTTATTTCTTTTAGTTCTTTTAGCGTATAATATTCGAACTTCTGTGTATTACCTACGCGGGAAATGCAAGGACAATACGGGATTCGTCAAATCTCAGGATTTTTTAGTCATTATTTTGCAAAACGGGTTATATACAAACACAGAATTTACATCTATGCAATCACATTATGTAGTAGAAAGAAATTGCTCGATATCGCGTTCAATATCATACCGAGTTACGGCCATACAGTCTATAGCCCTCCCTTCGAATTGTTCGCCGAATTGCCAACGAAAACAACAGGCTTTCCTTCGTGCAGACGGAAAACCCCAAATTTAACCAAATTCCCCCTCAACGGATTTTCACAAAATTTGGACACGTATTTCTCGCATATGTTCCTGAGAATTTGCTGTATAAAATCCCATGTTGCAATTTTTTTCTAGGTTTAAAGCTAAATTTACAGGACTAGTCCTGCAAAATAAGGTCATTTTATAGCGGAGCTCCAGCGCGGGCCGAGCCCGCGCAGCGGACCATACCTAAGGGAAAAACGTATACCATCGAGTTGATTTTTGAACGTCACGGGCATTTTGGATCATTTTGATGACGTCATTGATGGCGTGAGGGAACGTGACTTTGGTGTAGAGTTCCTCTGATGGTCTTTGAAAGTTTGTCCAAGTTTGGCTTCTAGAGAAGCTTCCCTTCGGGAGATATGATTTTTTCTTTATTTTTCTGGTATTAAACCTATACAGAAACATATAAGTTATATGTTTCTGACCTATAGGGTCCGCCGTCCGTCCGTCCGTCCGTCCGCCGTCCGCTGTCCGTGTACACATGGGAACCCTGTGGTATGCAAAGAAAAAATTATATCTCCTCAAGGGAACATGCTAAGACAGCCATACTTGGGATACTTTGTCTATGCCACAAGGGGGGTGCTGTAGCACGGTCACGTGATGTGACGTCATCGATGACGTCATCTATGCTTGAAAAATGAATATCTCGTGAAGAGAAGACTCTAAAACAACCAAACTTGGGTAGTGTGGTCTAGGTCACCAGATGAGCGAAATGAAGTGGTCACGTGATGTGACGTCATAGATGACGTCATCTATGCTTGAAAAAATATATAGATTTAGCCACTGGCTAAAAGCGGAGCTCCCGGTTACATATTTTTCTGTGTTAATGAAACAAAAACAAGGTTGCCATTGTAGATAGCTTGTCACAGTTGCTTTACAAGAAAAATGTCTCTTGATATGTATACAGTGTCTTCTTTGGTTGCTACACTTGCACAATAAAGCTTGGCCTGTCGAAGTAGGGTAAAGAAGCTTCCTTCAGAAAAAATAGCATACTTAACCCCTCCCAATGGAATGATTCTAACAAAGAACAAAAGTGCAATAAAGAGAAAAGTAATTATTTACCATGAGTTTTTTTTAATTTGAATCACAATATACATGTCCCATTTATTACATGAGCAGTGTATTTTTACTAAAATATGTCATTCCAGAAAATACCAATACCCTACCAATACCCTACCCCTTTCTTATACCTCCAGCCTGTAAGCCCTACCCCTTTCAGGCCAAGCATCACCGTACAATCCAATATATGGTATACCAATGAATGAGCAGAGAAATTCAGAATTAAATAGTCAGGTTGCCAATTTTGGTCTTTCCACTCATACAGCTGCACCTTCTTTTTTAATTTATTAAAAATTCCACTGAATGGTAAGGGGGGTGGGCCTAGAAGCTCAGAAGGGAGGGGCATCCACTTTTGAACATATTTTCTTGTTTTCCCCCACCCCCCACATTGCCATACATAATGTCTATCAGCCCCCTCACTTATGTTCTGCCTCCCATGTACTACAGCCATTATGTTAATATTATGTTTGCCTTATGCCATGGATGGCCTGTCCAAGAGCGATCTCTGGCTGCTGCTTTGTCACTGAAATTGAAAGAGAATAGGAACCCATTAAAAAATGTTGAAACAACACAGATCTTCTTTTCCTGTCTATTTACCAAATGAAAGCATAGCGGCATGGATATTATTATACATTTTAGTAACGGAACATACTGGAGTCCCATTATCTTAAAAAGCCATAAAAATAATGAAAACATAAAACCAAGGATGAATAACATTCAAACTTTCAGATTCACCACTTTAAAAGGAATGTATTGAAACAAGGTTGATTTTTTAACACTCCATAATTATCATGTCTCTGTTTGATTGCCCAGGAGGCACACAGGGCACACACACAGAAGCATTAGTTTTTGACACACTTATGCTATGGTAGTATTTTATGTAGTATTTTATGATATGGTAGTATTTTAGAAATTATTTGCTTCCGATCAATTAAAAATATGCTTAGGAATGTTGTATGTGGATAAGTGTCCAGCAGGCACTAATTCAAGGATTTATGGTGCGTTAACAGTGTCAGGGCCGTAGCGCTTACTGGGGCCGGGGGACACAGTTTTTCCCCAAACAACCCTTAAAACTCCCAATTTTGCACCCTGCATTTCAAAGTTCTCCCAAACATACGGTAAATTCTCATTTGGGCAAAAGAGTTTAAACTTTTTTTAAAAACTGCTCTGAGGTTTTTTATATGTTGTGCCCCCCCCCCCCCCCCCAGTTTTTGGAGGCTTGCTACGGCCCTGAGTGTTATGTGTGGTCCCCTTTCCCTCACTCCACAGAAGTGTATTGAAAAGTGACACACCCCTCTGGAATTTCAAAAGAAAAATAGCTGAGTATTTGTATATAAAAAAAAGCAGGTAAATTGACCCGTAACCACTCTAGAATTTCCAAGCCCTTCCTTGAATACTTTCTGGAACCATAACGAAGGAGGTACCTTGATATAAAAGTGATGTGGAGGTCTGACATATTTTTTGGGGTATGAAATTTGTAGTAAAAGGAATTTTTTTGGGTTTAAAATTCTACCAGGTATTTGGGGGGTGGGGGTTTTGATCGAAAGCTAAAGCTATTTCCAGGAAACATGAGCACAGCATCATGTGTATGCTGGTATTAAATGGCCTTTTTAGACTAAGAAAGTTGGATATTATGGCCGGCGGGCGGTTTAAAATTTATGGCTCATTTTTTTGGGTATGAAATTTGGAGCTCTGTCGGACCCCCAGCCATTTCTATATCCAAGTACCCCCTGGGAACCACACATTTTATGTGTGTTTGGCTACAGTCATACTGAGGATATTCCACTTAGTGTGATGATTGCAGGGGGCCCGGCCGGGGGCACAAGCTAATCCTCACAAGATGACTTATGAAAAACATCACATGAAGCTACAATGTCACAGATACAAATGATTGTAGGTTCACTTTTTGGATATTAAGTTGGATATTATGGCCGGCGGGCGGTTTAAAATTTATGGCTCATTTTTTTGGGTATGAAATTTGGAGCTCTGTCGGACCCCCAGCCATTTCTATATCCAAGTACCCCCTGGGAACCACACATTTTATGTGTGTTTGGCTACAGTCATACTGAGGATATTCCACTTAGTGTGATGA
This sequence comes from Scolanthus callimorphus, assembly GCA_033964015.1. Taxonomy (NCBI): domain Eukaryota; kingdom Metazoa; phylum Cnidaria; class Anthozoa; order Actiniaria; family Edwardsiidae; genus Scolanthus; species Scolanthus callimorphus. The sequence continues at coordinate 30,028,414 of CM066914.1, read as the reverse complement.
TTGCAGGGGGCCCGGCCGGGGGCACAAGCTAATCCTCACAAGATGACTTATGAAAAACATCACATGAAGCTACAATGTCACAGATACAAATGATTGTAGGTTCACTTTTTTCATTTTTATGACAAATATTAACTATCTGTGAATTGTCCTAGGTTTTTATTGAACTGAAATATAATTGCATCTAAACTGAAGCTTGACAAAGGCCAAATATCATGAGGGAGAAATATCTTGTTCTAAGAAAACATGCCTAAATTTTGTTTCTTTTCCTGTATTAAGATAATCAATTTTCAGCCCCTTCAACTGTGAATGATGCTCTTTGTCAGTTGTTCCCAGAATGTCTGATTTTATAAAGTGTACTTACACTTTATTTACAATGTAAAAACTAACTTTTTTTAATGATTTGGGAGACAAAAATAATCTCAAATAAACTTGCGCTACCTACAAGATATATGCTTGAAAATGTTCGTGCCTGATCCGACAGTGAAACAAAATAATCTAATGATTACTTGCCTGTTATATGCGGTAAACACTGTGAAGCCAGAAAAACATAAGCTGGAAACCTACAAATTAAATCAAGCAGTCAATTATTCCTTTGTCAAACCTCAGGGCTCTGCGAAATGGATAAAATATTCCAAAATTCTTAGAACAACGTACCATTGCCTAATCGGAAGTTCGGAGATTGCATTGCAGAGTCATTGTTTGATGACCAAAGCAGGGACGTCAACTCTCCCGGTTTTGCCGGGAGTCTCCCGGTTTTCTTTTGAAAAAACGATATTTTTTTTGCTTCTGGACCTTAAAAGAACGCTAAATACTGCGAAAATTATAGACATTAGGTCTTTTCCTACCTCAAAAGCCCAATATTTTGGTGTCTCAAGGTTTTTCGAGCGGCAAGGTTGACGTCCCTGCCAAAGTAAAGTGATGGCGTTCAATTATTCATTCAACATGGCTGCCTAATGGGCAAGCAAATACCTAAATTCTCCGTACAATAATTATCGCTCAAAGCTATGGCAACGGAAGTACAGGGTCCTGAAGGGGGGGTCCCAATCCCGTTTCCCGGCCGTTTTTTTCGCAAAATCCCGTTCCCAGTAGGTAAAATCCCGTTCCCGGTAGGACCAGTCGGTAAAATCCCGGCGCACGAAAACTGTGATGTTAAAATTGAGATTCTTGCTTTTATCGGTACTATCTCTTGGTCCTGTAGGTTTTATTGTTCATGCACGCCGCAAATGACGAAAATGTTATTATTGCAACCAAATGACGAATTGCTATGCTTGTAATGTCGATTTCTTTCCAACATAGTGATTGTCCAGGCCTATCACTATAAAGGCTTTTCGTGATCCCCCTATTTGAACATGGGATATATTTTACAGGAATTTCTCTTCTGTTGCGCGTGAAGCGCGCCCTGTTTTAATTGTAAACGAAATTCATCAAGCGTCAGAAAAAAGGTAGATGAACATTGCATTTTTTTGTGTATATGACGAAATCGTCATATTTGCGGCCCAACTGATTAATTTCTATGTTTGTAACGTCGATCTCACGCTTACGGGCTTCTTTCGACCATAGCAATTGCCTGCCAGGCCTATCACTGGAGGGCTTTTTGCGGGGAGTTTGTTTTTCCTCGCTAAGATACAAATGTTCTTGTAATATTGTCTTTGTTTGCGTGAGATCTCAAACGCAATATTACATGTTTCTTCCTTATGCGAAATGTTTAACGTATTGAAAGAAGAGAACTACAAAAATGCAAATGATATAAAAATTGCTGGAATAATTCCGCAGAAAATTTCTTGTGATCCCCCCTTCCAGGGCTTCAGGTTTCGAGAGTTCCCCCCTTTCGCCCACCCCAAAATGAAATGATCCTCTGTCCGTATATCTCGTCCTCAATTTTGATACAAAAGATATATCATACGATTCCGTATTCAAAAAGTGGTTTCGCCGTTTTGAAAATGCCTATGCCAAGTTATCAAACCGTTGACCAAAACCTCGCAGATTCCGAGGGACCAAAAAAGCAAAACGAGGGCCTTAATTTAGAATGGGCGAGAAGTGAAATTCTATTTTCAGGTAGCCTGCTGTTAGGATAAACAGTCTTAGAATGCGAAAAATGGTATAAATTGACGACTTTTTATTAGGATACACAGGATATACAAGGAGAGATTTGAAAAATCTCGTTCCCGTTGAAGCATCTTGATTCCCATTCCCGGTAGACAAATCCCGTTCCCGGTAACCCAAATCCCGTTTTCCCGGCCTAAAAAATGGCGAATCCCGGCTCCCGTTTTACCCCTTCAGGACCCTGGAAGTAGAATCGCTGTCAAACTGAAAATCACTTAAAAATGCGTATTACACTTGGAATCCTCAAACAAACAAAGTAACGTAAATCTCCCGACAGCCACCATCGTTTTTAATGAACTTTCATCATTTTCTAACTAGCGTAGCGAGCCGCCGGGACGCGAGAAAACTTGGAATGAAAATTTAAAAGTTTAATAAATAAAAAAAGTTTATAAAACTACGGTTGAATTTTAAAGTTTTTCATGAGGACCTACCTTGAGAATATTTTTTCCTTGCACGGCACGACGACAGTCTTCTGAGTTTCGACCTTCGTTCTTCTTCCCGCGCTGTCGTTCTATCTTTCCTTCTGAGATTCTGAGAAGGAAAATGTTCTGGACACTTTTTTCCGTTGTATTTATTCTCTGCCTTTAATCTTTAGGTTTCGACATGTTGGCTAGGGTACTTTCATCCCCCTACTGAAGACATAATTTTCCGTTCTCTCTCGATCGACGGCCGTTGTTGTCTTCCGACATGTCATTTTTTGCTCGCTGCTGGTTCTTCTCTCTCACTCTTCGCCCTCTGTCCCTGACTTCGTTTCTTTTTCCTTCGTGAAACTCCCGTGTTCATCGACATATCCATCTCGACGTTTCGACCTTATCGCGGTAAATTTGACTTTTAGACTTAGTCTAAAATACCTTGAAATGAGGCAGCTTGTCACAGAAACGTTTCATTTTTTTCGTGAAGAGCAAGAAAACAAATTCCTTCTCTTGTCGAAAATTCTTCCCTGCTTCAGAGGCCTCTTCTCTCTGCATTTCGCTGGTTGAAAAAAAAAATCCCTTGCAAATAAAATTCAAGGCGCGCGCGTGCTCATTTTCCCGCTCAAAACTGATGGGCTACCTGTGCGACGACGGACACACACACAACCGGAAGTCCATGAAAATCAAGGTCGATGGGTATACACTTTTCTGTTATGTTTCCTTCTTCTCCTGCATGTAGCTATGGGGCTCCGCTACGCGGGCGCCTTCGGCGCCCGCGGGAGCTCCGCTATAAATATCTCGTGAAGAGAAGACTCTAAACAACCAAACTTGGGTAGTGTGGTCTTGGTCACCAGATGAGCGAAATGAAGTGGTCACGTGATGTGACGTCATCGATGACGTCATCTATGCTTGAAAAATGAATATCTCGTGAAGAGAAGACTCTAAAACAACCAAACTTGGGTAGTGTGGTCTAGGTCACCAGATGAGCGAAATGAAGTGGTCACGTGATGTGACGTCATCGATGACGTCATCTATGCTTGAAAAATGAATATCTCGTCAAGAGAAGACTCTAGAACAACCAAACTTGGGTAGTGTGGTCTAGGTCACCAGATGAGCAAAATGAAGTGGTCACGTGATGTGACGTCATCGATGACGTCATCGACGTCATCGATGACGTCATCTATGCTTGAAAAAATAATATCTCGTGAAGGGAAAACTCTAAAAGAACCAAACTTGGGTAGTGTGGTCTAGGCCACCATATGATCGAAATGAAGTGGTCACGTGATATGACGTCATCGATGACGTCATCTATGCTTGAAAAATGAATATCTCGTGAAGAGAAGACTCTAAAACAACCAAACTTGGGCAGTGTGGTCTTGGTCACCAGATGAGCGAAATGAAGTGGTCACGTGATGTGACGTCACCGATGACGTCATCTATGCTTGAAAAATGAATATCTCGTCAAGAGAAGACTCTAGAACAACCAAACTTGGGTAGTGTGGTCTAGGTCACCAGATGAGCAAAATGAAGTGGTCACGTGATGTGACGTCATCGATGACGTCATCTATGCTTGAAAAAATAATATCTCGTGAAGGGAAAACTCTAAAAGAACCAAACTTGGGTAGTGTAGTCTAGGCCACCATATGATCGAAATGAAGTGGTCCCGTGATATGACGTCATCGATGACGTCATCTATGCTTGAAAAATTAATATCTCGTGAAGACTCTAAAGCAACCATATAAACCATGTACACATGGGAATTCCTTTCATTCACATAGAAATTTTTATAACCAGGAGCTCCGCTTTTAGCCAGTGGCTAAATCTATATATTATTCTTAAAAAAAGTATTGACCTGTTTCCATATCATTTTTCCGGATAGTTGAAGCTTTACAAAATTGTGTGAAATCATTGGGGCAACACGCTCATTAGCTCCTCCTGTTTCCTCTAAATGTAACGGTTGCATCACGCGTTTAGAATTCGACATATTAGCTTGAAATTTTCCAATTATGTTTCATTTACAGTCCTATATTGATATGCAGAGCTGATCCTTTTACAGCTCCCTCGGACGGTCTAATTCTGACATGGCTAATGCTAATGAGCTCAAATTGTAAACAAAAGATCCTCCTGTAGTACTGAAGCCAGCATTGCTTTGTATATGGTACCTCGGAGAACCCAAAAAGGGTTCAGTGAATGCAGTAACTCAGAATAAATCCTTTGAAGAAATAGGGTATCTTATAAACCAAGTGATGTGGTATAAATGAAGTCCAAAGGAGTATAGGGCGCACCGAATTAGCCCTTTTCACGGGTGAGCGGGTGAGCCTGCGGGTGAGCCTGCGGGTTAGCCTGCGGGTGAGCCTGCGGGTGATCCTGCGGGTGAGCCTGCGGGTGAGCCTATTGGAATTGGAGACAATAATACCCCCCACCACCCCTTCATCCCCAAGACAATAGAAGGATGCAAGCTATTGACTGGAAGCAGCGAGGTGGTGTACATTTAGACAATGCGCCATTTTTTGCAGTTAAAATCAATTTTTAAAGCATCGGTTTGCAGTAAGCTCATTCTCTAAACACAAGTCTATGCACCTAATACTCAACTTTCCCTGGAAAAATAATTTTTGTGAAAAAAGATTTTCAGGATCGAAAAATCATTATAAATATCTCTGTTTGTTATGCAAATTTGCATGTCCCAGCGTCACACGTTCAGCGCCTGGTGTAAACATATTTTTACTTATTTCTTCATGGTTAAAACATACAACGCAAAATTTGCCATAAATCGAAGTTTCAATCCTAACTGAAATAAATTATATGGTACTTTCTTCAATATATGCATCTTCTTCGATATTATTAGTGAAAACGTCTTTGCCATTTTCGTGTCCCAAAAATTTGATAATTTTAGCGTATTTCAGTTTTTTTAGATTTATTGTCAAAATAAGCAACGCCGCAATGAAACAAACTGAGCCAACTGTGGTCTATAGTTTTTTATGCGAAATGTGGCATTCTGACTGAGATCGGAAATAAGTTCTTGGAGATATAACATTTCGAAGTTTACTGAAAGCATTGTCCCCCACCAAAATTTAAAGCATAATAATACGACCGGGGTTTGCATTTCCTCTTATATATAGATAACCATAAGCCTTATTGCACTAAGAAACTACAGATGTGTGGTCTAGTAAAATTGCAGTCATTTGGTCTATTGCCCGGACTTATAGCCTATTTTGAGAGAGCTTAGGAATGGCGTGAAGTTTACTGAAAGTTTTGTCCCCCACTTCATAAAATTTGCATATCTAAACAAACGACAGCAAATGTGACTGCTATCGAAGTTTGTTTCTAATTTCTTCGTTTACATTTAAAAAAATTCAAGGTTTTTTGCTCAAACTATTTAAATATATACATCTGAGATTTCATTCGCACCGATGAGGTAGAATTCGGCTATAACGCACGAGATTTAAAACTCACAATGTTATTTTTGTAATTTATGCAATTCGGAAGAAATTCATTACAGTTTGGAAAAAGTTCTTCATTTTTTCTGTTTTTCAGATAATTTTAGCGCGCGATAACTTTCACATTTATCGCAAATCTTTTCAAGACAATAGGTATCTTAGTAGATTTGAAGCGTTGGCTATATTTTGCAAAAAAATAGGTATTTTGAACCACTGCCATTGCGTGTTATTAATAAAAAAAATAAGAAAATTTGCACTCGAGGGTGGCTTATAGCAGTTTTTAGTTCACTCTTCGGTCTGGTATGGCCTGTATCTCACGTACTATACATACACAGAAAGGCAAGCCACTTTGCAAGAAACATGCAATTGATCGTTATATGTGTTTACATGTTTTGTTTAAATTGACTCTTCCATGGCAACGAAATGGCGGCCCTCCATTTTTTGAGTCGAAGAATCCACCCAGACATGCAAGATAACTTTTCGCAATACCAACGCCAATAAGGTCAAACTATAAGTTTGAAGAAAGAGGCCAAGAGCGTTTCGAAGACCATTTTTTTGTCAAGAAAATCAAGCGTAGTCAATCAAAATCGTGAGCCAATCAGATCCTTTCCTAGTTTCGCCTAGTGCGACATGTCTGTTGCGACATGTCTCGAAAAACAAGCCAAAGGAGTGCACTGAACAAGAATCCGATTGGCTCACACGATTGTGATTGACTACGCAGCAGACTTAACTGTCAAAGGCTCACTAGATTTGAACCTACAGGGTCGGGTGTTATCTGAAACACTTGCAAATGGCATTTCTAAAAGAAAGGTATTTATTATAAACGTTGTGACTGGTGATTTTTCCAACTGTTATGTACCGTTCGAATTTTGATATTGAGAGAGTGCAAGTGGATTTTTTTGCAAAAGAAAGGAATCTTGCGTTTGACTAGTTACCAGGCCTCACCCGGTAAGGAGATAAAATTGCTCATATTATCAGAAATATTTATCAAAATCAGTCGAAAAGTAGATAATTCGACGTATTTCTCTATAAACGATAGTACAAAGTAGCCAAATGCAAAACGTTATAAGTAAAGAAAAATATGTCGCAAAACTCGCATGTGACGGTATTGAGTACCACCTCGCTGCTTCCAGTCATTATTCTCGGACTCTATAAAAGCCGAACGCCGAAGACACGAGTAGTATTATTCCACGGTTCACCGAGTTCTTATGCTAATGACAAGTCTTTTATATATAGAAGTAGTTTTTGTTGATTCCAACTCATTATTATTCGAATATTAATTATAATGAAAGGTTTACACGGGCATTCTTTTTGTTATATAAAACTAGAGCTCCAGCGCCTTACAGGACTATGTAATTAGTCTATGTTAGACTACGAAACTAGTCTATGTTAGACTATGTAACTAGTCTATGTTAGACTATGTTAGACTATGTAACTAGTCTATGCTAGTCTATGCTAGTCTGTTAGTCTATGTTAACCTATGTTAACCTATGTTAGACTATGTAACTAGTCTATGTTAGTCTATGTTAGCCTATACTAGCTAGTCAGCACCTTAGAATTGGTATAACATCAGAAAAATATAGAGGATATTACATGGCAGCGCGGAGATATGAATTTTATCTTCAAGTGTTGAAAATTTATCTCACGAGGGAGCGCAGCGAACCTTTCATAGTATATGTGCCACTAGTAGTAGTATTTTATGTAATAGTTAAATAAGGTACAATATAATGGATAATAAAGAAGGTAAACCACATATAGCATATCTATTTATTTTTCTGATGTTATACCAATTCTAAGGTGCTGACTAGGTTAACAGGTTAACATAGGCTAACATAGGTTAACATAGGTTAACATAGGCTAACATAGGCTAACATAGTCTAACCTAAGGTAACATTGACTAACATAGACTAGTTACATAGTCTAACATAGTCAAACATAGACTAGTTTCGTAGTCTAACATAGACTAATTACATAGTCCTGTAAGGCGCTTGAGCTCTAGTTTTATATAACAAAAAGAATGCCCGTGTAAACCTTTCATTATAATTAATATTCGAGTAATAATGAGTTGGAGTCAACAAACACTACTTCTATATATAAAAGACTTGTCATTAGCATAAGAACCAGTGAACCGTGGAATAATATTACTCATTACATGTCTTCGGCGTTCGGCTTTTATAGAGTCCGAGAATAATATTGACTTGGGGAAGTAGGGGAGTGGGGGTATCATTCCATTGTCTCCAATTACATCAGTCCCACCACCAGGCTCACTCGCTCACCCTTCTAAAAATAGTCTGTGACGCCATCCTGCTCACCCGCAGGCTCACCCGCATAACAAGGGCTAATTCGGTGCGCCCTATAATACCGTCCAAAGGTTATGGGCTCCCCCGTTGCGCAAGCTCTGGACATATTGGCCCTTACGAATCGCGCTTCCGACAGGATTAATAACCGCCAACTCTTATTGCAAGCATTCTCTTTTTCAGATGCATCCTACGACGTTACCATAAGACTTCCCGCTGTCACGTGGACAGATGATTATAAGAACAGAAACAGCCTGGCTTTTTCGAATCTAGCAGGTCAACTCACTACCGAGGTACGCAATGGAAAAATAAACATCGTTGAATCAATGAAGTGTCTTTCAAACTTTAAGGAGGCTTAAAATAGTATTTCAGTGATGGTTTACACTAGTAAGTTATTTGCAGTTTATTTCCTTGTGTTTCTACGAGTCAATCTGATCTTCCGATATAATAATTCTGCTGAGTATGTAGTGCAAATGCACCATAGCAACGAACGACACCCCTAAGTATACCCTACTTTTTCACTTTCAAAATTGATATCTCGAAACATCCGCGGTGAATTTTACTCAAAATCGCAAATAATCAGCGCGATAAAGAGTAGTTTCATTAGGTCGAAAATAAAAAATGATGTATCAGTAAAAACATGCACACGTCAGCAAAACACGTTTTTCTTGATTTTTTTTAATTTTAGATAAAAAAATTGCCAACAGCTCGAACTGATAACAATTAAAAATATATCTAAATTTCAAAAAAATTCACCGTCAAGTTTTTATATAATTACACGTGCATTGAGCATGTCACAAAATAACATGACCTGCACCAAGCGCCCACTGCGCACGCGCCAACCGTTAGATAAAATGGATATTGGAAAGCGCGCGCGTTCAAATTCGCTAGCGAGCCAGCGCGCGATTAAAACTATTTCGAACCTCGAGGTTATTCCCCTGTTTTGCACGGCGCACTCTGTTCTGTGCATGGACGCGCGATCAATTCGTTCGAAAATGACGTAATCGAGCGCGCGCGCGCGCGCGCAAGCTAGATATCCCCATTTGAGCGGGATATTGCGCCAAACAAGAATGGGCACTCCTCATTTCTTATTTTACCATTTTGATTAGACTGTCATTCCCCTGCTATAAAAAAAAAGTTTAAAGAAATTCAAACGACAATTTTTTGAGCAATCGTCATGAAAAGCCCCAAAATGAGGTACCAAAGAGCCTCAAATTATCACGAGCGCTGCGCACTTTTTTGCACATTTTCAAGAGTAGCGTCAACACACATAGAAAATTAAAGATTCCAATGTTTGTTCTAGGTAATGAAGCATCCAACAGTTATGTTCAAACTTGCAAGCGACCTGCAAGACCTCGTATTCCAATAATTTCGTCAGTTAAAAGTTAGATCATCTTCATTATTGACATTAGATCCAATCTTTAGTACTCGAGTGCTAATCAAATATGTAGAGTCAGATAAAACACCAACTGCAGATCCTGAGAATACATCTTGTTATGGCAACTGGTGCTGTTTAGTCCAGTCAATGTACGACAAATATATATAGGCCTAAGATCAAAGTAATTGCAACAGAATTTCTTTCACTGCTTAATGAAGCCTTTGGTGGTCATTTATAACATACTAAAAATCCCCAAAATTCCCTTCGGTGCAGCAACCTTAAATTAAGGGATGAAAATTTCGAGCTTAAAACGCAGGGTACCCGCGTCGAGTAAACTCATAATGTGGACAAAAACGGAAATTTTGAATTCAAAATTTGATGTGATCCCCTTTAATTATGATCAAGAGAGGTACAAACGTGCGAAAAATTAGGATGTAACCATTCTTGCTGACAAATATATATTCCTCGTTCTATATATGATAAATTAAACAAAATGCCATAAACTTAATGACCGTCACCAGCAAACTCCCTTTGAAGTTTCTGAAAAAAATCTAAGTGTTGTGATAGTAAACGAGAGGCAGGAGCCTGTTCCGGTTTCAACCATTGGGATATAGTGACTTCCTAAGAAAATGACCATAGAAAATGTTAAAATTTTCGACAATTGGTACCCTGTGGAACGCTAAACTGCCTAATTTAGGAGCAATAATGATTGTATCCGTAGTTTTTCACAAGTTTGTGAAAGGGAAAACCACCTAATTGTATTCAGAATTTCCTTTTTTGTCCACATTATGCGTTTACTCGACGCGTGTACCTGGGGTTTAAGCTCGAATTTTCATCTCTCTATTTGAGGTTGTTCCACCGAAGGGATTTCTGGGCATTTTAAGTATGTTATCTAGGACCACCAAAGGCTTCATTTAGGAGCGAAATAAATTCTGTTGCAATTAGTTTGATCTTGAACCACAGATTGACTGGACTAGATGGAAAGCCTTTAATTGTACCCTCTTCAACTAGAGTCCAACAGTGATCAGTGTCTATAAGCATGCTCATTGGTAATGAGCTTATATCATCTGACATATCCGCTAACTGGTAATCCTACTTCGTCATTGCTCTAAGTCGCTACGAAGCCACGTGAGATAGAGCGCGCGAAACCAGAGCATTCAGTTCGAGTGTTGATTCCAAGAGCGTTTGGTCAAATTTTATGCCAGGGTAGAATTTGTTACAAAAACATGGCCAAAGATCGAGGAGAGGACCTCCTTCTCGCCCAAAATGGCAAAGAAGAAGGAGAAATTTCGGAAGAAGGACAATTATTGAGAAATGACGCTGAAACGAGCGAAAATGCAAGCCTGACGGCCATTCTGTCCTCAATGCAACAGACCATGAGGACAATCAGCGAATCGCTCCTAAAACACGGGGATACAAAGGGCCCCAAACAAGCAAAATCTGCCAAACGTAGAGCACCAGAATTCACCTGTGACATTCTGGGCCTTTTAGGCCATGTGAATTTTGAGCTGTCGCAGCGAAGGCGCGATGTCATCAAACCCGCACTGCATAGAGACTATGTGTCATTGTTTGCGTCACATATCCGTGTGACAAAATGGCTATTTGGTGATGAATTGCAAACCCAACTCAATCACATTCGCTCATCGAACAAGATTAGCAATACTACCGGCGTTTCGACTGCTAATAGTCAGAACAAAGGCAGGGGGTTTAGGCCTAAATCTGATAGTGATAAGCCTTTTTTAGGGAAAATTCCCCTGTCAAACCAGCAGTTCAAGAACAATCGCTACAACAACATCAACAGGTCATTCCCCCAAAAGAGGATGAATCAAATGGCGAACCGCAAGTAGCTCATTACATTATTACCAGACTGGATATCTCTCAGGTAAGAGTTGTTTTTCTTACTTACTGAAATATTTAGTTGAAAAAAATTGGATTTTTAAGAGCTGGCAATGTGACATTGCATTAAATCAGACATTTTAATGTTTCCTTTAATGTTGTTAATCATGGGGATCCTCAGATAACAATGGTCACTGATGCATCCCTTATTGGGTGGGGTGCTTGTCTTGGCCCCACATCAACAGGGGGGAGATGGGACCCCAACGAGCTAGTCATGATATCAATTATATGGAAATTCTTGCAGTGAAATTTACTTTATTGTCATTTGCTAAAAGCCTGGCAGGGTACCATGCAAAACTTCTGGGGCCGGTCCCTAGAAGGTCAGTTAAGAGTTATCTGTAGATAAACGCTTATCCAACAGATAAATCCTGAACAAATTCTATACAACAGATAACTTTTATCCATGGATAACTTTATCCAACCTTTCAGGAACCGGCCCCTGGTTGACAATACAACCACAGTTGCAACCATAAATGGGCACCTGTCATTCCATTGCAAATAATAATTTATTTTAAAAATATATGGGAATGGGAACCAGATAGGAGTATGGTTAATGGTAGGCCATATTCCAGGCGTATGCAACACTGAAGCAGATCGGGAATCTAGATTATGGAATGGTGCCTTGATAGATCTATATACAGCTCTGCCATGAAAAAGCTTGGTGTAATACCTAATATTGATCTTTTTGCTTTAAGGCTCAACTATCAAGTAAAGCCTTATATTTCCTATAGGCCAGACACGGAAGCATTTGCCATAAATGCTTTTCACACATCATGGAAATTGTTTTCTTTCTATTCGTTTCCACCCTTCTGCATTATACAAAAGGTTTTGCAGAAAGTTTCTGATGAAAGAGCAACAGGAGTATTAATAGTTCCCAATTGGTCAATCCAAACGTGGTGGCCTTATTTAATGGCTATGCTAATTGACTACCCTGTAATCCTTCCTAGGAAGAAAACAACACTGCTTCTACCAGCACAACCCCAGGAAATACATCCACTTCACAAGAAACTGGTGCTTCTGGCTTACTACTTGTCCGGGAACTCCTGTCTCAAAGAGGAGTTTCGAGAGAACTTATCCTCAAGTCCTGGAGAACTGGGACACAGAAACAATACAAAACATATCTTCAGCGATTCCTATTATTCTGTACTGAGGGTAAAGTTAATCCCATTTTCTACGACGTAGCTGATGGTGTGGAATTTCTGCTAACACAGTACACTATGGGTTTGTCCTACAGCTCCATCAACACTGCAAGAACTGCTCTTTCTACAGTCATCTTGCTCCCAAATGGGAACACATTTGGAAATCACGCTTTGGTTGCCAAGTTTTTAAGGGGGGTGTTTGTATGCCTTCATTACCAAGATATAAAGACATTTGGGATGTCCCCACACTTCTGCGTCATATTAAAGCAACGAGCCCCATCGAGGAGCTTAGCCTCAAGGACGTTACTTTGACGTTAATCTGTTACTTTAGTGGCCCTGCTATCAGGTCAGTGATGCCAGACCATTCATTCCTTGAAGATCAGTGACATGAAACAGGCAGAAGGACAGTTTCGTTTTGAGATTTCCACGTTGCTAAAAACTTCAAGACCTGGTAAACACCAGGAACCATTGGTATATAACGCTTACCCTTATGATAACACATTATGTGTTGTAAACTGCCTTAAGCAGTACCTTTTAAGAAGAGAACCGTTTCGTGATGGTGCAGACCAGCTATGGCTAAGTTTTCAGAAGCCCCACAAACCAGACAGCAAAGATACTGTTGCCAGATGGCTGAAGGGTTTTCTAAAACAGGCAGGAGTAGATGTCTTTTGTATGGAGCCCACGGCACTCAAAGAAGGGTTGTCTTACTCAAATAAATGACTGAATGCTCCGGTTTCGCGCTCTCGCGTGACTCCTACGCTCCTGACCAATGACTCATAGAATTCCAATCAAACTTCACCTTACAGGTAAAACTCGTTTAAGTAATCATCCATGCAAGAAGGAACCGAAACTCCATTGTTCTACGGCATTCAGGGTTCCCCACATAGGATGTGTTCTATTCTTTTACCACAGAAAGTTTTCATGACTAGTAACATAATACAAGTGAAACAATTATTGATTTCGACTTACTTGAGAAAATATGGCGATAATAACTCTCCAGACCAATCAGATTAAAGAAAAACAAAGGAAAGAGAATCACTATTTTACGCTAGGTTCCCCATATACCGAAGTCTTTAAAAATCGTATATCCTGTATATGAGTACCACATGTGCTTATATCTTACCATAAATCCTGAGAAAAGTCTTTCTTTCATGGTAATTTTACCAACTTTTGTGTCTAAGCCAATGAAATCGCCGATATTTTCAATAGAAAATAATTGCATTCCAGCATGCTCTGCCGTTGGCTTTGGTAGTTCTTATACGGACCATTACTTAATTTTCTAATTTTCTTGAGCAGTTTCAATTGGTTGATTAATGAAAGGTCTACAAATATTGGGTACTGTGTAAGCTCGGACAAAATAATACACGTAAAATAATACACGTAATCTTGCATCTGTCATGCTCCATATGCCTCTGTGAGCAAGGGATCCTTTTCAATAACTTCCATCCCAAGGTATGACATAGGTCTCGTGAAGAACGCTGACTAGTACCACAGTCAATAATAAGTTTTATTGTCAAAGAGTTCTGATCATTGAACTCTTAAAAAGGTAAGATTTGGACTCTTTCTTTCGTTGTTCCTATCCACAATATACCAGAGAACTTGAAATGATGTAGTAGGGCTCGTCTTGTGGATGTGTGGTTGATATGTGTTCTCAAATGAACCACACTGTTCTCAAACAACAACTTGTTTGAGAGGCTTTCTTGACATCCTGTAGTACCCAAACATCTAAAGGCATGTCTCGAGTGATCAGAATCCTGAAATCCTCAGGTGAGGCGGGATTCTGACTTGGGGCTTATACGCGGACAGAAAAGATTTTTGTTTCCAATATCGAAATGAGTTAGTGCAACGAAACTTTGCATCAACGTTAACTATAGTACTAGCAACATTTTGACAGTTGATGTTTCCATGGCAACCAAATTAAAGGGACGTGCATCGTATTTTTTCCTCTTTTGGGACTTCCTCTATTTGTGACCGCATTTTAGGATTTTTTATAAGGATTGAAGTGTCGAACAACCCAGACCTCCTGGCTTAATTTCAATTTTTGCATGTCATGGAATCCCTCTATAGACAAGCAGTCAGCTCACTTATGGTCGAAAACTCACGAGTCCGCCATTTTGATCGGTTCTTTGACTTGATATAAACAAAAATAATATTAAAATAAGCTGAAACCCCTCGGTTCTTTGAGGCGCTCAACTCTAGGCCGTCACCAGGCTTAATGATTGCCATCTGGCGCTTGCTATAGATGGAAAATGACTCCAAGATATCCAGAAATTTAAAAGAAACCGAGCTCACGTTTTCAATAAAGAACTTATTCGATGATTTTGAAACAGCGCTGCAAACCATGCGCTCCTGGAACTGTAGATCAGCGGTTATTTCCATGATAACCCCAAATACGGATTTGTCAGAGCCTAAAATAACTATAGACACAAAAAGGCTTTTAAAAAATAGAGGAAAATTGGCCGTCAGGAAAGAGTTAAAATGGAGAACAGAAAACGTCAACGTATTCGGAAAATATAATCGAATTTTCCTTTTCCTTTTACCTAAGCCACGATCCCTTTTTATACGAACACTAAGGATATAATACTCCGCTGATAAGGAAATCGAATCTTGCTCATCAATGTACATGTCCCGTCGTGCCACTTAAGGTGGATCGACCCAGTAATTTTGCACCCATGCCAACCAATTTTGAACCTCTCATACAAAAACAGGTTGATTTCTATCGCGCATCCAATATAACACACATACTACCCATAGACTGAAATATATGTCAGTACAAAATTTGGGGAGATCGGAGTTAGTATCACGCGACAATTGGGCCACGCCTGTTTCCACTCTCACACCAGTTTCAGGCTGTAACGACATTTTTTCGAAAAATGCTCTACGGTACCTCGAGATTGACTGATTGCCTACGTGTAACCGAAGTTTGACTAAATTCTACAAGACCGATCTGAAGATATTTTAGGATTTATAAATCAGGGCTATAATTTATGTAAAATCCAGTGTTATGAATTAACATGACAGAGTTTGGTACTTCATGGTTATAAATTGAAGGTTTTTATAGCCCAATCTATTTGTAATTGTTCAAGGAAGGTCATGCTTTTGATTAAAATTTAATATTATTTTGCGATTTCGAAAAATATAGAAATGTACGTATCAACATAATTCCTCCACGAATCGGCTCAGCGCGAAATTTGGGCCTACTTTCACGAAATTTGGTCTGACTTAAAAAAATCGTAGTTTTTTTCGCTCCAAAATTTTGGACGACTCCAATCGATCAATAATAATAATAATAATAATAATAATAGGTCTTTATTTCCATATGATAAAAATACATATCCTATGTTACAATGTATGATAAAAAGCGAGTTTACAAATGAAATATAAAAGATAAAATGGTAAAATGGTAAAATTCTAAAATCTATATAGCTAAGTTATATCTAAAAATTAATCTATTTACAAAAGTATTCATGTACCGTTCGGTATTTACCTTAGGCCTTAATGATGTTTTTTTCCTTAAATTATATTTCGTCTCCTTAGCTTTAGGTAGAAAGTTATGCATAGGATGGCCATCAAGGTTTCTAATTTTGTTACATACTTTTTTATCTTGTTTTTCTAAAATTTCATGAATACTAATTTGGCTAGAAATATAACGGCGCTTGGAACAACGGTCTAAAAAATTTTGCACTGCGGTAAGTTCAGCCTCCGAAGCGCCGTAAACAGCGAGCCCATAAGTTAAATTCGGTAACACTATACTCTTAAATAGGTATCGATCTCTCTCTGGTTATACCCTTCTTTTCTTAAAGTTCTTAATACATGTAGGCATTTGTTAGCTTTGCTCAGTTTGTTTTAATATGCGTATCAAATCTGGCATCAGATTGAAATGTGACCCCTAAAAGTAGGAGTTCTCTACACTGAGGGATGCCAGCGGTAGGTGCTATGACAATGTCTGTGCAACCCCTCTTAAAAAATGTCAGTTCTTTACATTTACTGGGGTTACAAGACATGCTATTGGCCTGTGTCCATTCTAAAAACGTATCTACATGTTCAGCGGATTGATCACAGCTCTTCCAGACAGGTGATATTATCGTAGAGTCGTCTGCATACTTGTATAAAAATGTGATATCGTTTTGAATAATTTCTAAGTCATTTAAAAATATATTGAACAAGTAAGGACTGCTAACACTGCCTTGGCAAGTCCCCTTATTTACACGCATCCATGACCCTTCAAAGGCGCGGTAAATTACTCGCTGTTGTCTATTTGCTAAGAAATCTATGTACAAATTTGTAATATATGGGCTAAGAGCAAGTTTCTTGAGTTTTTCTGTTAACAGAAAATGCCTAACAGAATCGAAGGCTTTGCTAAAGTCCATCGAATACATACGCACCGCCCTACAATCAGGGTGGTCTAGATATTTATAGACGGTATGCTGAATTGCAAGTAGCGCGTCTGTACAGTTCCCTCCCTCTCGGTACGCGAACTGGCTTGGGCTTAAATGCTCTTCTACGATGTCTTTGGCTTGGCTTCTATATGTCACTTTCTCAAATGCGCGCGATATAATAGGTGTGATGTTTATACCGCGGAAATCATTGTCCTCTTTGGGGAGATCCACTTTCGGGAGAGGGCTAATATTTGCCCTTTTCCATGATCGAGGCCAAGTCTGCATAGAGATGCATAAGTTCCACAATGCCGTGACAACTGGAGTAAGAATCTCGCTGTGCTCTTTCCAAATCCAAAAAGGAAGATTATCAGGTCCCACAGCAGTCCGCTTGATGTTTTTAAGAGCGTTCCAAACTTGCTGTTCGGTAAGTTTTGGGGTATCTACATCGACACCAACTGTAACTGGTATAGGCTTGGCGTAGTCGCTATCAGTACACAGAGATTTAAAGTAGTTGTTGAGCTGAGTCAATCTCATGTCGTTCAATGCGATATTGTTGGTGTTAGTCACACGACGTTGCGAGAGCGAGTCGACTTCTCTCCACCAATCGCGGCTACCCAAAGGGGACACAAGGAGGCGCCTCCTGTTCTCGCAAATTAATTGGGAGATTCGAACGTTTAGATGTCGCAAGCGATCGATGTTAGAGTTGGCGATTTGAGACTTCTTCTTTAGTATTGATTTTACAAGTGGCGACATCCAAGGGGGGTCTCGCGTCGACATAGTAACGTTCCTCTGGGGCATGCATTCATCCATATGGGCATGAATAATCAACTCCATTATAGTCACTGCCTTATTTGCATCTGACGCTCTACAATATAGTTCATTAAATCAAGTTCCTTATAATTGTGTTTCGGTGGATGGTAAGTCCCACATAGCAAGAGCCGATGTCCCGAGGGTAATAACAAAGTCAAACAAATAAGCTCGTACTGCTTTGAGCGATAAATGTCTATTACATCGATGTTATTCCTGACATAAATAGCCACTCCTCCCTTGCTCCTCATATCTAGACCACCCCAGTTTCGGTCTCGCCTGAAGATGGAATATCCCGGTATAGCGGCCACTGAGTCAGGGTTAGCCGGTTTAAGATGACTTTCAGTGACAATACAAATATCAATATCATTACTCTTTTAATAATATACATGCAAAAATTTCTTGATTCTGATTGGTCGAGAGTAGTGCAATTTCAATGTAATTTCAGTGCAAAAAAATGTAATTTCAGTGCAAAAAAATGTAATTTCAGTGCAAATTACAAATTTCTCGCTTTCTTATTGGCTGATATAACAATAGATTTAGGATTGGCCAATCAGAAAGCAGAGTTTCACAGAGATTTTTGGAGGTAAATTTTGAAAACAAAGTGTGAGGGAAAATGGCCGCCATCTTGGAGAATCAAAGGTTTGCTCCTGTGAGCGAACAAGAAATAGATGCCTTGAAAAATGGTGCCAAAAACCAAAACACTGGAAAAAGCACATCCCTCTGGCTAAATGTTTGGCGTCTGTGGAGCAGCGAAAATGAGATAAATGAAGAATTACATACATTTTCCCCGTGCGAGTTGAACAAGATCCTCGAGCGTTTCTACGCAGAGATAAAAAAGAAAGACGGGACCAACTATGAGCCAGACAGTCTGAGAGTCATGATGGCCTCCCTTGATCGACACCTCAAAGACAAGAACTACAGCCATTCAATAATCCGTGACAGAGAGTTCGCCTCCTCCAAGCAAGTCCTAGAAGGAAAAGCGAAAATGTTGCGAGAGGAAGGCAAAGGAAAACGGCCAAACAAATCAAGGCAATTGACAGAAGAGGAAGAAGAAATGCTCTGGCAGGAAGGAAAGCTGGGAGGCAACAACCCAGAGGCCTTAATATCTACAATGTGGTGGTTACTCACCCAACATTTTGGTCTCCGGGGACGACAGGAGCACCACGGCATGAAGATGGAGGACTTCCGCGTAGGCACCGGTGACAACGGGCAGTTTGTAGAGTTTCTGGAAGGCCCAACAAAGACCCGTCCTGGAGCCTTGACAGCCAAACACCGAGATTTCCAACCAAGAATGTATGCCACAGGTGGAGAAAGATGTCCAGTGAATCTTTTTCTCCAATACAAAGTTCATCGACCAGCCAAATTACAACACACTGGCCCATTTTACTTGACAGTAAACCACAAGACGCGCAACAGTGTGTGGTACACGCTCCAGCCGATGGGAGTGAACAAAGTAAACAACATGATGAAAAACCTCATTCAAGGAACCAAGCTTGAAGAAAGTGATAAGAAATTCACCAACCACAGTGCCCGAAAAACTCTTGTTGGGAAGCTTAAGAAGGCGAAAGTCGAGCGATCTGGCATTGCCCGAGTAACGGGTCACCGGAGTCTCCAGTCGATCGATGACTACGACGAAGGCGACGAGGACGAACAATGCCAGCTATCTCATGCCATCTCAAGTAGAAACAGCGGCTTCAACCAGCTTGTTCCTGTCCCAGCTCGGTTTGCTTCAAGGCAAAATAATAGCGCCAACGACGGTTTCTCTCCAGTGCACGCGATTGACCAACAACAACAACCGAATTACAACAGGCTCCTTCCCCGATCGCCAGTTGCACCAACCACACAGTGTTCAGCTTCATTTCATCAGGGATTCACTAGCCAATGTTCAAGTTCAACTGCAGCACTCGGTGCCCAAGGCCAAATGAACACATTTAATAACTGCACAGTTTCTTTCAACTTTAACAGCCAGATTCCAACCGAGGTTCCGAGGGTTTCAACCAAGCGCCACTACGTAATCGAAAGCGATGATGAGTGAACACTTTCCAATCCCTTTGCTCCTTTCATCCCTGTTATTCCGCTAGGGTTTTCGAACTTTTGAACCAGTTTTAAGGTGCTAAATGGATGAATTGTCAGAGAATGTTGAATTATGTAGTTCTGCAAACGATTTTTGTGCAGATTATCATTATGGGATACTTCGTGTAACAACCAATCAATGTCTAATAAATTACCCACGTGGATGCACGCGCGGGATTCGAGAAATGAAACGAGTGACTTAAATTTTTGCATGTATATTATTAATAAGTAATCATACGACTTTTCTCGTGCAATTTGAAATTAATTTGCACTCGTGAGTTTTTCAAAAAGCTCAAATTGCACTCGCCCTACGGGCTCGTGCAATTTTGATACTTTTTGAAAAACTCACTCGTGCAAATTAATTTCAAATTGCACTCGAAGTCGTATGATTACCTATACAAATCCGCCTCCAATGCAACAGGGGCCCGCACTCTTTTGATGGTTTTAGATAGGCCACAGATGTTAACAAACATGAGCTTCGGTACGGCGAAATTAGTGTTAGAAGTTGAGTTTTGCTTCTGAACAGCTCTCGGGACACGCACCAGGCATCGCAGTTGATCTCTAGGCTTGTGTTTGATGATTTTTCTGTTGCCGCATAATACAGGAATGGCCCTTGCTTCTCGATCATCCATCCCGCGCTTAACCTCACCGGCATTCTCTGTATTCTGCTCCTGGTGTACTCTCCTTCGATCATCTCGGACCCCCGCCCGATGTCCTCGGTATTTAAACAGGTTCAGGTTCTTCAGGGTGTGTATTACAGCGCTGGCTGGTTTAGTACTTGATTTTCTCAACCCAAATAACCCGCTCCTAGTGTAGCTAACCAGTCCCGAACCACTTTGGTTGACTTGTTGATGTTGTATACTGGAATTGGTCTGGTTTACGGGTCCGGGGTTTCTGGATACATCCATACACACAGTTATGTCAAACCATAAAGAGGGTTCCATAGGCGCTAAGAGAATGTGTCCATGACGCTCCCATTTGGTTACGGGTCTCCGTATTCTAAGATGGCGTGGACGGCGTGCTGAATAGAAGCTGAAGCGATGGACGACAGTAGCTTCTGCTCCATTATTTCTAGCCGCGTTAAAAATAGATAAATTTCTAGATAAGGTACTTATATCCCTTTCAAAGGTATAATGATTGGGATATACATTGATAAGGAGGATAAAACAAGCAAAAGTTGGGAGAGCCAACTTTTTCATGGCGGCCATGTTGGCGCCTGCGCATAATAATATCAAAATATGTAAAGTTTTACTCCGCCGTTTCATATCAATTGAAATGTTCTATGGGCATCAACAGTGGACGCAAAGATCAGTAAATATTGGTTGGATTCGTGTAGTTTCCGCTCAGGGACTTGCTTTTGTTCTTCCAATGCGGCACACGTTGATATTCGCGGTTGACTGCTCTCCGAATCGTCCCCGACATATGGTAATTAAATGCATAACAAAAGAACCTCAGAAAATTATCATACATCGGAGACTAGCCAAGCAAGGACAAGCCCACGTGCGCTCCATTGGAATTCGATTTTGTGCCGAATGGGGAACAAAAGCAAATCCCAGAAGAGAAACTATAGAAATTAATCCAATATTTACCGATCTTTGCGTCCCCAGTTGACAGCCTTAGAGGATTTCAATTGCTATGAAATGTTGGAGACAAACTTTACATTGATAGATTGGAGTCGTCCAAAATTTTGGAGCGAAAAAAACTACGATTTTTTAAATCAGACCAAATTTCGTGGAAGTAGGCCCAAATTTCGCGTTGAGCCGATGCGTGGAGGAATTATGTTGATACGTACATTTCTATATTTTTCGAAATCGCAAAATTTTTTAATTTTTATCAAAAGCATGACCTTCCTTGAACAATTACAAATAGATTTGGCTATAAAAGCCTGCAATTAATAACCATGAAGTACCAAACTCTGACATATTTATTCACTTCACTGAATTTTACATAAATTGTAGCCATTATTTATAAATCCTAAAATATCTTCAAATCGGTCTTGTAGAATTTAATCAAACTTCGGTTACACGGAGGCAACAACTGCATCTCGAGGTACCGTAGAGCATTTTTCGAAAAAATGTCGTTACAGCTTGAAACTGGGCTGAGAGTAGAAGTAGGCGTAGCCCGATTGTCACGTGATACTAACTCCGATCTCCCCAACTTTTGTATTGACATGTATTTCAGTCTATTGGTAGCATATGTGTTACATTGGCTGCGCGATAGAAATCAACCTGTTTTTATATGAGAGGTTCAAAATTGGTTGGCATGGGTGCAAAATTACTGGGTCGATCCACCTTAAGTTAAAGTATGGGAAAGGTTCAAGGGCTCTTTTGCCAAATTAGTTGTAATTTCGACATCGTTTAAGCTATGTACATGTATTATATATCATTTTAAAGCGTTTGAAAGGTATAACACAGATGTGATATTTTCATTAATTGTTAATGAGTTAATTAATAAAATCAATAATTATTTGACAAAAACTGATTTTCTTGTTTGACCAATTTCTAGTCCGTCAAAATTCAATAGAACCACCCAGTTTTGGATCATCTTGGATGACCCTAAGGTGGACTCCAAAAGATGCCAGCGATTATTAAAATTTTCCTTTGTTCCAATTTTATTTGACGATTTTTCTTTCAGTTCGAGCTTTTTCGGTTACTATCTAACTTCAAAAAGCAATAATGGGGAACGGGGTGTTTACGATACTTTTGTCCGCCACTGTAGACATGACTAGGATCCTACTTTTTTATGGCTTTGTTGTTTAATTTATTTCTGCTAGTTTGATTCTGCTATTGTTCTGCCATTGATGCATAGGCGGCGATTGTTGCCATTGTAATTGTTAACGTTATTGTCATTTCAGATCAAACGGCTTTATAACA
Organism: Scolanthus callimorphus; assembly: GCA_033964015.1. Classification (NCBI taxonomy): domain Eukaryota; kingdom Metazoa; phylum Cnidaria; class Anthozoa; order Actiniaria; family Edwardsiidae; genus Scolanthus; species Scolanthus callimorphus. The sequence continues at coordinate 30,005,616 of CM066914.1, read as the reverse complement.
AAGACGATAAGGCATCACTGGCGTTCAAAAAAGTTAGCGTCACTCGATTCAGGTACAAGTCATAATATATATTTAGCCACATAATATATATTTAGCTAAAAGCGGAGCTCCTGGTTATAAAATTTTATGTGTGAATGAAAGGGATTCCCATGTGTACATGGTTTACTACTCTTCCCAGGAGACCGTTACACCTCTCGGTTTTCAGCCCGCCGGCGGCTGTCTAAAATTGATCGCGTGATCACTTTTTTGTACCACGTGATGAGTTGCTTATGTACCACGTGATCAATGTTTGTGGGCGTAAACTTTGAGATTTCATTGTTTTTCTGCATTCCAACGAAGTCTACGCCCAAAACGGTTGATCACGTGGTACATAAGCAACCCATCACGTGGTACAAAAAAGTTGATCACGCGATCAATTTTAGACTGCCGCCGGCGGGCAGAAAAATCGAGAGGTGTAACGGTCTACTGGGAAGAGTAGTACATGGTTGCTTTAGAGTCTTCCCTTCACGAGATGTAAATTTTTCAAGCATAGATGACGTCATCGATGACGTCATATCACCTGCCCTCAGACTGACTGGTTGTTAAGCAGATGCCATCCTCGACTGCCATGTATTTCACGGAAATCAAAGCAGTACTCTGTTGGCACATGTTGGCCGACAATTTTAGAAAACGCTTGTTGTTTCCTCGAGTTTTCTGTCGATTCGCAGAGTGCCATCATGCAGTGCCTACACTTTTCGCACCGGTACCATTCATTTTGTTTTGAAATAGTTTATAAATGTAAGGGACGGACTCTCTCCTGATTTACCGTTTTTAGGGAACCTGATGTCTTTATAAATAGAGGGTTTTCTTGGTCGGCTCGCGCTGCGCGCTCGCCATCTACAACAATTTAAACGCTTATATATTCGTTTTAAAATTTAAATAATTCAGAAAACTGATATGTCCAAAATTGCAGCAGCGTCGCGTTCATAAAAAGCGTATGCTGTGGTGTAGTATTTACAAACTATAACATCGTACTAGGCATGAATAATTTTTGAACATTTTTATGATGTTTTTATTCAGTGACACCATTTCTTCAGCGTGATTCTCATCTCTCAGAAAAAAGAATATCATCAACTTCGTAGATTTTCAAAATCGCGGCGCGCTTGGCGCGCATTGAGAAACATACAAGCAAACTTCTCAGTTGTCAACCCTCGTTCGTAAACCCGAACTGATGCAGATGCTTAAGCATACTGATTTCGCGAAATGCTAACATAACAGGAGAGCACGAAATAAAACCTTATTGAAGTGATCAATTGTAATTTTGAGGGCGAAATAATTTACGTGATGTCTCGAACCCAAAAAAGAAATATCAGAAAAAAATATCGAGCACAGTCACGTTCTAGGGAAAAAAATTCGAACAGCGAAACTGGGCACGGAAAAAAATATCGAGCCGAAAACAATTAGCCACTCCCCCATCAAATATCAAATGGTCCGTCCCTAAGCAATAAACTTCTGTCGTTTATAAAGTATACCTTTTAATAAACGCCTGATCAAACTCTTTCAAGTCGTGCTTCATTCAAGCAGTTCAAGTACAAGTTCAACGCTACTACGTCCTTACCACCAACTCCAGTTCTCGCAAACAAAAAACAAACTTGACAAATTTCGTGCATCAAAAAAAATAATTTCACACAAATAAAATCAAAAAGAAGAAACTAAAAACGTCCATGTCGACTTAGGAATTGAAAAAGTTCATAGTCCCGGCTTACCGAGTTGAATATGTGTTCAGTTTTTTTCGGCGAACACATTCTCGCCTTCCTGCTTGGATCGTTCGTATGTAGCGAACTTCATCTGTCAGTGTACCAAATTAAAAATCAATTCATCCACATAGTCCTGGTACTTCGTTGTAAATCCTTTATGCTTCCCTAATCCATCCGTAGCCACCAAATCATGAACTTTCGCTGTGCGAGAACCGTGAGAAGAAGCGGCGAGGCCGCGGTTCTTTTCTGTTTTCCCTTAGTCGTTCTTAGATTGTTTTCAAGTAATTTTTCTTGATGTCTGAAGCCATCTGTTATCTGTTTTAGTTTACTCAACTTGTACAGTCAGAAACCATGCAAAGAGATAACATTTTCACCCGGTTTTCCATCTCGAAAAGAACTGCAAGTAAAAATAGATTTAGCCACTGGCTAAAAGCAGAGCTCCATCTGAATTTTTGATGAGGCGTGACGTCAAATGTAAGAAAGAATTCTGATTGGCTAATTTTTCCCGCGCAACTGTTTCTAAAAATAGCTCAAGCTATAAAACACATGTGAGACCCACCCAATACGTAGGATGCACGCTCCTACTTATGAGCTTCTGACTACACTACCAAAGTTTGGTTGTTTTAGAGTCTTCCCTTCAAATCACCTTCAAATGTTTAAATGACTCCTTATTTAAAATGTCTTTTGTTGGTCTACAAACCAGCCAGAAATTTACGCTCCTCCTATAATGCAGTCAAACTAAACTTACCCTCTTTTAATCTGAAATCTTATGGATATAAGGCATTTTCTACAAACGCACCCAGGCTCTGGAATGAGCTCCCATCGAGTGTAAAGGGTGCAGGGAGCATAACAGAATTTAAATCTAAGCTGAAAACTCATCTTTTTAGGCTCAATTTTAATTAGTATTATCTTAGTTTTTTTGTGATTTTTACTTATTTTTACCCTGTTTTTACCATATATTATTTTACACTTCATGTAATTGCCATTTCTCTTTTTTTTTTTTTTTATTAAGTGTTACGATTTTACTCATTTTTATTTTGTTTTAACTTTATTATAGCGGAGCTCCTTGCGGCGGCCGAAGGCCGCCGCAAAGCGGAGCACCATACCTAAGAAAACAGCGTCAAAAACTGAAAATATAGTATTGGGTACCCTGTGTGAATTTATTGAGTAACCTGTGGAAATTGCTAGGGGTCGATCCGATTTTTGGACGTCTCAGCAAGCCCCATATGTGTACGTGTTCGTGAAGCCTGACGTCACAATAGCCCTATTGTGACGTCAAGCGTGCTCAACTAACTGGGGGAGGGGCGCGTTGTCAGGGGGGATGCTGATGCTCACGTGAAAGGTAAAATCGCAGGCACAAATACCAGCATGTTTTGGCAACATCCAAAAAAGACTACAGGGCTGCTAGCGGCTGAAAAAACGACCTACAATAATTACTCAAAGGAGAAATGCCCGAAAAGAAGCCATGGAATCCAAGCATTTGGTAGACTGGGGAATAATAATCAAGTTGGACTATTTTCTTTGCCGGCTTGCTCCTGAAATTCTTCCAGTCGGAGTTTCAAGGCCGAGAAATGACAGCTAACTGCAGAACCGTGTGCTATCACGCATTACGCCTCAAATGATAAAAATACGCGAAGAGGAAGCCATAGAATACAAACATTGGGTCGAGGGATGAGGAAGGGATCGAGGAATGATAAATTTGGTTAAAATTATCTCTAGTAGAAGAGCAGAAAGCAGAAAGAAATCGCGAAGCACCAGAGACTCTCAGAAAGACCTAGACGGAAATTGCGCCCGGGAAGAAGGGGAAGAAGCCGGGCAAAGCATGAGATCAGAGCAGAAAGTAAACCACCAAAGAGAGGCATCCTGTTTTTTTCCATCATATCTTTTTGAGACTCCTCGATAGTCGAGGATTAATAATGGTAATTGAACTGAGTGGAGTGCAATTTGGTCTGAAATCATACGCGTGATTTCAAAATCAAACGAGCGCGCGTAGCGCGAGTTTGATTTGAAATCACAAGTATGATTTCAGACCAAAATTGCACGACACGAAGTTCAATTACCACTTTATTATATCCATTTTGAAATCACATTCTAGGCCCAGAGGATTCTATCATTTTATTTTCTTGAAACATTTTCTTCAAAAACATTGTATGCAAAACGAACTCATTACTTATAATTATATCCAGAGTTGTCATGTGACAAACAAAACGATTTCGATCACTCATAACCTGCAAAGTTCATTCAGAGTTGAGATCACTTATGTTTAAAATTACACCATACACAATTCAACAAAGTAATTTTCATTGTCTGACAAAAGGAAGGAATGCTCGTCGCTTTTATTGCGGCCTTGGAGATGGAGTGGAAGAGTGGAGTTGGAGACGTAGAAATATTGAAGTTTTGCGATGGAACTGTGACTTTGCTGGGCGAATGACTTGCGATGGCATAAAATCAAAACTTGGCTGCAAATTATGCTTGGAAGCCATGAGCTGTATTGCTAAATTTCATCACTTGCTGCATCTGGCTGTGGATGGTAGTGTTCTTCATGTTTGAAGAGAGTGGAGTTTGATAGATGAGCGGAGGTGATTTTCAAGATGGCGGCATCGTTTCACTATCAGCTGTGAATTTGCGAAACACTTTCATCCAGCTTTGTGTTAACCGGGAAGTGTTCTTATTGATCACTTTAGACTTCAGCTCTTCTACCACATTGTCTACCGCAAAACATGTAAAATCATCATCTTTTGATTTTGTGGAATTTGCTGTTGTTTGTTTTTCGGTGGACTCGGATTCCTGAACTCGGGACCGGAATTTTGCACCAGACGTGCTGGATTATTCGCTTGAAAATCTTCCGTATTGTCGTGAAACTGATATCATACTCTGGAAAAACGACAGATAAAAAGGTACTGTAAATATTTAAAGTTTTATCCATAGTTTTGTCTTTGCTTCTTGTTTTTCTTTTCAAGCAGAAGAAGAAAGGGGGGAATTTTCCCAAAAAATTGCAGGAAGATGGTTTTCCTGCCATTATTTTCCTGTAATCTGATTGGTCACTGCCTTTTAACCCTGAAATCTGATTGGCTGATTGATTTTTGTGCTTCATTTTGATTGGCTGAGAAAAAGATGCGATTTGGACTCAAAAGGATGCGATTTGGGAAAAAATCGCACTGTTGTAAGCCAATCAGATTGCAGGGATTGACAGTGATTTCAAATGAATATAATAAACTTTGAAACGGTTTCGTTTGTTCCCCTATTTTCGGCTCTCCTCGACAGCTGATGGACTAAGTGTCAGGACTATAGCTGGATTCACAGGAACTGAAAAGGTTTGTCACGAGTTACAGTACAACAACAATGGTGCCCAAATCGAGCGCGGGAGTTTTCGTGTTTTGCCGTGTTTTGTGGGTTCTTCAGCTCCCTAAAGACATGGAATAGCTTTGAAAGTCACGGATATAATGGGTGCGGTGTGGATTGGAAACTCACTGTTCGCTGGAGTTGGACAAACTTCAGTATGAAGTGGATTAAACTGCAAGCTCTTTGGTAAGAATGTTTTTTTATCTTTTATGAGAAATATTTTCTCTGACTAGACGATCTCTTCAGGGAATTTGATTGATGATCATAGACTTTCAACTGTGTTTTGGCCATTCATTGATTTAGAGAATTGATTACTTTATTCTATCTATTGATAGCTATCTATTATAAGATATTTCTTGAAAACTTTCGACCTGTGTTTCAATTTGTTTTGGATTCTTTGTGAGTAATGCACTAGTCAATTGAAACCCCCACCCCTAGGGACCCGGGGAAGGGTGGGGTTATCGTGGGGGTTTAAAGCATTTTAAAACAAGAGTCTGTTCCGAGGGGGTGGTGGATTTGACTGGTTTTGATTCTGGAACCTGTCCCCACCCCCCGGGGATTGTTTATTTGCTTTCAAATAAATTATTTCGGTCAATCTTTCACTTTGATTTTGGCCATGAAAATCTACATGTTCTACGATGCAATTCATTGGAATCATTCGATTTTAATGCATTTTTCTGTACTTGCATCCCTTGTTTCATATAGGACACCACACTAGCTGAGGCCCACTCCCCTTTGACGATCATAGAAAGGTGTGTTCTTTCTTTGATGCTTGCAAGTAAAAGGTGATTTCGGAGGCCCCAAGGGTAAGGGCATTTCACAGGAATTTCCTCCCGATGGAGTGGGGACTTAAACGGCTTTTGTTCAGGGGTAAACTCAAATCCCCAACCCTTCCCCGGGTCCCTAGGGGTGGGGGCTTCAATTAACTAGTGCATAACCGGTTTGTCCCCAGCCAAATATAAGTTAAATGTTATGCATCAATAATATTTTCCTTGCTCAAAGAAAAGTCAGTAGAGTGCACAGAACGTTTTCCCATTTCTGTTGGATCAGAATAAAGAGAGCCTCTGTTCTGCTGTAGTTTCATTGTTTTCACCTCTTTCTAAAACCCAATAGAAGTATCTTGATCCAAGTTTTTCAAACTTTTCTCAGGGGGAGCATGCCCCCTCAAACAGAAATTATTTTGTTTTTCTGTCTTATTTCTATTTTCTCTCCCCCTCCTCCCCCCCCCCCCCCCCCCCCCACCACCCCCATATTTTTTCAGTATTTTAAGAGCAATTAGGTGAAATTCAAGTACCTTTTTTTTTCCTTTTCTGGGCATCTTGTAAACCTGAAACTTCATGAATTTCAGACCCTTCTACAAAATTGCTCCACCCATAATATGGAGTTATGTATTTGGAACACTTTGGGCTTTGCGGCCTTCTGCTTAACACCCGTATGGCCAGGAGTAGTGTCTGGTCCAATATCTTTTGAAGGGTCTGCACGCAAGTATAGTAACTTGTGTTATTTCCATTATGAAATCTAGTAGCAACCTGTTTCAATATACAGCTGAGGGTTTTTATAGAATTGGGTCAACATAGAGTTTCATTGTAGTACTCCAGGGTGGAGAACTTTGACATTATATTTCTCTGTTTTTCATTTTGTTGTTCATGACATACATTTAGTTTCCAAAATAGACCAAAATCAAGGAAGTGATTCTAAGTGTTTCAGTAACTGGATTTTTGGCCACTTTACCAAAATTGCCCGGAATCCTGGTAAAATGTCTCATATTAATTTCTCTGGTGCATCTATCAATAATATTGTCTTGTGAAATTATTCTACTTCTGTCAGATAATGCAGTTTTTTCCACTGAGGAATAAATATTGTCCTGAATAAGTCATGAAAGTTATTCTGCCCCTGGTTATTGTGTCCCCCAGCTGACCCCCAGCCAGTAATCCTCGTTGAGAGGGGCAGGCTGTATTGGAAAAAGTAAAAAAGTAAAGTCCCCTCCTGCCCAGAAGGGTGTTGAAAAGTGACCCCCACCCCTATGGAATTTCTAAAAAAAATTACAGTATTTGTATGGAAAAGAGCAGGGAGCATGCTTATTCTGACTGTAGGCCGTGGGACATGTGCCAAGCAATAAAATAAATCAAGCCAATCAAGCAATCAAATTTATTTGAAAATTTAGTCATTACAAAATTTGAAACTGCAAACTTTTTTAGGGTTGAAAAGATTACCAAATATTTTAGGGGGATATTTTTCGGATATTTTGCAGGGATACAGCTGAGGCACCAAATGAGGCAAGATAAGGGGATATCTTGGTCCCCAGACTTGCCTCTATACAATCCCTCTGTGTTGAAATCAAACAATTCACTTGTGACCAAGACAACTCTGGGCTGAGAGATATGGTATTTGTGTAGGGACAGCATAAAACTGTCTATCTCAGGGGTCATATGAGTCAAGATATAGGACAGAGCAATTCTTGTTAGGGGCTGCTGTAAGGCCTAACAGCCTCAAACAGCACAGGGCTGCTGTTAGGGACAAACAGCTGGGAGGAATCATTCCTTACTCCCACGTCAAAAAGGCGGGGCACATATTATGATCAACACCTACAGCCCTAACAGCCCTGGCTGGCCTGACAACCCTAACAGCCAAAAAACCTAACAGCCCTTACAAACCTAACAAACCTAACAGTCCTAAACAGCAGAGAGGAAGCATTCCTAAAAGGCAGGGCACATATTATGATCACCACCTAACAGCCCTCTGTTAGGGCTGTTTAGACTGTTAGAGCTGATAGGACTGTTAGAGCTGTTAAGACTGTTAGGGCTGTTAGGTCTGTAAGTGGTGTTCAGGGGCGTAACCAGGTGGGGGTTCCAGGGGTTCCGGAACCCCCCTCTCCCGCAGCGGAACCCCCCTCGCCTCTGTTCTGGACCGACTTACTACTAAAATTGTAAATATTTAAGAGACAACAAATAAAAGCTCCAATAAAATGTAGCATATTCCTTCAAACGCTAGTTTTTCCCCGAGATCAATATTTTTGGCTGGGTTTCCTGTGGCGAGAACGCAAAAACACGTCTGATCTATGGAGTTTTTTATTTTTTGAATTTTTGAACCACCCCTCTCATAAGTGCTGGCTACGCCCCTGGTGTTAGGGTTGTTAGTAGGTGTTTATCATAATTTGTGCCCCAGGTCTTTTAAGAGGTGGAAGTAAGGAATGTTTTCTCAATGCTGTTTGGGCTGTTAGGTCTGTTAGGCCTAACAACAGCCCTAACAAGAATTTCCCTATTCCTTGACAGGTCAGGGGTTGTGCCAACTTTCTTGATAGTGCGTGCCGCATGTGTTAGCCACAACACCAAGATATCTTGCATTTTTTTTCTCATGTGAAACAGGTGCCAGTTTTGTCCCTACCCCAAAGTTGTCTCAGGGACTTCTCCATCGTTTTTCAAAATGGTGGTTGACTCGGGAGAAACCCTGGGGGAGGCTGAGTCACATGACCATTTCACAACAAAGGACAACCTCGTTCCCATGTTTTCAAACAGTGGTCATGTGACTCAGCCTCCCCCAGGGTCTTCTACTCGACCAACCGCCATCTTGAAAATTACCCACAAAACCCTGGGGACGAGGTTGATATCTCACCTCATGTGAACTACAGGTGTCTACATTTTTATTAGTTGAGTTGTCCTCATGCTTTTTGTGTTTTTTAAAAGGCACAAAGGCAATAATATTAGTCTAAATATAATAAATGTATTTTTGATACTACAATTAACTATTACCATATTTTATTCCTTATAATAGTTGGAAGCTCCGCTTTTAGGCAGTGCCTAAATCTATATATTAATTTTTCATTTTATTTATGTCATTGTAGTTGTAAAGTGCTTAGAAGGGTCGTATAAGCCCTATATAAATGTATATTATTATTATTATGTTATTATTCCCTTCACGAGATATTGATTTTTCAAGCATAGATGACGTAATCGATGACGTCACATCACGTGACCACTTCATTTCGCTCATCTGGTGACATGGACTACATTACTCAAGTTTGGTTGGTTTAGAGTCTTCCTTTCATGAGATATTCATTTTTCAAGCATAGATGACGTCATCGATAACGTCATATCACGTGACCATCTCATTTCGCTCATCTGGTGGTCTAGACTACACTACCCAAGTTTGGTTGTCTTAGAGTCTTCCCTTCACGAGATATTGATTTTCAAGCATAGATGACGTCATCGATGACGTCATATCACGTGACCAACTCATTTCGCTCATCTGGTGGCCTAGACTACACTACCCAAGTTTGGTTGTTTTAGAGTCTTCCCTTCACGAGATATTGATTTTCAAGCATAGATGACGTCATCGATGACGTCACATCACGTGAGCACTTCATTTCGCTCATCTGGTGACCTACACTACACTACCCAAGTTTGGTTGTTTTAGAGTCTTCCTTTCATGAGATATTCATTTTTGAAGCATAGATGACGTCATCGATGACGTCCTATCACGTGATCACTTCATTTGGCTCACCTGGTGACCAAGACTACACTACCAAAGTTTGGTTGTTTTAGAGTCTTCCCTTCACGAGATATTAATTTTTCAATCACTGATGACGTCATCGATGACGTCACATCACGTGTCCGTGTTACAGCACCCCCGTTGTGGCATAGACAAGTATGGTTGTCTTAGCATGTTCCCTTGAGGAGATATTTAACACTTATTGGATGAGGTTGAGCATGATAGTGAGATTTGGCAACGCCGAGGTTTGTGTTATCTGCCGAAGCGAAGCTGAGGCGGATAAGACTAACCCGAGGCGTTGACAAATCTCACTATCATGCGAAAACCGAATTCAATAATTGTTTTATTATTCAGCAACCAAGAATTCTTACCTAGCTAAACGAAGTCAGCGATGAGGCCGTGCACGGCGACACGGTTTTTCAACTTCGTCTTACGTCCATTGGTATTTTCCTTTTGTATTCAATTCAAATAGCCATAGTTGATGTTTAGATATCCTGAGCAATGATCTCTTGGCAAAAATCATAACAGATTCAACGAGAATATTCGCAAAACCGGCTTTCGATTCGGAAATGAAAACCAAGATGGCGGCCAAACCTATTGGCTTGCGTTATGACGTCATTAGAGTGCATCAATCCTAATGTCTGTAGTATGACGTCAGGCACTGCGCGCCAACAAGGTTTCGCTGCGTACTCTTAGCCAATCAGAACCGAGATAGTGGCATGGCTGAATAATAAATTTTTTTCTTTGCATACGACAGGGTTCCCATGTGTACACGGACGGACGGACGGCGTACGCTATAGGTTTAATACCAGAAAAATAAAGAAAAATCATTTTTACCACAATTGCTAGTAATCTCCCAATCTGATTGGTTGATGTGCCGTGGGAAATAAGAGTGCACACCATTGTGCTCACGCGAGCATGTCACACAACGACGTAAACTTTTACGCTCGTGAAAAGTTTGTCAACATGGCAGAAAACTATTTTGATAACCTACCTAATTTTCATCTAGAACTCGATATAAATGCTGATGATTTAATGAGCTTTGTTCAGGAGATAGAAAACACAACAGGAGAAGAGGAAAACCGTGAAATTCCTAGTGTGAAACTAGAAATCCCGGCAGAAAACGATGGTCCACGATTTGTTTTGTTGTCGGACGAGGACCTGACAAGCATAGTCAGCAGTGCAGAGGCTAAAGGAACCAAAAAAGCAACTAAATGGATTGTTCATACTATCGAAGGTAATAAAATGTAGATTTCAATGACATAATGGGAAACATATATTTAAAAATCAAGTGTACTTACAACGTTTCTTTTTGTTTACATTGCAGAATGGTGCCGTGAACGGGGGCTGCCAACAAACTTACTAACCATGACAAATGAATCCCTGGACGAAGTTCTCAGACGCTTTTATGCCGAAGCAGAGACGAATACAGCAGGTCATCTCTCCTTGGTTTCCGAAATGCCCTGGAGCGCCATTTAGCAGCAAACAACCGGGAAGTAAAGATAACTAAGAATCCCGTCTTCGCACGCTCAAACAAGATGCTGGAGTGTAAACTCAAGTTGAACCGGCGAGAGGGAAAAGAAAATGTCAAACACAAGCCTGTCGTCCAGCAACATGACATCGTAAAGCTCCAAACAAGTCCTTTTTTGAGCTACAACGAGGCTGCAGGACTTCAAAGACGTGTATGGTTTATTGTGACTTTGTTTTGGTGCAGAAGAGGGTGCGAAAGCCAGAGACAACTGGGTAGAAATAGTTTCCTGTTCCTCACTGATGATGAAGGACATAACTATGCAGTATCAGCCATAATCTCCAAACAAAGAACCACCAAGGTGGGATGAATGACAAGATCAGCCACGAGAAGGAGACCCGACTCTACTCCACTGATGAACATGGTGACTCGTACTGGTGCCTGCAAAAGTACATGAGTAAGCTAAACCCGAACCAGCCTGCCTTTTTTCAGCGCCCAAACCCCACTGCCAGTGAAGCAGACGAAGTCTGGTATGAAAACAAACCACTCGGCGTGAATGCTTTGGCAAAAATGATGAAGGAAATCTCCCTCGGTGCTGGTTTATCACAGATTTACACTAATCACAGTGTACGAGCCACCGCCATCACGCTCTGGTCTAATGCCGAAGTTCCATCGAGGCACATCATGGCGATATCTGGTCACGTAAACGAGAACAGCATTGCAAGTTATAACTCGAGGCCAACAGCTCAACAGCTTAAGAAATGCTCCAACATCCTGTCAGGTGCCCTCTCTGGAAGAGACGTATCCAAAACTTCCACTGCAGTCCTTCCAACAGCGGCCCCCGTAATGGCTGTTCCTTCTGCCTTTGGTGCCGGGTTTGGTGCAAGCAACACCGTCCAACTTTCTACCTCATCTACCAATGCTTTGTCCTTTCCGAGTGGACTCTTTCACGGCTGTTCTATTGGAAATGCAAATGTATATGTTTGCCCTCCAAAATAGCTTTTTTTCTGCGAAAATTTGCTGTAAAGATCGAGTGTTCTGATCGTTGAATGAACTTTGAATGAACGATTTTCTTGTGTAAAATTTTTTCACTGGGGGCATTTCTCATTGAAATTCTATTGTTGTAACAACCAATCACGAGCGCTTATTTCGCGCGCTTTTGAAATAGACCAATCAGATTGTCAGAAAGTTATTTACCACGGTTGCACTTCAATATTTTTTCGCTTGTCACGCGAAAGGTCACGCGCCGCGCCGCGCTGCGTTCTTGAAGCACTAAGAAATCACGGAATATTGTGGTAAAAAACAAATTTCCAGGGGTTTACAGTGGTATGTACTCTTATTTCCCACGATTTACGTCATCATCGTGGTCAAAATTTGTTGTGTTTACATACCATTGTAAACCCCTGGAAATTTGTTAAATCTCCCGAAGGGTAGCTTCTATAGAAGCCAGCTTGGACAAACTTTCAAAGACCATAAGAGGAACTCTACACCAAAGTTACGTGCCCTTACGTCATTAATGACGTCATCAAAATGATCCTTAATGCCCGTGACGTTCAAAAATCAACTCCATAGTATACTATACGTTTTTCCCTTAGGTATGGTGCTCCGCTTGCGCGGGCCTTCGGCCCGCGCAGGAGCTCCGCTATAACTTATTTAGGGACGTGTCATTATTTACCGGTTGGAGGGCTCCCATTTTTTTTCAAACAGGGCTAAAAAAAATTAGGACCCTCCTCCTGAACATCACAAAAAAATGTGACCCTCCCCCAGTCGAAGGTAATATATAGATTTAGGCACTGCCTAAAAGCAGAGCTCCTGATGCATTAATCCATATATTATTACAATTGAAACACACATTATTCAATGTTACGTGATAGTTTTATAACAATCTGAATTTGATTTTGAAATTTCGTATTTTATGTACAAATATACATAAATTAAGCATAAATGACTAATGTGTGGTCCCAGAACATACTCACCATCCCCCCTGAGACCCCTCCAATCCATTCTGAGTGTGCCGGTGTGTGCGTGTGAGGGGGGGGGGGGGGGGGGGGGGAGATGGTGGATGTTTTTTTTTCTGGAACGATACTAAGATTCCTAACTGTATAAAATACATCTTGTTGACATGTAATTCAGATCAGCTAATTGCATTTTTAAACCACACTAGGAGGGTTGAGGACCTCCCTTGTAAAGTCCACTAAAGAATTTCCCTGGAATTTCCAACCATTTTGTCTAGCAAAATACCCCCGGAAAATCTATTTTTTGATAAGATGTACCTGGAAAGTCACATTTCTTACCCTTGCCCCTTTTCAAGTCTCCAGATACACCCCCTCTCGTGCAATTTCCAGAGTGCAATACACCCCATTTCCATGGGTCGTCAACCCCAGCAGTACTGTTTAAAAATGCAATCAGCATTTTTTTGGTGATTCCTTTCGGTTAGATACTTGTGTTAATTCTATACTTGGTTAAGTGACAAAAATTAGACAAGAACAACTACCCAAAGGAATCATCACATGATCTGAATAGGCAATATTCCTATTCAAATGGCCAGGCTTGGCTGAACACTCAAGTGAGGTTGATGCGGGGGATTCTTTTGTATCACATTTTCGAAATTCCTGAGCTGGAAATAGCATAACAAACAAATTACCCACATGCGCCTCACTTGAGTGTTCGTCCCAGTCTAACCGTTTGAATACAAATATTGCCTATTATTATTCAGCACATCCATGCACTGCCCAAATATGGTCATTGGAACCCCAATAGCTGTCTTCTGTACATGACAGATATCCTGCGATATCCGTCTCTGAAGGAAATATGATGTGTTGAGCTCTTAAATAATATACAAAAGTAATGTTTTTCAGGTTTTTTTGTGCTATCGATGTGCTGAATAATAAAACCATTATCCTGCTCGATTTTTGCAGAATATCGACTGATTTAGCCAACTCGGGACTGCGTCCCTCGTCGGCTAAGTATCAGACGATATTCTGCGCAATCTCGCAGGATAATGGTTAATTGTATAGCAACAAGATGTAAAAACTGTTAGCCAACTTATATATATTTGTACTACCTATATTTGCACTTACCTATATTTGTACTTAATATGTAGATAACCTTATTTTGAAGGAAATGTTTGTGACGTTGTGCACAAAACATGCACAAAACACAAATGCAATTATTACATTTATATTATTTAATAAAATTGATTGCTTGATTGGTTTGACAATACACTCTTAAAATTTAGGTTTACCAGGTAATGTTTACAACGTGCACAAAACATGCACAAAACACAAATGTAAGTTATCACATTTATGAATTCCTCACCAACAGATATCAGTGAGCCAATTCAGTCATGCATTTGAAATTAAAATTGGCATATAGTGTTGCTTAGAATATAGAAATAAGTACTGCCTGGGTTAGACTCCTCTAATGGCGGGAGGATCCGGACAGGATTGTATAGAGCCTGCGAAGGTGACTTCCCCTTTTGAGCTGCAGTAAAAAAAAATGAGGTCCTGTCTTAACCTAGCTTCCAGAATTTCCAAATGCTGCCCATCCCTGGGGTACATATATTTTCTTGAATTGCCTAATAGATAAATTTTAGTCACAAAGTATGCCAAATGGAATAATTCGGTGTTAAATTTTATTGTCTCAATGACCAATTGGTATTTTTCAATCTAAATTTTCCACAGGGAAATGGACATACTTCTACTAACCAGAATGACTCTGTAAATAGTGAATGCATAAAGGCTATGGAATTCTAGCAAACAACTTTCAATTCTTAAAAGTATACTAAATACATGAATTCATTTGTTTTTCTATTGTTGCTACTGCCATTTGGAAGTAATTACACAGTCCATGCATGTTAAAAGTCAAGTGTTTTGGAGCCAATTCAATAGAATAAAATACTGTAATGCAATATTTTTTTTTTTGCTGTGTACAAGAAAATAACTTTTCAGTACCATAAGTCAATATCTTGCCGCTTGGAAGTCCAAGGTACTATTACCATCAGCCAGTTTCCGGTTACAGCAGCAGCACACCTGAAATTCCTCATGTCAATCGAAATGAGCTTAAGTTTGGGAGTGTTTTATATCTCTAGCCTTCATTGTTAGAAAACACGACTAAGTCGTTCTAAAAGGACTAATAATAGAATTCTAGAGATCTTTAGTTTAGGTTGCATATTAGCTAAGCACGTTGAGTTGTGACTAGGCTCGCGACCTCTCACGACAGACTCGACAAAAATCAACATGCTCGAAAAAGAAACAGCGAATTTTTACCTTCTCCATCCTTCTGAGTAGCTTTTCCCCCGTGTAGGAACAACCTGAATGTAAATCTGTTCGGAACTTGTGAATATCCTGCCATCTCCCTATTTATAGGGGGTCGACCATTTAACTCTTGAGGGGGGGCTTTTTTTCAAAAAAATTTCCTGCACGGCCCGAAGGGCCGAAAAAAATTTCCTGCACAGCAAAATGGTGACCTAAGCAGTGCTCTTTATCCAGTGAGCATTGTTTTAACAACTTGCCGCCATATAGACTATCCAAACAAATTATTTCTCAAGTCAAAATAACAACCTTCTTGACTCACGCTACTGCCGTAATGTACAAATGCAGCTTCTCACAGTTAGTTTGACCTTTCGACAAAATTCTGTCCCGTTATAAATGCCCCTGTTTTGTGAAAGAAAGGGCGAAGAAATGGCCAGGTACCCCCACACTCGACCGGCGGCGCCATGTTGTGACGTCACGCCTGTGACGTCAGGCTTCAGGAAGCACACACGCTCGACGTTTAAAATTCAGTCGTATCCCTTTGCGCCAATTCCCGTTAGGACGTTTTTTTCTTAGGTATGGTGCTCCGCTCTGCGGCCTTCGGCCGCTAAGGAGCTCCGCTAAAAAAATTGGGACCCTCCCCCATGTCATTTACATGTTCTGAAAAACCTGTCAGATAGACTATTGTCCGAGTGAAGCAATGTCTCTTAATTCTGTCAAAGCTATAAGGAAGTGCGGTTATTTTTATGGCCTCGATTATTTACGTGAGGATTTTGGGTAATACACGGTAAAAATGCGGTGATCCTCCCTCTGTTAGTACAATGATTAACGTGATCCCACCTCTCCCGTCCCCTATTTGACCTAGTACTGAAGACATTTGACAGAAAAGGGGTGTCACATATCTTTCGTTGGGCGCGAAGCGCGCCCGAATTTTGATAAACGCATCTCATCAAGCCTCAGAGATAGGGTAGACGTGTTTTGTTTACGGTAAGGTAAGGAGCCCAGGAAGTATGCTACCTCAACTATATAGGTTAGATGAAAGCTTCTACAGATGGGCTCCTGAGCCAAGGTTTTATTATTCATGCGCACAATTGCGCGCCGCAAATGACGAAGTAATTATTATTCATGTAGTGCGAAGCGCGGCCAAACGGACGAATTTCTATGCTTGTAACGTCGAAAACTCACGCTTACCTATAGGGTCTTCTTTCAAACATATAGTGACTTGCCCGCCAGGGCTATCATTGCAGGGTATTTTTGGGAGAGTTTGCTTTTCCTCGTCAAGATACACTTGTTCTTGTAAACGGCGTGACGGTGGTGTATTTATTGCTCAAAGAGTATATTTGATGTCATTCCTTATGCGCGCGAAGCGCGGCGAAACTTTTATAGAGGTTGCTGAAATAATCACTATCGGCATCTGTTCTATCCTCTTCATCGTCCAAATGTTGCTGAAAAAATTATGACCCTCCCCCAAACAGGAGTCAAAAAAATTTTGGACCCTCCCTTTAGACAAGCGAAAAAAATTAGGACCCTCCCAACAAAAGAAGGAGCCCTTCCCCCAGCTTAATAATGACACGTCCCTTATCGTCCTTAGATAATCATCAAATGCAAACCCTACTGCTCTATGGCTACAGTTATCATAATAAAATGTGAAAACAAGATTTGGTTTTATAAATCATTAAGATATTACGTGCTCACATTGGTCGAGAGGCCATGTAAACTGCGTTAACAGCGTTTACATGGGATATGTAAACGCAGTTATGACGACACACCTAGGACTGTGTCTTTTTTTGTCCTTTTATCGGGTAGAGCTTTTTTGATAGCGCTTGACTTTGTCTCTGTTTGGCAAATGTTTAAACTTTGGATAGCTTATGAAATTTCCGTTATTTTCGTTCCTCAAAGCCAAATTGTCTAGGTAAAGGCTGTTATTACATATTTGTTCTCACAATCATATCACTGAGTCATCAACAGAAAAGTAATATTAATAACACGTCACCTCAGGCACAGGGAGCACACCTTTCCGGTAAAAGAAAAGTAAATGTGTTATTTTTATATTTTTCTTCTCCGTTCTTTTATCTGTCAATGGGAATCCTGCGTATTGTTTTACCTCTTGAACTTTAGGGAACTAGGTTACGTCATGCTAGTTTTTGATTGGCTATCAGTGATTTACATAGCAAATGAAATCATTGACTATCGGCGTTCTGCCTACACAAGCAATTTTCCCTTTTTCTTGTGATAGTCCGTATTTGGCTGAAATCATGATTTCTACGCACAAGCGTCTGGCAGTGGGACTTGACCTAACTCGTGGTTGTCATGTATAATTGGGCGTAATTGTACGTGCTTTATGTGTCTATCAGAGTTGGAGAGAAGTGTCGAGCAAAATTGGACGCAACCTTAACATGGCTCGAAAAGTGTCGGGCAAAATAAGACGTAACCAAAAAAGCTGAGTTTTGCTGTTTTGTAATAAAGAGAGTAAGTTTATAAGAAATAATAGAAGCCGGGAGAATTTAATTCAGTGTTGTGATTTACGAAGTGATGAGACGATCCGGAACATTGCAACTGCCAGGCACGATTCAAAGAATACGATCTGATTTCAGCTAAGGCTCATGAAAAATTGTTTGATTATGTCCGATCAAATGTGTTAGATAATCCTCGGTAATCCTGTGAAGTGTACCGAATTAACCGAACAATTAGTTTCCTTTATGACAGACCTAGGGGCGAAAGAAGTGCTAGAGTCGACAAAGAATCACCTCCGTCGAAAACTTGAAGCAGAGTTTAAATCAGCATTAGTTTACAGTTGACGCGGTTTCCATTGTTATTCGTAGGGTATTAACTCGGATAAAGACTCTCAACAAACTTAAAGTCGGGGAGGGATTTGAATTCTCCATGAAAAAGTTGGGGTTGATCAATAGAATTGAATTGAATTTCTAGGTAAGTATATGGCTCATTATGGATTCATAGGTATCTAGATACTTACCGATGAATCCATTATAAGCCATATACTTACCTATGAATCTTTAATAAGTGGTCCCCCCCCGGAAGAGTGTTGAAGTTCCTTTCTGGAATTTCCGAAGAAAAATACAGTATTTGCATGGAAAAGATATCCCTCAAGATCCAAATTGCTGGAATAGTTGGCGCAAGAAATAAACGATAACATATTAACCAGTGAGAACGGTTTTGCTTACCGAAAGACGCCATACTCGCTTCACTCCGGTGTTCCTTCTTTCCTCATTGCACAGAACTATCACATAGACATTATTTCACTGCGTAATCCAAGCATTCTTTTTGAAAATTTGGTTGGATGTGATAGATATTCGAGTTTTTAGCAGCAGCATTACGATATCAGAATCTAGCGATCTTAGTTTGTGAGCCATGTTTTGCTTTCCATTATTTAACTCAAGAGACAGCAGTATTGTGCTGTGTATTCGGTTTATCAACTTGGCGCCCTTTGTTTCGAATTCCCAAGTGAGTTCCCGCGGTAGATTTGATTCCTAATTTGAATTCTAGTTTTGGAGTGGAATTAATCGACTTCTGTGCTGGAAAATTTCATCTTCTATTTCCTACCAGAAAGATTTAACCATATTGCAGGAAAATTGGAAGGGTTACAATTTGACAGTGAAAACACATTTTGCAAGTGTTCGTTTTATTCTATGTCTAAGAATTCGCGCAAAATTAAGCCGTGAATTGCTAATCAGAGCAAAGCCCATATGTTTTTGTGCCAAAATACATCCTACTTTAACCTAAAAAACCTACTTGAAAAAAGTAATCAATCTTGTTACCAAAAAGCGAAAATCGTAGTTCGATGTTTTATAAAGTTTGCAGGGTTTCGTTTATTCCCAATGACTATTCCGTAGCCGTAGTTTGAGGATTAGGTTTAGGTATATCAGTGTTTTGGCCAATTTTCTTTGTATTTGACAATGAATAATCGAGCGCGAACTTGAATCAAGCGCGCCAGACTGTGTCACGTGACAAGCAAATGTCGCTCCATTCTGCCCCATGCGCTCTGTATTGTACCAAAAATCCGAATTTCGTTAAGTCGACGCTGCTCTTGTCCCTAAATTTAACTGCTGTAAATGTGTGCTCGTAATTTAAATTACTGGTATGCGATAGCTCAACCTTTATACTTGCTCGCTGTGACCTTTTGTCTCCTTCAAAATACTAGCGATGAGCGCAGGAGTTTCATGTTCGTGTTTCAGTATTTTTGGAATCGAAGCGTCATCGGTTGTCAAGCTAAAAATGCCAAATCGTAACGGACAATTTCGCAAATTTACACCCAGACTGTAGACTGATAAAGCTCGCCTTTAAACGCTTAAGTGAGATGGTAGCTCATGACTAATGATAGCACGATTGTTATTCAATGTTCCAGAGCTGGTAGCGTCATTGCAGATTTCAACATCACCTTTTTCGGGGACTTGGCTCAGGGAGTAAACGTGACTACCCCGCTTCGCGCGGCCGTGGGCTCAGGCGCCCTGGGTCATTTGAAGGTAGATCCAGAATCTCTCAAGATAACTAAGATTGGTGAGTAATGCAAGTCAGAAAACCACATTCGTCTTCTTTTAAAAAACGACTTTTAATCGTATTCTCTCCGACATTTCAGTTAATCCGGGCGGAAAGACGAGTCCTCAACGTCAAAGTAAGTGACCTAGCACATTACAATAATCAAAGCAAGCACATGAGCAATTATGTTTCATGCGTTTCCTATAATTAGATGCATTAAGTAAATATCGCCTCTAAAACCAAACCGAAAAATCGCCTCTTCGGTTTATCGTTTGAAAGCGCTTTTTCTGGTCGTTGGACCGATGTCATTTCCTTCGCCGAATATAAGAAAAACGAAAAGAAAGAAAGAAATGCAACAACAAAACACGTGATAGTTCTACTGTAAGTAAATAATATTGATAAATAGGATCCTTAATTCGGAACCAGAACTTCGCCACCAGGGTCGAAATTTGAACGATCAGGTGGTGCCTTTCCCAGCTCCCCATAAACTGCTAAATTAGTAGCTTTGGAGTTAACTCCAAGATTCCGCTTGAAAACCTTCAGCTGTAGTTTTTCTATATTATTAGCAACTTTGAAAAACTTATTTTTAAACACATCCAAATTGGATACGTGCTTGAGAAGGCCTTATTAGATAGCCTGTTTAAAGCGCTCATTAAAGATTCCTGAACAGTGAAAAGTTAAGCCTGAGTATAAGTACTCATCTACGCACAGCAACGCCTCTGAGTTGGTGTCCCAAAAACAAGCACCTAGACTTTTTCGTGATTGATCGGGCATTTATCTTGTTTGTTTTTTTTGATTTTGAAGAACTATTGTTTGACTTTAAAAAAAAAGACAGAGCTTGCTGTCGGATCAAATTGTAAATTTGCTGAATGCCAAACGCTGCTGTTTGGATGAAATTGAATAACTGCTTTCATTTTGAGCGCAGGTTGCAAAATCATGTCGATTTCATCTGTTCATGTTATAGTCATTTCAACAGCAATCGATTTTTATCGATTTGACTTTGTGTTTTTTTGTGTTGTTGCAGATAGAGGTAGTGGCATGACGACAGGTGCTAAGGCTGCACTGGCTGTCGTGCTTGTATTAGTAGTTCTAGCTGCGATCTTAACAGGAGGATTGGTACTACGAAAGCGCCATAGAGAAGGCAAGCTCCAGGTGTTTCAACACCAGCAGTTCAACAATCCGATTAGTTTCTCGTCGCACGCTTACGACATGGACGAGCCTACCGTCAACATCCCCGACGTGAATTCATCGGATGTCTCTGGGCCAGAGTATGCTACGCCAGATGTGCCAATGGAGCCATTGGCAGCCACTTGCGAGCCACAACCTGCTGTTATTGAACCACAGAGCACGGACGAAGAAGGGCGCATCGTACAATAAAATAGTTGAGTTTCCGAAGAGCCCCGCGTTTTCATTCCTTGAAACCATTGAAGAACGTAGTAGCGGTGCTCAGTAGTCTAACAGACCACTAATAACTGCGAATAATGCGCCTTGAGAACACTCTATTTAAAATGTCATGCTTTTTTGGAGGAACAGACCTCTACTAACTATGAACAGACCAAACATTACTGTACTGTTAAAAGCTGCGATGCCACGAGCGATGTTGCACATTAGGTATTTTTCGTTTCGTTTTTATGTATTTTAAACCATTCAAATCGAGATATATCAGCTAAGCGAAATGCTGGGAGCATTTCTGTGAACGCATTTCAAAGAAAAACTAGTACTGTGTGTTTCAATGTCTAACATTTTTGGTAAATAGAATCTTTTGAAAAAGTATTTTTGTCAACACCCCAAAAGTTATATGGATTGTAGTGTAATGCAACTTTATAAATAATATATTGCTCATTATTTTGTAGTTACAAGTAATATGCTAGTTCTATTACAGGGGCTTACCCAGGGGGAGATTCCAGGGGTTCCAGAACCCTCTCTCACGTCAAGGAACCCCCTTCCTCACCTCCTACTCTTAGTGATTTTATCCCAAAACCAACCAAGATGATTTACCGCATCGGCTATTCGAATGTACTACCTTCATTGTGGGCTACACCCCTGTATTATCATATAGAGTCAAACTGATCTCAAAACCGTTAGTAAGTATATTCTGGTCTATTCCCGTGAAATAAAAAGCATGACACTTTAAAATGTGTTCTTATGAGGAATTCTTTTCAGCTACTACTGTTAGTTAGACATCTCCTTGACAACGTATCAAGTCCTAGTGAAATTCTGATAAAGAAAACTGAATGAAGTTGGTAATGAAGTTTAGACATCTCCTTGACAACATGTCAAGTCCAGAAGTCTTATTAGAGAGAGAGGGAGAGCTAAACGTTAAAGTGCCAGTAGAACCTAATTTGCACTTACTTGAAATTCCACCAAATTGGGATCACAAGTACTAGGCATGATGATCTTCAGCACTACCTCATTCGTTTTGCCAGGGTTGGAAGGAAAATAGTGTAATTTTTATTCGAAACATTAAGATAATGAGGTGACTTTGGTCACGTATTCAGAGCGAAAGCCGTTCCTGAGATACCCAGCACGCTTTTGACTCGTCATCATAGGGAGCCCCAAGTGCAGAATTTAAATGTGTCTTTTTGCCTACATATTAGGGCAACTCTCCAAAAAATAAGTCAGATTGAAATGTGTATTAGTTCTCTAGATTTTAGTCATCGAAGCTAACATCAGTTTTAGTATTGTTTTTCAGACTTCGTATATGCAGGGTAAAAATCCTGTCGATTAATTTTTATTGAATTTTGTTGGATTGAAGTTCACGTAATTTGTGAAGCCCAATCCGTACGCCTACTCAATACAAGTTAAGACGCCAAAATAAGGTTTAACGTGGATGTATCTTTCATGCAAATGTGTTTCATCCAACATTCCAGCATGCGAACTTTCCGCACATATTTAACATTCATTGCATATGCCGAACACCAAATCGTCGGTAATGAGAGCATTTTGCCCTCAAGACTCACAAGTTTTTATACTTTTGAGGTGCTTGTGCTTTGAGCTCTGGCTTTTTAGCAGAACTATTTCCGTAGAAAAAAGAACAGAAATCTCGTGACCGCTCTACTGTGGAGTGACATTAAGTGCTTTTAGGTATAGATATAGGTTGGAGAGGTGTCCACGGAAAAAAAATCGTGTCGGGTCGCAATTGAAGCCAAAAAGCTGACTTTGGTATCATTTTAAAGCTAAAAGAATGAAGTTTTTGGACGTTTAAACTATTTAGTGGAATTTATTTTCAAAGTTTTCCCAGGCTTTCGTGGTTGTTTGGCTAGCTCCGTCTCTTACTTGAAAGCCAGTTGTACGAAGCCAATCACGTTAGAGGCACGTGAAGAGATAGCTACGTCACGAAAAATCGAAAAAAGTAAATTTGCCAATGTTAGCAAAATTAACCTATATCTATACCTTAAAAGCTTTTACATGCTGTTAAAGGAGACAAATTTGCATAAAACAGAAAGCCAGTAAAACCAGTTGACGGTGAGAGAAGCACAACTAACAGGAAACTTTGGAATTGTCTTTGGCGTCGTAAAAAAATTCAATCGAGTAGGCGTACGGATTGGGCTTTTAGAAATGTCGTGAACTTCAAGCCAACAGAAATCGAGAAATAAACGACAGGTTTTTTACCTGCGTATACAAAGTTTACCATAATGCTGAAACTGGTGTTAACTGTCATGACTAAAATCGGAGAACTATAACTACATATTACAGTCTGACGTGTTGTTTGGAAAGTTGCCCTAATATTAAGCAAAAAGACATTTAAATTCCGCACTTCAAAAGCGTGCCGGGTATCTCGGGAACGGCTTTCGTTCTGAATACGTGACCAAATTCACCTCATTATATTGATGATTCGAGTCAAAACTACGCTATGTTCCTTTCAGCCTCTGGCAAATTGAATGTGGTAGGGCTGAAGATGATGATTTCTAGTACTTGTGTGCCGAATTTGGTGGACTTTCAGGTCAGTGGCACAAGTGGCACTTGGGGAAAGGTTCAAGGGATCCTTTGGCAAAATGGTTGTCATTTCGTCTGTTTTTAAGATAGGTACATGTATTACATATCATGCTTTTGAAAAGTATTAATTATTAATGTATTATTAATAAAATCAATAATTATTTGTCAAAAACTGATTTTCTCGTTTGATCAAGTTCTAGTCGGTCAGAATTCAATACAACTACTTAGTTTTGTATCAGAATGAATGATACTATAGCAGTGGACTCCAAATGTGCCAGCAGTTTTTTGTATTTTCGATATTTAGGGTTTTATTGCTTTTTGAAGTTAGATAGTAACCGAAAAAGCTCGAACTGAAAGAAAAATCGTCATGAAATTGGAACAAAGGAAAATTTAAAAAAATTCGCTGGCATACTTTTGGAGTCCACCTTAGGGTCATCCAAGATGATACAAAGCTGGGTGGTTCTATAGAATTCTGACGGACTAGAACTTGGTCAAGCGAGAAAATCAGTTTTTGACAAACAATTATTGATTTTATTGTGTTCTACCTTTCAAACGCTTTAAAATGATATATAATACATGTACGTAGCTTAAAAGATGTCGAAATAACAACTCTTTTGGCAAAAGAGCCCTTGAACCTTTCCCCATACCTTAACTTTAAGCTGGATGGCAAATACAAGCTTAGTCCGGCGGATTAGAGCACATTTTCGAGGAAATTGCGCATTTTAAAAAGAACCAACATGCTTTGTTATTCAAATGAGGTTTAGAACAGCTGTGCGAGCTTCCGATAAACTGCACAGCCATAGCAGCTCAACATTTGCTAATTCTAAAAAAGATCGAGAAAATTGGTTCCTGTACTGTGCTAGTAGTACTCCATAACCATGACGATGTAAGATTTCACAGTGCTGCAAAGCTCATGAATAACAAAGGTTCCAAGGTAGCTGCCAATCGGCAAAACAATGGTTCGCATTAAAACTTCTCTAGCTTTCGCTACGAATAAAATTTAGCATTGCTCCATACTTTATCTTCAATAAACTACCGAAAACTATCAACATGCAAACTTTGGTGCCATTAGCCAAGTGCGCATTTTTTTCACTAATCCGCCGGACTATATAGCGTTAGACGGTATGTTGATTGACTTCTTCGTTTACTCATAATTTTTACACTACGACGTAGAAATTACATTAGTTTTACTGTTCTCTATGTGCATGAAAACTAAATAGACTAACCACATAATCACAATGCAAATCCTAATAAGTGTTTGTGATTTTTATACCCCAATAAATAGAGAAATGTTATATATCTGCGCCGTGGTTGGGGGTGAACAGGCGGGTTGCTGTTCTTATCTGTCTCTTATTTTTAGGCATTTTTAGGCTTATTTTTAGGCTTAGTTTTATTATAGGAAAATGGAAACAGGGCAGGCAAAACGTTTAAACAAAGTTGTCAAAAGGAGCAACTAGGTCACCTAATGCGTTCCTATATGACGTTATAAGAGCGCTCGTCTGTAAATATCGACCGGGGGCCGAGTTGAATCACTCGGCTGACTGGCGATTTTGAGGCTCGTTTCGCATTTCTACCATACCTCAAAAGTCAACAAAATTCTAACGCTCGTGCGTACCAATCAAGATAATATATAGATTTAGGCACTGCCTGAAAGCGAAGTGACCATGACATCGAACCCTCTTCACCACTAACACAGCATCCCAACGAAGAGGTTGATGACTGATTAGCCTCATATCCCTTTCTGAGATGTATACTTCTACATTTTGTTTATATCACTATGTTTTAACGGAAGTTTCATTGTCTGAGGTTCATCCCTTCCCAAGATATAAACGTTTGATGACTATGCAGTTGCACCCCGCTTGCCACTTAGATATTTTCACATAAGAGGCTCATCCTTTCCTCTTTTGATTACTTAATCGATTAATAATAATAATAGTAAACAAACAAACCAAGTAAATTATTCATGCTTGGCGCAAATGACGAAATTATTATTATTATTATTAATGTGCTTGCATAGTGATTGTCCGTCAGGCCTTTAATTGGAGGGCATGCATTTTGGGAGGTGTTATTGGCTTCGTTGCCCCTGATGTGTTCCGTCTGCGCGCCAGAATTTTTTAATGCACGTTATATTGAAGTTGCTGAAATAACTCCTTAGAAAATTTCTTGTGATTCCCCCCCCCCCTTTCAGGGCATCAGGAATAAAAATGTCTGTCTGACAGGTTTCGAGAGATCCCAAATGCGCTTGACTTTGACAAACAATGTGACCATTGATATTTTTGCCCACTGCTATCACTCGCCACACTGCGTGACGAGGGGCGACGTAACTCAACTTGAATACCGTCAGGACAAAAAGAAAAATCACAAATCACGATTTTATCAGCTCACAATTACGACTCACGAGCATTTCAAAACGTCTTCCACGGGTCACGCCACGATTTTTGGGCGCGAATCACGAAATAAGATTGGCCATTTTCACGGATCACGAAAAAGAAAAAGGGTCGATCACCCGTCACGAAAAAACCCTGTACGCCCATGTCTTTTAAGACATTATTAAAATATTATATTAAAATATCGGCCTTCAACAAACAGGGCCGGTGATTAAACATAGAATGTATCACGGGAGAGGAATGCGACTTTTAAAATATACTGACGCGTTAGCTCCCACTCGAATAAACTCCGACGATAAAGTGTTCAAATAACAAAACATCACTATGTTTTGAGCAAAAAATAGCCATTTTCATGACGCGGGTACCCTGTGGTTTTTGCTGGATTTAGGAAATCCTCTGTAAAAGCAAAATGCACTAGAATTTTTTAGAACTTTTAGTATGTTGATAAGGTTACCACCATCGATCATTCCCCTGGATCACTTAGTTGGTTTGGGCATAAGCGCAAAGCATGGTTGGCGTATTGGGACTACATCTACTGAGATAAACCTTATTGGAAATTCAATCTGCCAACTGAAACACTAGCTTCAATGACCATATGCCCAAAACACTCACACGTGAGAGCTGACAATAGACTGGCGTGGCAGAAAGCGCAAGGCATGTGGCCATCCAAATTATACTGGAGAACGAAAAAACAATTACGAAATCCCCGCAGGGTGAATTTCATTATGTCAGAAGAAATATTCAAACTTGACCGCGCCGTGGTCTCCACATTTCTAGTTAGAGCAGATGTTCTTTACCAGTTTTGAAAACAAAGTACGGCCAGATCTAAAATCCACCTGAAAAAGCCGCATTAATTTGCGTTCCACATGAAGGCAGACATGGACTTAGGCCACGTAAAAACATAGGTACGCAGAGCGTACGGGAAGCTATTTGCTGATGTTCTACGGTACTGGGACAGGGCCGGCCGTCACAACCTTTTCCCAGCATTCCCAGGGATGGGCTGATTATGAGAAAAGAGATGGGACTGTTTAGATGGCGTAACCGGTTAAAACAATTCGGTGTTAATTTTTATTTTGGTTTTAATTAAAGCAGGCGATAAATTCGGAAATTATTGTGATATGCTCACTGGCGGAAGTAGTTCTACCTTTCCCCTATCGATTTTGGAATAAAAAAAAACTTTTTCAATCACACCACGTCCGGTAACAAAACACAAAAATGTTTGCCTTTGAGAAATATGAAAAAAAATTAAAACCTTGCTTTCCCGGATTCGAACCCCGGACTTTTAATTTACCAAGCGAAAAGATTATAACACAGCGCCATCGAAGAGATCACGTGATTGATGAGCAATTTTATGTATTTATGCCTAAACACTTGAGTTATTCCTCGAATATTCGATAAGACTTCGATCCTTGGACTTGTTCTTTCTCATTTCTCACCTGTAAGGTTTTCCCCTTCAGTTTCATCCATATTGGTCTATGTCTTGTACTTTTAGGGACAGTTCTTTGTCAATTTCGACCGGCGTTTGCAGAATTCCACGTTCGATTAATACTGACATGATTAGATGACCACAAAAAACTCGCAAACATCCACCTCGTAAATTAGATGATTGGAACAAAACAGCACTACGTTGAAAAGATGCAGCACAAAACTGAGGAAAGGTTTTATTTTCAAGCACTCCGGCTTGATTCAATCTCTTGTAGCAATGAAATTAAGAAAACGCATTGCGCATGCTTAGTGACAACTTTAATATTGTTAACGTTTTACTACCTTAACATACTTATTTATTTGTCGTAATGAAAATATCCTAAATAATACACGATGGTGGGCATGTATGACGTGATACCGAGAGCGTGCTCAATTGACATCACCTCCAAGAAGAAAATTTAGTAGTATAGTAGGTATGGAATTAGCCGTTTTTTTGCGGCGGAATACTAATTTTTGCGGCGGAATTAATTATCTCTGATGACGTCATGGCCTATTGTGTTCAAAACAAAGGGAGACAATACAAGGATTAACACTGGAATTCTTTTGTTCAGGAGGGATTAAGAAAGACAAAGGGAGACAATACCAGGATTATCACTGGAATGCTTTTGTCCAGGAGGGATTAGGGAGACAATACTAGGATTAACTAACGGAAGGCTTTTGTCATGGAGGGATTAAGAAACTAATCCCAGGATTAACACTGGAATGCTTTTGTCTTTTTCGGTGGAATGAATGATGACGTCATGGGTTATATTTCGCAACTTATTGTTCTCTTCTGTGATCTGATTGGTGGATGATGATTTCATGGGTTATTTTGAGCAATGTATTGTTCTTTTGAATGCTCTTATTGGTGGATGATGATGTCATTTTAGCATCCTATTGTTGTCAAAGGGTTTAAATACGAACCCCCATCCGCTCGAGTCATTTCACCCCAAACTACCAGTCAGAACAGAACTCAAGATGGAAGCGAAATACAAGTTGTTTGAGCGTGGTTATTGGGCATGCGTTGCAAATTTCCGAGGTAAAACACAGATTCATATCAGGAAATTTATTGAAACTCCTAACAAGAAAATTCCTACCAAGGATGGTCTGACCTTGACCGAGGAAGAATTATTTGATCTACTTAGCGTAACCGATGAGATGGAAGAGATGGTGTACGAATTCGATCGCATTGCCGAAGGGTGTTCGAATACAGATAACGAGTGTGATGATCTTCCCCGAAAGCGCCCCAAATTGGAGAGACAAAACGCTAATATGAAGACCTCTGCGCTTCCAGACAACTACAACCAGACGGCAGCTCATCCTATGAGGCGATGAAAGAAACAAGGAATACATCCAATTCTTATAAATGTCATGTGTGCGAGCGACCACAGAGCTACGATGGTCTATGTGACGTCTGTACTGCTGTCTGTACGGAGGATTGTAGAGACAGTCCCAAACATTGAGACTCTTACACATTTAAAAAACAAAACGTTTGTAATCATATTCTGTTTTTCTGTGAGCGGGATACCTGTGTTTTGTTATCTGAAGTACCTGGACATTAGTCATTAATATAAATTGAAGCAGGGAAGATAATTAGTTGCTAAATAATCAGGTTTACCAACGACGGGAGAACTTGCGTTTTTACGGAGTGGCTGAAAGTGAAGTTGAAGACGTTAAAGCGGTTCTCTATGATTTCATAAAAAATGCCCTGGGTGTCGAAAACGCGGAAAAGATGGAGCTTCAAAGAGTTCACCGTTTGGGACGGAAGACGGGGGAGAAGATACGCCCGATAATTGCGCGTTTCTTGCGCTATCCAGACCGTGAAACAGTCATGGCAAGACGACCTAAAAGAGATGAAGGAGTGTCGTATGGTGTCGGACTAGATCTTCCTAAGAGAGTACTGGAGTTACGCAAGCCCTTGCTGCCGAAATTGGAACTAGCGCTGGAAGAGGGAAAACGGGCTTCTTTCAGCAAAGCAGAACCATACCGCCTTATAATTGAGGGTATTTTTGTAAATTGAGATTGATTGACATTTGAGTTTTGTGAACATTAATTATGGGCGAACGGTAGACCTTTAGGCTAGCTTAGGTTATAGCATTGAGGGAAATTTCGGTGTGTTATTAGGGGGGGTTGTTATTGCTCGTCTCGCGGTCTTCGTTCTAAGTAATTTCTGTCTTAATTTCTTATTTTTCTGTTTTTTTGTTTTCTATCGTTTTTTCTGTTCTACACCGACAATTAAGGCACTTTCTTTAAAGTTCTTGTTTAAATTTCCCTACAAAGTGCTAATTTTTAGCGGAGCTCCTTTGCGGCCGAAGGCCGCAGAGCGGAGCACCATACCTAAGGAAAAAGCGTCCAAACGATCGCAAATAATAGCGCATGTATGAATTCCCACAGGGTACCCAAAGCATCACAGGTCGCAAAGGGATGCGAGTGAATTTTCGACGTCGAGATTTCCCGCCATTTTCCCGTGCGTGTCGTGAGGACTGACGTCACAGATTGGCATGACGTCACAACATGGCGCCGCCAAGTGAGTGACACCCGAATGACTGGGGAGGGGTGGGTGGTCGATGCTTTGGTGATGGTCGCGCGTTCGCGATCACTCGCCGGTGACGTCACAACATGGAGCCGAGCGACGCGACAGGGGGAGGGGTAGGTAGTCAGGGGGGCGTTGCTCGCTCGATACTGACGTCACACTATATACTAATTACGATTTTGAGACGGCAATTCCACAAAATATTGACGGCTAGTTGGGAGAAAATATGTTCACGTATTGGGCGGAGTCGCGCAGCGACGGAGCCCAATACGTGAAAATATTTTCTTCCAACGCCGTCAATATTTTGTGGAATTGCCGTCTCAAAATCGTAATTAATATTGTATCGCGATTCTTGAAGATTTTCTGGAGGAAATGGCAAGAAATAGTGCTATTTATTGTCGATTGAAATTTCAATTCTCATTACATTTACGCACGATCTCACGCAATCACATGGGCTTTTCGCACGAGCTCGAGCATTTTCTGTTTACATTTTTCCATCTTTTTCGGCGAAAAAAATCTCTTTCTGCCATAAGATATTGCTAGAAATATAGCTAAACGTTATTTCTAACTATTGACAATGAAATGAAACATAAATTCGTGCGAAAAAAGTTGAATTTTGCTAGCTCTTTTTGAGCCGTCAATACCACAAAATATTGACGGCTCACAACAACACAGAGTGGCAGGGTGAATCGCGATACTACAGGAAACCAAGAAAGAAACAGAGTTACTTCGATTCGTGGCCAATGGCAATGCACAAGACGAAACTACACTTGGGAGCGGCTGTGAGAACCAACAGAATCGTACTACGCAAATTTCGGAGCAACAAGTGTATGTAGAAGTCAAAAGAGTTCTTCTCGTTGACAACAAGAAAGCCGAGAGGCGAGATTAGGCGAGCAGCCAACTATGACAAACGGGTGACAAACAAGAAACACTACAGTCGTGGTCTAGCGGACACGAGGCGTTTATAATAGAACAGTGGCTTTTTGGGGGACTAAAATTACATGGAGGAACCGTAAAAGGTGGGTTTTTATTCACTTTGTAATATTGTTGTCGACTGTCGCCGTATTTGTTGTTTTAGAGCGAAGGTAGCCTGGACCACATGAAAGTCATGAACTACCCAAATACTGCTTTGCTAGATTACTTACTTGGTTAATTGAATAAAACTTTGTTTTGATTTCCACATAACGGTAGTTAAGTGTTAGTCGATACGGTTGGATAAGCTTAAGTAGGAGAAATAAAAGTGTGAGGGGAGACGAGTCTAAATCTTAAGTTTAATGGCGGCCATTGCGAGTTGTTTAAACTCACTTTGTAATTTCTTTATAGGGAGATGGGAGTTCAGGCAGGATACACTAAAGTTGTTTCTACACACAGGAATAAAGGTAAACGTCGCTGTTCATTGTGTATATCGAACATTGCATTTTGATAGTTTGAATCCGAGACGACTCGCGAATCGGCAGGATCGGAAAGGAGTAACTTAGGATTTGACTTAACTTAGAACAGAACAGAAACCTTTATATAATTAATAGTCCAAGACCGAACGACCGAGTCGTGACATGTTTTGGAAAGCGAAGGAATGTCACAAAAAATGAAAACTAGAAGAGAAAACCAAGACTTCAAGGCAAGCTAGTATTTTTGGCACCTGCCAACTTCCTCTCACAACTGCGGGTTATGCGTGTTTTCCTCGCCTAAAATTCGACATTCTGGATTTCCCCTCCTAGAAAACACGGTAAGGATGGGAAAATTATGTCATTTGTTTTTGTTTTCTTGCTACCACAGGCCTCTCTTCTCTGCATTTCACAAGTTGACATGTCTAAGAAATAGAAAACTGAAATTGATCTATAACTCAAGAAAACAAAAACTTAATTACAAAACTACGGTAATCCTATTGTTATTTGCACCCATGTCGGATTGTAGACTGTCAGAGTGGCAGTGTACTTATTGATGAACTAATCTCTTTTCTCTGCTAACTTCCCGGGGCCGGTTCCTGAAAGGTTGGATAAAGTTATCCACGGATAAAAGTTATCTGTTCTATAGGATTTGTTCTGGATTTATCCGCTGGATAAGTGTTTATCCACTGATAACTCTTAACTGGCCTTCTAGGAACCGGCCCCTGCTGTTTAGGGACCGGTCATTATTTATCGAGGGGGGAGGGGGCATTGGTGCAATAAAGGGGTGGGTCACCACTGTATTCACCTTGCTTTTGGCAAAACACTTTATTCTGTTCCATATTAATGTTTCTATGCCCAAAAAACAAAGGTTTCCCTAATTGAGTTTTATTATTGAACACTTATTTTTTGTGCATCATACTAACACTGGTACAGTACATCTGTAACATAAAACTAGTACCCAGGTAATATAAACACAAAACTGTAATCCTAAATAGCTGTGGACCCGGGGGCAGTGCGGGCTGAGCTTTTTGAAACTATATATTTTGTGTATTTACACATTAAAAAGAAAAGGAACAGAAGAACCTTTTTGTTTGTTGTTTTTGTTTCTGTTGTGACATTAGGCTCAGTAGGGGTTAAGATTACATTGTGACATATTTTCATCAAAATATATGAGGTGAAAACATGGAAAATAGAAATTACATCCACACTTCATTTTTTGCCTGTTCGGCACTTTTTAGGGTGCTCTTCTGCCCCTGTGTTATCCCAACTGTTTGGGAGGTAGTATGACCCTGAAGGGAAGATAATACCAGACTGGACTATTTAAGATATTCAAGGTGTTTATATCTGACCTATATGAAAACTCAGGTTGGATCGAAGCTTAAATCTGAGATCCAAGTGGGAATGTGTGAATTTCCCAACTGGGATCAAAAAATTTCATTTTGGTTAATTTAGTGAATGCAGAAACAACAACATTGTATTTGCATCCATTCAGGACTTTAACTCCCTCATACAGCCATATTTTCATTACTGTAGTGCTGTATGGGGGACATGTGGCAAAGGGATGGCAAACACCCTCCAGATACTCCAAAACAGGGCAGCCAGGGTTTTGACCTTCTCAAATTATGATAAACGGTCAAGGGATTTACTTAATGAGCTGGAGTGGGACAATCTTGAGACCAGAAGGGACAAACAGCTAGCATTGATGATGTACAAAACCCAAAATGGAGGAATCCCAGATTACCTCTCAAATATTTTCTTGTATTCCTATCAAACTCATAAGTATAATTTTAAGTAGAGTTTTTCAGCTCCTGCTTAAAAATTAAGCCCTAGAACATCTTAAAAAAAACAATTTTGAGCTATCAGAATTGTCAATATTAAAAAAAACTTTTAAATAATTTATGTATTTTATATTATTCATTATCTTTGTATCTACCATTATCCCTATATTTTATTGTATATATATTTTAAATTGTACATAATATGTGATACCGTGTAATGCGCTTTTGATCATTATATGTTAAAAAGCACACTATAAATCAATAAATTATTATTTATTATTATATAACTCAATCTATACTGAGCATACATTACTGCCAAGATTTTTGTGATTGCATCTAGAATTTAGGTTGTCATGTAAATATTTTTTGGCAAAAAGATGTCAAACAAATAACCTTTGGAAAAATGTAAAACAACCAAATCATCAAGTACTGTTTTACCCTTGAAATGACAGATTGAAATGCTTCAAATCTTTTTTCAATGTGTGCTTCCAGAAAATACCCCCCCTCCCCTCCACACACACACAGAGCAGGTGTTGAAAAAGTGATCTCTCTACCCTTCTGATATTTCCAAAGGAAAATACAGTACTTGTATGGAAGAAATCAGGTAATTGACCTGCCCCCACCCCTCTGGAATTTCCTGTCCCCTCGGTGGTGATGCAATTTGCATCCTTTACCATGTCAAGCATCCCGGTTATTCTTTTCCATGGACACCTCTTGGCCTCCACTCTTTAACATTCCTTAATATTAATATCTGATGTGCCAAATACAGTAAACTGGTTTTGATAAATCCGTGAAATAGCATACTTAGCACTAATGCACTCTAATTTCTTTGTTCTCTAATGTGCTGTCTTGACAACTACACTTTGAATATTATATGTCTTCACGGGTCTAGGAAAACCACTCTCGAAACTGAACGAGATGGAATTAGTCAATCATAGACTAAACAATTAGAAATCATTTCATTCATTCTTGATTTCATGAATTCATCACTAAAATGTACATGTATAGTATCCAATTAGCCATGCATGGTATTATTTAAGACTGGAAAATAGAAGATTTGTCTTTAAGCTTCATCATACTTATTGCTTTTCTCTTTCAATTTCAGCGACAAAGCAGCAGCCAGAAATGGCTCTTGGACAGGCCAAAAATTATATAAATAGTTTTACATGGACTGCAGAACAGACTTTGAAGTTCATAAGAGACTGTATGGCAATAAGAGGGAAAACTTTACAGAAAACAGTGGAAGGGCAAGGGCTACCCCCCTCCTCCTCCCCCCTGCCATCCATGAATTAGAATACAATTATGTAATGGCATCGCCTTGTCTCCTCTTTCTTTTCCAAGTTTACATTTATTACACTTTTTTAATACTTTTTTGTAATAACGGCACATGCATCCCATGGTGTACTGTCACAATAATGACTATCTATGTCTATGTATTATGATTTCTAAATACTTGTAAAGAATCAGTTTAATGCATTTGCAGTGCTTTTATTATTTAAGGGGATGTAAATGCATCAACCAACTTTGTCTACAATTAGCCTATGCCAGCTAGTGAGAATGCAATGCTGCTGCAGTTCAATTATAGCTGAGGTACTAAGATGATATTATACATAAAAATTAGTATAGCCTGCTCATGACTCTGTCTTGTGTTTTTGAAAAGAAAATGTATCCATGATTGTTATATCATCTGGTTTGTGAACATTAAAACAATAGATTAGTTGCTCTAGATTTCCATGAACTGAAGACTCCTCATTTGCACCATATAAATCTCCAGCTTGTTAAAATATTTTGTTACATCATTGTGTTAACCAAATTAACCATACATCATACATGATGGGTTTTGAACATAGGGTAGGTAGTTTTTTTTCTTTGGGAATTTCAGCAAAGTGTGGTTCCACAATATATCCATACCCCTCCCCCATGGAAATTCTGGAGGGATGGGGATCAATTTACCTGATCTTTTCCATACAAGTACTGTATTTTTACCAACCTTTCGAGAGGGAGGGGTATGGATATTTTCTGGGACCACACAATTAAAAAAAATGCCCTCTCATGCGTCTTTTAGGGAAACATCCATGTAATGTGCATGGGATCGACTAGGAAAGGTACAACTCTTCACTCACCTTTGTGTAATGTTATGTTCCAAGCCCTCCGAGAACAATTCCGTAACTCATAAAGTGGTAGCTCTTAAAAGAACCATTAATGTAATGGAAATGGTCCCTCCCCTGAAATACTCACGAATTGGGATGACCCCTCCCTTACCATTCCTTCCCTTACCATTGGAATTTCCAATACATACAAAGCAGGATAAATACAAATACCAAAATTGACAACCAACTTTTCTGAATTTCTCTGCTCATTCCATGGTGGGTATTTTCTTGAATCTTTTATGAATATTGACAAATAAAAGCTTTTCTCTTTATGGTATGTTTGTGCTTTGTTAGAATCATTCCATTGGGTAGGTTATAGTCTTCCACACAGCCAGTCCACAGTGACAAACAATGTACTCATGACAACCATGTTTTATTCTCACGGAAACATGTAATCGGGAGCTCCGCTTTTAGCCAGTGGCTAAATCTATATATTACTATTATTTCAAGTGATGCTAGGCTCTCTTCGTCTTTTTGACAATGGAGTCTAATTACAATTTTCCAGTTCATTCTTTGAATTTACGTGGGATGAGAGATCATAAGAAGCGCATTAAAATGTTTAATTGGTTTGATAAGCATGGCTCGAATTCTGGGATTACTTTTATCCAGGAATCTCAGCTCGACTGATACAGAGGAGAAGTGGTCTAAACAATTCGGCGGCCAGGTCTTATGGTCACATGGGAACACCAACAGTCGTGGGGTTGCTATATTGTTTGGAAAAAAAATGGATTACAGAATAGCTTTAAAAATTGTTGATATACACGGCCGATACGTAATTTGTCTTTGCTTTGTCCAAGGATCACCCTTTTTGCTAATTAATGCTTATGCACCAAATTATGAAAGGGAACAAGTCGCTTTATTTAAACAAATATTTCATCAATTACTTCAAATTGATTATCCACTTGAGTCGTCGATTATCTGGGGTGGAGATTTTAATTTTGTTTTTGATAGCGATTTAGGTGCGTCGGGCTCATCTCCTCAATTAAAATTAAAATCAATTGAAACAATTTCGGCAATTGTGCTAGATCTCGACTTGTGTGATATTTGGAGACTAAGGAATCCCGATCTGAAACGTTGCACATGGAGAGGAACTGGCCAAGGACGCAGAGTAATTCAACGAAGATTAGATTTTTTTTGATATCGGACAATTTACAATCGGTAGTTAGTGGAACCGACATAACTCCAGCGCCTTCGACTGACCATTCAGCGATTTCACTCCATCTGAAATCTGTTCCTTACCAGAAACACGGACCTTCATTTTGGAAGTTTAATAACTCACTCGTGAATGATTCCGTTTACATGAAGGAACTTTCGAAGTTGATAGAGGAATCTAAAATTGATTTCAATAGAAACTCTGTCAATGATCCTCAGATATGCTGGGAGCTATTAAAATACGAAATTCGGAAATATACTCTTCGGTTTACCAAGGACAGAGCGAAAAGATTTTATATCGATTATAAGTCTATAGAGGAGGAAATAAAGAAAATTGAGGCGATAACGAATTGGAATCGGTTGATGATTTGCAGTCAGAGCATGAGCGATTAGTTAATAAATTAGAAATTTTTAGTAATTATGTCTGATTATTAGGTCCCGTGCCCTTACTATGAGCTTGGTGAGAAAAATAATCGATATTTTTTATCTCTTGAAAAAAGAAATAAGACCAAGACTCATATTAAGCAAATAAAGACCCCCGATCGGTTTAGGTTACTGAGAACCTTCGCGCACGTTGTTCGAAAAACAAAATCATACACGTCCTTAGTTTAATCAAAATATGCCAACCTATATATCGTTGGAAAGCTTATAGAATTGACTAGCGGGCTATGGCAAAAAGAAATCACTTATCGATACCTGTAATTTGTTTTTAAAGCATTGATTAAATATTTTGGTGTGCTATTTTCTCGAGCTAACGCTGTCGAATTGCTGGACTATGACTCCCAAGTAACATATTGTCAAAAACCGTGTCTGCGATTTTTTAAATTTTGTTTTCTTCAGAAGTTAAATTTTTAGAGCATGAAAATTCTACAAAATTTGACCTTCCAAATTTAAAAGTTCGATAACTTTTGAACAAAGCAAAATTTAAAAAAACGCAGACACGGTTTTTGAGAAACACCTTTAAGGATTAAAACAA
Organism: Scolanthus callimorphus; assembly: GCA_033964015.1. NCBI lineage: Eukaryota > Metazoa > Cnidaria > Anthozoa > Actiniaria > Edwardsiidae > Scolanthus > Scolanthus callimorphus. Next base: position 29,968,071 of record CM066914.1, on the reverse strand, counting down.
TGTGTTACTTGGGAGTCGAGGTCTAGCAGTTCGACAGCGTTAGCTCTTGAAAATCTCACACCCGAATTTTTAATAAAACCTTAAAAAAATTCTAAGTATGAAAAAAATATTTCTTTTTGCCGTATAGTTCGCTAGTCCATTCTATAAGCTTTTCAACGATATATAGGTTGATATGTTTTGGTTAAACTAAGGACGTGTATGATTTTTTTTTTCGAACACGTTCGCGAAGGTTCTCAGTAACCTTAATTACGAACCCTAAAACTATTTTGAATCATATACGCCAATTTTATGGTAACCTATATGCGTCAAAATCATCGAGAACAGAAGCCGAATGTCTTGCTTATTTGGAAAGCCTCAATACACCGCAGCTGAGTGACAAGGAAATGAACTCATGTGAAGGGTATTTAACGATGACTGAATGCTACCAAGCCCTCCAGAAATGGGGAATTCAAAATCTCCGGGAATGGACGGCTTAACAAAAGAGTTCTATTGTGCGTTTTGGAGTCAACTTGGATCGGATTTAGTTAATTGTTTAAATAATTGTTTTGGTAAAGGATGTTTAACGACTTCTCAGAAACAAGCAGTGATTAAATTGATTGAAAAGCCCGATAAAGACAATCGTTTTCTAGATAATTGGCGTCCCATAAGTTTCATTAATGTCGATTCAAAGATCTGTAGCAAGGCGCTGAGCTCCCGTTTAGTCGAAATTTTACCAATAATTATTCACGAAGATCAGAGCGCATTTGTTAAAGGTAAAAACATAAATCTCTCTCATAAAATAAATCTCTCCTTTTCGCAGCAGACTTTGAAAAGGCTTTTGACAGCTTGGAGCATTCTTTTATTTTCGCTGTATTACAAGTGTTTGGCTTTGGTGCCTCCTTTATACAATGGATAAGAGTGATCCTTCAGGACAATCAGAGCTGTGTTTTAAATAATGGCCATGCTACCGAGTTGTTTGACATAACCAGAGGCTCAAAGCAAGGTGACCCAATTTCACCTCTTCTTTTTATATTAGTTTTTGAAATACTGGCAATTAGTGTCCGCTCTAATAAAAGAATCGAAGTTATAAAAATAGGAAAGAAGGAGAAAAGTCTTTGCAGATGATGCTACCTTTTGTCTGGCGAACTTACAATCCTTAGATGAAACTTTGTTGGAGTTGGATACTTTCTATGAATATTCTTCACTTAAATTAAATTTTTCAAAATCGGAAATAGGTTGGCTTTACGGCCGCGAGTTGTCCAAGGTTAGGAGAGTAGAAATGAAATGGATTGACTTTCAGTGCAATGGAGTCAAAATATTAGGAGTTCATTTCTCTTATAACAGCGTTAACAGCCCTTACACAGCCCTAGAAGCCCTAACAGAACAGCCCTAACAGACCTGTACAGGGCTGTTAGGTGGTGATCATAATGTGTGCCCGCCTTTTAGGAATGCTTCCTTGTTGCTGTTTATGACTGTTAGGTTTGTTAGGGCTGTTAGGGTAGGTTTGTTGGCTGTTAGGATTGTCAGGCAAGCCAGGGCTGTTAGGGCTGTAAGGGATGTTAGGGCTGTAAGGGCTGTAGGTGTTGATCATAATATGTGCCCCGCCTTTTAGACGTGGGAGTAAGGAATGCTTTCTCCCTGCTGTTTGTCCCTAACAGCAGCCCTATGCTGTTTGGGACTGTTAGGCCTCACAGCAGCCCTAACAAGAATTTCCCTGTCCTATTCCTTGACTCATATGACCCCTGAGATAGACAGTTTTATGCTGTCCCTACACAAATACCATATCTCTCAGCCCAGAGTTGTCTCGGTCACAAGTGAATTGTATGATTTCAACACAGAGGGATTGTATAGATTGTATAGAGGCAAATCTGGGGACCAAAATATCCCCTAATCCCCATATCTTGCCTCATTTGGTGCCTCAGCTGTATCCCTGCAACATATCCGCAAAATATCCCCCTAAAATATCTGGTAATCTTTTCAACCCTCAAAACGTTTGCAGTTTCAAATTTTGTATTGACTAAATTTTCAAATAAATTTGATTGCTTGATTGGCTTGATTTATTTTATTGCTTGCCGCACATGTCCCATGGCTTACAGTCAGAATTAGCATGCTCCCTGCTCTTTTCCATACAAATACTGTATTTTTTTTAGAAATTCCATAGGGGTGGGGGTCACTTTTCAACACCCTTCTGGGCAGGGGGGACACAATAACTTTCATGATTTATTCAGGACAATATTTATTCCTCAGTGGAAAAAACTGCATTATCTGACAGAATAGTAAGTGGAATAATTTCACAAGATAATATTATTGATAGATACACCAGAGAAATAAATATGAGACATTTTACCAGGATTCCAGGCAATTTTGGCAAAGTGGCCAAAAATCGCTTGCTTGATTTTGGTCTATTTTGGAAACTAAATGTATGCCATGAACAACAAATGAAAAACAGAGAAATATAATGTCAAAGTTCTCCACAATGAAACTCTATGTCAACCCAATTCTATAAAAACCCTCAGCTGTATATTGAAACAGGTTGCCATCTAGATTTCATAATGGAAATAACACAAGTTACTATACTAATGCGTGCAGACCCTTAAAAAGATATTGGACCAGACACTATACTCCTGGCCATACGGGTGTTAAGGCTGCAATGTCCAAAGTGTTCCAAATACATAACTCCATATTATGGGTGGAGCAATTTTGTAGAAGGGTCTGAAATTCATGAAGTTTCAGGTTTACAAGATGTCCAGAAAAGCAAAAAAAGGTACTTGAATTTCACCTAATTGCACTTCAAATACTGAAAAAAAATGGGGGTTGGGGGGGGGGGGGGAGAAAATAGAAATGAAACAGAAAAACAATAATTTCTGTTTGAGGGGGATGCTCCCCCTGAGGAAAGTTTGAAAAACTTGGATCAAGATACTTCTATTGGGTTTTAGGAAGAGGTGAAAACAATAACTACGGCAGAAACATATAACAGAGGCTCTCTTTATTCTGATCCACCAGAAATGGGAAAACGTTCTGTGCACTCTGCTGACTTTCCTTTGAGCAAGGAAAATATTATTGATGAATCAAATTTAACTTATATTTGACTGCATGGGGACAAACCGATTACTCACGAAGAATCCAAAACAAATTGAACCACAGCTCGAAGGTTTTTAAGAAATAACTTATATTAGACAAATCACACTAGTGGTCTATTATCAATATCAATAGATAGAATAAAGTAATCAATTCTATAATTCAATGAATGACCAAAACACAGTTGAAAGTCTGATCATCTTTTCTAAATCGTACGGCCGAGGAATCAAAATTCCTAAAGAGATCGTCTAGTCAGAGAAAATAGTTCTCATAAAACAAAAAAAAAAAACATTCTTACCAATTAAGAGCTTGCAGTTTAGTCCACTTCATACTGAATGTTTGTCCAACTCCAGCGAACAGTGAGTTTCCAATCCACACCGCACCCATTATATCCGTGACTTTCAAAGCTATTCCATGTCTTTAGGGAGCTGAAGAACCCACAAAACACGGCAAAACACGAAAACTCCCGCGCTCGATTTGGGCGCCATTGTTGTTGTACTGTTCGTGAAACACGTTTTCAGTTCCTTTGAATTCAGCTATAGTCTTGACACTTTCGCATTCAGTGGAGAAGTAGAACTGTGTCTAATTAAATAGAATTGCAGCCTGTAATTTTTCTCGTGAAATAAACGACTCCTCTCGAAAACAAACAGAGCAGGCTATCGTGTGTAGGAACTTGACTATAACTTACAACTACAACTTTTAACTTTCACTAATCTTGCCGCTTCGGGTCACGTGTGGTCATGAACAAAGACGTTTGTCAATAGAAACTTTGAAACTTGTTTCCAGTTAGAGTGGAGATAAGGAATTAACCTTGTGTGAAAGCTAACGTGCTAATGAAATGGTCCCATGTGTGCTTATGAGCGTTAGCCCTAGTAAGCGGAGAAAGAGAAAAAATCTCTGACCCCGAGAGGGATTCGAACCCACGCTTGAGTTCTAGTCGACAGTAAGTCAGATAATTCTAAAACATTTTTCAGAAAAAGTCGACACAACGTAGAGAATATAGTTTTATACAATATTTCGGCTGGCCAAACCAGCCTTCTTCAGGTATTGTGAATACAAATTGGCATGTTATCACTATATATACTATCTGAAATATGAACCTTATGACGTCACACAGATAAACTAGATTAAAATATGTACAATAATATATTAATAATAATGAAAATACTAAATAGGTCTCATCTCGTTTGTTGAGACCATCAGGTTCTAAAGTTCTTGCATGCACGTATTATCAAATTTGCCTCTCTTGCTTTTCGGACGGAATCACGACTGGAAAGTATTTTTTGAAGAGGTATAAGTTGCATATCGGAAGCAGAGTGATTAGGTAAGTGAAGAAAGTGTTCTGAGACGTTGGTAGGTTTTGATCGTGATTCAGGGTTATCTACTGGGCAGCGGTCAACTTAGAGCTCGCTTTAACGATCACCAAATTGCACTTGATTGGTGCCAAATATTAAAGCTGAAATAGTTGGTGGCCCACCCCAAATGCATGGCTCAATTTTGTTTGGCCCACCCCTTTTTGTTTGGCCCACCCCCACTTTTTTTCCGGCCCACCCCCCGTTACTTTGTGACCAGTCCCTTACGCGGTGAGCCGATGCGTGGGGTAATTATGTTGATACTTACATTTGCATCCTGTCCGAAATCACAAAGAAATATTTAATTCTTATAAAAAGGTAGGTTTTGATACTTACATTTGTATCCTGTCCGAAATCACAAAGAAATATTTAATTCTTATAAAAAGCATGACCTTCCTTAATAACAACACATTCAATGAGCTATAAAAACCTTCAATTTTTAAACTACCAAACTCTGCCATGTTAATTCACTACACTGAATTTTACATAAATTATAGCCCTGTTGGAAATCCTAAAATCTTCTGAATTGGGCTTGTATTCAAACTTCGATTACACGGAGGCAATCACTACATTTTTTATTATCTACCCTAGCTTGCCCTATGCAGACGCGCTGGACAGATCTCTTCTGCCATATCTATGTGCGCGTAGCGCTTCGTTAGTGGTATTAAGCGCTTCGTTAGTGGTATTAAGAAGGGAAACCCCCTTTACCAACTTATTAATACCCGTCTAGTATACGCACCTTCTCAATACAATTTAAGAAAAGGAAATCAGCCAAAGAAGGCCCTGTGTAACACTGACAGATTTCAGAAATTTGTCACAGTAAAACACGCCCACAGCCTATTGAGGGACTGACTGTATGAACTTTAGATTTACTATTTATATTTATACCTATTTATTGTATATGTCCATGTAAATGACCCGCCTGTAATTCAGCTTTTTAGCTGGGAGAGGTTGGAATAAACGAGATATTATTATTATTACATATCCAAGTACCTTAGAGCATTTATTGCAAAAATGAAGGTGAGAGTAAAAATAGGCGTGGCCTGATTGTCACGTGATTCTAACTCCGATCTCCCCAACTTTTGTACTGACATGTATTTCAGTCTATGGGTAGTAAGAAGTTAGGCCACTGGTACCATTTAGGGACCGGTCATTATTTATCGCCTGGGGGAAGGGGGAGTCTAGTTGGGCAATATGCGTTCAAAATGAAGTGATTCCCCTCTATAGCTACAATGGTTTACGTGAACCCCCCTCTCCCATTTTAGTGGAAAACGTTTTGGCTGTTCTCCTGTGTACGAACCTGAAGCAACTCACAAATTAGTAGAACAAATCATGATGAAAGGAACCCCCGACGTTTTGCAGAAAGAGAGGATCGCATTGTTCTGTGGCGCGCCAAGCGCGCCCAGATTTTAACAAACGCATTTCATCAAGCAGAGAAAAATTTGATGAGCATTTCATTTTTTTGGAGAGTAAACAAAAGCTGTAAATTCTTTATGCGCACAAAGAGCGCCTAAAAAATTCTTATTATTCATGTGCGTAAAATGCGGCCCGTCGAATTTGTATGCTTGTAACGTCGAACTCACGCTGACCTAAGCTGCCAGTTCTTTCAAACATAGCAGCAACTGCCCGCCAGGCTTTTTTAAGTGGGAGATTATACTTGCGAGTTATTGGCTTCGTTGCACGTGCCTTTTTTATGCGAACATTTTTTAATGCACATGATATAGAACTTGCTGGAATCACTCCCCACTTAAATTTCTTGTGATCCCCCCTTTCGCTTACCCAAAAATGAAGTGATCTCCCCAAAAATCCTCAGCCCTCAGGCCAAAAATATTGACCGGTCCCTTAGGGGGTAAAATTCAAAGACAAAAACGTTTTTTTCCAGATAGGTACCTGTTATGTTCTAGCTAACAAGTAAATCACACTTGTTGGTAGCCTGAATTTCAGACATATTTTCCCTCGTATAAAAGGGAAAGAACAAGCAAAGATTGAAAGTGTATGGCACAGGTTTTGAGGAGGATGGTAAAGGGAGGGTACAAGAGGATGAAGGACGACATGAATGTAGAAGATGGTGACGATAAGGGATGGCATATTAAACTATCTAACGCCGACCTACGACGCATCACTAACACTCGCCCTATCAGGACATACTGCGTCCAGCAACATTTAAGGTGACTCATTCGAAATTCAAAATGCACCCAACTGTGTCTAGAGCGCAAATCTGCGTCGCCAAACTCAAGGCTATAACGTTTGCGTCTTTTTCTCTATTGTTATAATTCTTTTTTCAAATCCTACTTTAATGATGTATAAATAAGGTCTTAATAACCGATCTTCTTGGAAATATTTTTAGAAGTCACAATCTAAATTTTTGTGAGGCCCTAATTTCATATTCAGGTCGTACTAGAAAAAAAAATTGCCGGTTTTTTTGGCCAAAATTCCAGGAATCGATTCCAATTGAAGTAATCTCAAATCAAGCTAAGTTACAGAAAATTCGTCGGAACAGAAACGCGGTAATAAAAATGCCGCCAACTTTGGCCAAAGTAGAGGGCTGATTCCAGTGATTCTGCTTGGCTTGAATTGAATTTTAATAGTGCTCCGAAAACTCATTATTTTGGGCTCTTCCCTCGGCACTATGTTGTATAGTAATTTAAAAAATAACTAAGATAGTACGCGCGCTCTCATTGGTCGACAGGTGTGTTTATATGAGAGTATATAAACACGGTTGTGACGTCACGCCCGGGACGATGTTTGCGCTGTCTTCTTTTTTCATTCTTTACATATTTTGACAAAAAATTATCCAAACACTTGAAGCAATGAAATTGTGAAAGCAGTGCTGTTTTCTTTTTAGCTATCATTTGTCGTCCCATCCTTAAACCACAAGTTCAAAGAATTGGCTTGTCTTCCACTTTTTTAGTCAAACGCGTGTAAACTTTCAGGATTGTCAACATTTTCGTACGATTATAAGTACACGATATTTATGTCCTCCGAAATCCTCTTCCCTCCCTTTATGAAACGACTTATTTGACTTCTGGGAACTTTTTAAAAGTTTAAAGCTCGTACTAAGAGGAGAAAAACAACACAAATCAAGTTATAAAGCGACCCAACTAAAATTCTGAATTTGGAGACTTTCGGCGAATCGGCTAGCCAAAAATGAAGACCAAATTATGCAACAAATCACAATTTATTTCCTATTCAGTGATGATCTTTCACAAGCCGAGTAGGTAAGAAATCGTTTGCTAGCAAGTTAACAAGATTTGGAGTATTAACAAAACATGAAATTCTTACCGGCGATCGGCGAACACCGACGTCACTGTCGACGAAACTTTGACTTGAGTTGCATCAAAAATTCAATATTCGTTCATGCCATCAGCAACAATTGAAGCCCCCATAGGGAGCGTTCATAATTTATCTAGAGGGGGGCCTATGATGATTTCCCTACTTTTTTCTTTCCAGTTTCCGAAGCCCCCCCTGATGATCTCAGGGTTTTTTTCCTGACCCCCCCTCAAGAGATATCAATTAATCAAAGAAAAATATCATAGCCCCCCCACCCCAGTACATATACATGTCAAATCCACAAAGATTACGCTACAGAGATTACAAATGGAGGGGGACATTGGGGATGGCGGTTCCGCGGTTTTGGCAGATTTTATTTGCGTTTTTTCGGTTTTCTTAAATTTTCAATGCGGTTTCACGGTTTTAAAAAAGCCTGCGGAGCACGGTTTTGACATTTTTCAATCACGATTTTTCGGATTTTGTCACTTTTTAATGCGGTTTTACGGTTTTAAAATTTCTACAGAGCACAGATTTTTCTGCCATGACCGCCTTCTACTCCCGTCACTTTTTCTAAAAGAAATCTAATTTGTGAATTGCGGTTTCGGTTTTGATACGATTTTGTGTGCGGTTTTGCGATTTTGATGTAATTTTTGGTCGGTTTTGCGGTTTCTGTACCTCCCTAATGTCCCCCTCCAAATGGGAAGAGCAGCTTTTTACTGAAGGGCTGAACTCCCTTTATGTTTCTGGAAGCTGAAAAAAAAAAATCTCAGGTGATGATGATGATGACAATGGAGACACACTGTGTTGGGCTAAACATGGAGCCACTGAGCAAAGGGACCTTGCAGCATAAAGAGTGGACGCCATGCTTCTAGTTCGTACCTTAGTTCTCAGTATCAACATTTGTCAAAATAAAAAAACAGGAATTGACCAAATCGGCTAACGGTGTTTACATCTTGTTGCCACCTAATTTAGACCATGATTCCTTTGGGTGGTTACAATTGTCAAATTTAGTTCTCACTCGACTGAGTGCACGAGTGTATGTGCAGAACTTACAAAAGTGTCCACCCACAGGAATCACCACATGATCTGAATTGGGTGGCAACAAGATGTAAACAGCGTTAGCCGATTTGGTCCATTACAACAGTGCCCAAGCAAATATTTTCATCTACTTTTTTTTCTGGAAAAAATGGTTGGCCCCCCCTATGCTTGGTGTTATTTTTGTTGGAAATTTTCCACAGCCCCCCCTAAATGATATTAGGGAAAAAGAGAGGCCCCCCCTCAAAATCATCATAGCCCCCCCTCTAGATAAATTATGAATGCTCCCATAGTATCATTCCAGTCTGGTATTCAACATTTTGCTTGATTTGAAGATTGAAACAAGACACGCTTTTTTTGCTATCCAGCTTTTTCGATGCCGGCCGAATTTGCCTTTCCAAAACTCGTCAAAAGGCTCAAGTCAACACGAAGGCTATTGTTGTACGGAAAATTCCTTTGGCTTTGCAATTCTTAACCCGTACATCCCTTCATTGACATTCGCTTATGCTTCAATTACAATAAACACCATAGAAGAGGTCAATAAAGTCGTCAAATGTTTCTTAGAAAGCAGTTTTCTCTCGTCTCCCCTTCGCAAACTTGCAGCCAACTGAGTGAAAAACTTGAACACATGCGATATAACACGCCCTCTGATTGGCCCGTTCAGGCCGTCGCGCGGTAAGGAGAATTTATATATTCACAGAAAATGCTGAAATAAATTCATTTTAAATCTTTCGCTTCAAAAAGTGAAAGATATTTTATAAAAGCAATAGAGAACTTTTTCCCAGTGTCTACATACTCTGATGCAAACACTCGGGTAGGTGGGAAGAATTCTCGACTAGTTATGCAGCCACTCGACCTTCGGTCTCGTGGCTGCATAACTGTCTCGAATTCTCCCAACCTCCCCTCGTGTTTGCATCAGAGTATGTAGACACGGAAAAAGTTCTCTATTGCTTAAATACAACATAGTGCCGAGAGAAGAGCCTAAAATAATGAGTTTTCGGAGCACTATTAAAATTCAATTCAAGCCAAGCAGAATCACTGGAATCAGCCTTCTACTTTGGCCAAAGTTGGCAGCATTTTTATTACCGCGTTTCTGTTCCGACGAATTTTCTGTAACTTAGCTTGATTTGAGATTACGAGGAAGTCCCTAGATCTTACTTCAAAGCTAGAGTACAAGACACCACCCTGGCTGCACGATTTTGGAGTTTGGTGTAGTTTATCAGCCATACGTACCCCCAGGCCATTCCAAACTAGACTACAATAGTCAAAGTGTGGTACGATTAGGGCTTTGTATATTTTTTCGGCTGTATTTGTCAATTGGGTAACGTACTCTCTTCAGTGCCCCAATGCCCGATGATATCTTTTTGGAGATTTCCTTGGCGAACTGCGGAAGATGCCTGCCGGATGCTCACAAGGATCACAAGGGCAGACTTACTAACAGGCGGGAGGGAACAAAAATGGACGCACTTTCGAATCACGGGCATACGTATGGGTTTTTTCCAAGATTGTGCTCCTCCTATTTTCACCCGCATACGTAATTAGCCCGTCACGCGGAAAGAGGTATTTACGCCAAATCGGTACCAATGAGGTGTGCGCATCTCAGGCATCATGGTTCGATGCATATTTACCAAATGGCATTCTCTCAGTCCCCTCAACACAGTTCGCAACAAGTTGCATGCTCATCGCATGCCTATTGCCTGGCAGTCGCAATCACCTCCCATATCTTAGTCCGTGTGACGGGGTAATAGGTATGCGGTGAAACTAGGATACTGTGCTTATATAACGCAGTGTCCTCACGGCAGTCACGGCTCGAAGCGCTTTTCATTTCTGGATAACTCATCCTATAGAAACCAGTTGTATAAACATGAGTGTGTTCTGTGATATAGAGGTTGGGCAACTTCCGATAGTGTTGTAGTGTATGTGAGAGACGGGACCTACGGTTTAACGTCCTTGTCCGAGAAGACGCGAAGGTCTAAGCATTTGCAGATGTTAAAGCAGCTCCTTTCTCCTCAATTATTTAGAAAAGACGCTGACGTGGTTTGACCTCCAAACCTCCCGCACATATAAAGCCCGGCGTTCTACCACTGCGCTAACTAGTCGTCCATAACGAACCTCTCGACCAATCAGCGCGATGAAATTCTTAGTACCGCTTGAGCAATTATACTAATCAATACGTATTATGGACTTGTAAGTGCGCGTGAATTTTGTGATGATCTCATGTGATCACTGCACGGGCGATAAGACAAATTCGGTTATTCGCGAAGTAATTTATGTATCATAGACGCATTTTGCTTGCAAATTACCATTTGTGAATTCGAGAAGCAATTCATGTATAGGAGGATCCTTTGTTTACATTTTGAGCTCATTAGCATAAGCAATGTTCAGAATCAGACCGTTCGAGAGAGCTATAAAATGATGAGTTCTGAATATCAATAGAGGACTGTAAATGAAACATAATTGGAAAATTTCAAGCTGATATCTCGAATTCTAAGCGCGTGGTGCAACGTTCAATTTAGAGGAAACATGTGAGCAAATTAGCGTTTTGCCCCAATGATTTTCACACAATTTTGAAAAGCTTCAACTATCCTGAAAAATGACACAGAAAGAAAGGAAACAGGTCAAGACTATTTAAGAATGAAAAATAAACTTGTTTTGAGCTTTTCGTTGCATTTTCAAAGTTAAAAACGGCGTTTCAAAATTCCGAGAATGTAAACAATGACGTCAGCAAGGATCCTCCTATTGTTAGCTCATTTTGCTTGCAAATTATATATGCAAAATTTGATTACTTCACTTCTTACTTAAAACACGTCTACCTCTAAATCGAAGTTCTTTTCAGCGTATGTGACGTGTTTTAGGCATTTTTTCCTTAGTGTTTGGCATCCTTTAGGCCCGAGACTAGACACGCGCTCGTTGGTTGTGTTTGTTCAAGTTCAACTGAACTACAGTCTGACCTCTCTGGTTAAAAGTAACGCATCCCAGGTAATGAGTAACCCTTGCCCCTTTTCGCCCTCATGAGAAGAGAGAGGGCGAAAAGGGGCAAGGGTTACTAACCGCCAACCATCATCCTTTGTGCGCCGGGTTACATTTTCTCATTAACAGAAAGTGCGCTCCTTATAGCTATACTCGAACAAACTGTTTTAATCGAGGCTGTAGCCTCGAAATCCGGGCATATAGACACGTAACAATATAACTCAAATGGTTTATTTGCATTTACCATATGTCGGGCGCTGAAATTGAGTTCACACTTCATTTGGATGTATCACACAATCAACTCGTGCATATAAACCTAATCTAGAACATTACCCCTGTGATGCACAAGCAATCTTCATCACGTTTTTCGTTTTTTTTTTCTTTGTATATAATGCTAGAGACAACAATGGAATCGTAGAAGCCTCCTGCATCACAAAAGCATTGTTTTCTAAAATGAAACGTATTCTCTTTGGTCTGAGAATGAGAAAGGAACATGCTGCACCAGAAAAGCGGCATAACTGTGGGCTCGTGGTACCACGAACCAAATATGAAACTATAAAACCTAGCTTTCGGGTTCCAGATGTCCGGAAAATGAATATTATCCCCGCCACATTTTTGACATGAGGAGGCCAAAGGGATGTCCATACCCGGCGGCTGTTAACATTTAACATTACTATATTGTCATCAGCTCGCGAATAAGTGCACAAATGTCAACATGCTACTGACTAAACAAGTACGCCAAGAATCGGTCATAAATTATGGGAGGGGTGGATTATTATAAGAATGACATTAAGCATGCCTCAAAGCACTATTTAGAGTTTTGTTTTACAAGCTGCTCCACATTTCACCTGCTGTCCCACCCCTCCCTATTTGTAATAAATGACCAATCCGTCATTGCTAAGGACGTAACTACCTGTAGAGGACCATTTATCCTTAAATGCAGATATTCCACATATATACATGAATCGTATAGTGACTATAACAACAACAAAATTTGACTAATACCCTAGTAGAAACCCACTCGCATACTATCACGAATTCTGCAATCTGATTGGCTCCGCTACTCACTATCTACTATATCACGTATTATTGGTATCACCCAACTAGTGGACAATGCCAATGCTGCATTCTGATTGGCTACGCTAATAGGGGACTATTATCAATAGACCTCTAGTAGCGATAGCGCCGATTTTGAACATGAAAACAATGGCGGCCGCTTCTTGTTTTGTTGAGGTTCATGGTGATTTTGTAACACAATTTTTCACTTTTTGTTCAAGTAGTTGGGTGATACTAAAACCATTAGACCTCTCGCCCTCAAGGACCACGGGTCAATAGCCCTTAGGCCTGCGGCCTCATAGGCTATTGGCTCGTAGCCCTTTCGGGCTCCAGGTCTAATTGCTAAAACGATAGTGGGTAACGAAAACGCTAGCGCAAAACTTTCTTAAACAATGAAAAAAAATACGTTTTTGCAACAACTCGAAGGTAGTATGCTAAACTTTCTAAAACCACGAAAAAAAATACGTTTTAGCAACAACTCGAAGGTAGTATGCTAGTGGATTTCTACTAAAACAATTAGACTACTCGTTCTCGTTTTCCATGAGCTATGAGTCAAATAGTCAACTCGGCGGTACGCGCCTCGTTAAATAACTATTGCCTCATAGAAAACTCGAACTCGTAGTCTAATTGTTAAATAGTCAGTACAATCTTGAATAGAGACCAAACGCTTCTCTGTGTCTTTGTGTCGACATTATCGAAAGGAGGGGTCGATCACTATGAATACAAAAATAATAATAATACAGTATTCGAAAAGGTGAGTGTACATAGATCGCAACTCAAATCTATGAAAACCGGTCTGAATTGAGAACGAACCTTATTCAGTGGAAATAGAGATTCGTGACACCCCGGTAATATAGTGGTAATATAGTGTTGTTGTGTCTGTGGCCCCCAAAAAGCAGCCTATCCAATTACGTCGCCAACTGATTAAACAGATAAATTTGAACGGGAGACAGAAAAGTCAGCCGTGGGGTGCTCTACGTTATACAACTGGCAGTAGCCCGTTGAATCACAGGTGGCGGTTGGTAAAAAAAGAAGAAAGTAGGAGGTCAAACAAACAGACAAAAAGTCACGAGTGGCTTTTCCTGTAGTCTCCCAGACGCCCGCCTGTTTGCCGGTCGCCCCTCCCTTTCCATGGAAGGGTTGCGAGGGAGATACGTTTTTGACCACATTTAGGATTTTCCTAAAGGTGCACCAGGAGATCTATCGTGCATGGGAATAAAATAACTTCAAGCAGCAGCATTGAAAAAGGATTGACCTCCAATCTCTCAGCGACTGCCAATAATAAACTTTCTATAACATGATTGGGAGAGCCTTAAAAATAACTCATCCTATGATAAGGAGCATACACACACGTGTCTAAAGCAAATGTGGCGTGGTTGCTACAGTGCTGTAAATCTATAGCAGTCTTCATTGCTGAGAACGGTCTCAAACTCAGATGAGAATGCAGCATAGGACTGATACTCGGTTGATAAGTCAATCCGTCCAACACAGGTATGGGCTATTGGCCGATGAAGGATGCCGCTCAGTCTGTTGAAGGCCACATCAATAGTCGGGATGAGTAGAAGATCTGAGCCAGTGACATATCTTAAGAAAAGCTTCAGCTTCTTCTTGTCTTTGGTGTCTCTCACCCATCGTCGAAGGAACTCGTACACCCTGTCTCTGGCCTCTGTAAGCGGCTCGCAATCTGGGCTTGGTCGAAGGCGCTCCAAAATAGTTTCTGACCTCGGCTGTAGTTTAGAATACAATGCTGGGATGTCTTGTGCCTTTGTCGCACCCCAGAGGTCGGGATTGGAGTCGTTCATTCCGTCTTTGAAGGCTGACATGATGAAAGCAGGCTTGGCCATGATCTCACACTTGGGGACTCGGGTGATGATGGTCTTCAGCCCGTCCGTATCGCGTGGGAGGTCCCTGACTTTGAACCTTGACATCACGTCTAGTAATGTGTCATCCACTTGAATTTTACCGCCTTCCAAGCATTTCCTCACGGTGGTCTGTTCACTTTCCGTCAGACACAACAGGAAACTGTAAACAAGATCTCTTTCTTGCATGCCTGAAGGATCGAATGCGTTGATAAACAGCGTTGGAGCAATGGTAACTGGGAAATAGCCCGAAAGAACAAACCCATGAGTAAGGCCATCAGCGTCTTCTGCCATTTCGTGTTTGAACTCTACGTTTAGTTTAGACGTCGTTACAGTCGGGTCCTCTTTGTAAAATTCGAGAGTGTTATCGACTACAAAATCCCTGAATATCTGCAGGTCCACCGCTCCTTCCAGTTTTGCATTTGCATCTTCTTGTCTCTCTTCCAGATCTTTAGCGTCTGAAAATATTGGTAAATTATATAATCACCGAAGCGCTGAAAATAAGCAAGCAATTTGTCAGTGAAGACTTTTTTGGCTGTTGCAACAAATTTTATATTGCCATTTCATATTTTGACATGCCAAATGAACTAGATGGAACTTGATGTAAGAAAAGAATGCTTTCTAAATCGGGAATAGTTCAAACAGTCATTCATAGACAATATGCAGTAGTTATTTTGGCCATTTTAGTTAGCTTTAGGTTTTCCATTATCGTTAAACTGCCAAATATTCAATGAGGCCTGTCATTTGGCCATTTGCCAGGCTGCTATTTCGAGCCCTGGAATGTGTTTTATGCCGATATTTTGGTAATTTGACTAGCAGGAAAACCATTTCCTCGACTATTATTATACACGGTTCATACGCCTTCTGAATGACAAAAATCCAAGATTTTCCAGGAGTTGTAATGGAGTAGAAATGCACCCCCTCCCCCCCACCCAATAAAAAGCATAAACACGTTTATAGAAAGCTGCTTGACTACATTGGACCGATCTACGGCAATGTACATACTTTTTTTAATAATCCCAGCTCGGAAAGTGAGAGGGGAGACATCAGAGGCTCTAGTGCTGGTGTAGTTGAAAGGTTTGTAGAGAGGAAATGATAGGTGTCTGGAGGATGTCATGAGTTGCAGGCCAAAATCAGATCCAGGAAGCTGAATCATTCAACCACAATTGCTTGAAACATTTTTCCAGGAGCTTTCTAGGATTTTCCTTAAACACGAGGTTCCGGTATAAAAGGAGCGAGCCCCCCGCATTTGTGACGTCAGTTGTCACTCAGCTGTCGTAGGGTCAACACCTCTGTGTCGTGAAATTCAAAATTTGGATTCAAAACGCGACTATTTGCTTTCCAAACTGTTACCTATTTAGTTGCTCAGAATATGTTTTTAATACAACCGGTTCGACTCAGATAAAAGCTTTTCGTGCGGAGAGTAAGACTAATTGGTGAATCAATTTTTTTGACAAGACTAATCAGTATTCACGAGGATCAAAATATTCTGAACCGCGAACTTCAAAATGTGAACTGAAAACGTTAGTGAACATTAAATAACCAATTATTTAGTATTTTACAAGAAGTTACCTTGCGTTTTATTCAAAAAGAATATTATTTAAACTTGTTTGGGACCCTATAAAAGTACTTTTGCCGGAGACTGAAAATTCTCGATTTCATTGTGCTGAGAGGTATGAATTTATTAATTGAAAGTGGGAAAGTGGAAAGTGAAAGTGGGCGGTATTATCCCTTTTATACCGGAACCTTGTGTTTGAAATTCCAGGACTTTCCAGAAAGGAAATGAAAATCCAGGATATTCAAGGATTTCCAGGACACGTACGAACCCTGATTATAAGAAAACCACTGATTATTAATCGAACTGACCTGCTGCTGCTGTACAAAAGTACATTTCTTCGGCCTCTTTCAGGATACTCTGCAACGAAACAAGCAACCGTAAGCTAAACGAGTGTTTGTTTGATATCGCTGAGTGGCTGATCCAGGTTTTAATTGTTTAAATGGGGGGAGTATTCGGACCGGAACACCAGAAGTGAGTTAGTGTGTTCCCAAATGGGCGAATGGCAATGTAAACGAATGGATTAGAACAAAATAGTTGAGAAATGGATGAGAACAAAGTAGGTTAATATTGATGAGGTATGAAGAGTAAGCGAATATTGTATAAATGGGGGGAGTATTTAGACCTTAACACCAGAAGTGAGCTAGTGTTATTCCCAATGGATGAATTGAAAAGTGAGCTGATCGATAATAGCAGAATAGATGAGAACAAAATAGATTTATTGTGGAATTTATGAAATATGCTTGTTGAGAGCGTGACATGGTGAGATGAATTGTACATGTAATAGAAGTGAGTGTGTATATTAAAATGGATAAGTGACATGTGAACGAAAGAGTGAAAACAAACGATCATGGATGAGAATAAAAGAGGTTGAAATATTTGATAAGTATACAAATAATGAATGAAATATGTCTTGTGAGAGATGGGAGTGAGTGAATGCGTGACTTATTGGAGGATAGGAGATGTGTGTTACATGATGCTAGTGTGACATGTGTGTAACATGATGCTAGCGTGACATGGTGAGCTAAATGGCCATCGGTTACGTAAGGTTGCGCGTTACAGACTGGTGTGGATTATATGTAGTAGCAGTGAGTGTAATAGCAGTGAGTGTGTATACTTCAGTGGACGAATGATAATGTAAATAAATGGGTGATAACGGCAAATGGATGTATGAGGCTAGCGTGACCATGGTGGGATGAACGGCCCTCCCGTGACGTAGATTTACGCGTTGTGGACAAATGTGAATTATGTGTATTTGTGTGATGTGTATATATTGCGTGCTGTATATGTGTGAATATCTATTAGAACAAGAGAGAGAGGGGAAAAAAACATTATGATTAATTGTGTATATGTACGTAGGAAGACCAATGGAGATAAGGGACTGTTATGCGCTGGTATGCGAAATCTAGCGAAAGCCGCAAGCGGAAAGAAAAACATTGTTGAGGTGTAACAGGATAATTGTGCATGACGGTGATTGTGATAACATGAGTAGGGTTAATGAGACGTGGTGAGGATGTGCCGTAGAATAGGTGACATATGCGAGAAAGGCCGTGCAAAAGAAGGGAAAAAACATACCGTTGTGGATGCGTAAAAGAAAAGAAAGAAGTAAATAAACGAATGATACTAAATAGACCGTGGCGTGTGTGAGAGAGTCTAATAGCGGGCGTGTTGACGTGATAGACGTATGAATGATAAGATAGCAAGCGGCGCCACAGTGGGCGATAACAGTCTAAACATAACACCCAGTGTGAGGCGGAGGCATGTAAAAAAACACATTGCAGAAATTGCTAAATATACTAAATATGCGAAAGGGAGTCCTAAGTGAGCTCACCGTGGAAGTGGAGTAGCGCTTAAAAGCCAGCGAAAGACGATCTCATCAGGGGGCCAGCGCCTTTCGCCCCTACCTCAAATGGGAAATGTGAAAATAAAAGATCCGGGGAGAGCGGCCTAGCTAAAAGCAGTAAAAGCAAACCAAACCGAGGGGGAGGGAAAGTAGGGAATGAGGTAGGAATTGTGTTTCGAAATATTTGGATATATTGACGTTTCACAAAATATCTCGCCCCGACACAACTATCCCCCGAAGGGGGAGGTGAATAGTTAGCACTTATTCTATTTCAATTGAGGTGGATAGTGGCAGAATATTTACCGAGAGCCGCAGGCTCGAGGTAAATATTCCTAAAGCCACTATCCACCGAAATTGAAATAGAATAAGTGTTTTAGTATATACCAGCAAGGCAACCTGTCGAATTTTCAGTCGGAAAACAATAAGAAAAGTTGTGTTAGCGTTTTAAAACTTATACGCGCGTGACAAAACTCACGCAAACTTAGATGATTTGCATAAGCACGTTTTTGGTCGATTTTGACAGCTCTAGAAAGTTTGCAAGCATTTACTTCGAAAAGCTGGGGGAAAAATGGACAATTCAAGGGATTTTCAACAAATTGGACATGTAGCGAGCAATATATTGTATCATTTGGAATATAGGTTCAAATGGAAGAGCATTTGTAAGCAATTCGCCAAAAGTTTCCGAGATAAAAATTATTTGTCGGCAGGCACTCGTTGCACAAGTAAGTACTTTGCTGGAAAAATGGAGTGAACAAACACCGCAAATACTGGATATTTGAGGGAAAAGCGATTTAGCAGGATAAAACAGCTACACGAAACCTTGTGAAAAGGCTTTATGGGGTTATCATTAGGCAAGAAGAAGGAAAACTGACTACTAACAGAAGTCTCCTTTGTGGCGGACAGTTCGCTCGCAAAAAAACTACAAGAAAGCTGCCGATCAGTCGTTGCAAGACACAAACCATCCTCAGGTACTTTGAAAATTAGCTCTTTCGACTGTATTTTCTCGACAGATTGTAGATCATAGTTTTGATTTTTGTCAGATTAATAAAATAAAGGGAAAATACATGGCTAAAAATAATTTTCATTCATGTTTTGCCAGCTAAAGTTTTTCAACTCGGGTTTCAGTGCAAGCGTGTTTTTCACAAACAACGCTCAGACGATTTGTGAGCTTATTAAATCCAGAGAGACCGATTTTGAGACAAAGAAATCTAATTTGTTCCTTCTTTAGTTTTGTTGACTGACTTTTCTTCGCCACTACATGAAATTTGCTTGCCAACAATATCTACTGTTTCGGAGGTAAATAATGTCTCAGATTCCGAGATTCTAAACCAATCAAAATGCTCGTTCTTAGGAGGTTGCCGAGCTGGTATATACTAATGCTGGATATCTACTAGTTCAGGAACCAATCAGAGCGCGAGAAAGTGACTATTCACTGATTTGGTATATACTAAAAAAAAATATTGCCACAGGATATAAAGAACTCTTAATTGGATACACCGGTAAGTAAAAGCCAATTGGAAATGTTGTGAATGGCATAATTTTAGGTATGGATTGAGATTTGTAATGCTTTGTAACACTAAACTGAATTATAATGGTGGATATATACCGAGACGCGAAGCATCGAACCTGAGGGGGATAGTTGTTTTATCCCCCTCAGGGCACCGACCCTGAGGGGGATAAGTATATACCAAATCAGTAGAATAAAATACGGTGATTAAAAGATTACAAACGCAGTATCGCGCGCGAAACGAGCCGCCATTTTGAGAGTTTTCTCAAAAACAGTAAATACTGTTTGATATCTACTATTTCAGGAACCAATCAGAGCGCGCGAAAATGACTATTCACTGATTTGGTATATACTAATTGTTTATATTACACCAATCAGATTTGTGATAGTGAGTGTCAACCTATTATCACCTACGTGGAAATAACATTCGCTTCATATACGAAAAGGCCTCAAAAACCCCGTCACGCAGGTAAAACTCCCATCAGTAGCATTGCCGCTAGTTACAGAATGCGGAATTGTTGCTAAAATATGTCTAGCAGGGCTGTCACTGGACATCAAGCTAAATAGCTCCAATAATCATCTCACCATTGTCTGCGGTTTGCCGCCAATGTTCTGCGTTCTCTCTGATCCCTGGATTATACCTTCTCCAGTGCTCACTTTTCCACCTGGACTAGCGCTTAGCTCTTGATCGCTATAAGTAAAAAAGAAACAAAATTCTTCCAGTTCTGAGACCTTCTGTTCTACACGGCTCATGCCTCCTTTTCCCTGAACCGTCTGTGGACACATGCAGAGCTTCTTCGCAAATAGTCGGCTAGTATAAGTGACAGTTCCTATTTTAGTGACCATCGTTGAAATTAGGAG
This sequence comes from Scolanthus callimorphus, assembly GCA_033964015.1. Lineage (NCBI taxonomy): Eukaryota > Metazoa > Cnidaria > Anthozoa > Actiniaria > Edwardsiidae > Scolanthus > Scolanthus callimorphus. The sequence continues at coordinate 29,947,706 of CM066914.1, read as the reverse complement.
TCCGGTATCGTTTAGGGTCTACGCGTTAACCAAAACTTGTGGGAGATTTGCCAGTTTTTATTACAAATATTATAATTTTTTTAAAGAATTTATTAATACTTATATAGGTACGATATAACGCGCACTCTGATTGGTCCAAACCTGCTAGAAAGTTGTGCTTGCTTAATTATTGAAAGAAGTGAAGGTGACGTGGAGATTTCGTTAACAGATGTTTCACGAAGTGCTAAAGAAGGAACTATGACTCAAGAATCTTAGCAACAAACCAGGTTAAAAAGATTTCGTTAACAGATGTTTCACGAAGTGCTAAGTTATACTTGGAATTTTCCATTCATGCGTGAAACGAAACCTAAAAAAAAACAGAAGGAACTATGACTCGAGAATCTTAGCAACAAACCAGGTTAAAAAGACAGCTATCTGTTGACCCGATAGTTCATGGTTTGGCAATCAATGCGTCCGATTTGCACTAGATGTTATGTAAGTACTCTAGTTATGTAAGTACTCTGTATCTGCGCGCGCTCCCAAAAAGGCAAGCGCACAAAATCTAAAGTCACAATACTGTCACAACATGTCCTGACCTCAAACTACCTCTATAAAAGGGTTGAACGTACCTATCACCTTCCATAAAATGGTCTGGGATGTTCTCATTGAAACTTGCGGCATTAAACAAATCGTCTTCGGGTAACATATACGACAGTGTGTTGCTAACGGTATGGTCGTTCACTATGGGTGACATCTTCTCCCCTGCATATGATCGTAATTGAACGTGCCTGTCACCTTCCATAAAATGGTCTGGGATGCTCTCAATGAAACTTGTGGCATTAACCAAATCGACAGTACTAGTGCTGGAAGACTGTGGCTGTCGGCCATCTGGTATATCAAAAGACTCCCCATCGTCTTTGGACAACATATACAGCAGTGTATTGCTAACTGTGTTGACTTTCTCTGTTGGTGAAATCTTTTCCCCTGCGTAGGATCGTAATTCAAAGTTCTTTGGCTGATTCGACAATGATCCAACCCAGAAATAAACTGATCTCATGGATTCATGTCTAGAAAACAGCCTAGTGAGCCTCCCTTTGGTCGTATGCTGCACCACAACTTGCATACCATCACGGTCATCTTCCAGGAGCTCTGGGGGTACCTTCTTGCCTCTAGACTGCCTCAGTTCCTCCAACTGCATGTCTTCCTCTTTGGCTGCATCCCGCTGACGTTTCTTTCTTCTGTCTATTTCAAGACTTTAAAGACTCACCCTTTAAATCCTCTCTTTCCTCAGTCGAGCCAATCAAACCTGACGATCCTTTGTTGTCATCGTGAGATCTTCTTTCACTAACTTGCTTTGAGTTGGCAGAATCCTCTTCCTCGCTACTGGATTCATCCACATCCGGTGGGGGAGGTACACATTTACTTGCCAAATACAGTCTCACTCTGGTTAGTCCATGAGTTTCTATGTAACCCTTGAGAGTGAACGGTACGCGTCTTCCACTGCTTTGACTCAAACTGGGAAGAATGATTTCACCTTGGAAGTTCGCTAGCTGGAAGATCATGGATGATTCATATCCTAAGGGCGACTTTCCCAATGGAAAGAACAAAGATTTTGCCACACTGATTATTTCGTCTTCCGTCGAATCCACGGAAAGAGAAACTGACCGCACACCACCACCTCTAGTTGCTCTCACGCTTATATGCTTGGCTCTGTCCTGACTGTAGTGCAGCCACCCAAGGAAAACCTTTCTTCGTTTTTTTTCTGTCTGGCCAGGCAAGGCTGTATGGCGGGGCTCTGTTGAACTTTTACCCTTCTTGGTTCCTTTGCGAGCAGATTATTGTAGTTCCTCAATCAACTTTGCCTTTCTACGCTGAACGCTCTGGTTTTCTTGTAAACGCGAGAGCTTTTCCAGTTGGCCCTCGCAATATGACTTTAAGCCATATATATCTCCTTTGGCGCGAAGTCCCATTTTAACAAGGACAGTCTCGTCGACGTAGCAGCAAGCTGCACAGTCCATCTATGGAAAACAAATAAAAGTGGAAATTATAGTTGCTTAGCTTACAGCTTTATGATCTCGTCTAAGCTGCTTGGTTTATACCAGCAACGTATTAAACTCAAAGCTATGTATTGTTCAAACTCTAATATTGTTCATTATAGACGATTGTCAGGCATTCTCGTCCCCAGAGCCTCCTCTCTCTCCTGAGCACACGGGGGGAAGGCTGATAACAGCCACAGACGCGGGGGCTTATCAGAAAATGACGCTGTAGAGTTAGGCATAGGTGAACAAGACTACTAGTAAACTATTTTCGTGGAATCCAGCTGGTCCTGTCATTTCATTTAACTTTCTTTCTAATTTTTGTTTTCATCTCATTCTTTTTTCTTTTCTTTTCTTTTGTTCTCCTTTGTTCACTATTATTTTCATTTCTCATGTTTTCCTCTTATTTAATTGACTGTTTTTTAACCCTAGTGCTCATGCTGATGCTTCGCCGCTCTTTTGCTCTTTGGTTGTTGGCGATCGCGATATTCAACTTTGTGGCATAAAGTTCACAAAGTTCATGGACCTTCTTAAAATCACCTAACCAATGGGTCAATGGGATCCTGTGTCCGCAATTTTTGATATCTCTCATTGGCGGATCCAGGTTTTAGAAATAGGGGTGCGTTTTTTAAAAGTTTTACACAGCTTGGTCAATTTCCAAGCAAGATATTTGCAACCTCGAAAACGTCGGAAAACTATTTCAGATATCGATAATATATAACTTTATTGAGTTCTTATTTTTTTACATTAGTTTTTTTTATCTTTCTTAATTTTCTTTTTCTGTTCAAAAAAATGAGTCCGTACCCAATGCACCAACCCTAAATCAGGCCTAGATCCGTCACTGTTTATTACTGTGAAGCGTGTTTTGGGCCGTAAAATCCAATACTGCATGCAGAGCACTTTTGAACGGTTCTAAGATCACGTAAAACTTACTTAGGCCTACGGCAAACGCCGAACTTCAGCCGCTCCTCTTCTGTCGAAAACTTTTCCTTTCTGCAAAGGGAACGGCGCGACTCTGGCACGGCGTTTGCCGTAGGCCTTACATTCAGGGTCGAACTTAGGTTTATCTAACACAAGGAAGTACTTTTAGCAGTCAACGCATATGGTTATGGACAGATATAATGACTTGTTGTAAAACTTGTTCTTGGTGCCGACAATTTGACTGCTGCGCCAAAATATATCCTTATACTTTTGCAGTGCTGTCAATAATGTTTTTCAACTGTTGAGATAAATAATTTGCTTTCGGAGCAATGGGAATACTTTTTAAAATGTTCGGGAACTTTCATTCGCTTTCATTTGTTCGGTTTTGGCATGCAGCACAGATCAACATTTCAGCTGTTTCAGTTTGTATATTCATCATAGCTGTCAACTCTCGCACATTCCTAGGCGGGAGTCTCGCGATTTTGAGCATTGTCTCAATAAGTAAAGGAGTAAAATTTTGCTTCATTCACATGCATTTACCCGCAGAACTTTCTTGGATGTTTCTTATATATTTGATGCACTTCTTACAAAATCATCGGATTTTTAAACTTTAGAATAGCTAGGTTGAATAGCTTTTGTATCAGAGCCTGGGCGTACTTAGTCCTTGATTGTTTACTTTATTTCTACCTCAGTTGAATTTGATATAGAACGAGAATGAGAAAAAAATTACTCACCTTCTCTTGTTTAAACTCTTCAATAACCTTTCCTTCTATTTTTCTTTTCCGCAGAAACTCTGCCACCTTAATTAAGACAGATTAAGTCATCTTATTACAATGCTTGAAGGTACTTTCAAACAAACATTATTAGACAGGCGGCCGGTTCCTGAGATGGAATAGCGCTTAATTCTAGGAAAACAATTGGCGCTTTATTCTGGGAACGAATTTATTCCTGGAACAAATCGAATTCCCGAATAACATTCCTAGCACTAAACTTACCCCACCTCTTTAGTCTAGGAGGTACGCAATAAGTCGCTAATCCAGGAATAAACCATGAAAAACAACACAAAATGACTTCTAAATTCACCGTTTCACCGTGTTCGAAAAAAAAAACACTTCTCATCGTTGTAAAAATTAAACCACACCAACGCCGAATTTGATGATTAAGTAATCATCCATGCAAGAAGGAACCGAAACTCCATTGTTGTACAGCATTCAGGGTTCCCCACATAGGATGTGTACCTTTTTTTACAACATAAAGTGATAGTAACATAATACATGTGAAAAAATTATAGATTTCAAATTGCTTGAGAAAATATGTCTCTCCAGACCAATCACATTAAAGAAAAACAAAGGAAAGAGAATGACTATTTTACGCTAGGTTCCCCATATACGAAGTCTTTCAAAATCGTCATCCTGTATATGAGTATCACATGTGCTTATATCTTTTTCTATCAATTTTTGTGTCTAAGCCAATGAAATCGCCGATATTTTCTAGAGAAAATAATTGCATTCCAGCATGCTTTGCGGTTGGCTCGGTTAGTTCTTATACGGACCATTACTTAAGGTGGATCGACCCAGTAATTTTGCACCCATGCCAACCAATTTTGAACCTCTCATATAAAAAGTTTGATGTCTATAGCGCAGCCAATATAACACACATACTACCCATAGACTGAAATACATGTCAGTACAAGAATTGGGGAGATCAGAGTTAGTATCACGTGACAATCAGGATACGCCTATTTTTACTCTCACCCCATGCAGTTTTAGGCTGTACCGACATTTTTTCAATAAATGCTCTACGGTACCTCAAAATTGACCAATTGCCTACGTGTAACCAAAGTTTGACTAAATTCTACAAGCCAGATCTGCATATATTTTAGGATTTATAAATCAGGGCTATAATTTATGTAAAATTCAGTGTAGTGAATGAATAAGGTGAAAGCTTCAATTAATATGTTACAGCAAGGACATACATTTTCCGATTTCATGCTTTCTGTCATAAATAGGCCGGTACTGAAATTAGCAGTTTTTCTGTCATAAACAGGGTTACATTTTGCATCTCGAGCAGAACACCCTCTGGTGAAGGGACTTCCCAGAACATCAGGGTGCTCATTGCGAAATTTGATTTGAACCCTAAGGGATATCAAAGTGGGTGTGGTCAACAGTGAATTTTACCCATTATAGATAACAAATTGGATGTGGAAAATCATAATGTGTGTTCCAGAAATCCCCCCCCCCCCCCATCATGGAAGGGATGGGATCGGAAATACCAGAGAAAAGGGGGTAAATTTACAAACTAGCAGTGCTAATTGCCAATAAAGAATTATATGTATTTTCCTTTGCAAATTCCAGAGGTGTGGGGTGTCTTTTCAACATCATTCTGGGAGGGGGGGGGGGGGGGGAGATTTGTTCTGCAACCACACAATGTTATAGCCACACCCAACGTTGGGTCAAGAACCCCTCTGAATTTCGTTTGACAAGCATTGTCATTGTGTGGTTCCCAAAAATATCCATACCCCCCCCGACGGAAGGGTGTTGAAAAGTGACCCCCCCCCACCCCTCTGGAATTTCCGAAGAAAAATACAGTATTTGTATGGAAAAGATCGGGTAAATTGACCCCCCCACCCCTCCGGAATTTCCAATCCCTTTCGTAGGTGGGGTATGGATAATTTCTGGAAACACACATTTTATAATCACCTCATTAAATAGCTTGAAAAAGCAACATCTGCTAGCAAGTACACCAAGTAGTGAATAAAGTTTCTTCTATTCTTGAATAACTGTGAGCAACTTTTCGAGAACTGGTATTTTTAAATTTCAAGCTTTTTTTTATTAAAATCGAGCACTAGTTTAGCACTTTTTTTGCAACATTTTCAACACTTTTTCCAGCCCAATGGGACAGGCCTATTCCCAACCCTGTTGAAAGCCAGAAAAATCCAGAAATGTATACAAGAAAATGTCAGCAAAGTCAGGCAGAGGTCTCTCTCGCAAGCAGGGATTTGGCAGGTCTGCCTCTCACAGTTTGGCCTCTCTTAGCATAGAGTAAGGCCTATTGTTTTTAAGCCTTGTCCTGAAAGGACTCCCATACAAACCCTGATATTGATATTCAGAATGCCAAATCCCTGCTGTGCAATGAAAAAAATTGACCAACATGCATTAAATTCCTGCAGGGTGGGGGTTATTTTACCTTTTTTTTTCATAAAATACTGTATTTTTTTTTTGAAAATTCCAGAGGGGTGAGGGGTCACTTTTTCAGCTTTCAGCTTTCACATTTCAGATTTTGTTATTCGGCTTTGTATATACTCATCGAGCACATGGAACATTACCAAATAATCATGCCAGGGAAAGGGTGGACCTGAGTGAGAAGCAGTTAAAGACAAACTTGGCTGCTCTGGCAGCTATGTTACTTTTTGGTGATAAAATGGATTTCATTGATTTCATTGTCACTTCATTGTCACTTTTCAATTGGATATTTTCTGGAACCACACCTTCTCTAACTACATCATCGATCCACACAACATTAGAGCAGATTTCAGATGACTGTTGTGAGTAATTCACCATTACTTTGTAATCAGTCCTCAGAATTAGTGTAATTATTTTGCGATTAGTTTTACTACAGTCATATGAAAACTGCTCTAAAAGTAGCTATAAGCCTAATACTTTTCAGAACACAAATAAATTTGACAAAATAAACTGTATAAGCAGGTCCCTCGCTTTGGAACTCATTTAGTGCATAGTACTCTAATCTTCTGCTGGCATTGTGGTAATAATAATCCTAACAAAAAAAATGCGGGAATTTGGGCTTTTTTGTGGTGATATGCATCAAAGAACGGTTTGCAATTTGCTATAAAAACTTCCAAAAGCCCATAGTCGTAGATCATGAGTCTTGACAATCAAATCATTCCGTTTAAACCCTAAGAGATACAGGAAGAAGAATTTTCACAGTAACTTACCACCATCGCCACAGTCCTAACTTTCACCGTATTTGACAAAAAATGCCTTTGCAGTACAATGACCCCCATTAAATTAACAATCTAGCGCGAAACATTTGAATTTGTTGGTTCAGCGACCAAGAAACAAAGGCCGTGAACTGGTGTTCCTGACAACCGAAATGATTTAGGATCGAGAATTAAAATAAAATATTCTGTTGACAAATTGCATAGCTATTTTTATCAAGTTGATCTACAACTTAACTGACCTAAATCATTAACTTACCGCATCAACACTGCAATCAGGGTTCTCCGCCATCTTGCCTTTACCCCGGAGCACATGGAGATCACGTGACCATTCACCGTGGAACTTCCACGGAACTGTACTAGTTAAAACTGTCAATAGCTAGTTATAAGTGTCATTTGCTAGTTGTAAGTGTCAATTGCTAGTTATAAGTGTATAATTGCTAGTTATAACAGTCAAATGCTACTTACAACTGTCAATGCTAGTTATAACTGAGCATGCTATTTATAACTGTCTTTGACTGTTATAAGTGTAAATTGCTAGTTATAACTGTCAATGCTATAGTTATAAGTGTAAATTGCTAGTTATAACTGTCAATGCTATAGTTACAAGTGTAAATTGCTAGTTATAACTGTCAATGCCACTTATAACTGTCAATGCTACTTATAACTGTCAATGCTTCTTATAACTGTCTTTGACAGTTATAAATGTCAATGGTTAGAAATAACTGTCAATGATATAGTTATAAGTGTAAATTGCTAGTTATAACTGTCAATGCCACTTATAACTGTCAATGCTACTTATAACTGTCAATGCTTCTTATAACTGTCTTTGACAGTTATAAATGTCAATGGTTAGAAATAACTGTCAATGCTATAGTTATAAGTGTAAATTGCTAGTTATAACTGACAATGCTGCTTATAACTGTCAATGCTAGTTAGAACTGTCAATGCTAGTTAGAACTGTCAATGCTAGTTAGAACTGTCAATGTACAAAAAGGCGTCACAAAAAATAAAGTGCGGTGCATGGCCCGTATACGCCACCGTAGTTAAACCACTGGGAAGATACATCTTTTACGGTGGCGTGTGAGGTCCATTTTTAACTTTTTTTAACTGTGTCGATTTGTTTTAGGTTGCCAGTTGCGACTTACGTTGCGACTTAGGTTGCGACTTACGTTGCTAGTTGCGACTTAGGTTGACACTTACGTTGACAGTTACGTTGCGACTTAGGTTGACACTTAAGTTGCTAGTTAGGTTGCGACTTACGTTGCGACTTAGGTTGCTAGTTGCGACTTACGCTGCGAGTAAGGTTGCGAGTTAGATTGCTAGTTGCGACTTAGGTTGCGACTTAGGTTGCGACTTAGGTTTCGACTTAGGTTGCAACTTAGGTTGCGACTTAGGTTGCGACTTACGTTGCGACTTACGTTGCGAGTTACGTTGCGACTTAGGTTGCGAGTTGCGACTAAGGTTGACACTTACATTGCGACTTAAGTTGATCACAGGCTCATTTAGCTGGTAAGTCAAAATGGCGGACACGTGAAGTGGTAAGGATGTGTCGCGTCCATACCCGTCATATAATGGCAGAACCCTTCTCGACATTTACATGGGATTAAATCTCTCGTTTTGAGAATTCTGAATATACCATATACTCGGCCGAGGAAACCGATGATTTCCGAATATTGCAAACCTAATTTCAAAATAGGCTTCTATAAGGTCATCCCGTGGTAAGTCTCTAGAAGGGAGATAGCTTGGTTCTGCCATTATATGAAGGGATTGAACGCGAACACATCCTTACCACTTCACGTGTCCGCCAATTTAACTTACCAGCTAAATGAGCCTGCGATCAACTTAAGTCGCAACCTAAGTCGCAACCTAAGTCGCAACTTAAGTCGCAACGTAAGTGTCAACCTAAGTGTCAACCTAAGTCGCAACTAGCAACGTAAGTCGCAACCTAAGTCGCAACGTAAGTCGCAACTGGCAACCTAAAACAAATCGACACAGTTAAAAAAAAGTTAAAAATGGCCCTCACACGCCACCGTACATCTTAGCTTCATTTTGCAGGGTGATAGTCACTTTTTCAGACATTCCATCCAGCTCTAGAGTCACGTTTGTAACCTTTCTTTTTTTCAGCTGTTCCGTCATAGCTTTGATAACTTCATCAACAGATTTATAATGTCCAACTGGAATAGTGTAAAACATCCACACACCTTTTCCAGTATCATCATATAAAAAATCATTGAAATCCCCACCGATATTATACCAGGTGCGAGGATAGGTGATCGACGTTAGACCGACCTCCCACTGATTTGATAACGTGATTATTTCTGGAAGTTTCACTTTGAACTCTGTAAGTGTGTTGTCTTTATAAAGTTCCATAGAGCTATTGCTCGGGAGATGGAGGAAGAATTGACGTTGCTTTGCCATTACAGAGCAAGTGCAGAATGAGAGAGAACAACTCATACATATCACTTTATACTTTATTTTTTTTTCAATTTCATCGCTAGAAATCCATTCGTTATATTTTTCTGGATAACCAAGATAACTCACAAGATATTCTACCTTTCCACCTCGTTTGCGCTTTCTAATGATTTTATCGATTAAGAATAAATCATCTACTTTAGAAATAGGTTGTAACTCACTGGAATAGAACAAGCCTTCGATCTCATTTCCATCGTATTCTTTTAACTTATAGACTGGAGGATTACGGGGAATTCGCTTTGATACTGTAAATATCTCCTCACTCCAGTTTTGCAAGTATCCCTTATCTAACGTCTTCTTTGTTTTCGCAATGCGAACAACATCCCCAACATTTAACTTATACGCTTTTCTACCCGTTTCATGGCCATACAAAACATGCCAAATTTGATCCTCATTCTGTTTAGTTACTAAACTAGGTTTTGTTTTTATGCTTTTATGATACGAGTTATCGTACGATTTCATCAATTTAGGTAACACGTCTATATACTTCAGAGTTCGTTTCCAGGTAAAATATTTCCACATTTTGTTCTTCAGAGTTCTATTAAACCTTTCTACAATAGAAGCCTTTGTTTCATTGAATGTGTGATAAGAAGCAATACCTTCTCTTTTGAAAAAAAGACTGAACTTCTCTATTGGTAAATTCCGAACCTCGATCAAAATGAACTTTTACGGGTTTTCTACCCATTTTGAAAATCTTCTTTAAAGCGGCAATAACGGATTTGCCCGTCTTATCTTTAAGCGGTATAGCCCATGCATATTTCGATAAAATATCAATAGACGTTAAACTAAAACGATAGTTTTCATTGTATTTTTTCAAGGCCTGCAAGTCTACCAAGTCCATTTCCCATATTGCATCTATAGCATTAGAATAAACTCTATTACGGGGAAAATGCTTTCTAACTGGTTTATGAAGGGTATAAGTCCTTTGACTATTCAGCCATTCTTGTATTTGGTTTCTTGTAATTCTCTTATTCTTTTCTTTTGCAGCACGACATAAAGCCTCCACCCCTCGCAGACTCTCGCCTTGCTCTAGATCGTAATACAGATCTGATGGGGGGGAGAGGGGGGCGGGGGGGTGAACTGTTCAATTTTTCACAAAAACCGCCGATCAGCACAAATTTTCGCCTCAATCCGAATCCGCAACGTTTGATTTATGAAAACAATTGATAATTTAAAAAAAATACGTTTCACTGTATCGCTTATACACGAACATCTCTTACTGAGGGACGTGTCATTATTTAGCGGCGTTTTCGTGACCCCCCGTCCCCTATTTGACCTAGTAGAAGACATTTTACAGAAAGAGGGGGTTACACTTTCATTCGTTGCGCGCGAAGCGCGCCCACATTTTGATAAAACGCATTTCACCAAGCCTCAGAGAGAGGGTAGACAAACGTTGAAATACGCTTCCTCAACTATGTATCAAAGCTCCTATATTGATGGGCTCCTGATCCTGTTGGTTATGTTATGCATGCGCGCCGGAAATTCATTTAGGTCGAAACTGTTATTACTCTCATGTGCGTGAAGCGCGGCCCAAATGACGACTTTCTATACTTGTAACGTCGAACTCACGCTTACTACCATTTTCGTTCAACCCTGAAGCGTGGCGATTTTTTCGCGTAGGTTTACGTTTCAAACGTGCACGCTTTTTCGAGAAGTAGTCGCGTTTCTCGTTCGCTGATTGGCTGCTGTTTTGATTGTTATTTTTCAGTCAATCAGCGAGCAAGAATCGCGAAAACTTCACGACAAAACATGCATGTTTGAAACGTAAACCTACGCGAAAAAATCGTCAAGCTTCAGGGTTGAACGAAAATGGTAGTATCCACGGGGTCCTCTTTCAATCATAGTGACTGTATGCTAGGCCTATCACTGCAGGGCATTTTTGGAAGAGTTTAATTTTCCTCGTGAAGATACACTTGTTCTATAAATGGCGCGGGGCGTGTTCTCAAAGAGTGTGGTAGCTGTCATTCTTTATGCGCGCGAAGCGCACCGAAATTTTTATTAAGTATGCGAAATTAAGTATGTGAAAACGAAAGCATATTAACGGCCTACAAATTCGAACATCCAGGGCTATTTGTCTACAGATCCTACAGTCAACAATCTGCACAATCCGTGGTTGCGATTATCAGAATCTGAAATCCGAAGTCGAATTTTCAATAGATCCGCGATCCGGTACGTTTTGAGAATCCGAAAATCCGCTCGAGTTCTTCTTAAAATCCGTAATCCGTGTGCTATTTAGGCCCGCATCCGCCGATCCGCAAACCTATTCACCTCCCCCCCTGATAGAAGCGCGTTCAGTTTGTCCGCCATCTATGAACCTTGTATTGTAATTTTTCCACCACAACAAGCAAGCATACAACGAACTCGTCTTAAAATGTCTTGCAACTTAAGATTTGGTAAAGCACTTAGACAGCCGCAACCCATCTCTGTACTATAACGGTTGCTATCCTCGACTGATACTAAACTTAAAATGAATGATCTTTTAACAGTGCTGCATAGTGTGCAAATATTTCGGGCGACCAGTTCTCAGGACAACCCATAGTGTCACAAATGTTATTTACAAATCTTGCAGTCAATTGAGTGTTTAGCGTGGGTGGGACGCACATCTCAAAGTACACGTCCTCCACGTCTTGAAGATCCATCTCTGGCAGACAAAAGATCAATGTTCCTAGTTCCTCTGTATAGCAAGAGCTTGTCAGCTTTATCAGCTGCATGCAAATATCAGCGATCAAAAATAAGTTCACTTCAATGTCTTCTTTGTCATAGTAGAGCTCCCACAGTTCCTTTGTATCATACATCAGACATGTATGATCTCTTTGACTGCAATAATTTTCTTTACACCAATCGCAGTCCTCTTTAGCCATTTTCAGTATTTTTCTTGAGTATAATTCCACATACAAATATTTAGCAAACATACAAAGCTTTTGATGAGCTGTAAAGTCACTGACAGTCGTGGCCGCCATGCCATTGACACCGCCGACAGTTTGCGGTACAGCGTTCGCCATGTTCTTTCACGTAAAAATGAAGTGCTCTCAGAGGATAATAATAATCCTTCAACAGACAGTAGATTACTGGTATCACGGTCAAGACCATGAGAGCGTAAATGAACATCGTAAATGACTAAACCGTTTTATACTATACCACCTCTAAAATAAAATCTAAAATTTAAATTACATCATCGCTTTTCTCAAATATTATGACCACAGACTTGCGGATCGGGGCCCAAGGGGATAAGTCATCGATCAATCCGGATCTGCTGCGGAATTCCCAGGGGGGAGGGGCTTCCGGGTTGCTCTAATCCCTCTAACAATAGGCGGTAACCCTCCCTTGTGACGTCTGATCCGGCCCGGTCGGCCTGATCCGCCGCTTCCTTAAGACCTCAACAATAGGAACTAATCCTAGAACAATAGGAGTTAATCCCTAGAACAAAAGAGGGGATATGCCCTTGACAGCTTGCTATTTTGGCTCTCATAATATATCTACTCATGTCGTCATCAGAGATAATTAATTCCGCCGCAAAAATTAGTATTCCGCCGCAAAAAAACCGGCTAATTCTTTACCTACTATACTACTAAATTCTCGTCCCATATGGACGACTGATTGGCCTATGTGGCCTATATATATGTTGGCAGAGATAAGTGCTTAGAAGGAAGATGGTACAAGACACAGGATGCCAAACGTCGAACAAGCGGATGCCATGATGCAACAATAGAGGGGGTGGTGGGGAAATGTCCTGATGTAACAAGGGAGTGGAGGTGTAAAGATAATGTAGGGCTATGCTTGGCTAAATTCAAATATTTGAAAGGAAGAAACTTCATGATCCGTGATTCTAGTGCGACTGCAGTATAATCAATGTACAAACAGGAGCAACATTGAGTGCAAGCTGGACGATTCCCGCGAAGTGACATACATACATAGTCCGAGGGCGATGACTAAGAAGCGATTTGCTCAGCAAATAGCTTAAAAAAGTAACATGTTTTATCGTCCCCGCCCGCATTGTTTTTTTGGAGCCGCTTTCTTTTTTCGTTTATATTTTATTTTCACAAATTGTCTCCAAAATAAAGTCAAACGTCACATACGGTTAGAAACTGCTTTGAAATGTGGCTTAAATACACAACTCATTGGGGGTTAAATGGGTCTTTATTGCCGAATTTGACCATGCGCGGATTCCTTCTAAGGGGAGTTAAAAAAAAATACAGGAGTATGTGCTTTGCCGCTTTTCAGCTTGTAATCAACATGTATGTGGTTTACTAACCAACATCACTTATTTATACACCTAGCACGGGCGGGGATCGGAATTTCCGCCGCCTGTATTTAATTGTGATAAACAAGTCTATGACTCACTTAAGGCTGGTTTCCATATAGTCTTATCTGTCGTATCTGTGAAACAAAAGAATAATTAGAATTGTTTATGAAACAGTCGTAGTCATTTTGTACACAAAATAAGGCATAAACCAATAAAACAAGACATAAACAAGGAGCAAAAAGACATAATAAATATCAAAATAAAAAGTGCCGCATGGACACTTTTTTGGAAAGCTCCGGACGATAAACATGTTATTTTTTACTTGGCCTTAGACTAGACAGACTTAATTTAGACAAATGCAATTTACAACTGCAACTTCACCGTCCAGTAAAATTCTTCATCGAAAGTTACAATCGAATAAGCATACCAAAACATTTTTTCATAAGTATCTATAGGTGTTTCATAGTGAAGTGGAATACACATATTGAGAACAAAGGGACTTCTCAGCCAAGGACTAGGGAAGCCATTCAGTAGTTACTCCCTTGGGAATAAAGCGTGGGAAAGGTTACAGATGATTGGTTACTGATGCCATAAGCTGAAATGCTTTTTTCAAGTCCACCGATAATAAATACAATTTCTCAACTGTCTCGATTGAACCTGGAATTAGTCCGATACACTTTAGAATTGACCAAAAATAATTGAGCAAAATTATCTATTTTTCTAACCGCAGGAAGAGGAAACCGTGACGCATTTTATATGCATTTGGGCATTTGAAACCTGTTCTATAATCGTTGAAACTTTCATTATTAATCGCGAACGCAGATAAAACAAGGCAGCAGAGAAGGTATAGACCCTTATTATATGGCAACGATAGTACGCGCGCTCTGATTGGCTAACGAGCGGGCGTAACTCTCCGTAATGCCCACGGGCATTATGGAAATTCTTAATGCCCGCTCGCAGTTCACGACTGACAAGCATTCATCTCCTTGAAATAACACAAATTCAAAAAGATTTTCAGCGAAATTCACAACAAGGAATACATGACACAGTTTAACACAAATCTAACTTATGACAAAAGGAAAATAAAGGCCTGAATATCAGAAATGACCTGTTTACAAAAGCAAACAGAGCCAAAAAGTTACTCTAAGAAATTCGAGTTTATCCGGAGAAAATGAGAACTTAAGGGAGTCAAAATAGCAGCAAAAGATAAAAGCTACATGTAAAGTCAAAATTTAATGGGAATTCAAAAAACTTGAGAACTAAAAATAATAACAGAAAGCGAGTTCAAACTTTGTGCTTACCGATACTGATAGTGAAGTCGTTCATTTCTTTTCTCTCTCCATCTCCTCGAGTTAAATTCATGCCTACTTGAGGTTTGCTTTTTTACAAAAGCCGGCTAAAATAACCATTGCAATTTTCTGGAGGATAGCTTGTGAAGTATCTTCTTCAGGTATAACTCTTCTTCCGTATTTATTAAAGGCCTTTTCCTAGAGCAAAAGGAGCAATGTTTTCCCCAATGGTGCTAAAAAAAAGTTGAGCTGACGTCGAAGACTTGCTTCCCGGTTGCTTGCCGTTTGAAACTTCTGTTACTCCCTCAAAAGTTTCTCACAAATGACTAAACAACATTATAAAATATCTGTAAAAGAAAGGATTCCGAACTATTTGACATCCATAAGAGATTGATTACATTAGATCAAGTCTGGCGTGGTTTGTACAAACGGGAAAAACTCTGAATGAACTCGAGCGCGACGCGGGCGCGTGTCTGGGTTATTTCGGCGGGAAAATGAACGAGGCGACTTCCGGTTCGTAAAAAGTTTGTAGAAAAAGTGCCATATAATAAACAACTTACTAACCTCGACCGTTCGGGCATTATGTGAAATATCAAACCTTGGTTTTGGCGTATCAACCTCGCTATCGCTCGGTCGATACGCCAAAACCTCAGTTTGATATTTCACGTAATGCCCTCACTCTCTGTTAGTAAGTAGTTAATATCACATTAATACGGCTTAATGATATCTTAAAGTTATCAGGAGACGTCCAGTATTTAGTTCAGCACATCCGTATTAGAAAAACTGCAAAATTTGGTTGAATACTGACCGATATACATGCACTTATATTCGTTGCGTGATTGTCCAGGTAAGTAAATTCTAATATAATTTTTTTTGTGCCTCATTTTTAACTTTTCTTTTGTTTCCTTTTTGTAGATCCAGCCTAGCATCATAATGAATAGCCTCTCAGCTCAATCTACTCTTCACTGGTCACATGTCTATTTGCTAATTTTGTATGGAAAATAACAGCAAGACTTTAAATGTATCTTGGAACCACGGAAGCCAGATCTTCAGCGAGCAACAAATTAAGGGAGTGACATTGCTTGCAATCGTTGAAGAGAAAAAAACTCACAGGAACCAACATTAATTGATATTATTGCTATTCAAACAAACTTGGATATTTACAAGGAGTTGTTGTGCAATTATGAAGCTAGGGGCCAAGTTATTACATTTTATGAACAACGATGACAAAATTCTTGAATTGAAGACAATCAACAGAAGACACCAAGCACACTTTGAAGAACATCAGTGCCTGATATGGGAATAATTATGTCAAGAACAAATATGATTGACTGGTAAAAATCTGGTTCGATGCTGCATTGACTGGTAAAATCTGGTTCGATGCTGTATGAAAACGTTTAAGCTGTTATTATTTTTTTATCTGGAACATACCCAGGGGGCCATTCCATGTTTTATTACTGCACCCCTCGGAAGAACCTACAGAAGAGCCCGGGGGAGGGGGGACTCACCTATTTTTAAGGCGGGAGTGCTCGTCGGAAACTTTCGATTTTACCCCTAAAGGGTACCTAAAATAGCGTCGCTTAGTTGATTTTGACCCCTAAAAGGTACCAAGAAGACGTATTTCCCTCGTAATTTTCTCATATTTTTTACGAGGGAAAATACGTCTGACATTCAGGCTACCAACAAGTGTGATTCGCTTGATTTGCTAGAACGGACCTCTAACAGGTACCTATCTGGAAAAACTTGCAAGTTTTCGAATTGTACCCCCTAAAGGTACCAGAGGCCTGATAAGAGGGGAGTCCCCCCTCCGGGCAGAAGAGCCCTTTTTTCGATTTGATCCCCTCGGAAAAGACCATTTTGCTATATCCCCTCGGAAAACTCTGCTGTAGGGGGGGGGGGGGGGGGATGTTGCAGATGAAATATGGAATGGCCCCCAAACTGAATCAAGAAAATGGCTGTGCAGCTGAAATGTTCAACCAACACATGAAACCATAGAAATCATATTTCTGACCTCGGACCTGATAGGATACCTGAAACATACATGTACATTGATAACATGCAATTGTCTATGCCCCTTACTTAGTTTGGGAGGCTCACGTGTTTAGATCAACTGTCTATGTTCAATACTGAGTTATTAGAGTAAAATTCTAAAAAGAGAAGTTTGTTTGATAACAGAGCGACCAAAAATATCTATACTATTATAATCGGGTTGTCTGCGCAAACGTTTCTGATTGGTTAAATCGTCCGCACTCACTCCGCTTGGCCCTGAAGCTGTGTCGCCAAACGAAGTTCACAAACCTGAAGAGAAAGTGGATATCTCCACAGTGGGCGTGTTTTGGTTGGTAAAGATTCACCCTGGGCTAAGTTCTAATTCAAGCGATTTCTTAAGCGAGGGACGAAATCACCATAGTCATCTAAACCTAAATGGTTCTGTCACAGATTACTTGCAGGAATGGGCAGGGATAATTATTATTCGAAAGCTTTAAGCTGAGAAAAATTTTCATTCAAGTTTGAACAAACGTACACCGCCGTACACCACCTTGCTTTCTGGAAGCACGCTAAGGCGAAATGCCACAAAGCCATGAACAATATTTTCTAAGTATAAATTCTGACGCTGTATCGCAAAACGAAGGACACAAACCAGAAGAGAAGGAAGAAAATCTCTCCAGTTGGCGTGTTTTTGTTGGAAAATATTCACCTTTGGCTAAGTTCTAATTCAAGCGATTTTTTCAGCGAGGGACAAAGCCGCAATCGCGGCCATGTTGAAATCTCCCACATAAACTAAAAAAGAACACAGTTCCCTTAGCCGATAGCACCATAGACATTCAAACCTAAATGGTTCTATTACAGATTACTTACATTTGTGTGTAGGGATAATTCTAATTCGAGAAAGATTTCAGCTGAGAAACATTTCATTCAAGTTTGAACAAACTTACACCTGGCACTGCCTACAGAGCGCGCGCTGAGTCATGAATGATATTCTCTAAATATTCCTATGATAAACTAAGAAATTTCTTAGAACAGTTTAACTTTACCTGTTTCTTCTCTCGTGCCTTACTGATAAGCATTATACAAACAATTCCGAAGTCAAATGTTTTTCTGTAATAGGCTGCGTTTTCAATATTAGCGCGGGTTCTTAGACAGATTTGAGAACAGGACTGACTCACCAAGATACACACACGTGCGTCATTTTCTCCACCAAAATCAGGGAGACCAGTGCAAAACAAACACACAAAAAGGGAGGTCATTAGTAATGTAAATCAGCAGTTTATGGAAGGGGGAACATAGGTTGGGTCTTCTAGCGTCACGAAGTGACGGGCTGTTTTTTTGTAATTGTAATATAACAAGAATGCTCATTTCTGAAATGTTTGTCAGAAATCTAGATACATTCCTGAAGAAACTACCACTGATCAATCACTTTGAAAATAATTATGTATACAATTTCATAGTATATTAAATTTCTTGAAATGTTTACAACATTCAGATGCCTCCTTTTTGTACACTAGGAAACCAAACACTTTCTAGAAAGAGTAGCCTCCGACAATTCACTATCTCAATAGATAATATATAGATTTAGCCACTGCCTAGAAGCGGAGCTCGAATCAATATATGTACTGTCATCGAGATATCTGTTCTAGTTTTAATGAGGTCACCGATAACGCAATGTCACGTGATCTTGGTGGTGCACCCCCTTGCCTCCAAAAAAACTTAAACCCAAGTTTGGTCACCTAGCAAGGTTGCCCTCTCGAGATATTGAGTTTTCTCGTTTTGATGACGTCGTCGATGACGTCATGCTGCGTGACTTTGGTGGTGCACCCCCCTTGACTGCAATAAATTTACCCAAGTAAGTTTGGTCAACTAGCGCCTATACGTTTTATTCGGGGATGAAAAAAATCATATCTCCGGGAGGAAAGCCCAATTGCGACCAAACTTGGCAAACATTGTCCTTAGCTTGATGGGTATCTCATGCCAAAGATACGTGATATGACGTCACTGATTACGTCACTCAAAATGCAAAAAATGTCTCAAACCACTCAAAAGCGACTTGATGGTTATATATGTCTGATACCACTTTTCCTTATGTATGGTGCTCCGCGAGGCGGGAGCTCCGCTACTACTAGTAATAAATAGCGGAGGAGATCTGGGTTTGAGAATGTTATGTTCGTTCGAACCATGTATCATGAACCATGCTTCACAAGTCGCAATTATAATTCTTGCCAACTCAGCAGTTCAGGTCAAATTATGTCTCACAAGTAGTGAACAAACTGCTATTGGGTGGTTTTAGTATAGGTTGGTTTGCAAAATTCGAGGAAAATACGAGAAATTATTGGGTTTCACGTATCACGTGATCAAACTAAACTCCTTAAATATGCCTTTATTCCACCACGACAATAAACAAAATCAGGACAGAACCCTTTAGATATTGCCATATACTTGTGGTTAAGCGAGTTTCAGGTCAGCAAGTAAATATTTGTCGAGTTCTGGTAAATCTAATTTTAGTAAGAAATGTACTAGGAACATTGCGATTCGATGCCTTGTCTCTGATGACATCTTTGAAAAACATCTAATTTACAAACAAATAGCATGGACTATATATATGGATAACGATTGTAGTTATTCTTTAATTATATATTCTCTACTAGTTTTCAAATTAGACCATAACCTCCCGTTAAAAGTTCTCAAGCGACTCTTCGAAATTCGTGACCGGATGTTGCGTTACATGAATTACGGCGACATTTCTGTGGTTATGTAATGAAACGATATGATATTTGGAATAAATGCTCCCAAGAGGGAGTTTGTAACGGTATCATAGCTGAAACATAGTACAATCAATTCTTCGGAAGTTCATATTTTGGTGACGTCACGTGAACCAAAAGAATAGAGTCTTCATTATGATGCAAGGTTCATGGTTTTACGTTTTACGAAAAAAACGTTAGTTGAAATAGGGCGCCGACTACTTCAAAATACAAGTTACGAAGTTACAAGTTACGAAGTTACAATTGTTATCTCGGATTTCGAGCTAATAAAAAATCGCACGAAAGTTTCGTACGTAAAAGTACTACCTTTACGACGGTATTTGAATGTCAATGAAATCATCTTCGGACAAGGAATGTGTCTTTTAGTAGTCACTTATGGTGTTTGCTACGCGATTCAGGGGTTATTTGTTTGAGAAATAGTGTACCAAAAACTCAACTGAGTTTTATACGATATATTTGAATATATTTTAGGTCTTTTATTTTCCTCTTTTAAATTTTCTTTGATTTTCATCAGTAAATCAGCGTTTTTCATAAACTTTTTGCAGTGTTGTTGTGACTCTTTCAATATGTACCACTTCTACTGATTGTATTTTGCAAGGGCCCACAAATCTCACAAAAAGTCGCGTGTGAAGTATTATTTTCTTCGAGGCGGCGCACTTACAATTTACCAACTCCTTGACTCGTAGCATTCGCTCTTATTTCCGGCTTCACTTCAATGTGGCGCAATTCGCACAACGAATCCAAAACTGCATTCACCAGCTGGATATTCTGGTTTCTGATGTCTCGAAAATGCCGGTGCGATTTTTAATAGCACGAAATCAGAGGATAACTGGTATCAGATTTTCTTGTAACTTCGTAACTTGTAATTTCGTAACTTGTAATTTCGTATCTTGTAACTTCGTAACTTGTAACTTGTATCTCGAAATAGTCGAAGCCTTGAAATAGGTGTATCAAACATTTTGAATATTACCCAAATGGCTTGGCTGCTGCGCCCTATATCACTAGATTTCATTTCATCTAAAAACCTATGTATTGCATTGTACTGGTATGAGTTAGCTTGTACGTCCGAGTGTTAATCGTCGAGTCAAAACCATTATTTACACCACCACAGTCAAGACGTTCCCAGATTGTCGTAATGAAAAGGACAATAAACTAAGATAGTTATATTTAAAATTATAATAGAAACACAAACACAATCGAAATATTTTTTATTAACATTCTAATGTAAATAGAAGAGTGTCTTCTCATTATCATAAGTCTTACTTTTTTACCTTTTAAACTTCAATTCTCGGATAAAAACAGTGGTACAGTTATCATCCCTTGCGCTCCAACGGTCACTACACACCTTCCCTGTTTCTTTCCTAAGCTATTTCAATATCAGTTATGAATATTTATCTCCTTTAAAGCAAATTTTGCAATAATACAAATAGTGCAAAATTAATAAAAACTGAAAACAAAGTAAGACCATTGCTATTTTTCAATGAATGGTCGCCTACGAGAGCACATGCTCATAATTAGCGGCCGGCTTTGTTCACATCCACAGCTGTCTGTTCCTTGGTACAGTTTGCTTTCGTATCCTGACCTCTACCCTTCACATTCCATATCGGATTCGTAAACCGCAATTTGTGTTCAATTGCATCTATCCATATTCGTGAGCAAGGTCGGGGAGATTTATTAAACTTTAGAATCAATCCCGAAGGCTAAGAGAATGTGAGCATCTGCTTAATTGCTCTTGCTAGGAGTTCGAAGGCGTGCTTCCAGGACAAACTGTGATAGTGTTTTTGTTTTGCTGCGAGTCAGTAGGTTTCGAGACATTTTTACATAAACATGCGCAAGGGCGCCCAGGCCGATCTTATCGAATGGAAGTATTCTTTGTAAGCTAGTCCCTCACATTAAATCAACTGTACTTTCTCCTCACTTGCCGCCATATGTGGGGTTCTGGAACGTGGTTGTTGCTTGCTTGAAAATAGGATTTTCTCCCTTAAACGTGACAGCAACAAATTAGGAGATTAGTGATTTTTTCCAAAAGTATTACATGTACATGCAGGTGACATCTTAGCCCTTCCGAGGCTCCCAATCAGTCGACTTTTTACCTCTCCCCGGGAATCGCGCGCTTCTCAAAATCCAAAACGCGCCCGATCAGCGAGCGTACCGGGTTTTCTGCGATGTTAAAGCACCCCGCAAGCGCCTGCAAACAGGTTATGGACTGTCAGGCTTGCAAAGTACATAGGATAGTCTTACCGTGTCCCACTTGGCGTTTTGTCGTTCTTTATCAAATTTTGCGAATTCACGGCGATCCTGTAGAAAGGATAGTAAAAAGAAAAATGAATTCGATTCCTCATTAAAAAGAAATAGGCAAATATCGCTTACTAGAACTGTACTTATAACAGGAATGGAACATCGTTCTAAGTATTACCATACGAGTAATGATTTAGGGATATTTATTCTTCGTTCTGTTCGTACAATAAAATAGCATCATTAATGCAGAACAAAAGAGGCCGTAGTTGTTGATATCTCTCAATATAGACAGCTCCAGCAGGTAGCAACAGGAAACAAGAAACTTTTTTGCAATGTCATGCGCGAACCGCTGGACATCAAACTGTAATATGGCTCACAACAGGTTGCCCGTGCGACGATTACCATGGCACGAGCTTCGAAAATTCTTAATCTCGTTGGCGCTCTGTTTTCTTTTTGATTTGCTTCGTGTAAGAAGAATGTTTTGAAATGCGTTGTGTGTCATTCAGGGATTTCTAGCTCGAAAAAAAAGATATAGTAGGCCGGCTGCCTTTATTTGGAGGAAACGTAAAATTAATGAGCGAAATTGAGATGCACCGCATTACAGCTATTTCCGTTACACTGCGACCCCGGGCGTCAAAAAGTATCAGTCTATTCTCGTTCTCGTGACCGTCAATCAAACGGCCCCCTTTGTAAAAACCGCCGACGGAATAGCACGAGAGTCTCCGAGCATTTTGTACGGTCTCTGATCTTGACTTCTTGTAGTAAATATTGTCTAAAACAACATCTGCATTCATTGCCTATTTGGCGGCCGATGTAGTCTTTTAATTTGTGCAGATTTTCAAGGTTTCAAATGTCCATCGGTCCGGTAGCCGAAACGGTGCCAGGGCTCTGGACCTTTGACTTTTCCGTTGCTAACTTCAAGGTAAGAGACAAGTCCCTCTAAAATCATAAAATATAAGCAAGGATTCAGAATAAAACTAACAGAACTAACCGAAAGTGTGAGGGAAACGAAGATTTTATCGATCACACGTGCACGCTGTGAAATGGATAAACTTAATACCACTTCGTCTGTTTGTTGCCATATCTGAGTCTCTTCTAGGCCTGGCAATTCGATGTGGATATCGTCCAATTCCTGTGAATCTTCTTCGCTACGTGATTCTATGAAATCTTTCGACATTTCCTTGCTTTTTCGATCCGTTCTATGTCTTCCATGCGAAGCGCCGTCAAGCAAGGAACTCGCTGACTCGGTAAAACTTCAGGCGGGAATTTACCCAGACGACCCCAGGCAGTTTGATTGACGGTCACGAGAACGAGAATAAACTGATACTTTTTGTCGCCCGGGGTCGCAGTGTAACGGAAATAGCTGTAAATACATAATGTTCATGGTCAGATGTAAGTACTTTAGATTCAATTTCAACAAAAGTTTCGGCAAATGAAAAAGCCTGCAAGCAAATATCTCAGTTTCCAGAGAGTATAACGCGAAAAGGCGGACAAATAGTCAACAAAGACCAAGGCCAGAACTCTGACACAGTGGACAGTGGAAGGCATCTTATTCGGGGAAATACACTATTTCTGCCTGGCCTTTATGACAAAGTGGAGAAGAAATGAAAATGCTTTCCAGAGGATATCTTAAACGTTTGAAAATTATTTTCCAAGACATGCTCAGGCGCGGATCCTGGATGGGCAAGGGGAGACTTTTCACCCCCCTTTTTAAAGCAAATTTCTCATATAATATCCTATATGAAAAGTCACCGAAGTTTTCTCACGTTTGCTTAAGGTATGAGTATACCTTTGCGCGAGGGATGTCAATTTTTCGCGAATAAAATCACTGACGCGTCATTATTTACACTACAAGGGCCATTTATATATCGTTTTAAAGCTTATGGAACGGCCTTACTTACTAAGTGGTATATTTCTATGCAACGTTACTTTGATGGAACGTTTTCGTCGTTTTGCGCTCCAAAGGAAAAGTACAATTTTTTGCATTTTAAGAGTTCCTGCCACTTCCAGTTAATGTTAAAAGCTCCAGTTTGCCGCAAAATGTATTCCACAGAGGGCGATCTGAAAAAAGGTGTGCGGGATTTTTGTTAGTTTACGTATTTTCGGGAATATTACGTAAAACAGATTGAAAATCGATATTTTTGGCAATGCTAACACAAAAATTAGCATAAAATATGTTTTGAAAGGAAAATCAAAAATCCCGCACACCTTTTTTTAAATCGCTTTCTAAAGAATTGATTTTGCTTAAATTTGGAGCTGTGCAATTTAATTTGAAGAAGCTGGAACTTTTTAAAGAAAGTCGGTACTTTTTTCTTTAGTGCTAAAAAAGTATATTTTCATGTACAATATAATGAAAACAAAATTATCCATCAGATAGACCAACTTTTTAGCTTTAAAATGATATATGAACGACGTTTGTGGTATTAATTGTGACGCAATACGAATTTTTTCCCGCGACACCCTTCAAAGGTATACTCATACCTTAAGCTTTATAATAGCCCCCCTCCCCTATAAAATTCTTGGATCCACGCCTGCATAGTCCAGAATCTTCTTCTTCCCAACTTAGGCACAAGATCTTATTCTACAGTCACCCTCTTCTGTTCCTGCAACACAAACAAGACAAGGATTCTTTCAGTTATTTCTTGCATTTGTCCATTTCCCTCAATGGAAATCTTTTTATGACATTCGTTTATCCTTTTCTAATATTTACAATCAACGTTTTCCTAATAGCAATTGGAAAAGTCACCGAAACCTTAGAGAATAAAATCTTCTTCAAAAAGTTGTGTATGGGGCTGGCTATACATAAGTGATACAGCAAAAAGCTGCAAATTTTCTAACTGCAAGGACTTGGAATACAGGATCCTCCTAAAGCCTGGTTTCCATATAGTCTTCTCTGTCGTATCAGTCAACCGTGAAACAAAAGAATAATCCCAATTTCCATTGTTTCACGGTCGACAGATACGACAGATAAGAATTTTGAAACCAGGCTTAAATCTACTAGTAATTATCTTCCTTTATTTCATTTATTTATATTCATTTGGTAATCTACAGTGTAACATTCAAACTTAATCACTTTTAAGAACATTTTAATGACATGATTAAAATTTGGACTATGTTTGTGTGCATTTTTAAGCCTTTTCCCCCATTTTCACATGAATTTGCCCATAGCAACTTGTAAATGTCTGAAGTGAAGTTTTGTTTTTTGGTTAAGTTGGCGTGGTTAAAGCAATTGTTGCCACGAAATAATCAATATTAGAAAATATAAATATGCAAATTTGTATATCAAACTTGACTGTAAACGTGACTGTTAACGTAGAGATTGTACCGATCTCAAATAAAATGATATCCATGATTAACACAAGTCATCTAAAGATTAGCATTGTGTCTGAGTTCTAATGTTACCAAGAACACGAGTTATCTAGATCAAATTCAACCCCCATTTCAAATTCACTCACAATCGTTTTTAAACGATTTTTAAACGTAAAAGCAAAATTGCACTACGTTCCCCCATTTTTCAATACGTTGCAGTCACACAAACAAACAGAAAGAGGTTTGTTATGTCGAATCTCATTCTCAACACGATGGTTAAAAGCCTAGATTTAGAAAGGACTTGAACGTAACATTACATACCAATCATCCAAACACGAATATCAACTGAAATTTGACCATGATTATACTTACAACCAAAGGATCGATTGCGAATCAAAACATCAAAATACAGTGAAAACTGCTCATATCTTACCTTGAGTCTGTCTGTATTTGCAGGCCCTTTCGACTCTTTGAAGAATTCAATAGGTTTTGCCAAGTAGAAACCATAACAGTCGCCATTTTCCCAAACAATAAACACGAAGTGACTCACTCGTCAAGCCGATTTTCTAGCCAAAACCCTACAGCTTCACTGACTAAAAATTGTTTCGGTCCTAAAACAAACTTAGTGGAATAACATTTGCAACTAGTTATTCATTCTGCTGTTCAATTTACGGAGAAATGCTGTCCTTCCGATTGCTCATTAGTATCTGTCACCTGGAATTCAAGGTTGAATTTGCGTGAGCCTATTACTACTGCGCATGTCCTGAAAGAAAGTTTTCTGTTGCAACAGGACAGGTGATCATGACATGTCATTCGCCTTTGTCACGCGCCGCCAATTTGTTTCCAGATTGACTTGGCAAAGCAGAAAAAAGCAATGAGCCAATAAACTTTTTGGTTCTTAAACAAATAAAAGTACTTTCTGGTAGCTTGGTCAACTTTTGTACCATAAATCGCAGCATCACGCTTCGCTTTCCAACATGAGCATAACCTGCATCCTGCTTGGCCTCGTTTCCATGCTGAATAAATCGGCTGAAAAATTCAAGATGGCGCTTGTGTGACAAAGGCGAATGATGAACGTAATTTGTCGTAATGATAAGAACCCATTGCTAGCATTAAGAATTCGCTCCGAGAAAGCTGAATTCCATTTCTGATCTTACTTGTATCGTTGCCAATAACTTCCAGATGAGAAGAAGAGCCAAACCCACACCTAACACGCCACCGACAACTCCGAGAATAACTGCGAGTGCATTGGCAGGATCAGGGCATTCTGGAAACAAAAGCATGCTTTTAAACAACTCATAATGAGGCCAGTACATCTATTCCAATTAAGTATGTTACACCAAACTTATCACAGTTTTCAGACACCGCGGAAATAGAGAGCTTTCTTTATCCACAAGTGTCGGACGCCCTGCTTACTTGGATCATAGTTAGCAGAGAGGACTGGTTAGGAAAGCCGGCAATCTTCAAAAGAACACAACAATAGGGGCTCTCTGATGTTGAAAGTACCGTCATCCGAGCGTGACCCTGCACAAGCATCAAAACAAGAGAATGGCTGTATGGAAGTTTAGTGATCTTGCAAGCGTTTTTTCAAGATTGTGAAGCCGTATTTTCAGAAAAATTTGCTACGGAAAGCAACATTTGTTCGAAATATCTATGTAAATAAGTGCAGTTTCGATTTCGAACAGAGAAACCAAGGGACCTATAAAGCAAAACCCGACCAGCAGAAATCCCCTCTACTAACTATGCTTGGATAAGTGGTATTTATAAAACGAGCTGCAGTGTTTTATCGGGCGATATCAACACGAGACGCCGCCGACATGCGAGTTCTATAAATCACTTCTGAAATTTATACTACAAGATGCGGAAATTTATAGCTCGAATTAGTCAATACGAAATATATTTTACGAGTAGGAATGACTAGGCGTTGTACATGCACGCCTTCACGAAGTCAACTAATGAACAAGTCATCTAAATTCGACAGAGTTTGAGAATGCATTTTAATAAACTTTCTCAAACAAAATAAAAAATGCAGTCATGAAAGAATGTCGACAACTGCAGAGTATTGCTAGTGTGACGTAGAATGTCAAGCATGCGCAGAGACAAAATAAACATCCCACATGAATAAGAGTTGCAGTTTGAGTGACCAGTGTTCACGAAATTCTAGGCGTAGGATCGGAACCGGAAGTGCACACTAGCACTAGTTCCCTTCCCCATCTCCCGATCCCGGGTTGGCAAGGGTCCATCCTTGTACACCCCTATGCGCTTTGAAGTGTCGAAATAGACACTTCATTCGGGGTACCGTGTCTATTACGATATAGATACTCATTTATTAAACATGAGTGTCTTTATCGTAGTTATAAACACGGCACGTGACCAATATAAGGTTCACCCATTGGTCACAGAAATTATGAATAACTCCTGAATTTTAGAAGAAAAAATAGCACACTTTAGATCAATACTTCTTAGTGCTTCAGGAAAGAATTGTTCCGATTTGGACAATGTTTTTAACTCTTTTTTTTTCCTTAAATCTATTCAGCAAGAATATCACAAGGAACTATAATTCAACTCTTTGGAACAAACGTTCTGGGGCTATACACTGAGAGTGGTGACCTACCCTCGGGGACGGACGTTATTTTTTTATGGCTCCGAGTATCTGCCTTTTTTGTTGGTTTCTGTCCTGTGATTCGCTACTGTGTGTTCACGTGTTGAAATGTCTGATAACTATCTAACGTAAGAGAAGGAAAAACCCAAACAGAAACGCAAAATTTGCCAACGTTTCGGACCTTTATCTCGGTCCTTCTTCAGGGCGACTCTGTTGCGTTTCTGTTTTGGTTTTTCCTTCTCTTACATTGCATTACCTCAAATCAAGGTATCCCGAAGGGATCCAGAAACACATTGCTGTTTGCACACCTTTGATTTTTAAAGAGCCTGTGTCAGCCACTCCTTTGTTATTGTTTTCTTTCAATATTAGAACACGAATTACGTGTAGCAATCTCTAAATCAACATCTAAAAACAAAGTGTTATATTTGATTTACCAAATGCAATCGAGAAAATTGCTCTATATTCTTTAAATCAACCGATGGAAATGGATGCTTTCTCCGACTTGGTATGTTGCTATGCTGTCAAAATGGCGGCTGACACAGGCTCTTTAAGAAGAATAACTATCTAACGGTAACGGTGAAGCAGCCTAGAACGATTCTGGACGAGAAACTTACACCCAAAAATACACAGGGTTAGAAAGCGCTTGTAGTTCCACGCTTGACGTTCAGTGTAAGTAGACCTGCAGGACGCCTGCGTACATAATGTAACTAACCTCGCTCTTTTTGTACAACTATGAGTAGATTCTGATCTTCGTCATTTCGGTAGGTAAATATCAGGTTGCAGTCATCTTCATCCTTGAATGAGCATCTTGTCCCTTCCGTTTCTGTGATAGCAACATAATATGTTAGTGTTTTATTATTGCTCTGCCTTTGCAACCATTATTTTTTTATAGCGGAGCGCACGCGAGCGGAGCCCGGTAGCTACATGCAGGAGGAAAGGAACAACACAAAAGTGTATATAGCCTTTTCAAGAAACGTTGTCAGTGCCCAAGAGAAAAGAGAAAAGACCAAAGAGTAGACCGAAAGTGATCATGGGACTGCGGGGTGATTTGTTTAGAGCAATAAGTGAGAACAGTGAATATATATATTTTTTCAAATATCACAGACGTAATAGAATAGATTTCAGAAAATTTATTTCCCTGATTTTTACTTTTGATAAGCAGATTTTGATTTTCCCCGCTACCAAGAAATGTGTTTGAAAAAAAAAAGCTTGTTTCCAAATGCGTGCTCTAATTATTTCTCCAACCCAAATTCATGTTGGCACGTGCTTATAGAGCCTTCACCTCTGACACGTGCTTAGAGAGCCTTTACCTCAGAGGATTCAAAATATTTCGCTATGGTTCTCTCAACCGTTCTCTCTTGTAGAAAGCCCCCCAAAAAGGCGAAGCGATATTATTCGCCAACGAAGGTCTTCGCTGTACGGCGCGGGCATGATTCGTCTCTGAAACTGTATTTTGTGTACAGCAATGAAGCAATTGGCACGCGGTTCTAAGGGAACCCCAACAGGGTCGAGCTTCTCGGGGCGGCCACCGGTCAACTTATCTCGAAAACCTTAGGCGTGACACTGGCGTGCAATCCGTATGAGAAATAAGAACACTAATGCTCCACAAACCATCATGGCAATCCATTATTGGCCGTTCCTGAGGAGACTCGACCTGATGATGATGATGGGAAGGGATGAACCTTAGACAACCAAACTTGAACAGAGGAGTATTTTGCTTATGCCATGCGCAACAACCGCTGCCGTCCATGTTTACGTTGCAGACTCAACTCAGGGAAAAGCACTGTTGAGTATCGCGAATTTGTAATCAAATAGCGCGCTATTTCTATTTCTCGTTTGTTTTGCTTCTTTTATTCTGAAAGCGGGAGGGATAAAATAAAAAGTTTATTCAGCTGCCTGTGTAGTGCAAATAAACGTGTTTGATTTGAGGATCTGTGGACCTTCTTCTGCGACTGTTAAAACTGATTCAGACTGAAATCCAGACTGCAAGAACCGGAAAAAAGAGGATGTTTAGCAATAGTAACGATTTCATTTTTTATCCTATCAGTTTACCCTGATATTTCGGGGCCTTCCAGTTGGGTTAGATCCCGGTTAGATCAAGTGGAAAGATATCATAGCTTTGGGTTGAGAAATATAAGTTGACCCGTTGTTCTGCACATAGATTTTGCTGGAAAACTCCAACCACTTACAAAACAAAATGAGCATCATTCAGTGTACTTTGACTGACCTGTTAGTAGTAATGAAAAAAACTACAATATGTCATGGTGACCAAACAAACATGTTGATTAGTGTGTGTGTAACCTTAGAAAATGTCTTGACAAGCTTCACCATCCAGCCCCCCCCCCCCCCCCAAATCAGGTACCGTTTCTTCAGATGATACCTCGAGGTGCTGGATTTGAATCACCTATCCTGGAATTAAATCTCTTTGACTACAATGATTTACAAACCCGGATTTTGTATCTAGTCAAGCTGGGAATTTGTCAACGATTTTAAAATACCCAGCCTGAAGGCTGTGAAGGGTACCCACCCTTGAGATACAAGCTCTATCTTCACCCTTCCCTGGGATTCAACGATGGATTATTATGTCCAAGAAACTATTAGAACACCATATTGTCAACAATTTATTATGCTATTTATTACTGGCAGAGTATTCTGACAAGTTCTGTCAACTGCAATCCAATTTAGAGAAAAATGGGCAGTTGACAAAACTTCCACCTGTTGAAAATATTGGATTTTGAGGTGGCAATATAACATTTAATAATAAATAATAATAATAATAATAATAGAATTTTTATAGTGCTTAATTATAAAAAAGTTAAATTGAAGCAAAGGGGAATTTGATACAGCACTGTGATGTTCTACTGAGCACTAAACTATCTGTAGTGAAAACTCTGGAGTAGTCTCTTCTCTCCAGAAAGGGAACTCTTTAGGTATAGTTCCCTCTTAGGTATAGTTCTACTTCTGAAAAACAATTGATGAAATGCTGTAGTGCTTTTCTAACTCTGAACCACCAGCACTTGTGGTCTTTGGTTGCAGGCTGCAATTGTTTTGTGATCATCCAGCCAAGAATGGCATTATCCCTGTAATAAACCTTCTGAACCTGCAACAAACAATGCACAGCAAGTTACTTCTGAATTACTTACTCTCCATTATATATTTTATTATGCTTCTAGACATATTTCCTTTTTTAATGCAGAGTAACTTAGAGAAGTGAAATGAAATTGGCACATTACAGTCAAGCCAGTTGTTCTCTCACATTGATGGCCAACTTGCCTGGTATCAAATTTCAATCGTCGCAAGCAACTTTCATTCACCACATGTCTCAGCACTAGAGTAGGACGGCGTTTAGGCAAATCAGATCAGAAACAAAAAGTTTCAAGTTCTGGTACAATACCTTGTAGACAGATACAAAATATTTTTTTGCAATTTGATCTGAGTAAGTTGTCCATCAATGTTGCTAGGCAATATTGTGAAATTGTAGGGAAGAGTACATCCGGGTTGACTGTAACATCAATAATTTTATCATTTCCACTCACAAGTCACCATTTATAGCCTTTTAAAAGTGAAAAATGCACTAGCACACAGGGGAAAGTTTGATTGTTTGAAAGCCATCCTCATGGTAACCAGGGAGGACTGCTGGCCATAGCAAGATATCAACAAATAGATAGCTTTGTTCTCTTTCTTGAATATATGTGATTGCGTGACGGGGGAAGCACCATATCAGGGGCCAATATTAGTGTAGTACAGCAAAAACCTCAATTATCACTTTTAATACATCACATACAACAAAGTGATGAAAAACCAGCTTACAGCAAACAAGTTTAATAATGTTTTCTCCGATTTTGCCAGCTAATTCAATATGACAGGATGATAATATCATTAGTGAGGCTCAGCATGATAGAAATACTTGTGTGATACTCTTCCTAGATCATCCACAATAATATAATAATAAATATTCAATAGCAAATAAATTTTAGGCATAATTTAGCAGGCAATATTCTCGAAAATATGCCACCGATCACTTTGAAACAAAAATGAATACTTTAGTAATGAGTTCGATACACGTATTGAACTTTCAACACACTTGTCGAGTGTGAAATTCAATAAGAATTTTACCAGACAATAAACTGAGTAAAAGTGTGGTCATACTTTCAAGAAATAATCGGAAAACTTTCTCCGATTTTGGGGCTAATAAAACCCATAAAGAACAAACCAGGAAAGGACGATAAAACTACTCCAAATGTCCGAACTGTGATACTCTTTCTACGATTACGGGAAATTCGCTGTCAACTAAGTCTAAAATGAGGTTTTTACACATAATATCGTAATATTTTCGAGCTGGATCGCTGAAAGAGAACAACCGATTTACATTCTTGTATGTTATGAACAAACTATAGAACTAAAACTTACCATAAGACAGGGTTTCGGAGCAGTAGCCTTCGTTGCATATCAGATATCCACATCGAAAAACCCGAGCAAGCCACAACATGCTGGTGTCAGCCTCGTAAGTGAGTAGCAACTTTGCATGTTTGTTCGGTAATTTAAAAGTCAAACTGTGTTCTTTCACTCGCTGATTCCAGCCACAATTACAGACCAAAAGCCCATTTAGCTATTTCTTAGATTCTTGGGTGAAGTTAATCCTTACACGGTGCACATCTGGCGCATGTTTCGACACACTCGGTAATCTTTCTCCGCCATTGATAACCAAACAAGTCAAGTTCCTAAGATGCAATGCGCATGCGCGGCAGAATACTCCTCTATTCCAAACTTGGGTGAAGCTGTCTAAGTGGCAAGGGGGATGCGAAGGCGTGGTCACGTGGTATGACATCATCGATGACGTTATCGAACGATTAAATTTAAATATCTTGGGAAGGGATGAACCTCAGAAAACAGGCAAACTTGGGTGAAATTATTTAAGTGGTGAAGGGATGCATAGCCGGGTTACGTGATATGACGTTATCAAACGAGAAAAGGCTTATAGCGGAGCTCCCGCGGGCGCCGAAGGCGCCCGCGTAGCGGAGCCCCATAGCTACATGCAGGAGGAAAAGAAACAACACAAAAGTGTATATGCATCGACCTGTTTTGTGATGGACTTCCGGTTTGTCCGTGGTTCCGTCGTCGCACAGGTAGCCCACCAGTTTTGAGCGGGAAAATGAGCACGCGCGCGCTTGAATTTTAGTTGTCGACTTTTATTTGAAAAGGGATTTTTTTCTTTAGATATTTTGTCATTTCGAGTTTGAATTATCGACAAGTGAAGGAAATTTTTTTCCTGTTCTTCATCAAAAAACTGAAACGTTTCTGAAACAAACTGTGAAATCAAGGTATTTTAGACTTAAAGTCAGATTTACCGGGATGAAGTCGAGACTGATATGTCGATGAACACGGGAGTTTCACAAGGGAAAAGAAGCGAAGTCAGTGGCACTAGAGACTAGAGTGAGGGAGAAAAAACAGCAGCGAGCGAATGACAAAACGACCGCTCGATCGACAGAGAACGGGAAATTAATGTCTTCAGTAGGAGGATGGAGGTTACCCTGGCTAACATGTCGAAACCTTAAGATGTTTAAAAGGCAGAGACTATATAAATATAACGTTAAAAAGTGACCAGAACATTTTTCGTAGTCTCAGAGGAAAGGAAAGATAGACTAGAACAACAGCGCGGGATGACCGAAGGTTGAAACTCGGAAGACTGTCGTCGTGCCGTGACAAGGAAAAATAGTCTCAAGGTAGGTCCTTGCCACGAAAAAAGTTTAAGATTCAACCGCAGTTTTAACTTTAAAAAGTTTTAAATTTTCATTCAAGTTTTTTCGCGCCCCGGAGGCTCGCCACGCTAGTTGGAAAATTATGAAAGTTCATTAAAAACGATCGTGGCTGCTCCGTAGATTTGCGCTAGTTGTTTATTTGAGGATTCCGAGTGGAATACCGTCGCATGTTTTAAGTGATTTCAGTTTGACAGCGATTCTACTTCCGTTGCCATAGCTTTGAGTGATATTGTAGTTTGGGAGAATTTAATTATATTTATTTGCTTTCCAAAAGCAGCCATCTTGAATGGAATGAACGTCGAACTTTACGTCGGTGATCAAAAAACTATGCAATGCAATCTCAAGACGCTTCCAGACTTCCGATTTAGGCAATGGTACAGTAATTCTTGAATTTACTAATTCTGTCACTAATTCTGTCACATTTTTGAATATTTTCTCCATTTCGCTGAGGTTTGACTTCCCTAGCCAGCGTCAAATGCAGAGAAAAGAGGCCTCTGCTAGCAGGGAAAGGTTTGACTGAGGAAACAAGTTACTAAGCTAACTCTTGACTGCTTGATTTAATTTGCAGTTTTCCAAGATATTTTTCTGGCTCATAAATAGGGAGTACTTCACAGTGTTTTCCACATATAACAGGCAAGTGGAGATTTTAATCACTTTTTCAAGTACTTATAATATCTTGGATACCAAATACCGATTACGTCCTCAGTTGTAGCGCAAGTTTATTTGAGTTTATTTTTGTAGGCTCCCAAATCACTTTTAAGTTAAGTTTTTAAATAAAAGGGTAACTATACTTTATAAAACCATGGACTATGGAAACCACAAGGAAACAAGTAACGGAATTCAAAATAGCATGTTTTCTTAGAAAAAAATATAATCTCCCTCATGATATTTGGCCTTTCAAGTTCAATAAAAACCTCGGATAATTCACAGATAATTCACCAGTCATAAAAATGAAAAAAGTGAACCTACAATCATTTTAACTGTGACTAGCTTCATGCAGGGAAGTTAAGTTAAATGTAATTTTTTTTCAAAGTCTTTTTTTCAAAATCTTGTGAGGATTTGCTAATTCCTGCAGTCATCACACTCAGTGGAATATCCTCAGTACTGACTGTAAGGCAAAAGCACATAAATTGTGTGGTTCCAGAAAGTATTCGTCGCATGAGGGCTTGGCAATTCTAGAGTGGTTGGGGGTCAATTTACCTGTTGTTGTTTTTTTCATGCAAATACTCAGCTATTTTCCTTTGGAAATTCCAGAGGGGTGTGTCACTTTTCAACACCCTTCCGTGGAGTGAGGGGGAGGGGGGATATTTTCTGGAACCACACATAACTGTTAATGCACCAGAAATCCTTGAATTAGTGCCTGCTGGCCAACAATCAACATAAAACATTCCTAAGCATATTATTAAATCTATCGGAAGCAACTAATTCCTAAAATACTAAATAAAGTTCTTACCATAGCATTTAAGTACAAATGTGTCTGAAACTAATGCTTCCATTGCCATATGTTGGGATGAAAGAGTCCTCCCAGGCAATCAAACAGTGGAAAGAGGGAGTGATAAAAAATCAACCTATTTTCAATATACTCTTTTCAAAGTGGTGAATCTGAAAGACTGAATGTTATTCATTTTTATGGCTTTTACAAAGATAATGGGACTCCAGTATGTTCCATTACTAAAATGTATAATAATATCCATCGCTATATGCTTTTTAGACTGGAAAAGAAGATCTGTGTTACAGTCATTCATCAAACTTATTGGTTACCAATTCTCTTTCAATTTCGGTGACCATGCAGCAGCCAGAGATCGCTCTTGGACAGGCCATCCAAGGCATAAGGC
This sequence comes from Scolanthus callimorphus, assembly GCA_033964015.1. Taxonomy (NCBI): domain Eukaryota; kingdom Metazoa; phylum Cnidaria; class Anthozoa; order Actiniaria; family Edwardsiidae; genus Scolanthus; species Scolanthus callimorphus. The sequence continues at coordinate 29,912,308 of CM066914.1, read as the reverse complement.
AAAAATAATATTAACATAATGACTGTAGTACATGGGCGGCAGAACATAAGTGAGGGGGCTGATTAGAGACTATGTATGGCAATGTAGTGGGCTGGGAGGGGGGGAGGGGAGAGGGGGGAAGACAGACAGACAAACATTATTTGGAATCGTATACAAAATGTATAATAGACTTTAAACCCAAATAAATTTAAATAAAAAAGCATGTTTTCCCATTTTACAAACTCTTCAACATAATGTGTTTTAGGAGAGAGAGCACTATCATCTATAAATTGTGCAATTTTCCTTTGCATCTGAATATTCTTGCCTGTACTTCAGGCTTCTCTTAGGCTTCTCTGTCCCCTGAAACCCAATGCAAAAGCTTGCCTTTTTTTTCTGAAGGAGGTATTTTTTTTTACCTTACTTCACCAGGCCAAGCTTGTGCCAGTGTAGCAGGAACATACCAAAGAAAGCACTGTATATCAAGAGACAAGGTTTCTAAAATACTGATTACTAAAATACTTGTCAAGACAGAATCAATTTAATGCATTTGCAGTGCTATTATTATTATTTTGGAATTTTGAAGGATAAGCAATGCTGTCAGAAGGTACTTACTAAGGGAGTGTTCATTATTTATGGTTGGGGGGGGGGGGGGTTGTCAGTGTTCTGTGCAACTCCACTTTCGTTTTCTGTTTAGCCCCTCCTTTGGCAGTAGCAAAACTTTTTTGACCCCCCACCAGGAGGAGGCAAACCCCCTCCCCCCGCGCTATGCCATCATCAATAATAAGCGCTTCCTTACAGTGGTTTCTCTCCCTCACTTGTTGTCCGCCTAAGAGAGGAGGAAACCACTGCTCGCAGGGAAACCCCATCTGCAGGGGACTTTAAAAGGTACAACCCCCCGGGGGACTCCCTATATTCGAATGCTAGGGTTGACCGTCATATTTTTAGGGGTTGAAATTGGCAATCTGATATTTTTTAGGGGTTTTTAAAATAAAAAACGGTATGGTAAGAAAAAATACTGGTATTTTTTTAGGGGGTTCTCACAAGGTACAAAATATTTGAAAGAATGATCTAGTGTATTTGAAACTCGAGAGGATACATTTGATGTATATCAAATAAACGGCCAGAATAACATTTAATCTGTCAACATTGTTGGTATTTTTTAGGGTATTTCCAGACTGCAGTCAATTTTTTAGGGTGGAAATTTTTTCCAACCAGGTATTTTTTAGGGTCAAAATTCGAGTTTCCCAACATCCCTAGCATTTTAACCTTAGAGTCCCCCCTCTGGGTACAACCCTCTCCTTACATTGGTATACGTTATGTTCCAAGTCCTTCAAGAAAACTATGTATCATGAATTTAAGATGTAATATATGAGTATTGTTATAACAAAGGTAGTTTTAAATGGACAATTAATTCATGGAAAGCACCATATGATGAAACTTATGTACATATATGTAAATGCTCACAAATGAGAATGGCCCTCCCCTTATGGTGCTTTAGATCTAGGATGCCCCTCCCCTTTGAGGCCTCAACCCATCCCTCCCCCCCCCCAAAAAAAATGTTCTTTTTCAGTGGAATTTCAATAAATATACAAAGAAGGTATGAGTAGAAATACCAAAATTTGCAGCCACCTTTTCTCTGCTCATAACATGGTTGGTATCTGTATTTTCTGGAATGACACATTTTATTAAAAATATACTGCTCATGTAATAAAATGTACATATATTGTGATTTCAATTAAAAAAACTCATGACAAATAATTGCTTTTTTTTTTATATTGCACATGTTCTTTGTTAGAACCATTCCATTGGGAAGGGTTAGTACCCTATTTTTTTTTCTGAGGTTCTTTTTCTTACTTCCACAGGTCATGCCTATTATTATTTTGGGTTCATCAACACAGAAAAATATGTAACCGGGAGCTCCGCTTTTAGCCAGTGGCTAAATCTATATATTATTTTTGGAAGGGATGAACTTTAGACAACAAAAATTCAGTGAAGTTGTCTTAGTGGCAACGTGGTTGCAACGGCGTGGTAACGTGGTATGACGTCATCGATAACGTCATCGAGAGAAGGTTTATATTTTTGGATGGGATGAACCTCGGAGAACCAAACTTGGGTAAAGTTGTCTCAGTGGCAAGGGGGGTGCAACGACGTGATCACGTGGTATGACGTCATCAAACCAGAAATGGTATAAATATTGGGAAGGGATGAACCTCAGAGAATCAAACTTGGGTGAAATTATCTAAGTGGTAAAGGGGTATGACGGTGACAGGCTATGTACAATGGCAACCTTTTGTCTCATTAACACAGAAAAATATAGTCGTCGACAATAACGAGTGTCACGGCGCAAATGCGGCATTGTTTTATGAAAACTTAAATTCAGCAATACAACGTTTTGATATGTTCAATACGGGTTCTCAAAAAAGCATCAAGTGGGTTAGACCGTTTGTCCCACTACTAACCGACCACGCGTTGTTCGAAACTCGCATATTTATACCTATGTTACGCCTGGTTGCGCTTGCTCTTGCTCTACTCGGCGATTTGGCGAACGAATAAGCTCAAAACATCGTTGTCGTGGAACTCCCTGCCGAGGCACCTAATCCACCTAATCCCTCCTGCTGCAGATGTAGCTGAGCAACTTGCTCAAGGCAACGAGTCAATTATTTCATCTTATTTGCCCGCTTTGTCTGTTGTCCTCGATCCACTAAAAAGCCTGGTTTCCATATAGTCTTATCTGTCGTATCTGTCGCATCAGTCGACCGTGAAACAATGGAAATTGAAATTATTCTTTTGTTTCACGGTTGACTGATACGACAGATACGACAGATAAGACTATATGGAAACTAGGCTTTAGAGTGCAGGATTGCTGATTATCAAGATGTCACGATTGATGAAATATTAGCATATTGGCTCATGGCGGCTGGTCACTAGATTTGCTGCTACGGACCGAAGTTCTAGTTATATGTAACACCGACCCCTTTTGAGTCATTTAACTCCATAATTCTTCTAACAAATATGAGTGGCGATGGAAAAAAAACCCAGGGAGAGAAACACGCGCTACTCGTGGCTCTGAGATTTGAAAGTAATCACGAATCCTCCACGTATGTCGTAGAGGTAAAATTATGTGAGCTAAGTGCAAAACTTGATAACGTCTTGGCGAAGCTACAAGATATTGTAGCTATAAAAAGAGTTACAGCTCTAGAGAGGGAAAACGACGAGTTGAAGGCGAGCCTAAATTTCGCTCTTAAGGTTACTGAGAACCTTCGCGCACGTGTTCGAAAAAAAAATCATACACGTCCTTAGTTTAACCAAAACATATCAACCTATATATCGTTGGTAAGCTTATAGAATGGACTAGCGAACTATGGCAAAAAGAATTATTTTTTTCATAATTACAAATTTTTTTAAGGTTTTATTAAAAATTCGGCTGTGAGAGTTTCAAGAGATAACGCTGACGAACTGCTAGACCTTGACTCCCAAGTAACACATTGTTTTAATCCTTGAAGGTGTTTCTCAAAAACCGTGTCTGCGTTTTTTTAAATTTTGCTTTGCTCAAAAGTTATGAATTTTTAAATTAGGGACTAAGTACTATTTATAAAATGAGTGGCCGTGTTCTATTGGCATGCGAGAATCTTTAGATGACAATAGAACACGGAGACGAGTTTTATAAATGACTTATCAAATCAGTCATGATAAAGCATTGATGAATAAAAGATTCATTTATATCGTTTTGATAAAGCATTGATGAATAAAAGATTACGTTTATATCGCTGTTGATATAAACGTAATATTTTATTCATAAGTTGATATAAATGTAATATTTTACTCATAAGTTGTCAAAAAGGGGACCACTCTAGTGAAGTCCAAGTATGGTCTTCTCTCTAGTGCAGTACCTGAAAAAGGCTTCATCTGGGAGACAATATGTTGTTTTAGTCCACCTAGCTCCATGTGGGACATGACATTTTGTAACAAGCATGCGCAGAAGGTATGAGCCCTATCCCACATGGATCTAGCCGGACTAAAACCACATATAGTCTCTCAGGTGAAGCCTTTTTCAGGTACTGCCCTAGAGAGAACGCCATATTTGGACTTCACTAGAGTGGTCCTCTTCAGCTAAGGACTGAGGGGTTGCACTAGAAGGTGTCTGATAGAGAATACTACTTGGTCCAGTTAGTATTCTATATCAGACATCTAGCCATTCTTTATCGGGGAATACAAATAGTGTCACCTGATACGAATCCAGTGCAGAGATTGGATAAGCATCCTATGAATAAGGGATGAATTTGATAAGTATGTTTAAACCATAATTTTCGCCTTGAGTGCAAAGCCTTTAAGTGCGAGGTGCAAAGGGTCAGAGAAAGATATGATCATCTATATATCAATACCGTAAGAGAAATCGTATCCGCACCAATTCCGCTTAGCCCTGAAGCTGTGCCGCCAAAAGGAGTTCACAAACCTGAAGAGAAGGTAGAAATCTGGACAGTGGGCGTTTTTGTTGGAAAACATTCACTTTGGGCTAAGTTCTAATTCAAGCGATTTCTTAAGCGAGGGACAAAGCCGCCATCGCCGCCATGTTGCAATCTCCCACAGAAACTAAAAAGGAACTCAGTTCGCGCAGCCGAAAGCACCATAGACATCCAGACCTAGGTGGTTCTGTTACAGATTATATACAGGAATGTGCAGGGATCGTTCTAATTCGAAAGCTTTGAGCTGAGAAAAAATTTCATTCAAACCTAAACAAACGTACACCATTGCCTTTCTTCCCTGAGCGTGCGCCAAGACGAAATTACACATTTACACAAACCAAAGCCATGGATAATATTCTCTAAGTATATATCCTGACGCTGTATCACAAAGCGAAGGACACAAACCAGAAGAAAAGGCGGAAAGATATCCATTGGGTGTGTTTTTGTTGGAAAAGATTCGCCTTGGGCTAAGTTTTAATTCAAGCGAGTTTTTAAGCGAGGGACAAAGCCACCATCGCCGCATGTTGAAATTTCCCACTGGAATTTACGCAAAAAACATTCAGGGAACTCAGGAAAATCATGCATCCCCCCCCTCCCCCATTATGATGTCCGTTGTTATTTTTCTTTTTCAGGCCGCTTTTAAAGAGAATATTAATACTGTAAGTAAAATAAATTTCCCCCTTAATATACTCCGTGAATTTTTCACGATCATCAGCTACTATTCTATATATTAACACTATAATCACCTATACTGCATATTCACCTATAGGTGAATATAACATTGGAAGCATTGAGGATCGCGCGCGCACTTTATTATGAGAGAAACTTTAGAATATACCCCTAAACGTGAATTTTTGTCGCATTTTAAAATCACTTAATTATACTAAAACAATTAGTTCGGCGACTAATTGTTAAATATCACATTTGATTAGTAATTAGCCTTCTTGATAAGATTTAGGCACTGCCTAAAAGCGGAACTCCAATGTTTATACCTCTTACAGAACGACTAATTGTTATACAAGCAATAATATTATAGCAAATTTCTGACCATAATTGCCCTATTTCACTATGACGTCATATCAAAACACTCTATTGTTTTTGCGCTATGAATCATGGTCGCCAATGGGGACAGCAGCATTTAGAAATGACCAAAACATGATGAAAATGCCATTCATGATGTTCGAATGGAACTTTTATTTGAACCAAGTTTCAGCTATCTTGCCAATGAAAAGAAACCATGACGTCATAGTGAAATAGGGCAATTAATCGGACGTTATTTGGCTTCTAATGGTGCTAATTAGAAAATGATTTCAGGGGGTGCATGGGGACCCCTCCTGGCAACTAGACTATAATGGACTACAAGAAAACAGCCCGTCACTTCGTGACGCAATAGAAGACACCTGAGTTCCCCCTTCCATAAACTGCTGATTTACATTACTAATGACCTCCCTTCAAGAAAGCCCCCTCTGCCCCATGCCGAAATAAATGAACTGCGGGCCCCAGTAAAATTGTTCTAAGAAATTTTTAGTTTATCATAGGTTTTTTTAGAGAATTCTATTCATGACTTAGCGTGCGCTCTGTAGGCAGTGCCAGTGGTGTAAGTTTGTTCAAACTTGAATGAAAAATTTTCTTAGCTCAAATCTTTCGAATTAAAATTATACCTGCACATAATAGTAAGTAATATGTAATAGAACCATTTAGGTTTGGATGCCTATGGTGCTTTCGGCTGAGGGAAACGAGTTCTTTTTTATGTGGGAGATTTCAACATGGCCGCGATGGCGGCTTTGTCCCTCGCTGAAAAAATCGCTTGAATTAGAACTTAGCCAAAGGTGAATTTTTTCCAACAAAAACACGCCCACTTGAGAGATTTCCTTCTTCTCTTCGGTGTGTGTCCTTCGTTTTGCGATACACCGTAAGGATTTATACTTAGAGAATATTATTCATGGCTTTGCTGTGTAAATTTGTCACTCATTTCGCCTTAGCGCGCGAACAGAAAAGCAAGGCACGAATCATGATGTTTGTTCAAGCTGAATGAAGTTTTTTTTCTCAACTTAAAAAGCTTTCGAATAAGAATTATTCCTGCCAGTAATCCGTGACAGAACCATTTAGGTCTAAATGACTATGGTGCTTTCGGCTGTGCGAACTGAGTTCTTTTTTAGGAGTTTCTGTGGGAGATTTCAAAATGGCGGCGATGGCAGCTTTGTCCCTCGCTTAAGAAATCGCTTGAATTAGAACTTAGCCCAGGGTGAATCTTTTCCAACCAAAACACGCCCACTGTCAAGATTTCCACCTTCTCTGCAGGTTTGTGAACTTCTTTTGGCGATACAGCTTCAGGCCTAAGCGGAGTGAGTGCGAACGATTTAGCCAATCAGAAACGTTTGCGCAGACAACCCGATTATAATAGTATAGATAATTGATAAGCCAGCTGGCTAAGGCAAGTAACTTTTCTGTGCTACTTGTCCTGATGGGACTAGTGATGAAAAGCGTCAAGGTCGAACACTCACCCATATCAATTGGGTGGGGGTGCTTCTTGGACAAATGGAATTTGAAGAGCTGTGTATTGTGGACATGTATTTTAACCCCAGAGATCCAGAACTTCCCATTACAGAATCCTAGAAATCTGGCAAAACCTAAACATCTGAAGATTTTTTTTGCTTGAAAAGAGTTGCTTAATAATACTGAGTTTCCTAACTACCCCTAACAGAATCCTAGTCAGAAAAGTCAGAAAAAAAAACCTTAAAAATCTGTACTGTAGTATAAAAATCATAATCATAATCATGTGTTTCCAAAAAATATCCATACCCCTCTATGTAATTTCCAAAGAAAAATGCAGTATTTGTATGGAAAAGATCAGGTAAATTGACGAAATTTCCAATCCCTTCGTAGGGGGTATGGATAATCTGGAACCAGACATTTCCAGAAAATATCCCCCCACACAAAAGGGTGTTGAGAGGAGATCCCCTCCCCTCATCCCTCCAAAAAAAGTAAATTGACTCCCCACCCTTCCATGACCTACGGATCGAAAACGGGAGACAAAGCAGGTCATTCAAGGTGTTAGAAAAAAAGAAGAACTGAAATGGAAGAGCAATTTTATCCTACCCAACTATATGAACTCTTCCATACCATAGAAAGCAAAACCAAAATCAATTTACGTCAAATGGCCCCCTTGGATGCATCACAAGAATAATGTTACTAACATTAATAGAAAATATCCGAAAACATAGCAAAATTTTGTATGGGCGACCAAAACAGAACAAGAAGAACTACTTTTTCAAAATCACTCCATCATGACAAGCCTTCGAACCCCCTCTTTGAATAAATAAGTGAAATTAAACAATCAAAATTAGGCAAAAATTAATGTATTTTTTTATATTTATTGGAGTTTTGTCAAATGTAAATGATTATTATTTCTTACAGTTCAAATAAAAAAATATATCTAAGTATATATCCTTGTAGGGGGATTTACTGGAACTCAAGTGAGCAATGGTGTAAATCCAGTTTTAAGCCTTGTTCTGGTAGGGAGCATTCATTATTTATGCCAGGGGGTGGGCTGGCAAGATTTTTCATTCAGCCCAAAAAAAACCTTGATCCCCCTCAAAGTATCAATAAAACCCCTCCCCCCTTTAGATCAGGAAGAAATGTTGGGACATCTAGAGACCAAGTAGAAAAGAACCAGTATTTTTAAGACATTTCCCGATGCGTGCATAAACAGTTTGTTGTAATTTTACAGGTGTGTAACCTCTTGTATCCATATGTTAAATTAACATTGTTGCTGCCATAAAATGTAGATGACCCCTCACAAGTGTTTTCATATTTTCTGGTGATCCCCTACTTGAATGTGCCAAATTTAACATGGGCCCCCTTAATAATTACCAGTCCACCCCCTGGCATAAATAATGAATGGTCCCTTAAAGTAAAAGTAAACGAAAAGCTACCAACAGAAAAATGAGCATAGCCCCCTTACCCACTATAAGGTGAGATCCTGCTTTGGAATAACATATCAAGATAGTTCCCTTGAAAAAGTGTCGACTTTCTCTAACTTCCTTATAAGGAAATATCTGCATACCATATTTGGAATCCCAGTAAGTTTTTCAATATTTCTATTGGCCTAGAAAACTTAAAACTCAACCAGAACTCAGATACACTCGAAAGAATGATATGCACATTTTCCACTGTGTTTTTCCCGGTCAAGAACCTGGAAACAAGGCAGACAAGACACCACAGGAAGCTTGGTTCGATGTCTAAAAAGGAGGCATGTTTGAATCACAATACTGATTAAGTACAAATTCATGCTCTTGTTGAAAGTATAAGTACAAATAATCACAAAATGTTTTGAAATTTTCCTTTTTGGCACTTGGGATTTCATAATTATGGGAACAACAAAAAGGAAAGAGTTTGAGTAGGCTATCCTTGTGAGTTGATGTGTTGCATTCATTTTTTTGTTACAAGATTGAAAAAATACTTCTGGTAAGGTGGTATGTTTATATGAACCAAGCCACAAGCAGGCTAGATATGATCCTTTTAAATTCCAGGGTTTTCTCACAGTGCTTAGTGCAAACGGAGTCTAGAGTTACAGGATGGGTTAGCTGATGCCCTGGAAAAGGTCTTGGCTACCTTCTTGCACCTTGTGTTGCAATTCATGTGTGAACCAGCCCTAGCATCAGCACCTGAGAACTGAAAAAAAAAATCAAAGTCAAACGGGACACCTACAGCTAAGTAGCCTAGTCAGTAACAGAAATTTACAGGCTTGGAGGGCTGGATCATCAAATACCATAACTGATACCTTAAAGTACCTTTAAAGTCCTTGAAACAGCATTTAAAATTCCACAGAAAATTTAGAATGTGGGCGTGACAAATCTTAGCCTAAGTCTGAATTCTAAGATTCCAGACCTGTAGCAAGAAAATCAGAATATCATTCATTTCATAGAATCTCTAAGACCAGGGACGTCAACTTAAAAAATCTGGAGATTGTCTTGAAATGGCTAAATTTCCTGAAATATTCCCGGGAGAAATACAGTAAATGTATGGCAGTCATCTTGAATTTTTGCTGGAAAACTAAGTGAAAACTCTTGAGACGCCTGGCAAAACCGGGAGAGTTGACGTTCCTGTAAGACCCATGCAAGAAAAAAGAAAGATGATAGTATCTTTTGCATAATAGCATATTCCAGGTAGAAGTAAATAAGAAAATGCGCACAAGTGTTTCTCCCTGCCCCTTTGGAGTCAGATTGGTTGTTTGGTTTTACCTTGGGGTAATGTGCAAAATGTCCATCAGGGTTAATCTGCTTGCGGGGAAAAAAGTCCTGACCCAAATGATTTTTTTAATTGTCCGTTGGCAGTGTTAGAACTTTGTTTCTTTAGAGTTAGCTTGTAGATATGACATCTACAAGCTAAATTGGCATAAAAAAGAAAAATGGACAGTGAATAAAAGCGTCGTGGCCAACTGAAAGACAAACGTGTTTCCACTGTTTTAAAGTATTTACTGTTGTAAAAACATTTTTTGTCAACAGAGATCAGGCCGAGACATTTTCTTTATTTGAAGGCAGCTTGTTAGGAAATGTGAGCTATTTTTCTCCCACGCTCTATAAATGCAAAGTTAGCTTGTAGGCATTTCGAACTGTGGTAGAGGAAAACCAGCAAATGTCCAGGGGCTGGGGGAATTTTTTTTTATTGCCAAAGCCTTTTGTGCCTGGGAACTTTGTTAAGCATGTGAGCAGAGAAAATCAAGAAAATCCCTTGCATTTTCTAGCAAACTGCCTAATAAATAAAATGTCTTAGCCTGATCTCTGTTAACAAAAAAAGACTTAACCAGAGGATTAAAAGAGTGGACAATGCTTTTGTCTTTCAGCTGGCTGTGATGCTGGCCACCAACTTTAAGCTTTATTATCATGATACAATGTTACAGTCAATCATTATTGATTTCTGTCTATGATTTCAAGCCAATGCACACCCCTTTTCAGCAAAAAAGTTTTTTCACCAAAACACACAGTCTCATCCACAAAGCTAAGCTTCAAATATTGAGTTCATTAAATCTAATTTCCAATAGTCAAATTAAAGATAGTTGCTGAATTAATCGGAGGGGACTGAAACACGATTCCAATGTGTATTTACAATTATCTTATGCAAGTACAAGGGATATGAAGTATAGATAGAGTAGTTTAAATATGATATCCTAGCGATTCATGTGTGAGAACATGCGCCCTAAGCAAAGAGATGAGCAAAGCACTCAACTTTGGAACATAACTTACTTTAAAACTTACCTGAATATCGTATCTTTTCTTCTTAAAGGAATCTTGATGCCAAAGCATTTCTGTCGTTAGAAACTTATTCAGCTACAAGGATGTCCTTGAGAAGCGAGTCGTACATTGTTCTTTCCATGTACAAATATTGAGTTTTCTCCTAACAGTTCGAGCGACATGTTTTCTTTTCTTGAACAAGCCAACTGCAAAGGCTAGCTAAATTCCGTGAGAATTCCGTGTCTATGACAATTTAATTTATTCCGTGTTGAGCTGTAACAAAGCTGCAATTTATTTTCCTTGTTTTTGTATTATCTAGAATGATTCATAGCTTGATTTTAAACCTCTTTCTTTCTGTTATGATCATCCGGGCTGAATAAACCATATAATCGATTACTCATCCTTCCCTGATCCCAGTCCATTCTGCCAGCAACCAACCAAAGACAGGTAACCCAAACGCTTCATGTATCTTTTCCGAACATCCCCGATTTTGTGGCCAATAACAATGATACAAGCTACAAGAAATTGCAAATGGCGGACGAAATCTTGACTTGCACAAGGGCCGCCCAAGGTGAATATGGTAACCCATGGCAACACACCATGTGTGCACTCAGAAATAAGCCGACGGTACTTAGACCAGCGGCTGTCCAACGGAAAATACAACCACTCGAATAAAGCCCGAAGGGTAACTTTTATTCATTTTGTTTTATTTTCACACATTAGCCTATGGGGCTCCACAGGAGTTCCGCTGTAATGATAAATGCAATCCTGCACCTCTCTCCTTCGATCGGGGCCGAAGTAGTTTTGTATTTTTTCTAGTCACGTGTCAGGTTCTATTTCATCCCCTTTCTCTGTTTGCTTGCACACTACCTATCCACCCTCCGGTCTTACTCTTTGCAATTTGGCTATTGTAACTTGTTTAGTAACTCGTTCCTGCCGGTAGCTTCCATAGTTTGCTTTCATGTCTCGTGTTTTGTCAAATTTTTTTTTCTTCCCCGGTGTTTTCTTCGTTATATATCTTCGCCTGCTAGTGGCCATAATGTTTCAATGTCGCTTCCTACTCTCGGTTAGGGCCGAATAATTTCTATGGTAGCGGCCAAAGCCAATCTCATGCGCCTTTTTATTCTCGGTCAGGCCCGAATAATTACTTTGGTAGTACTTGTAAACAACAATTTTATGTGCTTGTGATATTTAAAATTGCGAGACAATGTTATGTGCCTTTTGTATTCTCGGTCGGGGCAGAGTAATTTGTCTGGTAGCGGCCAAAGCCAATCTCCTGGCTTTTTCTATTCTCAGTCGGGGTCGAGCAATTTCTTTGGTAGCGGCCAAAGTCAGTCTTATTCGCTTTTTTATTCTCGGTCAGGACTCGGGACCGAGTAATTTCCTTGAACAAGGTCAATGTGATATGTGCTTTCTATCCTCGGTCGGGACCGAGTAATTTCCTTTGGCGCCGAGTAATGTATTTGCCAAATGTTTATGTCGTATGCGCTTATCTATCCTCGGTCGGGGTCGAGTAATGTTCTTTATTAGCGAGTAAATGTGTTATGTGCTCTCCTACTCTCGGTCGGGGCCGATCACTTTCTCTGGAAGTGTCCTTCGCATGTGCTTTTCTATTTTCTATTCTCGGTCAGGCCCGAGCAACTTTTTTTGTTTAGTTCCTTGCTTCCGAGTTATGCTGTACCAGTCATCCTCGTCCGGGCTCAAGGTGTGGATATTTTTGGTGGTTAGACTATTCAGTCCGATCGTGTTCTCTTTAATTGCATCCCTCGGACGGGTCCGAGAGGGATTTAGTTATGTTTCGGCGGTGTGTTTTCCTCAAATTAGTTTTTATAGGTGTCTTTGTTGATGACCTACCGGGTAGTCTCCTGTGTATATTTATATATCAATTTCGTTACAGAATGTTTATCAATCAGCCTCGTTGCTTTTAGTATTTTAAAAAAGTTTTATATTTCTACTAGGGTTGCTATACCGGGTGAATCCACAGGTGGCCACAGGGCTCCCACGCAGTGTACTGGTCTTTCCCAGTCATCCATTTCCTTCACATTTAGTCATAGCAACTGGTAGAGGCCAAAACATGACATCCTTCTATTATTTTGTTGCTATACTAGACCAGATTAGGACCCTCAAAGAAGAGCTGGCTAGCTTAAAAGAGAACAAGGCCAGTTCAGGTGTAGTGGCCGCCGCTATCCAACTTGTTAGGCAGCTATCTATGTTCATGTCTGCCGTTCAAAGCCTCGTCGATGAGGCTCGATGCGCATCTGGCTGTTGGGTTCAAAAGAAGAAATATCGGTGGCCTCAACAACTTCCAAGCTGTAAAAGGCACCCAAGCAAGCAGCCACACAGCCATATGCGTTCCGTAACCCTTTCAGTCCATATGCCCCTTTAGTGGCCGCCACAATGGAGGCCGTAGAGCCCCGTCTAGGGATTTGGGGAGAGGTCAACAAGTTTGTTTTGGCTGTGGACGGCCTGGGCATTTCCAACGTCACTGCCCTCACTATTTTGGAATAGTCCAGCATTTACTATCTATGTATTGTATAATGCATTAAACATCGTGTATTCAGTTGTTGGTGGGGTTAATATTTCGGTATAATTTCAAACCATCTTCGGAAATGATGTCAACAACACAACGACAACAACATTATAGCGGAGCCCTATAGCTACATGCAGGAGAAAAAAGAACAAAAGAAAAGTGTATATGCATCGAGCGATTCTGTCATGGACTTCCGGTTTGTGCGTTCGTTCGTTCGTTCGTCTGGCATGACGTCATCAAAACTAGAAAAGTCAATATCTCAAGGAGGCAACTTCGCTAGGTGACCAAACTTGGGTGAAGTTATTTTGGAGGCAATGGGGGTGCACCACCAAGGTCACGTGACATGACGTCATCGATGACGTCATAAAAACCAGAAAAGCCAATACCTCAAGAAGGCAACATCGCTAGGTGACCAAACTTCGGTAAAGTTATTTTGGAGGCAAGGGAGGTGCACCAACAAGATCACGTGACATGACGTCATCGATGACGTCATCAAAACTAGAAAAGTCAATATCTTGAGAAGGCAACATCGCTAGGTGACCAAACTTGGATGAAGTAATTTTGGAGGCAATGGGGGTGCACCACCAAGGTTACGTGACATGACGTCATCGATGACGTCATAAAAACTAGAAAGGCCAATATCTCAAGAAGACAACATCGCTAGATCACCAAACTTCGGTAAAATTATTTTAGAGGCAAGGGAGGTGCACCACCAAGATCACGTGACAAGACGTCATCGATGACGTCATCAAAACTAGAAAAGTCAATATCTCGAGAAGGCAACATCGCTAGGTGACCAAACTTGGGTGAAGTTATTTTGGAGGCAATGGGGGTGCACCACCAAGGTCACGTGACATGACGTCATCCATGACGTCATAAAAACTAGAAAAGCCAATATCTCAAGAAGGCAACATCGCTAGGTGACTAAACTTCGGTAAAGTTATTTTGGAGGCAAGGGAGGTGCACCACCAAGATCACGTGACATGACCGGGAGCTCCGCTTTTAGCCAGTGGCTAAATCTATATATTATTTGATTTCTATAATATTTACAACATTTTTTTATGCTGACCCGCAAAATAGCAGAGCTAATCGAGGCGGGTGGCTTTCGTCATTGAATAGAAAAAATAAGTAAATAAATAAACAATTATAATTACATAAATAATAACTTACAAAGCTGCTTGGCTATAATTAGAAAGAAAAAAGAAAAAGAGAAAAGGAAAAGAGTATGTAGTTATAAGTAGAAAAGCAAGTCAGTTGTTGTCCAGCGGCAGTTTTCATACCCTTTAAGTAATATATTACATACTATATTACGGCCATGAATAATATTTTCTAAATATTAATCCTGACGCTGTATCGCCAAACGAAGTTCACAAACCTGACGAAAAGGAGGAAATCACACGTCCAGTGAGCGTGTTTTTGTTGGAAAAGATTAACCTTGAGCTAAGTTCTAATTCAAGCGATTTCTTAAGCGAGTGACAAAGCCGCCATTTGAAATCTCACACACAAACTAAAAAAGAACTCAGTTCGCTCAGACGAAAGCACCATAGACATCCAGACTTTAATGGTTCTGTTACAGATTACTTACAGTTATGTATAGGGATAATTTTAATTTGAAAGCTTTGAGCTCAGAAATTGTTTTATTCAAGCTTGAACAAACGTACACCACTGGCACTGCCTTGCTTCGCAGAGCGCGCTCTCAGACCCTAAAAAAGACGTATTGACCTGTTTCCTCTCTACCCTTGCTGGGATATGCTACACGTACAAACAAAAGATTCCGAATTCTAAGGGTTTTTATGTAATAGACTTGCGTTTTCAATTTTAGCGGTTTTTTTGGAACGATTTGATAAGAGAGATGCGCGTCATTTTCGCACCAAAATCATGGACGGAACAGTGCGAAAAAAATTATTGGGGGGCTCACCTCAGATTTATTTCGGCATGAAGCGAGTAGGGTCTATGTTGATGGGAGGTTTGTAAATGGTGTTTGAAAAGTTTGAATAGCTGAGGGTGTTTATGTAAGGGGAACTCAGGGAAATCATGCCCCCCCTCATGATTTTTTATATTTCTAAGAGAATACTATGAGTTAACATTTAAGCTAGTTTATAACATATTACTATATACATATAAACTCGTCACAAGCATCTACTCTTTCCGTCTTGCATAACTCCAATATATACATACAACACAAGAGAAATTTCGATATTCTGACTCCACAAATATTTCAACTGTACAAGACAGCCTTCATCAGGGTGAATGGCTGATGGCGTTACGCGTGATAATTTGAAAACTATCCCCCGAAGGGAAGGTGAATAGTGGTGGATATATACCGAGACGCGAGCGTCGAGGTAAATGTCCACCGCTAGGCACCGACCCTGAGGGGGATAGTTGATTTAGCATATACCAAATCAGTAGAAAATACGGTGGATTAAAGGATTCCAAACGCAGTATCGCCCGCGAAACGAATCGTCATTTTGAGAGTTTCCTCAAGACAGTAAATAGTGTTGGATATCTACTATTTCAGGAACCAATCAGAGCACGCGAAAATCACTTTCACTGGTTTGGTATATAGTTAAACATATGTGAAACATGGGCGCGAGCTACAAGTAGAGCTAACGAACTAACTAGCGCGCGCTAATTGACAAGAAACAAACACATCATGTGTTCAGTGCGCGACGATTGTGACTATAAAAAAAGTCACTGTTATTCAGTCCCTCAGGAATAGAGTTTAAAGGCGGTATGCCCATTGGCCTTCCCTATAGCCTGCGTACATCCGGTACACGCGAGCTTAACCTTTAGTGGTAGTACCGTCTGCGAATTAACGGTCGATCGCTTGTGTTAGACCCCCTTCACTTCACTTTAATATCTTGGTGCTACCCCCTGCGTGCTAGTGGGGATATTTATAACGCGCTGTCATTGGCTCTCGATAATTTCGTTCTATCGGAGCCGCTGATTGGTGAAATACACTCGGGCCAGTCTCTTCCGGTGCTCGCTCGGTGCAATGTTTTGATTGCGATTTTTAGCGCACGTGATTTTGACGGCGGGATGGACGACCTTTAACTTTCTTTGAAAATATCAAAGATTTCGCGCAAAACTTTTGTATAACAAGTACTATGAATCGATACCCCGACATGCACTTTGTGTGTATGTGAAATAGTACGAAAAAACGAACGGTATCTGGTCGACGGCAAAACTAAAACTGGTTTTGATATTCCTTCGGAGGTGCGAACTTTACCCTTCGTTCCACGAAACCCATCGAAATACATTTGTCGCAGATGCCTTGACAAGTTAAAGAGGAGAAAAACGCTTTTCCAGCAAGAGACATTGAAGAGTACTTCAAAACGTTTTCTTCTACGTCGGGATTAAAGAGAGCGAGCGACGGACCGACTGAGCTGCTTTCAACTCCAACGAAGAAAGCGCGCGAAGAAACGCCATCATGCATTCAGGCTTCAACTCCGATTATCCAAGGCCAACCACCGATTTCTTGGCCTGTAAGGTTAAGCTCGCGTGTACCGGATGCTCGCAGGCTACCTTCCCTATCTCTAATAGTATCGGTCTGCCATACTTTATCTATCACAATGACTGTCACATCATCCAGACCATGGTGACCCTCCATAAAAAATGTTTATAAATTGCATCATCGTCATGGGCGTCATCATTTTCATGGGTGCGTATTCGGCTTTTGTGGTTGTTGAACCTCTACGAAACTTAGTTGTTGTCGACTCGACATACTGTTTCCCACACGTTTTACAACTTATAGCGGAACTCCTGTGGAGCCCCATAGGCTAATGCGTGGAATTAAAATAAAATGAAATAAAATAAAAGTAACCCATCGAGTGCTTCTCAAATGGTTATGATGGACAGCCGCTGGTCTATCGCGGACTTAGTCTGCATGCCGCACAGGCCAGGTTCCTCAGCCTGCCCCATTGCCGACAGCTAAGAAGATAAGTATCGGAGCGAAAATTCTTCAAGTTCTCACGGCAAAATCAAATGTAAATCGACTTTTTTTTTGCCAAAATGGCAATCGCTAGTATATATTTTACATGTCAGCGACTTTTTTGATCGTGATTGTTGGCAAAGCGGAATGAAATTGAAGTGTAGACTGTGAAGTAATCGATGAGAAAATCAACAACTTCACATGTTTAATCACGCTATGAACGGCTTTTGATGCAAAGAGAAGGACAAGAATTGTACAGGATTGTTTCAACTAAAGCACGGAGGGAATTAAGTTGTCCAAAACAAGGATTTAACTCAACAAGAAAAAAAACATCGTCGAGAAAAACATTTCACTCGATAGGAGGGAACTTTGTACATGATGATTCCCGGGATGAACATTAATGGAAAAAGGCCATAGAATGTTATAGAACTTTATGCCACCCGTTGACGTTACATCGAAATCCTTTACAGACGTTTAGCAAGGAAGGAAATTCAAAGAAGAAATTGAAGCAGGTAAAGCTGTTGTTAAAAAATGAGTGAGACGCTTTTTCATTCAAGACGAAAACCAGAGAAACAATTTATTGGGTGAATTTATGAAACACGAAAGCTACCTTATATATATTTTAGTTCTGAATTTTTAAACAGTACCAAAGCTTGAGTATGGGAACTAAAAAGAGATGTTTGGTGTTGGGAA
Source organism: Scolanthus callimorphus (assembly GCA_033964015.1). Lineage (NCBI taxonomy): Eukaryota > Metazoa > Cnidaria > Anthozoa > Actiniaria > Edwardsiidae > Scolanthus > Scolanthus callimorphus. The sequence goes on along the minus strand of CM066914.1, from coordinate 29,894,479 downwards.
AAGGTGTTGTTTGTCGGTTTTTAGGGTGATTCGTGATGTTCTTCAAGCTGAAGCCATTTCAATCGATTACACACAATAATTAATATATCCAATAGACTCCACAATAAACTATGTAAAATCTATCCTAAATAGCCCATAGTTAGACTCCTCTTGTCTAGCTCTCTGGTTAGACACTGCTATAATTCATAAGGACATCATGTAGACTTTATTATATCCATTTTGAAATCACATTTATCTCTATCTCGGGTATCAATCAATTCATAAGCTCTACTTTGCGGTTTTCCTCGAAAAGGAGAAACCAGGAACGCCGGACATGTCTTTGTATGCAAAAAAGTTCATAATGTATGCAGAAAAGTCTATGGAAAACTGGAGAGTTTGTTGCTTGAAAAACATACTGAGTGGATTGTTGTTCTCCTTCAAAAACGTTTCTATTGCGCTTGGCATGATCTCGAGGGACTCTGGCTCATAGTCTTCGCCATTATTTTTACTTCTGCATAAAACTTGCCAAGAACTTTATCTAACTCGCCGGGTGCCATGGCATTTTCGTAAAATCCTGATTTTCAAGATGGCGGAACGAGCTGATCGGACAGGAGAGAGGTCACTTTTTGAGAAAAATAGTAGAGTACAGAAAAGAGCTCTTAGGTTAATTCACTTTGCACCTTTTAGATCGCATGCTATTCCTCTTTTTGTCTCGAACAATATCCTTCCGATAAACCTCCTTTATTACAAAACTGTCTGTATAATGATGCATGACCTTGCCAATAATGAGACACCAGCTAATGTTTCTAATCTTTTTGTGAAGTCGGCACAAATTCATAACTATGATACCAGATCTTCATCTAAGGGAAATTTGTATATTAAACATGCCAGAACAAATCACTTGAAAAATTCCTTTTCAAGAATTGGTGCAAAAATCTGGAACAGCATCCCCTCTGCCACTCGATCGCTGTCAAGGAACAATTTTAAACACCATATCCATAAATTCATTATGCAAATTTTCAACGAAAAGGATAACTACATTGACTTGGCCACATTGATCGATAGTTTTCCCAGATAGTATCTGTACTTACTATTTTTCCTTTTTTGCTGTCTGCTTTTATGTTTGTAAACTTGCTGATACTTTTTAAATTTTATTGCTTGTTGGTTATTATTCTCTTTATTTTTCTTCTTTTTTTTTTCTTTTTTTTTTTTTCTTATGTCAATAGAGCTTGTAAATATATACTAATTATATGACATTACTACCCGCCTCGATTAGCCTACTGCTATTGTGGGTAGTAATTTGTCTAATATATTTTAAGAAAATAGTAATAAACTGAAACTGAAACTCAAAAGGTAATTGCGCCTTGTTTATATGGTGATTGTCTTGTCTTCTTTTCTAGGGTTTAAGAGCCCTTTTAGGCATGAGATCTCAGTGTTGTTATCTCTTGTCTGACTCATCCCAATGCATCCTTATTTCTGGGTAACAACATTGGATTCCATGCTCGAAGGGGCTCTTAAACCCCAGGAAAGAAGACAAGACAATCAACAGCAGATAAACAAGGAGCAATTACTCAATATAATTTCAAGTGCTGGAGTATTTTTCTCAAAGAATGTCCATTTCCTATGGCATTTGCATTGTCCTGTGAGGCTATGGGACTGGGATTCGGTGCAGGATGTGGTGGATTATTCGCTTCAAAACTGTCAATATTGTGTGGAAAACTGATCTCAAACTCTTGAAAATTGCCTGAGGAAAAGTCAAAATCTTCTTCAAGGTACTGTAAATAATTAAAGTTATCCAAACTTTTGTTTCATTGTGATTTTTGTTTTCAAAGGAGAAAGTGGAGATTCCACACCCAAAAGTGCAGGAAAATTGTTTTTCTGCTATTATTTTCCTGCAATTTGAATGGTCAGCGCCTTGTAATACTTAAATCTGATTGGTTAATTTTTTTCTTGTGTTACATTCTGATTGACTGAGAAAAAGATGCAATTCGGGCTCCAGATAATGTGATTCGTGCTCAAATCGCACTGCTAAGAGCAAATCAGATTTCAGGATTTGCTTGTGATTTCAAAATGGATATAATAAACACTGTTATTATAACTCACTATCGTAAATCTGATTGGCAGAGAGCAAGCAATCAATTCTCTGTCGCATGAACTTGACATGCTAAATGAAATATCTGCAGTGGATATTGCATTTAGCATGTCAAGTTTAAAGTCTGCGCGTTCCCAAGCCCATCATCCGTGTGTTCATTTTCAATTTGAACAAATCCATTTTGAATGAAGTGATCTGGCATCGTATCAATTTGTATTTTTTTAAATGTATAATAAAACAATTATTGAATTCAGTTTTCGCATGACATTGTGAGTTGGCATAACCTTGTGCCTGAGTTATCTGCCTCAGCCTTCGGCAGATGACACAGGCCTCGGTTTTGCTTACTCACAATGTCATGCTCAACCTCATCCAATAATTGCTTATATTATGCATTGAACTCACTATCGCAAATCTGATTGGCCGAGAGCAAACAATCAAGTCTCTATGTCGCGTCAACTTGACATACTAAATGCAATACCTGGAGCGGATATTGCATTTAGCATTTAGCATTTAGCAAGTCGGCTCGTTCCCAAGCCTCTCGACCATGTCTGCATTTTCAATTTGGACAAAGCCATGCGTCGAATAAAGTCATTTGGCATCGTATACATTGATCTTTTTTAAATGTATAATAAAACAATTATTCAATTCGGTTTTTCGCATGACATCGTGAGTTAGCAAAACCTCGTGCCTGTGTTATCTGCCTCAGCCTTCGGCTTCGGCAGATAACACAGGCCTTGGTTTTGCTAACTCACGATGTCATGCTCACCTCATCCAATAATTGCTTAATGAACGCGAGGTGAAATCTTGGCCAAAATGTCAGTCATATGGGTAAAATAATATAAATCATAGCAAACAATAAAATATTCAATGTCATGTGAAAGATATCGCCTTCAGCTTGTCAAGTTCAAAGTCGGTTGTACCCAAGCCGCTCGTCCATGTTTGCACTTTGAAAGGAACAAAGCCATTTCGAATAGTCATTTGGCAATTTGTATCAAATAGGCCATTTGCACTAGCTGGGTCACGTGACCCAAATCCCATACATTCTGAATAAAATCTTGAAAATGCGACTCGCTGCCATTTGCTCCAGGTTAGAGATTTTAAGCTGAAACTTGAGTTTCTGACTAATATCAATTGGTTCTTTGTATTTCTGGAATTGATTTTGACAAAACATCTCGTTAAAAGGTAGTTGGGGTCACGTGACCCAGTTAGCGCAAATGGCCTATTGTCTTCTTAAAGTGCAACTACTCAAATCAAGGCCACCAAAGCAAATTTTCTTGCAGACTTATTTTGAATTCTAATTGTGTGTTTCCAGAAGTTATTCCCCCCCCCCCCCAAGGGATCCGGAGGGGTGGTGTTGGGGTGTCAATTTACTTTATCTTTCCATACAAATACTGTATTGTCAACACCCTTCCGTTGGGGGGGGGGGGGATGGATATTTTTCGGAACCGCACATTTTAAGAAACAGGTGAGCTAACCCTCAACAAGCATAAAAATTGATATGGAAACAGGTGTATACTTTCTTAAAAATAACAAATGAACTGATCCTGTGCTTTTCATTATGTTTTCAAAGCTTATATGCAGACTTTAAATCATTGGTGGAAAATGCTCATTAGCCTACTTGATTTCTCTAAATTTAGCCTTACTGCATGTGCTCATAATCTCATTTTTGCATCTTATTGATATTCAAAGTATATTATTCTCTAGCTCTGTCAAGTAGCCTGATTCTTTATGTTTCTTTTGCAAATGATGTCACAGAAATAATCGCCAATTGGTTCCTGTGATTCGCACTTCCCGTGCGCTTCAGGGGAGGGGCATGCCCTTATATTTTTATTCTTCTTTTTTTAAGTTTTTTACGTCTTTTTTTACCTGCTGATTGATGCTCTTTGATCTACCTTCCTGGGAATTTTGGATTTGAACCACACTCACTGGAATTACAGTGAATTCTCTATGACCAGTGTGCCATTTGAATTTAATTGAATTAAAATGAAACGCTTTATTTTATGCATTATAAGGCAACGTTTTATTTTAGTTTTTGAAATCCCAGAGGGGTTGGGTGTGTCAATTTGCATTTCGCTGGCTGAGGTTCACGAGGTTGTGGATGGCTGCAAAACAAAGGGAGTTTCGACCCAGCGCAGAGGTCTCTTTTCCTCGCGAACCTCAGCAAGCAAAATTCAGAGAAAAGAAGCCTCTGCTAGCAGGGAACAGACAAATGTGCTTCATCTGTTGATCATAAACTTGATCGTGATAAGCTAATTTGTAAGAAAATTTGCTTGGGTAGCTTTGGTTTGAGTAGTCGCACAACAGGAATGCCAGAACAAGTAAAATAATCCATAAATGTTAATGAGGCACCATTTAAAAAGCGTGGCCTTGGGGTGAGCACAGGGCCTGAAATACTGTAAAATTTACCTGATCTTTCTTTCTTTTTGGGGGGAAATTCCAGAGTTGGTCACTTTTCAACACCCTTCCCTGGTATTTTCTGGAAGCACACATCGAAGAGAGTTTTTTTTATGTAATCTCATTCAAAGGTCAACTCAGCATCAGTTATTATAACTTGAAAACGAGCCTCAGGGGAATAAAACAAAGGATATAAAATATTGATTTTTAATGCTGATGTGAGGTATTTTGTTTTATTTTCCTGACTCTTGCACTGAAGTATGAACTTAAGTAATATAGAATTTGGTCTATTGGTCCTGTTTTGGGGGTTTTGTGAGGGGCATGAATTGTTGGCTGACGCTCAATCAAGCAATAAGCACTATTAAATTAGGAAAATTTTACCATAGAGTTGCATGTGGCGTTTCATTTAGAGGAGTTTATCTCAAAAACACCTACACATCTCATCGTTTTCATAAAGAGATTATACATGTAAATGTATATTTTTTTTAAAACAACACTTTACTAACGTCTTATTCTCAATGCCATTATGCTTATTTTATAAATAAAAAATGGAAAATAAATGGAAAGTAAGAAAAAAAAACTGTGTCTATGTGTACTTGACAATTTGTTTACCTGAGATAAACAAATGCAACATAAAATTATTTTCAACCACTATAGTTTTGGTGGGGTGTTATAGAACGTGCAAATTAGATAACTGAGTGAAAATGTGGTAAAATTGTTGGTACTACAGGGTCACCTTTTCCAGTGATTGGCCAGATGGTCAGTGAAGTTGTGTGTATTATTGTTGCCTTGTGAGTTCCGCTTTTAGGCAGTGCTTACATCTATATATTAAGATAAATAGAGGATATTACATGGGCGCGCGGAGATACGAATTTTATCTTCGAGTGTTGATAATATTAACACGAGAAGATAAAATTCGTATCTCCAAGAGACCATGTAATATTCTGTTTATCATATTAACTACAAATCCAATGATTTTCGAAAAAGGCTTGTGGAAATACAACAGCTAAGTCGGTGGTTTCCAATTTATTTCTCATAAACTTTAGAAGTCCTTTCATTTTTCAATTTAAAAAAAAACAAGTTTTCATCATCAAACCACAAAAAAAATGACCAAGAGTGCACCTGTTAAGGAAACCAATACGTCAAACAAGAAACACTAAGATACACTCATTTTTGCCTGTCTCATGTAAATCCGAAGCTTTCCGTCTCTCATTCTACCCAAGAACAATCAGTGACTGGAACTTACTCCCTGAAACCTTGTTCAAGAAAGCCGCTGGTGACCCCAAGGTCTTTAGGAGCCAGCTTCCAGCTAGTCCATCTTACCAGCTTCTGACCCCCTACATTTAATCCTCTTATGAGGGGTCTGTAGTATATTAAATAATAATAATAATAATAATAAAACCCACAAATTCTTGTGGCATTATAAAATGATCGGCAAGTTCCTTACTTTACTCCTGACTTAGGTTCTTGTCAGACTCTCGTCGCTACTTTCCAAAGCTCGTATCGACTCGTAAGCGTACGCTTACTTGTTTCCATTTTTTGCTTTCTCCAAAAACTGCAGAACTCTCTCGTTTTTCAGGGGATCTATTTTGTTGCACCTGTAATTGTTCCAGTATTAAATGAGAGAGCCAAATCCCGTTGAAGCCGTTTGTTGCGCCGTCTCTGCGGGCATTTTTTTTTGCATACGAACACACTCGTATTTCCTACTCGGCAGGGAGCTGTTTTGTCGTCGTACATGAACTTGCCGCAGCAATACTAGTGTACTAGCTGGACCTCTGAAGGACAAGATCGTGGATATCCTCTCTTGTTGATTATCTGGCAGAGACGAGTAATTATTGTTCACCTGAAGTTGACCTGAGCAGTTCGGGATTTGGTTCTTGAATGAACTCCCTTAAAATTTACGGCGGGAAGATTTCGCTGAAGGAAGATTTTCGTGTCTAATTTGGCTAAAAACATGGCTAACAAGTCAAACATTGTGCTCATCAAGCATGTCTAATTATGGGACTGTGCAGAAGGATGTAAATTTTATTCGATTTAGTGGAAATTTGAACGCTTTGTGTCAAAAGTCGGTGTGAAAAGCGAGCGAAAGAAATTCACTAGCCTGCTTGCAGGCGGTACTGAGTGTTTTTATCGCGAAAAAAGATGGCGCCCGATCATCGAACGGACCGGGTTTTTCGCGATAAAAACACTCAGTACCGCCTGCAAGCAGGCTAGAAATTCACCGGCGAAAGAAATTCACAACAAATTCCCGCTCTACATGAATTCAATTCAAATATTGGTGGAAATTGCAAGGATTCAATTTGAAGGGACTTCACCAACACAAGAGGTATTTAAACAATTTCGTGAGTTTTTTGGGTGATTCTGTAGCTTATTTTCGAAACGTTTCATAGAAAAAAAGTTTTGGTTTAGTGTTGTTGGTTTATTTGTGCTGCACCTGTTTGTTCTTTGGTTGAAGCTTTCGCCTTGATAAAAAAAAACTTTGCTTTTTCCCTTGTCTTGATCCAACAATCCTAGAAAAAAACTAATTCTTATTTATTTAATTAAACTGCCATTGACATTTTGACTTGAAAGTTCAATATATCAATCCAGCTGACGTTGTTTGAGAGTGCAAAAATGCAATGTTTGCACTCTCAATGACTGTATTCGCTCACACACGTTTTCATTCGTGCTCGAACAGAGCTGCCTTTTTACGCGAAAATCAGTTGGCTATGTTATAAAAGCAATGGTCCATACTTAGCATGCGTATATCCAGTTCTGGAGCACTTAGATAGTTAATAAAGCACTCTGATAGCTAGAGATTCTCTCGCCACCATCGTGCTTTATCAACTATCTGCGTGCTCCAGAACTGGATATACGCACGCTAAGCATGGACCATTCCTTAATTTGTGGTCACTCAAAGTTGAGAGGTCAAGTCCAAGAAAAATTGTAGGCAGCCTCCTTAATACTGGAAATATAACATAGCAACGGATAACTATTTATTTCATCTCTTCAATTTTGTCGACGAATTTATTGCTGAAATGTTCCCGCCTCTTTCTTGGCGCGCGCGTAACACATAGGAAACACACAACATAACTATTTTTGCCTCATGGAGCAAGCGAAGCAAAGCTCTACGAGGTATTGCAGTAGCTTTCAGACTGGATAATGCGTGAAGGTCCGGAAATAAATCGTAAAAGTCCGCAGACAGGTCGTAGCAAATCACAATATGTTTTTCATTCTACGAAGTTGACCGCCAAAGTCCGGGATCTCGTCGTTTCATTTATCGGATGTCGGTACAATATCGTAGCCAATCATACTGCTCGCATCGTTCGGACTGTTAACCACGTGACTCTAGACGAAAGGCAGAGAAACATGGCAAAAGTTCTTGACGTTCTCTTTACGTCGAAAGGCCGACTGGTTCTTTATGTCAAACGTGCAAGGTAAGGTAAGCTAAATTTATTTGACTTTTCCGAAGAGTTTTACACTTCTTCGGCATTACATTGTCTGATTTTTGCTGAAAGAAAGGATTGAAAGACTCAATCTCGAAAGCCTCGATTCAAAACCAGTAGATTGAAGGACTCGGATCCGATCTTACTGGCTTGTCAAAATCAAGTTAACAACAACAGAATCGAAACACTCGATTCACAGGCCTCTAGTAAAAATCAAAACAGCAAAGCAAATAATTCTACCTTCAAATTTATATCATTTTGTGGTAATCATTTGTCCTACTATTGCAGGTCAAGTGTTTCCCGATTCAGAAACAAAATCACAACAGAAGCGAAGGATCAGGAGAACGGGAAACCTGCGCAGGTGTAGATAAGTATTCTGATATACAAAAGTACCGCTGAAATTACGTTATTACAGTTGAGTTTATATAACTGCCGTTTGTGTACTGAACACCCTTTTCAAGAAAGATTGATTGTCAAGAAACGCCCATACCTTCGTCAAAAATCTTGAGATTCTCCCTCACGTGGCAGATAAATACAGAAAATGTATGAAACAAGCCTGAGAGGAGCAATGCGAGTGAAATACAGTAAATGTATGAACATTTTTGCAATCATGATGCAGGTGAAAGGCTTCAAAATCTTGTGATGGGTAGACTGCTGCAGAATACCCCCTCGCTTATTTTAATATGAATAGATTCTTTTGTTTTATGCTGCCTCGTTCTATAAGAACTTCAGAGAGATGCAAATCAACGGGGGGAGGGCGGTATTCTGCAGTTGCTCCCTTGGACACCCGCCTAATGCGGGTGAGTTGACAGCTATGAACACCTGACACAAAAGACTCTTGGGGAACATTCAAATAATTTACAGGGACAATAATGGACTTATCGTCCAGGAGACGGCTGGGTAACAAGTCGCAGTAGTAATTAAACTAGATTTCCAGTGCATCTCCCATGAGTCTCTAGTGTAAATCGTTTATTTTCTTGTCCCCTCAAAGTCTCTTGAAGTCATGTTTCATTCAGTTATGTTTCCCATTTATTGATTTCATGCTCCACGGTGGCCAATGCATGCCTTTGATTCCTAAATGACGCATTTGAAGATTACGAAGTCGACTTTAGGTAGGGAAACACTCCCCCTAGGGGCACCCTATCTCGCATGTAGAACGAACCGTATAATACAATAGGGAAGGAAAACTCTTATCGGTAGGGTGCCCCTATCCCCCAGGGGCACCCTCCCTCATGTAAACAGGCCCTTAAAAAGGAGTATAAGTTCAAGGGAGCTTACATTAGTTACGGGTTAACCCCTAAGATCTGATCTGTCGAAAGGAAACGTACGAGCTCTAATGATGAGAATACATGAGTTCGAGCTCTCAGGTGTATCATGGGAAAACCGGGGCGAGATGACAGAAATAATTCAGAATAGTAGGGCAAATGGAGGCTGAAAATCATCACTCCAAAGTCTGCATCTTAGACTTCCTCTAGTCCAGGCATGTCTTACAAGTGTCGAGAAACATTCTAGATCGGTTTCATACCAGTTATACAATGCTTACGAGTGGCATACTGCAGATTATTATACAACTCCTACATATGTTTTTGACAATTAGTACCAAAAAATTTCCCATGTTGCAATTTTTTCCAGGTTTTTTTTTTTCGGGCTAAATTGACCGGAGTAATAGGAATTCGTCAGAAGCAGCTAAAGACTTGAAATGGATAGCGTCAGTTTTTTGCACTTTAATAGAATGAGAAAAGATCTGGATTATGAATTCTAGGCTTGCCTTTCCCCTACGAATCTGAATTATTTCTGCCATCCTGCTCTGCTTGCCCATTATGCAACTGAGAGCGTGACAAACCTTTGGTGATCTTGTCTACCATCTCAAACTTTATACTTGAACATTTGACGTTACATTCTGCACGTGACAGCTTCCCGGTGCCGAATTTCACACATTCTACGCAGTCACGATTGGATCGACATTTGCCCTCGCAGCTCTAATCAATGAGTAAATCAATCAATTAATGAATAAATGAATCAAATAGTCAGTACGTCGGTCGGGCGGTCAACCACTCACCGGGCAATCGTCACAGAACGTTCCTCTATAAGGAGAGCTGGCGTTACAAACGCATTTACCACATTCACACTCTCCCCTGCCGCTACACAATACCTGGCAAAAACAAGTAAATAAAACTCACAAAACGTCTGTGAAAGACGGCGGAGAAACGAGGAGGCGGCATACCGACCTCAATAACGACTTCTATTATAGCGCTGTTCACGCTGTCGTCATCCATTGTTATTAATGTGCCAACCAGAGATCGATTGGTTCACAGAACAAAGGGCGCTATTCAATCTACGGTTGGCACATTAGCATTACAAAGGCAATGTTGATAAACAGTGAATAGCGCTATATGGCATCGATAGTACGCGCATTCTGATTGGTCGACGCGCGGTCCGGAGATCCCGTATCCGGCCCGAGTCTTGTTGTTTCCGATCTTTCTGACGCACGGAATTTGAGTTTGAAGATTGATTTAGAAAGAGAAATATACTTGTTTCTCAAAAAACGGAAGGAAAAATAGCCTAATATGGATGTCTGATGAGGAAAGGCATTCGCCAAGCGAGTTTTACGGCCGTGAAGAGAGGAAATCCACGAAACAGACCAAGAAAGGCGAGAAAATGTTGAAACAAATGCGCAAACGGCGAAAAACAAAAACATTTACAAAAAAGCGTATTTATTCCTTTTATGGATGCCAGAAAAAAGCACTCAGAAACTTTTACTCACCGATTAATTGAAGTAGAAGAGGACAACAAAACCCATTTTTTTAAGTGACACAGAGAGACGGAAAAGCAAGTCAAAGCAAAAATGAGATAAAACAAATCCATCTCAAGGAAGCAATGTATGTTGCGTATGTTTTGTTTATTATGGCTATTGTAATTCAAATTTGTAGCTACAGAAAAATAACAAAAGCAGAGAAGCTGCAAAAGACGTGTCCCCTGGAATGGTAAAAAGAGAATTGGCAGTTTTCACGATGTTGCGCACGCAACATAAATGAGATGAGAACACATTCTCTTACCCAGAGCTCCTCGCGAGGAGACGAGCCGGGGAGCTCTGGGTACGAGAATGAATGAGAACAATGCTTTTGTGTTTTGAATAACAAAAGCCGTCTTCGCCAGAACAAGTCAGAACGGCTGAAGGGTATTGTTTTCACAACATCATTCCTGCGTAAACCAGTTTTAGTTTACGCGGGAAAAAAAATAATTCACAAGCACCAATGGAAAATATAAATATATTTTGCATCTGCGGAATCTGCAGTGTCTCATTAGGGTATAAATTCTAGATTTGCTTACCCGTAATAAGAGATGGTTGAATTGTGATTTATTGGAAAATTTATTCTGAAAGCCAGGACCTCTTGCTGTCTTCTTAATGTTTTTCGAATCTTTGTGTTCTAGTAATTGAGCAATTTCGTCCTCGTTTGAAGATGAGAATGAAGATACGTTTGAAAATCGAATATTGGCGCCCTACGCTCATGATGCATTGCGCGCGTAGAATCAAGAATCAGCTAACTGATTCTTGAAGAATCAGCAAACTGATTCTTGAAGACCCTCAAATTGCGTGATTCCCAAAGTTAAGCGCGCGCTCTTAGCCAATCAGAATCGAGATAGTGAGTGCAATCAAAAGAAAATGATATAAGAGAACATATCCCCGGCCGTGCCCTATGAAAGTCCACAATAAAAATCTAAAACTAGTAGTAAGCAAAGATTAGTACAGTACGTTCGGTTGTCTGTCGTTGCATAGCGTTAAAATGGTAGAGCATGTGGTAATGGACGTTTGCATCTCAACTTATTTACTGCAAGGGCTGACTACGATGTGCAACTACATAGCCTCTTCTCGTGTATAACCAACGCTTGTCACGCTAGAACAACTATTTCTGAAGAGCATGTATATTTTTGGTTCTCCTTAAAGGGGCGCTGTCACCATTTTACACGATTTTAAGGTTAATTTAGGTAGCTTAAATGCACAGTCAGATTCACAAGAATTGAACAAAATAATCGTCTAGGTTTGTTAAATAACCTTTCAGCTACAAGATGAGTACACATTTGGAGTATTTTCGTGTGCTATCGAGCGGATGGAATTGGATTGTGAAATGGCATTTTTTATTTCGTATCAGGTTGAACAGTTTTCAAACTTGGAAAATTGATAGCAACATCTATCAAATCTTACGTTAGAATGTCTATATGATGCAAGTTTCAGTTCCTTTTTCTTTCTAGGACATAATAACAGTATAAACACGATTCTGAGTTGTTTATGTAGATCACTGGTCTTATTTTATAGCGGAGCTCCAAGCGTAGCACAATACCTAAGGGAAAAACGTTTAGTATACTATCGAGATGATTTTGAACGTCACGGGCATTATGGATCATTTTGATGACGTCATTGATGACGTAAGGACACGTGACTTTGGTGTAGAGTTCCTCTTATGGTCTTTGAAAGTTTGTCCAAGTTTGGCTTCTATCGAAGCTACCCTTCGGGAGATATGATTTTTTCTTTATTTTTCTGGTATTAAACCTATAGCGTCCGTCCGTCGTACACATGGGAACCCTGTGGTATGAAAAGAAAAAAATTATATCTCCTCAAGGGAACATGCTAAGACAACCATACTTGGTATATTTTGTATAGGTCGTGGCTAGATGTCATCCTTCAGAAGGAGGTGATCGACGGGACTACTTCGGGAGGTAACTTCGGAAAGGTTCGGAAATCGTCGGAAAACAACATGGCGGCCTACGGTCCTCTCGCTACTTTACCACTATTTTGCTGATTTATATGCAGTGTGTTGGCTAAGAATCAAGAAGAACCAACTAAGATATTGCATTTATGTTCAATCGTTTATGTGTACAATTAAGATGTGCCAATTTGAGCCAGATTCATCAGCAGAAGGATTTTACATGTATAAAGATAAAGCGACATCCGTCAAAAGGAGGTTTGGTAGAAAATGGCATCTTCCACAAGGAGGTTCTCACATTATCCAAAAAACAAGTAAAATAAGTTACTGGAAGCTTGCACTAGAATAGGACGGCTTGCAAGCGATACCAAGAACAATATTTGTTTATAATTACTAATACTTTGCGCAAAATATGGGAAGAAGGGAGAAATAAGAATTGTTAAACTTAAGCTTTAAAATAGTGTTCACAAAATGTTTTTCCTCAAAAAAAAATTGGTAAGCTTATAACTTACTCTGATAGAATGAAAGAAATCTATTTTACCCTACTGTAAAATACATTTTGAGCCAATTCTGTTGAAAGTTAATAAATTTGATAGTTGATAGTTACTCCCACTTCTGCACTTCAATTTGCAATCATAATCAAAACACTCTAGACAAAAAATGGCAACCAATAAGTCAATAAATGTTCAGTCTCCTGCAAAAATACTTATCTCAGAGGCGCGCCTGTCAGGAAAAATATTATTTTAATTGCACAGATAAAAAGGTGTGTGTAGAGAACTGGCAAATAAGTAGGTAATTTGCTCATGGCTTTGGTCCTTAATAATTTATGATGTCAATATTCTAACTCATCTGCATAAGTTGTTCTAGTCTCCTCGCAGCCGCCCAGACCAGTGTCACGCTAAGCTCTCCCGATGGGGGAGAGCGTAGCGTGACACCGGTCTGGGCGGCCGTAAACATGCTCTTATTGAACATGCTCTTATTTTAGAATGCAAACAGCTTGGTATAAAATCCTATGCAATGCAATCAATAGAAATGTTTTAGGTGGAAAAAGCCAGAAACTATGAATACTAAATTTAAGCAAATTGAATATAAAATTTTGATTTAACAGTAAGACCAATGTTCCGACATGTTGACAGCTGATTGATAGACAATTGTTCTTGTCCCTGGGACAAGAAATATAGATATTTTTGGGAACCACACATTCCAGAAGCCCCCCTCCCCCCCTGGAATAGAACGCACACCCGCTAATCGTATGGCCCCCAAAAATCTTATTACAAGAACACGTACAATAACATACTGGGCGTTTAGGAACGTCCTGTACGGCATAGCTAGTCACTTCCGCAGGAAGATTAGTTTCAGGCACGTTAGTAATTTACGAGTTATATATGCCTTATACATGCCTTATACATGTTGTAAAAAGTTATTCCCTGAAGAAGTCTCCATTAGAGACGATACGCGTCGGAATTAAATGAAAGTTACTTTTACAACTTCAAGTGTCACTCCTTGTGCTGCTCGCTAGTCACCGTTAAAAAAATAAAATTAAATTAAAAAATTAAATTAAAAAATTAAATTAAAAAATAAAAAAAATAAAAAAAATTAAAATAAAAAAAATCATCATTTCAAGGGTTTAAAGCGGTAATAAGAGTTGCTCTCTCTCCCTTTATAAGGCAAAGCGTGGTTTTCAAGTTGGATCTTTACCTTGGAAGGTGATATTTAAAAAAAGTGAGAACCTCCTTGTGGAAGATGCCATTTTCTACCAAACCTCCTTTTGACGGATGTCGCTTTATCTTTATACATGTAAAATCCTTCTGCTGATGAATCTGGCTCAAATTGGCAAATCTTAATTATACACATAAACGATTGGACATAAATGCAATATCTCAGTTGGTTCTCCTTGATTCTTAGCCAACACACTCCATATAAATCAGCAAAATAGTGGTAAACTAGCGAGAGGACCGTAGGCCGCCATGTTGTTTTCCGACGATTTCCGAAGTTACCTTCGGAACTAGTCCCTCTCGATCCCTCCTTCTGGAGGATGACATCTAGCCACGACCTTTTGTATATGCCACAAGGGGGTGCTGTAACACGGACACGTGATGTGACGTCATCGATGACGTCATCAGTGATTGAAAAATTAATATCTCGTGATGAAGGGAAGACTCTAAAACAACCAAACTTTGGTAGTGTAGTCTAGGTCACCAGGTGAGCGAAATGAAGCGGTCACGTGATATGACGTCATCGATGACGCATCTATGCTTCAAAAATAAATATCTCATGAAAGCAAGACTCAAAAACAACCAAACTTGGGTAGTGTAGTCTAGGTCACCAGATGAGCGAAATGAAGTGGTCATGTGATGTGACGTCATCGATGACGTCATCTATGCTTGAAAAATCAATATCTCGTGAAGGGAAGACTCTAAAACAACCAAACTTGGGTAGTGTAGTCTAGGCCACCAGATGAGCGAAATGAGGTGGTCACGTGATATGACGTCATCGATGACGTCATCTATGCTTCAAAAATGAATATCTCATGAAGGAAGACTCTAAACCAACCAAACTTGGGTAATGTAGTCTAGGTCACCAGATGAGCGAAATGAGGTGGTCTCGTGATATGACGTCAGCGATGTGCTTGAAAAATTAATATCTCATGAAGGGAAGACTCTAAAGCAACCAAACTTTGGTAGTGTAGTCTAGGTCACTAGATGAGCGCAATGAAGTGGTCACGTGATATAACGTCATCGATGCCGTCATCTATGCTTGAAAAATTAATATCTCGTGAAGGGAAGACTCTAAAGCAACCATGTAAACCATGTACACATGGGAATCCCTTTCATTCACAAAAAGAAAAATTTAGAACCAGGAGCTCCGCTTTTAGCCAGTGGCTAAATCTATATATTAATATTTTGTTCAAACAACAACAGACTGGGGACTGGGTCAATGCAAATAACAGAAGGCAATGTCCATCACAGAATGTCGAGCCCTCAAGTCTCAATCGATGTTGTTCATACATATGGTCGTGGTAGACACAAAATTGGACGAAGGTCGATCAGCGATTCTGAAGTGGCTTGTTTGTTTGCTAGAAAATACAGCACTACATAGATTTCTGATGTTTAGGTTTGGACAAGAAAGTGAGGCTAACTCAGTGAACGACATTTCGCTGTGAATCGACATAGCATCGAGCAAGGTCAGCAGGAATAGGAAGCGTTCGTGACTGAAACCTCGACAAAATCCATAAAAAAAATAGCCAAAGAACACGGTAAGACTAAGATGACTCAGCGTTGCCAAGAACTGCATTATCAATGAAAAATCGGAGCGCCTTCACGGCGGCAGCCGGAAAGTTGTTGAAGCCGATGCGCGACTCTAGAACTGCCAACTTCCGGTTTCTAAAAATAGATTCTTAATTGTGGACTTTCATAGGGATGGACATGAATACGGGGGATGGATTCTCTCATATCATTTTCTCTTGGTACAATGTATAATAATATCCAAAATCAGTAGATTTCAATCTATCTAGATATCCTTAGAATGTTTTCTGTAGATGCAACGCTGTGCAGTCCACTTTTGTCGAGTATTTACATTCAGTTGTTCGTCCGAAAACGCTTATTTCGATCTCGAAGTACAAAACAGCAATATTTTCGTTTTCCAGTGCCGCTCCTTGCATCTGCAGTTGAAGTGGTCTATATTTCGATTTTAGAACTGTTTAAATGCCCCACAGTCATTTCTTCATAGTCCATCATGATGAATATCTTTGTCCAGATAATTTTTGTTTTATATTATTTGTCTTGTTCGCATAAGTTGTAGGGAATTGTTTTCAAGGCCCTACTTCCCATGCAAATGACCTTGAATTTGCGAATGATTTTAGTCACGGATAAATGAACTACAAAACCGTGAGAGGGATTATTTATATTTTGCATATTTACGAAAATATTAGGCACGAAGTTGAAAGTTGCATTTTTTATAATTTGTGGCCGCAAAATTACTCAAAAAAACTTTTTGAAATTAAAAATAAAAATGCTATCATTTTCTAACGACACAGAAAATTGGACGCCGATATCTTAAATCGTGCGAGGTCAGTAGCTTCTCGAAGATGAATATTTGACCGAAAATTTAAGAACTAGAAAAAGCGTGTAAAAGTGATTAAATTACAGAAGAAAATGGGTTGGGGCAATACAAAAGAGTGAGCCTAGGAAAACAGTTTTAGAAAAATACATTAGGTCCCCATCAAATGCATATCAGGAAAAAAGCCATGTGGATTTTTAAATTTTTAACAATACCGAGACCTTAAGGTCTCGTGAAAGGTAAAAATGTAAAAATCTATAAAATGACATTTTTCCCGAAATTCATTTGATACAGTCCTAAAGCATATTTCTAAAACCTCAAATGACGCGTCAACTGTTTTCCTATTTTTATTATTTTTATTTTTATTATTCCAACAAGGTTTTATTATTCATACGCACAACTGCGCGCCGCAGTTGACGAAGTTATTAGCCTACGTCGTATCCGCCCCACCGAAAAAACGGAGGGAACGTCTACATACGAAATTGGTTGCATAATTTAGTTCTCTTACGTCACAAACCAGCAAGGATATATGTGGTGATCTCTGATTGGCTGTCATTCTTACGTCGCTTCTGATTGGCCAATATTTGTTGTCACCTTGATCTCATGCGAAAGCGAGAGATTCGTTGTTAAAAGGAAGCATTAGTATCCAAGTTTTCTAAACTCCCAGAGATTCCGGACGAAGGCAAAGTGCTGAGTTCTGGTTCTTTGAAGCGAGCGAGCCCTCTTTGTAGGCGGACTCGCGGACTTGATGATACGCTTCTGTAGTGGGGGAACATTTCGAAATGAAACTAAGCTTGTACTTTTCCAGTACCTTATTATAGTCACTCTTAATGCTATCCCTGATTGAGTTTAAGCTTTTCTTTAGTCCAGCGTTCTTCTTAAGTCTTGTAAGACACGGTCTACAAATGTATTCGCTCGTGCAATGCACTTCCAATAGACCAGGTTCGAATTACGCTTGCGACAAAGCTTCAACGAGGCTTTCTCCAAGTTCTAATACATTTACAGGCCTCGACTTGAGGTTATTGTTTGTAGGCATTTAATTCGTCCTATTCGAGCTTCGCTAACTCTTCGGCGGATTTACTTTGTCGTAGCGCTCGCAATCTTTAACTGTTTCTCGGGTACACAAATGCATTCCACTGCTGACTTCATCGGGAAATCGTCAAATTCCAAATAGAAAATAGTGTTGGCCTACATTTCGTGCTTCGTTTCATCCGCGCTCTTGTTGTGATAATTCTTGGAGTGCCGGTAAACAGACTGGACAGCGGTAATAGGAGTAAAATTTAATTTATTCAAATTTATGTCATAACTCGCTTTCGCAACCAATTTCGTAGACATTCCCTCCGTTTTTTCGGTGGGGACGGATTCGACGTAGGCTACGAAGTTATTTATATTCATGTAGCGCGAAGCGCGACCAAACGGATGAATTTCTATGCTTGTAACGTCGAAAACTCACGCTTACCTATAGGGTCTTCTTTTAAACATATAGTGACTTGCACGCCAGGGCTATCATTGCTGGGCATTTTTGGGAGAGTTTGCTTTTCCTCGTCAAGATACACTTGTTCTTGTAAACGGCGTAAGGGTGGTGTATTCATTGCTCAAAGAGTATATTTGATGTCTAATTTTTATAGAGGTTGCTAAAATAACCACTATCGGCATCTGTTTTATCCTCTTCATCGTCCAAATGTTGCTGAAAAAATTATGACCCTTCCCCAAACAGGAGTCCAAAAAATTTGACCCTCCCTTTAGACACGCGAAAAAAATAAGGACCCTCCCCACAAAAATAGGAGTCCTCCCCCCCTTCCCCATCCCCCGCTAAATATAATGACACGTCCCTAATTTAATTAACTTAACACGCTTTTTCTAGAACTATAATTTTAGGTCAGATTTTCACCTTCGCCAAGCTCCTGACCCCGCACGATTTAATATATCAGCCTCAAATTTTCTGTGTCGTTAGAAAATGATCACAACTAAAAAACCGTGTTAGGTAATTTTTATTTTTTACTTGAAAAAGATTTTATGATAATTTTTTTGCGGCCACAAACTGTAAAAAATGCGACTTTCAACTTCGCGACCTAGTATTTTCGTAAGTATGCAAAATATCGAAAATCGCTGACACGGTTTTGCTATTTATTTCTCCGAGATTAAAATCCGACAAAGTATAAAATTGTGCAACAAACCGTTCTCAAGTAAACAAGGTAGTTTTTATTTCGGGGTCTTAAAAATACAAGAAAAAATTAAACTTCGATAAACTAAACAACTTCATAAGATAGGGCAATATTTTAGTTTTAAAATGATATATAGCTGATTGTCATAACATAAATTGCGACGCGACGAGAATTTTTTTCCGAAGACACCCCTCACGGGTTTACAGAGACCTTAAAACAAAAATACCTGGAACTAGGTTTGATAAGCGTTAGCTCGCACTGTTCTTAGTGTTGGCTATGTGTTTATGCTAAACGGGTGGGAATGAGCTCACACTTCTGAGTCCTTAGTTCCTCCCTAGGTAGGTAGGTAGGTAGGTAGGTAAAACCTTATTTTAACACGCTTGCCCCGACAACTTAAGCTGATTTCCACAGGGGGCGTGTGGACTAAAAATACAACATATAATTTACAATATAATGGTTAATATAACATTAATGTACTTAAAAATTATGATATTAATTCTATAATAATATGGATGCAAAAATTTCTCGATTCTGATTGGTTGAGAGCAGTGCAATTACAAAAGTAATTTGCACTCCAAAAAAGTAATTGCACTCAAATGAGTGCAGGTATTTCATAAAGCTGATTGGCTAAATAAACAATGGATTTTGCGAACGAGCCAATCAAATGCGCGCTAGCTGTCACGCCACTCGATCTGTTTGAGCCTTGTCAACAAGATCGTACACAAGAGAAGACTTCAGGTATATCTTCTGTGGAAGTTTACCTAGCTATGTTCACCTTTCTGGACAATATTCTGCCCGCTTTTGGTGACCGAAAATGCACAAGCAACTAAGCTTTCAAAGCAATTCAAACTGAAAGAAACCAAGCAATTAATTAATTAATACAAGCTCTCTTATGTTATTTTACCTTGGAATCTGAAATAAAGTTTATGATTGTCAAAACAGAATTCCACCTGCTTCTAGCATAAAATAAATTTGTTGTGTCAAGTTTATTTAATGTCAAGTTAGGTTTCGTAAACTTTGCTCGCTTGTCTCGCACGCGTTCAGTGCATTTGTGGCCGCTGCAAATAAGGTATTTCTCTGAAATGTTTTGCATCCATATTATTAATAAGTAATCATACGACTATTCTCGTTCAATTTGGGATTAATTACACTCGTGAGTTTTTCAAAAAGCTCAAATTGCACTCGCCCTAACGGGCTCGTGCAATTTCGATACTTTTCGAAAAACTCACTCGTGCAATTAATCCCAAATTGAACTCGAAGTCGTATGATTACCTATACATATAGAGAAATATATATATATACGTATGTACAAACGTTTTAAAATAGAGCTGAAGTTCATTTTGTTTGAAAAAGATTTAAGATTTTCCTGGTTTCGGCAGACTTCGGGTAGGGAATTCCAAAGTTTCGCTCAGTCATAACTAAAGCTCTTTTTCATACTTTCGGTTTTTGGGAGTGGTAACTGCAGCGAAGTGGAGGACCCCCTAAAGTTATAATTTGTAATTGTTTCTTTTTTGATGAACAGATCAGAAAGGCAGCTTGGAGCCATATCATTTAGCACTTTAAACATTTGCTTGGCTTTATTTTTTCCCTCTGAGTTTCTATTGAAACCCAGCCAAGAGCATCTAAAGCCTCAATGGCGGGAGTATCATTTGATGTATTTGTGATTACCAATTCTGGAGCTTTTAGAGTCCTTTTGAATTCCCTTGACCAAGTCCAAAATCACAACCAAATTAAACTGTTTTCTGTCCACATTAAAGTACCAGCTATTTGTGCTCTCTAATAAAGCAGAGGCTGTGGAGTGTTGTCTGCGAAATACAAATTGGCGCTCTGAGAGTATTTGATTTCCAGTGAGGTAATCATAAAGCTATTCATAAATGACTTTTTCCCTGGCCATTTTCCACTCATCTAGAAAACAACTCGAAATTAAAACATTGTTGAAAATATACGTGAGTGATGGAGAGATCGCACAGGCTGCCATTTTCAATATTTTGCCAGATATTTTGTCTAAGCCAGTGGCTTTTGAATTTGAAAGGCTGTTTAGGAGTTTTACATCTGCCACGAGCCGAAAACGTGACATATTTGATTTACAAGGCCTGATAAAGTGTTAGTCAGGGAGCATATGTCGCGATTTAAAGTCCCGTGGGCTTTTTTTGAAGACAACAAGCCACCTATCTAGAAGTGTTAAGGGGACCTTAAGGAACTCATAAAATGTTGTCGGCAATTTTGCGACTTGCACCGACAGCTGCTATGGCGACTTTTTGAACACCCTCTAAAACCACAGGGTACCCGCGGCTGATTTTATTGAAATGACTGTCAAAACAATTCAAATTGATCTGATATTGCATAAAACATTAACTTATTACAATAAACAGTCCATTCTGTGTCATAAAATTGTATTCGGACATATGTTTAAAAAAATAAATGGCGTCAAAAAGGAATTAAAAAATGTTGGCGGCCATCTTGGATCCGCCATCTTGGATTTTCAGTATTTTTTTTTCATTGATCGTCCAAAAATGGCTAAAAATGAAGAGAAACTTATTCAATATGATTTGTTTCGAAATAAACATTAAAAAACGATTCTTATTAATGCATACATATGGGCAAAACTCCTAAAATTAAATGGGAAACATATTTACGCCAAGAACATCATCTACATAAACTTCATGAATCGGCAAACGTCCGCGCCGCGTGTTAAAAAAACATTTCCCTCGATTAACGTAAGTTCGACGAAGAAGGGCCTGCAAGCAGTCTATCACCTATTATCACCTATCACCAGTCTATCACCTATTATATAATAGCTTTGGAGAGCTTAGAATTTATGGCGACCATCAGAATGCTGTTTGACTCGCGCGAGCTCTAATATTAGGGCCCGGATAATACGCCACGATAATCGCCAATATAATAATAACTTTGCATTTTACATAAAACCCCTCCATGTTTCCATCCTGTTAATAGAAAGGAACTAGAAAATGTTCACGTCCTGTTTGCTATTGCAGGGACGGCCAGACTCGGGGGCTTTACCTACATTTCGTCAAGTTTTCAAAGATTTTCATTATACTTAGCCCCACCTTGCCATACAATCTTACAAATCAGGGGCGGATCTAGGGTAGGGGTTGTGGAGGTCGCAACCCTCCTATAAAAGTGATAGATTAGTAGTTATTTGAACTCAGTACGGATCATCCAGTCCAACTTAGTGGTGCAAACCCCACTCTGAGAAAAATCCTGGATCCGCCACTGCGAATAAGGCCTTGTCCACTAACGCGTTTTTAAAAGTATTTGTTTTCAAACTTATACGGATTAGATGCGTGTTAGTGTGGACGGGAGATTTAGCTTCAAAACGTTCCAAACAAGCAATCAGGTTTTATTTGATGTTGACGCGTGCAAAGATAGTATCAAAAAAGTGGTACAGTTGACGTCATCGCGTTTTCATTTTTATCCAGATTCGACCCTCCACACTAAAACGATATGTGTACGGATTCGTTTTTATTCACTTTCGAGAGCGTTTTCAAACTTACACGGATTCGATGAAAAACGATCAGCGTGTTAGTGTGTTTTCAAAAGTATTCGTTTTCAAACTTATACGGATTCGATGTGTGTTAGTGTGGACGGGAGATTTAGCTTCAAAACGTTCCAAACAAGCAATCAGGTTTTATTTGATGTTGACGCGTGAAAGGATAGTATCAAAAAAGTGGTACAGTTGACGTCATCGCGTTTTCATTTTTATCCAGATTCGACCCTCCACACTAAAACGATATTGTACGGATTCGTTTTTATTCACTTTCGAGAGCGTTTTCAAACTTACACGGATTCGATGAAAAACGATCAGCGTGTTAGTGTGGACGGAAGGCCTAAGCGTATCAAAAAGTATACGGATTCAAACGAAAAGGCGTTAGTGTGGACGGGGTCTGAGCTTCCCACTGTTGGTCTCCTGTGGATTGATGTCTTGCTCGTGGTCTATCAGTGTTGTTTCTAGCACCCTCTCTACTGTCTTGCGGATATACACTTTGTCGCATTCTCTGAACGGAATCCTGCAGACACGGTCGCACGACATTCTAAACATCGCCCGATAAAGTCTATGAGCACTGGGGAGACGCAGCCGGCGCGTCGCAGCAAAACTGTTGAATACTATTGGGAGACAAAGTGTTCATTTACACCGCTTTAGTCCATTTTGTCATCATAAGATGGGCACCCTCAGCAAAGCTTCACGTCTTGCAGCCCAGTATCCACGATACAGTATGTAGCCGGACTACTTCGACGACTCCGCATCCGCCGAGAAAGTGCAAGCTTGCCAGCATTTGGCGCCACAGTGTCACTCTACAGGGCGCACCGACACTGTTGATGGCGGGCCAGGACGGCCTGAGCCAGGCGCTGTCTCCCACAAGACAACATGGCTTGAAGAAATGACAGAAGCAGTGGCCCGCGAAACCGGAGCTCCACATGCCTGTTATTTATGGCAGGTCTCCATAAATGACGTCGTTCAATATGGTCTTGCCAGCTCAGATTTAGAAAAGTCTGCAGCATGGTCTTCAGAAAAGTCATGATCCATAGGCGCCTTGGATGGGTTTCTGCGTGGTGTTAGTATTTCTCTGCCGCTGGCTTGGCTTTCCGGAACGTTTTTCCAGAACGATAACGAATAATGATCGGAACCAGCGCCCCCCTTGATTACGCCTATAAACATTCTATATCTATAACCTGTATATGGTCAGGGATGGAATGCTAAATCAATGCAATAAGCGCGCCATTACTGTCACTGCTATTCGTGTTAAACAGAGCTGAATATTATTAGTTGTATTTCTTAATAAAAGAGGGCTGGCTTACAAAAGCCCATCAATAAGGAGATTGGATTGCGCGGCGGTGGTGACATAACATAGTAATCCGGGCTTTCTCTCGATTTCTTAGGCACAAGCTTTCGGATAAACCTCAGGAACTATATGACAAACAAAGCGTGATGCAAGTTTTCTCTTTCAATCTAGCTGAGAAACTATAATCAAAGGAAGAGAAACGCATTAGTTAGAATCGTTTCTTAGACTCTATTAATTATATAGAGCGGTTTTCATATGAATTGTAGTGAAACGAATCGGACCTAAGCCATTGCTCCACTTCTAATGAATAAAATATATAAGAACAATTACAAAGTAATTGCGAATTACTTTGTCCTAATACAATTTTATGACACAGAATGGACTTCTTATTGTAATCAGTTTATGTTTTATGCAATACCAGATTAATTTGATATGTTTTCGCACTCATTTTAATAACATCAGGCTCGGGTACCCTGTGGTTATAGAGGATGTTCAAAAAGTCGCCATAGCAGCTGTCGGTGCAAGTCGCAAAATTGTCGACAACATTTTTTGAGTTCCTTAAGGTCCCCTTAACACTTCTAGATAGGTGGCTTGTCTTCAAAAAAAAAACCACGGGATTACAGATGCTCCCTGACTATGTTCAAAAGTGTTACCAGGACTTACATTGTGCTTGCTAGATTGGGAGCAATTTTAGAGAAGTACAAATTAAAGGTTACTGATATATCCTCAGGAGAATTTTCAGTTTGGTCATCAATATTTAGTTCGTTCACAATGGTGTTTTCTCGTGTGCGCCCTAGTAAACTATTGATTGTTTTCCAAGCCTTTTTGGGATTACTCTGTTCGTTTGAGATCTTGTTACGATAGAAACTTGTTTTTGTCTGACGCAAGTCAATGTTAGCTCTGTTCCTGAGGGCTTTTCCCAATCATCACACAACTTTGTTATCATTGCCTTGCGTTTAGCCTTATCTCTCAATAATTAATTAATTTCTTTATTTCCCTTGTCAACTATGGGCGCTGAAACCTTTTTTCTTTTAGACTGAATTGGGGCATGCTTATCTAACACACCTAAAAATAAATGTTTCCACAAAGCCCACATTTCGTTAGTGTTTGGGCACAAAACAATTTGTGCTATAAATTATGCACTTCAAAGGAATGCGCTGAAAGAGGCTTGCTCGCTACACTTATAACCAGAACAAGAGCACCAACAAAACAATTTCTATGTTGAGTGGCCAAAAAGAAGAAAATCGATTTAGGATAAGGTGTATACGCCGTCCTCATTAACAAATGCATAATTTATAGCACAAAAGTGACGTCATGTTTCCTAGATGGCGGCGCCCACGAAATTCAAATTAGAATCTTGTCAAAGCGAAATGAGTCGCGTCGGCCTTATTGGGTTTCTTTTCAGTTATAAACTTTTCTCGAATGTTTTTAAGTTGTTTAAGTTTCCTCTAAGTTTGAAAAGGCTAAACAGCCGGGATTCCCTTTAAGAAAAGCCATTTTAAATCCACGACTTGTGGGGCCATTTGGAATCCAATTAGAGCCAGATGAAAGATTTAGGTCGTTGCTTGGCAACAATTTTGGTTGATCAATTAATGAAGGCTAGAGTCGGGGACAGAAGTCACTCAAGTCGCGTTTTCCTGGCCACAACATCCAAGTATGACTTCCAATTGTTCGGGTCCCGGTTGTTGCGTGGCCCTCGAAAACACGCTTGATCTTCGTTCTGGCGCCCAGATCTTAGGTATCCACAAAGATTTCTCCCAAGACTTTTATCTCCATTCGGGTTTAGGTGTAACAAACACCTTGTTCCCTGCCATTTCTTCGAATAAAGGCTTGAATTCGACCACTAAATTCTCAAGCTTTCTCCCGATCTTGCTTACGTTAGTCCTTGTCAATTCATGTTTCCCAAAATGCAATACGAGCTGCTTGTAACATTTGGCAACACAGGAACGAATTTCGGATGGGATGGGATCTTTACAAACTTGTTCGGGGTTTTCTACTTCAGGTAGCTCCGGCTCCTCATGCTCCGGATTATTCTGCTGCAGATCAAGTGATTTGTTGCCAACAGAGTTGTCGCTTATCGAGTCCACTGATGTATCCGATAGCAGTTCATAGCGGTTTGTTAGATCAACTTGAGAATATCTGATTGCAGCTTGTTTCTCGTTGACACCTGTCCAGCCAGTCCCTGTCCCAGAGCCATGAACTCCTTATTGGTTAATTGATTCTCTTAGGGTAACAAGCTCATATCTTAACTCATTATTCGACATCCCAGAGAACCTGCGAGTGCTACCAAAACACCAATGTCTTTTATCCCGAACACTTGAAAGCCAAGACAGCTATGCTGATTTAAAATCTTTAATCGATGAAATAAAGAAATGTTCTTAAGATGTTACTGTATACATTAAGTTCACAGCAATTATAGTTTAGTTTGTTTCTTTTCTTCTCTTTTTACCTAAATTTAATAGTTGCAACTAAACATGTATATAAATATAAAAAAAAGCAATTGTATGTAAAATACTTTCCTTTTTTTTTCACGTCACCCACACTGCTGCCTCGACTAGCTTTGCTACTTAGCAGGTTGTGTGTAATATTATTTTATTCTTTGTCAATGTAAATAAAATTGAATTGAATTGAATTGACATACGGAGTGCCTCGTGGGAACCTATAGGAGAATTAGTTCATTAAGAACCCCTTCCAAGAGTTTAGTTTCTGCCAATTTGCATTTTACTTCATCAATATGCGAAACTGAAGCGGTTTTGGCGGGAAAACTTGAGTCGATTTCATCGGCTTCTTTCTGAGTTTCTAAAGCTCCACCAATGAGACTAATGTATCGCTTGTCGCTTGTTTCATATTCCTCTTCGTTGACCTCTCGCTCTCGGGGTTTAGGTTCCACTGCCCTGCAGGCACCACCACTTTGGTTCGGCGCAGCAACTTGTTGAAGAATGTTGAAGAGGTTGGAGCTCCTATTGAGACTCGAACATCTCGCTAATGGACGATTCGGCCAAATTAAAAAGTGATTTATCCACATTTTTTTCGCTAAATCGCCGTACTACAGAAAGACTTACGCTCTTTAAAATCCGTATTTTTTTCTGGTCACGTGTTTTCTGGTCACATTGAGGGAATCACTTGAAGTATTCCGCTCCCCTTTCTTCTCGTTTAAATTCGATCTCAGGGTTTGAATCGGCATTCTGAGACTGATTTCAATGATTTAGGTGATTATGTTCAGGAGCTCTTTTCTACACGTCTTACCTCTCTGAAGTCTAGCACGATCAAAAAATGCTAGAAGTGCCTAAAAACATGAACTCGACATGATTTTACAACTTGGGCTCAATTGGGTTCAACATGAATTTATCACCGCGGTATCATGTCTTATGACAAAGAATGAGTGTTCTAAAAACCTTTTTGCTCGAAGATTTTAAGAGTTGAACGACTTACTAGAAATGCCAATTTTACAGCTTTAACATTTCCTGTTTTGTCATGACAAGCAATGAAATATTCACGGCCCGAATGCAATGAACCTTGTCATTATGTAGCTGCCGGCGGATTAATCAATTTCGATTCTCGTTGTCAAAGGAAAGATCTAAAACGAATTACGGGGAAAAGCAAATTTGCTACCGGGGCGCTTACATCTGGAATAAATTGCCCAAAGAATTAAGGGAAAGTAGCTCACTGATTTCATTGCGAGCGAGCGTCAGCGAGCGAGCATACTAATCTCGACAAGTCCTAACGCATTGATCCTAACGTCCTTGCAATTACGGCGTGGGTTACCTGTGGTGCATGCGCACTACGATCATTTTCTAGCTGGGCCAAGCGATTTTGGGTTCCGTGGCACATTCCGCCCCACAGTCCTTTGCTCGGAGAGTTAGCAAGCCATTCACGTCAAGATGGAGAAAACATTCACCATTTGTCGATTGGTTTACAGAAATTGTTGTTTAGTTTCGGAGATTAGCGGTAAGTAACTTTCATTAATTGCTTTTGTCAGTCTTAATTGCACTTGTTTTTAAAGTATATTTTGACAACCATTTCACGAAAGATTTGCCGAAAATGTCCTCAACGTTTTATAAAGCTGCTTGTTGGTGCCCTAGAGAGGGGAATTTAGCTGATGTGAATCTTACACAGTTTACAAGTAGTTGAATAATGTTTCAATGTGAAACTTCCCCGAAACAGCATGGCTATTATAAGGTTATAAATCGGGTTTAAAGTCCTCCTACCATTACCATATTGTAAACAGATGAAAATTTAATCAAATGTATCAATTTCCTGTAAACAGTGTAATGGTAATGCATGTATCAATGTAAAGACGGAGAGGGGGGTCGGGCTGAGGTGGGCCATTTGACTTTTTTTTCGATTTTTTGATCAAATTCCTACTCTCGGGACAGGAAAGGAGTTCAAATGACATGGAAATTCCTTACCTGGGGATACATCCTGCTGTACATCCTTGTGCGAATTTTCTTGGGATTTGGCGGAGCTTTCATGACCGCTAAAAACTCGATCATTCGATCGGACTTCTCTGGCCCATGGGAGAAAAGTCCAATCGAACGATCAAGCTTTTAGCCGCCAAGAAAGCTCCCAAATCCCAAGAAAATTAACACAAGATGTACAGCAATAATAAAAACAGAGTAAGTATGTTTTATATCTCGTTTAATAACAAAATATTTCCTACAAATATTAAATAACGACTTCATACAGGTTTTCGCTATCCTGCGAGTTTGAAGAAAGGATCGATAAAATCTTGGCACGAACAAGGCTACTTGAAGTACGAAATGGGCTTTAGAATCATTCAAAATGAATGAAAATACTCTTCAAAGAACATATACATACAATGGCTACAGCGGTATTGAGGTAAAAATAGAAAATTTGCATACGGTTACCTGAAATCTTGACTTCACGTCCTTGAACACGAGTTTTTAGAGCCAAGGGTCCGTGCGACAAAATTCAAATGGCCCCAGTCCCCTGCACAGGCATATTCAAATGTCCGCACTGTGTGGTAAAATTCGTAGTCAAATTCCCCAGAGTGGGGATAACGGAGGTGCTCAAATGCCCCACCTCATCCCGACCCCCCCCCCCCCCCCCCCCTCTCCGTCTTTACATTGATACGTGCATAAATAAACTTGACTGATTGAGTGGTATTTTTAAAGCTGTGCTCATTGGATGTTTTCTTTTCTTTTTGTAGACTCAGCCCAAGAATAACATTCCAGTGATGTTTACTAGCCAGCCCCAAAAACTGCTAAGTGATTACAATTGCACTCACATTATTTGGAAATAATATAACAAGAAAATCTGATGGATATATCCAATAATATTACTGGTAGAGATCTGTATTAATCTGAGGCATGAAAATTTAATTAAAAGCTATTTCTGAAATTTAAAAAATGTTTATCTTTTTTTCTGTATTCATACAATTTTTTGCGTTCCCATTTTTCAGATTTTTGATGGTCTAAATTTCTGGCAAATTAGAACTGTTTTTTTTTTGCACGCCAAGTGAATAGTTATCTCATATTCAATCTTCACCTCAGCTGCATACAAAGATGATATTACATGGCCATGCAGAGATACAAATTTAAACTATGAGTGTAAATTTTGAATAATATGTAATATTCTGTTTGTTATATACAAATTGTAACAAATTGTAAGTGGCAAGTGTGTTAAACAAGATGACGATGAATGAAATCCTTTGCCTTGATATTGCTCTTCTAGTGATTTCTATTGGTTGATTAGCATACCCATGCCAAGGAGCCACATTGTCTGTTGCTGCGAGCACTTCACTTTCTATTAGAAACTTCTAGTTTAAATCAAAATTAGATAAGTTGCCTCCCAGCTTCTTTGAGTTGTTTTAAGCACTATACAGTATTTTTATTTATATATAAGTTATGTAGTGGCTCGCCGTTTATGTCGCTCTGCGCACGAGAGAAACGGAAGTAGCCACGACATACGGTTTTGGCAAGATAACGAGGGGGGAGGCAAGTCCGACCGAGAGCGAGTTAGTCTAACGTGACGACAAGCGCATGATGTGACAATGTTTACAGCCGTGACCTCACCCATCTCCCCGGTCACACACGCGACCGGATCGGACGGGAGTATTGGTCGGTCAATGGCAGCAAATGCATAACGAACCAACCCCGCTTGGGGAAAGTCGCCACACAGAACTAACCGCAGACGGCCGGAGAGCTCCCCCGGTTTTATTGAAGTACTTAAACTCAATAAGATAATAGTTTACATGGACGCCATTTATCTATGTGCCTACGTGACCTGATTACAAGCATTGCTACGCTTAGCGGAGGATGGGTGGGAAAATTTTTGATAGCGCAAATTTATAAAATGTAAACGTTAACTTATAAGGCCATTCACAACCCAAGCCCTGATAATATATCTAATATGATCACTCCCTATCAACCGTCTCGCTCACTAAGATCAGCGGGTCAAAATTTGTTGGTTCAACGTAAATGCTACACCAAAACCTACGGAGATAGGTCTTTTTCGGTGTGAGCTCCCAAATTGTGGAATCTGCTACCGATTAGCATAAGAAATGCTAATTGTTTACCGTTATTTACAGCTATTCTCAGTTACACGCGGTCGCCGGGGAAAACGTTTGCAAGCGAAAACTCGTTTTTTGTCAAAGTTTCCATGGCAACGCACCTGCTTTCGCCGGCTTGTCGCTCTCAGACAAGACAGAATCAAATGCACCGAGTGCCTCGGTGAAATCGTGGACACCGTTTATCCACGTTTCGTCGTCTGGTGATGGTGGTCATGACGTTATCAATGACGCTATACCACGTGACCTTGGTGTTGCACCTCCCATGCTCGAAGATAACTTTACCCAAGTTTGGCCACCTAGCTATGCGCCGTTCTCGGATGTCAATTTCTTCTAGTTTTAATGACGTCATCTATGACGTCATGTCATGTGACTTTGGTGCTGGACCCCCATTGTCACGAAGATAACTTTATCCAACTTTGGTAACCTAGCGATGTTCCCTTCTCGAAATACTATTTTTTCTAGTTTTGATGACGTCATCGATGACGTAATATCATGTGACTTTGTTTCTGGACGCCCCTTGTCACGAAGACAACTTTGTCCAAGTTTTGTCATCTAGGCGATGTTCCGTTCTCGAGATATTAATTTTTGTAGTTTTCATGACGTCATCAATGACGTAATGCCATTTGACTTTATTGCTGGACGCCCTTTGTCACGGAGATAACTTAAGTTAAGTTTGGTCACCTAGCGATGTTTTGCTCTCGAGATATTATTTTTTTAGTTTAGATGACGTCACGAGCTAACACTTGAGTTATGAGCGAGCGACATCTGGCCCACTACAATAACTCGTGAATACGCTACGCGTATTCACGATTTAAAAACGAGTTTTCGCTTAAAAGCTTTTTAAAAGCGACCGCGTCTAACTGAGAATGGCTGTAAGTCGGGTCTTAAAACCCATCTTTTTCAGAAAGCATATTCCTAGCTATCATGTTACCTATATTTATAGTATCGAGTATCATTTGACTTTATGATACTTATCAAGAGAAGTCATAGTTTGTATAAATTAGTTGATGAATGATTCGTTTTTTTATCATTTTATTATTTTATTTTTTAGCTTTCAAGAAATATTTTATTTCTTGAGATGTAATTGTAAAGCATTGAGACTTTGTATAAAGCTCTATGAACTATTTAACAATTATTCGCCGAAGGCGAAGTGAATAGTTAACAATTAGACCTCAAGGCCGAATGTGCTATGATGAATAGACCATGAGGCCGAAGGCCGAATGGTCTATTGATATCATAGCACATGAGGACGAGAGGTCTAATTGTTTTAGTATAAACCAACTAGTTGGTCGGATTTGGCAAAGAATTCCATTATTTTATGTTGAAAAAATCAATTTTTCTTGCAAAAAAAGGTGGTGGTTTTGCCAGGCACGGTCTATCACTAATAGACCATTAGTAGCTCAGCCAATCAGAATGCAGGATTTGTAATAGACCATTAGTTGGTTTATACTAATGGCGAATAGTCCCCGAGACCGGAGGTCGAGGGGACTATTCGCCACTATTCACGGAGCCTGAGGAGAATAATTGTTTTAGTATATCCTACACGGGAACACTCCAAAAAATATCCGAACGACACTAAATGTGGCATTTGCCGACATTTTGTATGCGTGACGTTTGTCACGCACGCGACTTTACGTCAGACTTCACTACAAGCATTCGGCTACTCAGCACATGGTGGAAACTTGCCGGCTGCTGTTTTAGAGAAGCAAAAACGCTAGAAATCACTAATCGCTAAATATCGACTACGATAAAAGATGTAAGTTTTTAGAAGGTTGCAAGGATGGATTCGAGGGATAAATTAGCATTTTGTGCCTTGGATTATGGATTGTGAACTGAAGAGGTGCCTCGCTGAAAACACTTTGATTTGGTCGCCATTTCACCACCGATTAATGACTACATTTTTCAATCCGCTGGCAGAGAAATTCACGATTCGCTTGGAATATTCAAAAAGAAATTTGGGAAATTAACCTATTCAAACTCTGGGACAATAGGAAGACCTTCTTCATAAAAAAAGACCACGTTTAACGTTTGATGTCGGATGGCTCGTGATCAAGCAAATCAACATGGCGACGTGTAACTGAAATTCTCTGCACTCAATGGCTGGCTTCTACGATTTACTGTGCCTTTCAACCTACAGGTAAATGTGTAAAGTAGATTAAGAGTTTCTTGTGATATGTTTTCGACAAAATTGCCTTTAATTAATATGTTGCTGTGAATGTAATTCGCCTCTCAAAAGTGCCGTGAACGAATCATCGACCTTTGTCTCTGATTCCGAAGAACTGAAAAACAATAACAGCAAATTTTCGAATTTCAAGAAATAAATTCTCTCTCTGACTCACCTTGAAAGATTAAAGAGACAACATAAGTTAATTGTTGCACTTCGAATCAGATAGTTCCTTTAGAATGTAAAAATATCCGAACCACTTGCACTCGGGCTCCTCAATCTCGGGATAATGCTTTCGATCTCGGAATAATGTAGCAATATTCCGAGACAGCGAACCAGTTAAAACGCGCGATCTATGGAAGTTCCCGTGTAGTATGTACTAAAAATATTATATATGTAGAATTTTTGTCCTCACGGCTTTTATGTAAACCAGTGATGAAACCAGCGATTCTCGCTGATAGAATTCACCGTGTATAAATAAAAAGTCTATCTAATTACCTT
Source organism: Scolanthus callimorphus (assembly GCA_033964015.1). Taxonomy (NCBI): domain Eukaryota; kingdom Metazoa; phylum Cnidaria; class Anthozoa; order Actiniaria; family Edwardsiidae; genus Scolanthus; species Scolanthus callimorphus. Next base: position 29,861,663 of record CM066914.1, on the reverse strand, counting down.
TCATTCATACGTAAATGTCCGCAACCACCAAATGGCACGGCTCATTGTATTCAACGCGTGAATATGTAATCATTTGTCACAACAAAACAGGTTAAAGTCGCCCTAAAAAATTCGCATCCGTAGTGGGCTGTTCCAACTCTCAATAACTGCAAGAAAAAACTTCGAAGAACACTCATTCTTTCTCATAAGATATATGTTAGTGGTAAGATCATTGTGACTCAAAATTGTAAAATCATGTCGATTTCATGTTATAGGCACTTTAAGCATTCATGCATGACTAGTGATCGTTGGGAAAATAGATCTTCACTTTGATCTCGCGTGGCCTTATTCAAAAAAATGAAATGTCATCACACGAAATCAGCGGAAATGCTTTTAATGCAAATGTTTGCACGAAATGACAGAAAGCAACTTGGAAAAAAATATCGTTACCTTCTTATTGTATGCCAATGCGAGAGACAGTGTGATCGAGTGATCAAAGCGCTTGCCCGCTTGGCAATCTGGCGATACCCCATTCGAATCTCGGTCTGACTACAAGCGGCTCTACCCCATGTAGAACCATTAAGAACCTGTGTATTGTTCACGAGTTGCGTCACAAAGCTTCCTTTGTTTGGTATAACGCATCATGAAATAAGAACTGAACACAAAGGTGTCCATTGGGAATAGTTCTTACACCGGGGTTAACCCCTACTTTCTGCATTTGTTTCTCTGGTCTTGTAAAGGCAAGGAATAATCGAATGAAATGGCTATGGCAGGGAAGTACACTTTCACAATAGATCAATACTCACCCCGTTATTAATACAAGTCTCGTTACTTTTTGTGCACATACAGTCGGGGCCAGTCCAGTTTCCGGTACAGTTACACGCCCCACAATCACACATGCCATGTTCAGGACCTGCAACACAAGAATTTGTCCTAAGGCGAGTCATAAACCAACTCAACATTTAATTGAACAGTGTTCGACATATGTTAAACGCGATTTGCTGAGCGACTTGAGTTAATCTGACTTCCCCTGCAAGCGCCTTATTTCAATCAAGTAAGCGTATGGATTGAGCTTTGCATATGTTGTGAATTTCAATTTAAAAGAAATCCGAGAAAAATCAATCGAAGAATTAAGAATTCAATAGAACCACCCAGTTTTGTATCATCTTGGATGACCCTAAGGTGTACTCCAAAAGTGTGCCAGCGATTTTCGAATTTTTTCTGTGTTCCAATTTTACGACAATTTCTCTCTCAGTCCGCGCAGTTTCGGTTGCTACTAACTTTAAAAGGCAATAAAAACCTAATTATCGAACATACAAAAAATCGCTGGCACACTTTTGGGGTTCACCTTAGTATCATTAATTCGAATAGACCTCGATCAAAAGAAAAAATCATTTTTTGACAAATAATTATGATTTTATTAATAATTAATAAAGATAATAATAATAATAATAATAATAATAACTGTTTTTAAAATGCGCATTTTGCTGAACGCCTCAATGCGCTTACATTACAAAGAACTAAAACTACATTTTAAGAACTATAAAATTATATATGCATAAGATATAAAAATGGCATAAAAGATTAAAAAGTATAAAAAATAAAATGGGTGGGAGTTTACATTAGGAAAATGTTATAACAAAGCTTTATTAAAAGGGCAAGTCTAAAAGAAGAAAAAAAAAATTGGATGTGAAAAGGATTGTATATACCATTAATAAAAGTACAATTAATGGAACCCCGAAAAATTGGAAAGGAGTGAAATGCATTAACAAGGACATCCAATGACAGCAGTCACGCAATTAAGTGGACCGCTGCCACGGGATGTCAATGTCTATTCCTTATTCATTTTGGGACGTTGTATCCATACGGATCCAGACGCGTCGTTGTTTGTGTTTTTCACCTATTTCCACGCAATATCAACTCCATTGTTATGCCTAGACGTTTTTTCCTTAGGTAGGGTGCTCCGCTTGTGCGGGCCGAACCTTTTCAAGCTCACCTCCACAAGGTAATGTAGAGATCGGGTCCCGCGGACAATCCATGTTGGTACACTCGCAGTTTTTGCCATAGATTATCTCTCCTTTTGTCTAAAACAAAAGCGTGTACAAATAACACAAAAACAAAATGAATTATACTTTAGAACCCTATCTATTACGTGACAGGCCGTCTGAAATACTGGCGATAAGTCAATCCCCATTTTCTTTTGGTATATCGATCGATCTCTGGGAGCGGGTTAGTATTAGCCTGCTTCCACGTTTTGGGCAATGATTGGCTTGAGATTGAGATAATAATTAGATAAAACTTATTTAAAATCATGACAGCCATGTTGTTAATCTCAATGTATTGTGATACACTGGAAGATACCGTACTGACTCAACGGCAGAAAGAGGACATTTATCCTAGCAAACTTTCCTAGCACCATAAGCCTTGAAGCAAAAGATCACCTCAACTTACTTTGCTTTTGAAGCATTCACACTCTCCGCAGTTACAAGTACCTCGGCCACTACACACTTGCGCTGTGTTGTTTTCGCCCCTACAATAGAAAGAGGCTGGACAGTGAATTTATCGCTACATACGATGTAAATGAAGGTACTTTGCGTTCACAATATTTGGGATTAAGGTATGGGGAAAGGTTCAGTGGATCCTTTGGCAAAATAGTTGTCATTCCGTCTGCTTTTAAGCTACGTACATGTATAATATATCATTTCTTATTAACTATTAATAAATTATTAATAAAATAAATATTTATTTGTCAAAGACTGCTTATCTCGAGTCGGTAAGTTATAGTGCGCTGGAATTAAGTAGAACCACCTAGTTTTGTGTCAAAATGAATGACACTAGGTGGACTCCAAAGGGATGCCAGCGATTTTTTGGATGTTCGATATTTAGGATTTTATTGCCTTTTGTAGTAAGATAGCAACCGAAAATGCTCGGACTGAGAGAAAAATCGTCATAAAATTGAACACGGAAAAAATTCGAAAAATCACTGGCTCACTTTTGGAGCCCACCTTAGGGTCATTCAAGAAAATAGAAAACTTGGTGGTTCTATTGAATTCTGACGGACAAGAACTTAGCCAAACAAGAAAATCAGTTTTTGACAAATAATTATTGATTTCATTAATAACTTATTAATAGTTAATAAAACTATTATTGCTGTTTTCTACTCTTCAAAAGCTTTAAAACGGTATATAATACATATACCTAGCTTAAAGTGCCCCTCAAGGCTGAAATTTTAATGGCTTATTTGATCGCACATTCAAAATAAGGAAGAATGTCGTTTATTTTGCGTTCATAACTGTTTACAGAGATATTCACCATTTTTCTCTGTATGCAAATGAGGAAAAATGTCGTCACAACAAGACTGGTGCAAAAGAGGCAAACAATGTTTTATGTGTAACTCCGTTAGATTCACTTAAAACTTGGTAATAACAAAGGGGGACCAGACCCAAAACCTCTGACATGTTTATTACCGTTTCCATGGTAACACTATTGACACTAGGCCTGTCTATTTAAAAAATAGGAAAAATCTAAAACTTGTTCACCTACAAGTGGAGTGCTACAAAACTTTGCCAAAATACAAATCAGGAAGTTTCGAAGACTTTCATAACTTAGGGAATATTTCACAGATATTACCTATTTTTAAAGGAATCACTTAATTCTAGAGCCAAACGTGTTACCATGGAAACACTAATTAGCCTATGGATGTTTGAGGTCTTGGTCCTTCTTTGTTATTACCAAACAGAATTATCTAACTATCCCAAACTGAATTATACATAAAACATAATTGGCCTCTTTTGCCCCAACCTTCGCGCAAACGTCCTCGGAAAAAATCATACACAAAACATGCCAACCTATACATCGTTGGAAAGCTTATTAAATGGACTAGCGGGCTATGGGAAAAAGAAATAACACATTGTTTTAATCCTGGAAGGGGTTTCTCAAAAACAGTGTCTGTGATTTTTTATATTTTGTTTAGTTATTCGAGGGTCAAATTTTATAGCATTTTCACGCTCTTAAAATTAAAAAGTTTCAGAACTTTTGAACAAAACAAAATTTAAAAACACACGACACAGTTTTTGAGAAACACCGTTAAGGATTAAAACAGTGTGTTACTTGGGAGTCAAGGTCCAGCAGTTCGGCGGCGTTAGCTCGTGAAAATGGCACTAGTAGAGTCTGTTAAGGGAAAAAATAGGTAAAATCGTGCACTTGTTCCTAGGTGAAATAAATCAGTTTTCGGGAGGGGGGCTAACATTTCGACCCGAGGGAGGGAGGGTAGGGGCAATTTTGTCTATTTCCTAATTTCTCAATATTTCTTTGGTATTAAAGGGTTATAGATAAAAAAGACCATGACAATTCTTCCTGTATGGTGCCCTACACATCGGACTAGATGGGGGTGCAACAAATGTCCGGCAAGGGGGGGAAGGGAAAGTTTCGGGTCACATTTTCGTGCTACCCTCAGTTTACACTTAACAGTTTTCGGAAGGGGTGCCACAATTTCGGCCCAAGGGGGGAGGGTAGGGACAATTTTGTCCATCACCTGATTTACCCTATATTTTAGCGGTATTAAAGAGTTATCAATAAACAAAGCCACGATAATTCTTCATGAATGGTCCCCTTCACATTTGACTAGATGGGGGTGCTACAAACATTTGACAAGGGGGAGGGGTGAGTCATGGGTGAAATTTACATGTTATGCGATTTTTAATTGCAATTTGATTGTACAGTCACCAAATCCGACATGAATGATCCTTAGGCAACATCTAACATTTTTTTGAAGGGGTGCCACAATTTCGGACAACGGGGGGAGGGTAGGGACAATTTTGTACTTTACCTGATTATCGCTATATTTCAGCGGTATTAAAGATGTATTGATAAACAACACTATGTCGATTCTCCATGAATGGTTCCCTTCACATTTGACTAGATGGGGATGCTACAAACATTTGTCGAGGGGGTGAGGCGGGTTATGGGTGAAATTTACATGCTATGCTCTTTTTAATTGCAAATATTTGATTGCACAGTCACCAAATCCGACATGAATGTTCTTTAGGCAACATCTAACAGTTTTCGAAAGGGGTGCCACAATTTTGGCTCAAGAGGGGAGGGGAGGGGCAATTTTGCCCATCGTGATTATCCTTACATTTATCTGTATTAACAGGTTCTCTATAAACAACAGCATAATAGTTATGTACGACTCTCTTCACATTTGGCTAGATTGGATGCAGAGTATCGATAACTGAAATATAGGGATAATCAGTTAAATAACAAAATTGTCCCTACATTCCCCCCTTGGACCGAAATTGTGGCACCCCTTCCGAAAACTGTTAGATGTGGCCTAAGAAACATTCATGTCGGATTTGGTGACTGTACATTCAAATTGAAATTAAAAAGCGCATAGCATGTAAATTTCACTCATGACTCACCCCTCCCCCTCGATAAATGTTTGTAGCACCCCATCTAGTCAAATGTGAAGGGAACCATTCATGAAGATTCGACATGGTGTTGTTTATCAAAAACTCTTTAATACCGCTGAAATATAGGGATAATCAGGCAAAGTACAAAATTGTCCCTACCCTCCCCCCTAACGCCAAAATTGTGGCACCCACCCCTTCCGAAAACTCTTAGATGTTGCCCAAGGAACATTCATGTCGGATTTGGTGACTGTACAATCAAATTGCAATTGAAAAGCGCATAGCATGTAAATTTCACCCGTGACTCAAATGTTTGTAGCACCCCCATCTAGTCAAATGTGAAGGGGACCATTCATGAAGAATTACTGTGGCTTTGTTTATTGATAACTCTTTAATACCGCTGAAATATAGGGTAAATCAGGTGATGACAAAATTGTCCCTACTTTCTCCCCATTGGGCCAAAATTGTGGCACCTCTTCTGAAAACTGTTAAGTGTTACCTAAGTAACATTTATGTAGAATTTTGTGATTGTACGATGAAATCATGATCTCTGAGGGTAGCACGAAATTGTGAACCGAAACTCCCCTTTCCCCCCCTTGCCAGACATTTCTTGCACCCGCACCTAGTCCAATGTGAAGGGCACCATACAGGAAGAATTGACATGGTCTTGTTTATCTATAACCCTTAAATACCAAAGAAATATTGGTAAATTAGGAAATAGACAAAATTGCTCCTACCCTCCCCCCTTGGGTCGAAATGATGGCACCCCTCCCGAAAACTGATTCATTTCACCTAAGGAACATTTGATCCAAATTTGGCGCCTTTACGCACAAGTGCACGATTTTACCTATTTTTTCCCTTAAGAGACTCTACTACACACCAAAATTTGTAATCAATCCTTTAAAAAAAAATTTTTTATCAATAAGTTATTCCTTTTTCCATAGCCTCCTAGTCCATTCTACAAGCTTTCCAACGATATATAGGTTGACATGTTTTGGTTAAACTAAGGACGTGTACGATTGTTTTTCCGAGGACGAGCCGCGAAGGTTCTCAGTTACCTTAAGGCCTACGGCAAACGCCGTGCCAGAGTCGCGCCGTTCCAATACAAAACAATAGAAATTTCTTGATTATAAAGTATAATGAAGCGGCATCCATTGAAAAAGGAAAGGATCGACAGAAGAAGAGCGGCTGAAGTTCGGCGTTTGCCGTAGGCCTGAGTCTTGCAAGAAAATCCGCTCAATGGATGCATTTAAGAATGGCTACGGCGAACGTTGAGCACGTTTCATATACATAGAATGACACCCAAATGACACTCACTTTACCAAATTCAATCTATTTTATAGACGATTCCTGTCACCGGTATTTCAAAGGAGATTTTATTATGTTTAGGTGTGCTTATCACCGCTCGTTTACTTTGGTTTAATCTTGTTTGCATTTTTAACATCAAAGATCTCGACTTTATATCGAGGAGTTAGATAACGCATAGGCCATACGTCTAATTATCAGCCGTTCCTAATACAAATGAAGTTAAACAATAGAGTTTCTTAATTTGCATCAGGAAGGGCCTGCGTATGGACTATAGCAATCAACACTGTTTTAGTACGCTCAAATTGATTCATCCATGAGACAACAAAGTTGTTATGACTTGGGAGTACTCACGTGTTGGTTAGCTCTTCAGGGTAAGCGTCAGGCGGGAATTTCACTAACGGGAGATCCGCATCCCTGTCCACGTGATTTAGCATTTAAAGTTTTTAGTTCAAAATAAGCTATTTAGGGCATAGTACAATGTTTCATAGGTTATTCCTCGTTTTACCTTGCTGCATGTAATGCCCGGGGGGGGGGGGGGGGGGGGGGGGGTTCTCCCAAGTAATAGTGAGGTGCTCGTGAGGACATCGCAAAATATACCCTAAAAAATACCAGGACCTAAAAAATCCACCCCCTAAAAATACCTTATAAAACAAAATGACCCCTAAAAATACCAATAACAAAGCTTTTTTGTTATTGTTTATTGTTTCTCATCTCAAAACTTGTTTTAGAGCTAAAAATGAATAAAGAAAGCCAGAAAACGTTTTTCTTGGTTTGTGGCCCTTTCATTCATTTGCGTACCCCTAAAAAATACCATTTATTAGTAAAAGCCACAATGTTTCTCTGATACCCCCTAAAAAATACCCGAGAGTTGATTTTGACCCCTAAAAAATACGACGAGCACCCCTATCGACATGTGAAGAACCCCCCCCCCCCCCCGGGATGAAATGCCACATGGATGCAACAATACATCCTTAAACAGCAATTTAAACGTAACTACAACTTATTTATATTCTGTTTATCAGTTTTAACGGCAATCGTTAAAAATCTTAAATAACTAAACAAGGTTTAGTGAAAAATACTCTTTTGTTTTTTAACCGTACTACTGGTACTACTACTACTGCTGCTCGCTTCCGGAAGATCTGGAAGTCTTTTCTGGAAGTCTTTTCGGAACTTACACTATGCAACCTCAGCTGTACTGAAGTTGCTCTGAAACAAATATACCAGAACAAATTTTGAGATTCGCTTTATTATAACACCAATTCATAGGACAATAATCAGGCCGTGAAATTCTGACTTATATCTATACTATTATAATCGGGTTGTCTGCGCAAACGTTTCTGATTGGCTAAATCGTTCGCTCTCACTCCGCTTAGGCCTGAAGCTGTGTCGCCAAAAGAAGTTCACAAACCTGCAGAGAAGGTAGAAATCTCGACAGTGAGCGTGTTTTGGTTGGAAAAGTTTCACCCTAGGCTAAGTTCTAATTCAAGCGATTTCTTAAGCGAGGGACAAAGCTGCCATCGCCGCCATTTTGAAATCTCCCACAGAAACTAAAAAAGAACTCATTTCGCACAACCGAAAGCACCATAGTCATTCAGACCTAAATGGTTCTGTCACAGATTACTGTCAGGAATGTGCAGTGATAATTGTTATTCGAAAGCTTTAAGTTGAGAAAAAATTTCATTCAGCTTGAACAAACGTACACCAGTGCCTTGCTTTCCTGTTCGGGCGCAGGGCACACAAAGCAAAGCCATGAATAATATTCTCAAAGTGTAAATCCTTACGCTGTATCGCAAAACGAAGGACACACACCCGAAGAGAAGAAGGGAATCTCTCAATTGGGCGTGTTTTTGTTGGAAAAGATTCAACTTGGGTTAAGTTCTAATTCAAGCGATTTTTTCAGCGAGGGACAAAGCCGCCATCGCGGCCATGTTGAAATCTCCCACATAAACTAAAAAAGAGCTCATTTCCCTCAACCGAAAGCACCATAGACATTCAAAACTAAATGGTTCTATTACAGATTACTTACTATTATGTGCAGGGATAGTTTTAATTCGAAAGATTTGAGCTGAGAAAAATTTTCATTCACGACTGCCACTGCCTACAGAGCGCACGCTAAGCCACGAGTGAAATTTTCTAAACCTATGATAAACTGAAAATTTCTTAGAACAGTTTTACTTTACCTGTTTCTTCTCTTCCCTTAGTGAGATATAATAAACATACAAACAATTCCGAAGTCAAATGGTTTTTCTGTGTAATAGGCTTGCGTTTTCAATTTTAGCGGGTTCTTCGCCTTCGGACTTAGATAGCGGATTTGAAAGCCGTACAGGCACTGACTCACACGACACACGTGCGTCATTTTCTCCACCAAAATCAGGGAGACCAGTGCAGAACATACAAAAAAGGCTCTGGGGCTCACTTCATTTATTTCGGCATGCGGCAGGGGGTCTTTCTTGAAGGGAGGTCATTAGTAATGTAAATCAGCAGTTTATGGAAGGGGGAACTCAGGTTGAGTCTTCTAGCGTCACGAAGTGACGGGCTGTTTTCTTGTAAAGAATTAAATTTGGGGTATTCATATATTACGCCATAGTGATATGGTGGAGGGGGACTATTTGGAAACTAATAGGAAGAGCTGGAGAACATGATAAAGAGTTGCAGTAAATAAGTGCAAATATCAAGTGGGTTATGTAATGTTTGCCTATCCACCAAGGTGTGGCTTACGTGGAATTCAGAGTTTGCTCGATGCATCAAGAAGTTTAATGTTCAGCGATATCACGATTAAACTAGCATGAAACCTTTGGTAAATAATGTTTTATCGTGAACATATTCACGGCTAACCACTAGTGGTATAAGTTAAAGGGTCATGTTCACCGAAAACATCGACATAGACCTTTATCACGCAATATTGATTATTAATATATAATAGTTATCCGAAAATGAAATCCAGTTTCCAATTCTACACATCCGTATTAGTAAAACTGCAAAGTTTCAAAAGAATTACTTGAAAACTGACTGAGATATGAATTTTCAAAACTTCCTATTCTGACTTACTTTTTACAAAGAAATGTATGGGCAAATACGTCAAGTCGAGGCTGGACGGGCATCGATGCCCGTCCAGCCTCGTCTCGATTTATTTTCCCATACATTTCTTGTTAAAAAATAAGCCAGAATACGAAGTTTTGAAAATTCATATCTCAGTCAGTATTGAAGCAATCTTCACCAAACTTTGCAATTTTACTAATACGGATGTGTAGAATTGAATACTGGATTTCATTTCCTGATAACTATTATATATTATTAATCAATATTGCGTGATAAAGGCCTATTGGATTAAATTCTTGAGTGGTGATCACAAAGTGTTAGCTGACATAGCAGTCTCTGAAAGAGCAGATCCTAGTTTCGTACGTACAAGACCAGCTTATTCAGTGAACTCTAGGCATTTGCTGCAATGCAGAGGAATGAATAATTCACTGTTTGATCCGTTTGGCTTTGATGCTCTGTTCTGTCAGTGAGGGTCATCGTACAAAAACTCTGGCGGATGAATTTGCCATGGCCCATGGGACAAAAAAGATCCCAGACAAAAAAGATCCCAGATCCTTATTTGACGGAATTGCTTAAGCGTCAGAGACGGCTTCACTCGAGCAATAGCGTCACGTAGCAGGCGAGCCAGCTGATGATGGCTCGAGAGGCGTGGCATTGCTCGACCTTAACTTTTTTGGCCACTAGTCCCAGGACAAGTAGCACAGAAACGTTACTTGCCCTAGCCAAGTTTCTAGTTGTCCAGTTATGGTATAAAAAATTGTTTTTTAAAGTATAGACCAAGCCTATGTACAAACCATATAAATGTAACTTGCCTATTAGTCATTAGCCTCTGTTGACTTTTCCAGTGATCGTGATTGGTGACTGGACAAAAGCAAGACGAAAGACGGACATTTTTGTACGAAAAGGTGATAATAATCAGACCTCTCTCAAACAACAGTGTGAACACTTTTTAACAACAAACCGCATACCAGCAAAATGTTTATGTTTAAATTTTGCACAAAATTGTTGCTTGTCTTGTGACTAGTCCCCCTGAGTTTTCACTTGTCCTGAAGCATTTCTTACTTGCCCAGGACAAGTGGACAATCGCTAAGGTCGAGCACTGCGTGGAGATGACTTCCTGATGTTATGTTCATCAGACGAGCAAAGGAAGAAGCGGATAAGACTGGGGCAAGAGAGAGAAAATTTTAAGCCGCGTAGCTTATAAAATCGAATTCCCCTTCTGAGTTTTTGGAGAAGGCCATGAGTATATAACGTTGCATGAGTAATATGTCAGAATTCTCACTTGGACCAACAGTGCTTATATAAGACATCATCTCATTAAAATAATCATTACTTTGCTTGAGATCTCGGCACCAAGATGGCGTCCCTGGAAGAAGGCTGACATAATGGTGTCATTGTGCTCAGAGGCCTTGTGGGGCCAGATGCCAGTTGTTTTAAACCCCCCCCCCCCCCCCCCCCCCCCCTCTTGAGCTCCGCCAGGTTTCCTACCCATAACGTATATAAAGTACAATGGGACCAAGTGAGATTATTATATAGCTCGTGTTTATTCGATCAAAGCCCGCGCTCTGATTTGTTCTATCATGGTCACATGGTAAAGTACAAATTCAGTGTATTGTTGCCCGCGCGGACGAAATCGCTAGAGCGAGAAATTCAGGCGGCGGACTATTTTAAAACCGAATTTTCCCTCGGGAAACAGCGAGTTTTGTTTTCCCTCGACTTCTCGGGGAAACAAAACTCACTGCTTCCCTCGGGAGCAGTCACTAAGTGTATATTATTATATACCTCATATTTATTCGATCAAAGCGCGCGCTCTGATTGGTTGTATCATGGTCACGTGGCAAAGTCAAGCGGGCAACAATTTTCAATGTAGCCCGCGCCATTTTACACCCAATTTTCTTTTTGCTATATAATAAAACACTTAAAGACTGCATCCTCGAGAAACAACGAATTTGTTTTCCCGAGATTCTCATCGAGATTCTCGGGAAAACAAAACTCGCTGTTTTTATTTTAACATCTTTATTGGGTAAATTACCAATCGGTTTCCCTCGGAAGCAGTCATTAAGTGTATAATGTATCACTATTGCGTACTATTATCATTTCTCTTACCTAATGCACCGACTTTTGTCAAACTGACCCTCCTTAGGACACTGGCACACGCGTCCACCGCTAAAAAAAAGATAAAGCACTTTCATTATCAACAATTTATTTGTGATTCTCATTTGTATAATTCAATGAACTGTTCACCTTCGTAGTACAAGGAATGCAACTGTGATCTTTTTAAATTCAGTATCTGTTATTTTGTCCATTACAACACAAAAAGAAGCGAAAAAGTAAAGAAAGAAATAAGAGTTAGAAATACCAATTGTGTTCCGCACGGCACAAGGAGTTCGAGCGGAAATCTAATCGAAACGAGCAAAACTTCTGCGGACTCGTATCCTGCCTAAATATATGCGCGCGCTGGAATTTATTCATGAGCCCACATTGTCAGATCTATATGTACAGCTGACTTTTGTGTAGAAGCTGCAGTCAAATTCCAAATTGCGTGATCTTTTCGATGCGAAGCGAGAATTCGAATAGTGTTTACGATTCAGATAACACATCGAGTGATGATTCCGAAGCGATAAAAGCATATTTGAACAAGAGAAAATGATACATTTTCTCTTGATTTGTATTAATAAAAGAAAATATTGTGTATGTTTTCACAGAAAGTACAATGACAAAAATCGGCTCGGCAAACCGAAAGAGTAGTGAAGTTTAGCATTTTTTCTCGGTGCCTTAAAATACTTCAATGAACTCAAGACTTGGAGGTTATCTTTGGTATATATTCAAGAATAATTTACGGAAGTATCAAAAACTTTTACATATGAGATTTGTGTCAGAGGCGAAAAGTGTAAGTTTTATAACAAACGGAAGATTTATAACATAATTTCTCAAATTTTGCAGTTTCCTTGAACACATGCCAAACAAAATCGGAAGCATTCTAAGAAGTGAAATTTGGCTGGTACATTGCCTTGGGTTTGTAGATTATTCGGGCGGCAAGGATTTCTTAATTCCGCAGATATTAGCCATTCTTTTTCAAGGAAATTTTTGCGGCATAAATAGCTTTGCCATTTTGGAGCCTGATAAAGTACGTTCGAATAACATAAAACCTGCCCAATGAATTCCCTCCAAACTTGCTGTGATTAATGCTAGCTACTCAGGGATTAGTGTGAGGGTGTCATTTTAAAAGTTTAGGTCGCGCAACGCGTCTGATGGCTGCGTATTATAAACAAGGGTGTGGCTATAACGTTGCTATAGCAGCTCCGATCACAACAAAATGCACACTACAACAAAGTTCAAACCCTCCAGGGTAACCATGTGAAAGTTCAGACCGGTACAGGTTTTTGAGTCTGAACAGCAGGCAAACAAAGTTTGGTGGTGGAGAGCAGAAAAAATTGTAGGCAGCCTCCTTAAAACGCGATCCCGGGAAAATGCAAAGCTTCATCATTGTGCTCGATGCAAAGTACGGATGTTCATCAAGATTAGTTGAAGTTTTCAGCTTTCCTCGTTTCTCCGATCAGCTAAAATATAATTATAAAACTCCGCTGCGTTGCCGACACATTTCAAACAGAATTGCAACTTCAGAGTTTGACTGTGGGACGGGGGTATTTTTTTCTTACTGCGCATGCGAAATAACAGCAGGTCAGCAGCTTCACTGAGGGCTCAGCTCAAGATTAGTTTGCGAAGCGATGTACGGCTGGAATTCCTTGTGACGGAAAAAACCCTCGTACATTATTAAAATCAAAGCACCGCTACGGTGACTAGTGGATATGGTCACAGCTGAAAGAAACCATTGTTTAGCGGTCTGCATTTCAAAACTGTTGCACCACGCCACCCTGGAATTCCGAGCTCCGTTTTGCCCTGGAGCTCCAGAAAAGCAGAGGGGTGCAGATTTTTTGTCGGCTGAATACAAAACTGAGACAAAACTGAAACAAGCTTTGAACACTTTTTCTTTAAAACAGAACACTGATATGCCTGCTTTTGAGAGAAAGATAAGTGAAATGTCAAAAGAAAATGTGACGAAACGCTTGAATTTGCAATAATATACATGCCTTAATTAATGATTAAGTAGATGTTTTTCCTTGATTGATTTGTTGTTGGTGTCAAACACGTCTATGAATACTGTCTGTGAATTACAAGAAAATTCTAGTAGATGAGTAAAGTGCAGCTGCGAGATTCCTCGAGTATATCTCTGTTTCAGACCCATAAACAGCTGCATGAGAGAATGGGATTCATTTCTTGATCCATCGCCGAACAAGGACAAGGCTTCGGCATGTAAAGACCATTATGACACGGTAAAAAGGGAATATTTTCAGTTTCAAATCGATCGAAGCTCTCAGTTATAGTTTGACGCCTTCAATTCGGAGATAAAAACATCACAGTTCCTGGCATGCATGGTCTTGATTTACTATAACATTCCGGCTATAATCGGCCGATTGGTAGAGTATGTTTGCAAAAAATCGCAGCATTCGAATAAGTCTGAACTCAGAAGACGGTTTTACAGCTCTGTACTTAAATAGTTACAGGAAGAAACTGCCATTATTTCCCTCGAATATTTGATGTGAAAATGTATTTCGTAAAATGTTTCTACACAATTAGCGTTTGGCTGTACACGTGTTCACAATTTTAATACCGATCAAAAGATCCCTTTGCTACAAAACCTACGTCAAAGTCAAGCTAAATCCACTGAACTCTTCCTTAATTATTTATTAACTGAGGTGAAAGTTATCGTTTTGTAGTGTAGTGCAGTCACCCAAATGGAAAAATCCTGAGTGCAGCAAGCCAAGACTGACACTGTGCATTGGCAGGCTGATTCTTACTAGTTGCTTTTCACTCCTTTTCTGAATTCCGAATAAAAGCCGACATTCATTGAAACCTTTTGGCTTTTAACTAAAAGTAGAAAGGGCAACAAAACCCTCATTCCCCTCACAAGAGAATTGTGTTTAATATTCGACTCACTCTTTGAAACTTGATCGTGCATCCTATTGCCCGTGGTTGGGCTAACGACGACAACAACGACGCAGGACACCGGTAATTTCCCATTCATCACAATACTCGTTTCTATGCTTCGCATATCCACTCGTAAAAACTAGTTTTGTAGCCAATTAAAAGGGGCTGTGTCACGGCTGTTTTAACAAAATTCTATAAAACTAGGCCAGTGATATACATAAACAACACAGAATCCTATATTATACTTCATCTTAGTCTAAGAAAGGAAAATCAAATAAAATTTGCATGATATTAGCATTCTTATGTAGGATTTCATAGCTCTCGCTATCAGATTTCCAAGTTTGAAAACAGTTCAGCCTGGTAAGAAATCAAAAAGGGCCATTCACAATGCAATCCCATCTGCTCGATAACACGTGAAAATACTCTCAATTTGTCCTTATCTAGTAGCTGAAAGGTTATTTAAGAAACTCTGACTATTATTTTGTTCATTTCTTGGGAAGTCGACTGCAGTTAAGCTACTAAAAATAACCCCAAAATCGTGACACAGCTCCTTTAAAGTGCATTTCGCTTAGATTGTGACTGTAAGTTTAAGACCCGCAAGTCGAGTCATGCTCCAGATAACTATAGTGCAATAGACCAATTTCTATATATTAATATTCTTACTTGAGTCCGAGGCTCAGGGAATAAATCAAAAGAAACCGCGTCGGTATAATTTATGAAAAAATAATAAATGAATACTTTATTCTTTTGTTTTATTCCCCTGACCCTCGTATTCAAGTTGAAATTTTCATATATCGTTAGTTTTTGTCGGACTATAGGATTCTGTGAACGGGAAGTTCGTATTCTTCAACAACTCTCTTTTAATATATAGATTTAGGCAATGCCTAAAAGCGGAACTCCAATCATACACACCCCACGTCTTACTCACAGGGAGCTCACCTTTACAGTTTAAATCAAGAAAATTCATGTTACCATTATATGGCAATGATAGTATTAGCGCGTTCTGATATGCTAACAAGTCGCAGTTCACGACCGACAAAAGATAATCTCCTTGAAATAAAAATGAAAAATAAGATTTTCAGCGAAATCCACAACAAAGAATACTTGACATAGTATTTGTCTCATTGTACTAACTAAATCTAAAATGTGGCAAAGGAAAATCAAGGCTAGAATATCAGAAATGACCTGTTAACATAGGGCAAAGCAGGGCCAAAAAGTCAAGCTTACTCAAAACTATAATTCGAGTTTAGCTGGAGAAAAAGAAACCTTGAGGGAGCCAACTAAAGCAGTCAGAATTTTCTCATCAGGAATGCAATAAACTTGGAAGCTAAAAATATAAATAGCATAAAAATATAAATACCGATAACTGATAGTGAAGTCGTTTCTTTCCTCCGAAAGTCTCCGTCGTGTTGAGTTGAATTCATTCTTACTTGGCAAGCTTTTGCACAAAGCCAATTTTCCTAAATACATTATTCGGCTAAAACCATTGCAATTTTCTGTTATTGTCAATCCTGTTCAATCCAGTTCTGGCTCCCTGTTCGTAGATCTCATATGAGTATTCGAAGAACACGTCGTTTGCAGCTTTTACGAAAGAAACTGTTGCCTTGTTTTTCTTCAGAAGAATGCCGAAGTCTTGTTTCGCCGTGGGCCGGGTATTCTGCAATCAAGCCTTTGAATCTTTTGCAACTCCCTCATAGTTTCTCCTCATAGTATTTTGACAATCATTAGAGAACTCTTTTGAGCAAAATTGGCGTGGTTCGCACCCATGAGTTTGTCTCAGTTTGACTCAACAAAAATTTCGTCTGAATGAACTCGAGTGAGCCGACGCGGGCGCGTGTTTTGTGAGTTTTTTCGGCGGGAAAATGAAGGAGCGACTTCCGGTCCGTGACCTCTGCCAAGCACCGCGTCAAAGCACCGCAGCGCTGTGTTGGAGGACAAAATGACGCGCGGGCTCAGTGATCCAAGACGGACTGTGATTGGCTGTGTACACGGGTCGCCACTAACGCAAGTGCGCATGCGTAAATAAGAGCTCGCGATGTTTTCGTAAGCCGCTGAACGTATCGTTTTGGCTTGGATGGGTTGCTTTCTCATGTGACGTTGAATGATACGTATGGGGCTCCACTCCGTGCCTTCGGCACGGGGAGTTCCGCTAATAAGCACCCTGTTAGGAAAAACAAAACGCTTCTGATTTTAAGAATTTTAGGATTTTGTGAAACATTGTACAGTCAATGGCCCTAATTCCAGCCAATCTTTTATTCTCCGTTATAACTTTTCTAAGATTAAGGGTAATAGCCTAATATTTCCCACATATTACACATTATAGAAGCCAAAGATTTAGCCATGCCTTTGCCTATATATATCCAAAATTAGCAGGAGACTTTGGATAATATTTTTCGATTTTTATGCCTTAATTCCCGCAATCTAGTCCCAAATCCGGTCACTATTTCTTGGGTTCATTTATCTTTATGGTTTGCAATATTTGAGACAGAAACTTATTTTAGTAATTGCAATATGATATTTTGAGATTGAACTAATATTTTTCAATGCGTTTAAATGTTTGGTTTACAATCTTTTCATTAATTCTTCCGTCGCATTTCTCAACCGAAATTTAAAAAAAATTTAAGCAATTAAACAAACGATGAGTGTAGCGCTTTCCCTGAAGTAACTTAATTTGACTGATAAAAGGGGCGTTGACAATAGAGTTCAGACTGGTAGTAAACCATACCTTTTGTCATTACAGGCACATTCCCCACATTTTAGAGTACCATTCTTGTTACAATCGTCGCTCTTTTCGATCTAAACACCAATAGGACAGCAAATCGTGTTACGACACGTTGTAGGGCAGATGATTGGGGCAGAAGCAAACCCAAGGGGCTTCGGTAACTATCAATAGCAAGTCTAGTTAACAACTACCCCCCAAAGGGGAGGTGAATAGCGGTGGATATCTTTGGAAACACAGCGGTACAGGGAGAGCACAATGATATCTGGTATCTCACCTGATGCTCAAGCTGCTCACATCGGCAGTCGCAAATGTACTTCAAACTTATGTTTATATCGCCAAAGGCGGTCTTCAAGGCGAACCTAATGAAAGGTCAGAACAAAATGCCGTCTAGTACAGTGAACATTAACGGTTCAGTAACAAATACTATTTAAACCTGAAAGAAATCATCAGACACAACTTTCTGTGTTGATTATAAGATTCGCTTCCTTTCCGAAAATTAAAAAGCTTTCTTGAAATACAGTCAAACTACACCCGATAAGATCTTTTTCCAGAGCCCGTCTCTCTCCACGTAAGACACCTAAATGATGTAAAAGTGAGAGTCCTCCAAACAGATCACCAAGGCATTATTCGGGAAATATCAGGCACCTACACCAGAAACGTTGTCTAAAAATACATTTTCTTGCGTTGACAATTCACGTAATTATAGTTAACAATTTGTTTTGCCATCCACTCGAACACCCTTACCAGTTTTACTAATTAAAGGGAACACTTCAAGTGCAAATTTTAGCTTACTTGTCTATAAAAAAATTTGCATCTTTAGACGCGTGACATTTGCGCCCGCCTATAACAGTTGAACATATATCGTATCAATAAATACCCTGGTGTTTTGTCTTTGCAGTCCTTTGCAGTGACAGACACATCGAACTCAACCTGGTAAATGTGAAAATAAATAAAAACGTTGGTATAAATGTTCGAAACTGACACATGTTTTGTTTACATTGATGCTTCCATGGCAAGGAAATGGCAGAATTCACCCCGACAAAGAGATTTCGCAAAACCGTCTTAACGCCAAAGAGATTAGACTACAACCATTGCTTGGACAAAGTTTGGAGAAAAAGTGTAAGGGCTTGTTGAAGATATAAAAATAGACTATTCTTTTAGCTATATTGCTTGATTTTCAAACTATGCCTAAAAGCTCATATAGATGTATTTTGTCAGATCGTCATCCAGAAAGGAGCATTTTCAGAACATTTATAATAATAATGAAGGTTTAACACGTTTTCAGAGCCACTGCTTGTTTCGATCACGATTAAACTGATCGAGAGATAATCCGAGATCAATTTTGGTCAAAACAGCCTATGCGAGCTCAATCATTTCTTACCTTGTTGGTATATTTTTTTCAAAACCATAATTCTTTAAAGGATCTGTCTCACCCTGCCCATAATTCATCGATATCAGATTAGAGCATTTTACTATAGAACTCGTAATAGTAGTATTCATTTGCATCAAGTCAGTGTTTCTGATAGTAATGAATCATGTGAACAAAAACAAAGCAATGCATTATGATTAGGGTGAGACGAGTCCTTTAAAACACAGTGTTTCGGTTGACTTGACAGCGGTCAGTCTTTGCAAATTCTGCAACTTCAAAATTTGTTTTCGTTGCCATGTAAGCATCAATGTTAACAACATATATGTCAACACAAATAACAATCCATTGCATGTTTACTGGCAAAGTGGCTTGCCTATCCATCATTAGCACGTGAGATACAGGCGGGCCATCGAAGTTGAAAGGGTGTGAGCAAACCGTATCGTTGAATTCGTGCGGCAAAAAGGAATGCTATATTATATTATTACTCTCACACTACTTTCGTCACGAAGTGACGGGTCCAATTCTGGTGATAATGATAATATTTATTGGATGAGGTTGAGCATGATGTCGTTAATTAGCAAAACTGAGGGCTGAGGCAGATGACACAGACACAAGGGTTTTGTTAATTCGCGATATCATGCAAAACCTAAATCAATAATTGTTGTATTATACATTTAAAAAAAGCAAATTGGATACGATGCCAAATGACTTTTAGACAGTTTTAGACGTCGAACCTAATTCTTGTCGCACTAAATGTCAATTTCCCATTGTTTAGCTAGTTAGAGCTATTGTCTCGAGCTCATTTGCATTAGGAACGGCACTATCTGCCGTGCCAACGCCGCGCTAAATTACAACTTTGAATCCTTTCAGCGCTTTTAAAATCAGGGCAGGGATCTTCTCCATTCACCAGACAGTCTATATTAACCTCATAACATGACTGGTAAAGAAATTTCTTGTTTTTAGTTGCTAATAAATCAAATCAATTTAGCGCGACAGAATTAGGTTCGACGTTTAAAATGGGCCTTAGAGCGGTTTTCGTATGACTGTAGTGAATCGCAAAGTAATTACACCAATTCTGAATAAAACCTATAGGCGGTTATTTGTTGACTCATTTGCATAAGCAGGGTCTGGCTTCAAAATTTTTAAAAACCTGCGTGGATCATTCAAAACTTAGTGAAAATCGTCAATGCGTTCCTCGGAATAGTAACTATTTGATCTTGAGCAATTTTATTACATTTTTGAAGACTTGATTTTCTTTTGGGGCAGGAAGCTCATTAGCCCACATGTTTCTTCCAAATTGAGCTTCTCGCCATGCGCTCATAATTTGAGTTACGAACGCCAAACTTTCTTAGTACGCTTCATTCACCAGACGCTATTGAAATTCAGATCAGTTCTTTTTATACCTCCGTTACGCTTGCTGATTTTCACTAATGCTTATGCAAATGAGAGAAAATCGTAAACACTGACGTCACAATATAATCGCCTATAGGAGTGATTAATATATAGATTTAGCCACTGGCTAAAAGCGGAGCTCCTGGTTATAAAAAAATATGTGTGAATGAAAGGGATTCCCATGTGTACATGGTTTACATGGTTGCTTTAGAGTCTTCCCTTCACGAGATATTATTTTTTCAAGCATAGATGAGGTCATCGATGACGTCATATCACGTGACCACTTCAT
The DNA here is from genome assembly GCA_033964015.1 of Scolanthus callimorphus. Classification (NCBI taxonomy): domain Eukaryota; kingdom Metazoa; phylum Cnidaria; class Anthozoa; order Actiniaria; family Edwardsiidae; genus Scolanthus; species Scolanthus callimorphus. Next base: position 29,841,168 of record CM066914.1, on the reverse strand, counting down.
TTCGCTCATCTAGCGACCTAGACTACACTACCAAAGTTTGGTTGTTTTAGAGTCTTCCCTTCACGAGATATTGATTTTTCAAGCATAGATGACGTCATCGATGACGTCATATCACGTGACCACTTCATTTCGCTCATCTGGTGAACTACACTACACTACCAAAGTTTGGTTGTTTTAGAGTCTTCCCTTCACGAGATATTGATTTTACAAACATAGATGACGTCATCGATGACGTCATATCACGTGACAACCTCATTTCGCTCATCTGGTGGCCTAGACTACACTACCCAAGTTTGGTTGTTTTAGAGTCTTCCCTTCACGAGATATTGATTTTTCAAGCATAGATGACGTCATCGATGACGTCATATCACGTGATAACCTCATTTCGCTCATCTGGTGGCCTAGACTACACTACCCAAGTTTGGTTGTTTTAGAGTCTTCCCTTCACGAGATATTGATTTTTCAAGCATAGATGACGTCATCGATGACGTCACATCACGTGTCCGTGTTAAAGCACCCCCCTTGTGGCATAGACAAAATATCCCAAGTATGGTTGTCTTAGCATGTTCCCTTGAGGAGATATAATTTTTTTTATTTGCATACCACAGGGTTCCCATGTGTACACGGACGGACGGACGACGGACGGACGACGGAGGGACGACGGACGGACGGCGTACGCTATAGGTTTAATACCAGAAAAAATATATAGATTTAGCCACTGGCTAAAAGCGGAGCTCCTGGTTATAAAATTTTCTGTGAATGAAAGGGATTCCTATGTGTACATGGTTTACATGGTTGCTTTAGAGTCTTCCCTTCACGAGATATTAATTTTTCAAGCATAGATGACGTCATCGATGACGTCATATCACGTGACCACGTCATTTCGCTCATCTAGTTACCTAGACTACACTACCAAAGTTTGGTTGTTTTAGAGTCTTCCCTTCACGAGATATTGATTTTTCCAGCATAGATGACGTCATCGATGACGTCACATCACGTGACCACTTCATTTCGCTCATCTAGTGACCTAGACTACACTACCAAAGTTTGGTTGTTTTAGAGCCTTCCCTTCACGCATATCGAGATAGCGTTGTCGTTTTCTGTGAATACGCGCGGGCTACCTGTGTTTTGCCCCAGGCCCTTTGGCGGAGACAAAAACAACATGGCGGCCATGAGTACAATGTTTCTCGAATACCTGCAAGTTTTGGTGGATTTCTCTGCTTTTTTCGCTAAAATATGAGGAAAAGTACTTACAGACCTTCCAAATAAGGTAAGGGGGAATTCCTAATAAGGAAAGCGGCAAGTCGACAAGGTTAGGCTGCAAACGTCTTGATATGGAGATATTGATTTTCAAGCATAGATGACGTCATCGATGACGTCACATCACGTGACCACATCATTTCGCTCATCTAGTGACCTAGACTACACTACCAAAGTTTGGTTGTTTTAGAGTCTTCCCTTCACGAGATATTGATTTTTCAAGCATAGATGACGTCATCGATGACGTCACATCACGTGTCCGTGTTACAGCACCCCCCTTGTGGCATAGACAAAATATCCCAAGTATGGTTGTCTTAGCATGTTCCCTTGAGGAGATATAATTTTTTCTTTGCATACCACAGGGTTCCCATGTGTACACGGACGGACGGACGGACGGACGGACGGACGGACGGACGGACGACGGACGGACGGACGGACGGACGGACGGACGGACGGACGGACGGACGGACGGACGGACGGACGGCGTACGCTATAGGTTTAATACCAGAACAATAAAGAAAAAATCATATCTCCCGAAGGGAAGCTTCTATAGAAGCCAAACTTGGACAAAGTTTCAAAGACCATAAGAGGAGCCCTACACCAAAGTCACGTGCCCTTACGTCATCAATGACGTCATCCAAATGATCCAAAATGCCCGTGACGTTCAAAAATCAACTCGATAGTATACTATACGTTTTTCACTTAGGTATGGTGCTCCGCTTGCGCGGGCCTTCGGCCCGCGCAGGAGCTCCGCTACAAAGTAATTGCGATTACTCACGACAGTCATCCGAAATCCGCTCTATTCAAATTCAAAATGCAAAAAGACTACGACTGAAAAGCGCAAACAGCACTATGTAAAGCTTTTAAAAATGCCATTCAGAAAAAATAATACAAGCTTCAATGCAAACTTATTTTAAAAGAATAAGGAAATTGTAAGGGCGAAAGATCAAAGTGTTGAAAAAATGTTTTTTAGTTGTTGAATATGATGTTGTACACGGACGAGGAGCCTGGGAACGACGCCGACTTTGAACTTGACATGATAAATGCAACATCTGCTGCAATATCTGCTGCATTGAGAATTGATTGTTTACTCTCGACTATGTGATATTGAGTCCAATGTTTAAAAATGATAATATGACAATGAAAATGATAATGATGCGGTTATAGAGATACCTCCTCTCCAATGTTCACGTCAGTACAAGTGTTCTCCCCTTCGCGTTTGCCGTCACTAAGAAAACAGCAGCATCAATCAGTCAAGAGAAACAGGGTTGACACTCAAACGTGTATTTTGAAAGACCTTTGGCAGGTGTACTCACGGGCAATAGGCAGTGTACTTGACCTCGATACCTTCTGGTGCGTCATCAGTTACAGTCTGCGTCCGGGCAATTCTCTGCATAACAACAACGATTACGCACGCTTAACGATAAACACGAATGTGGTGCAAAGTCTTCTCGTCAGTTGGTGCAGATAATTTGTTGCAGGTCATTGCTTTGTCAATCATGCATGGCAAACTGATACTTAGGTCATTGCTTTGTCAATCATGCATGGCAAACTGATACTTACTAAATACGCCTCTCGAATAAGCGGGACTACGTTCGACGAGTCGTTGTTTAGCCTTCTCGCGACTGCTCCCGTTTCATTACCAAAAAATGCCACAAGATGCTGAAAGCAATTCAGTTGATGGAAAGGTTAGACGATTCACTATGAGTGAATTTTCTGACTCTAGCAGCTGACGATAAATGTTGAACGACTCTGAACAAATCGAGGGCTATGCTGGATGTTATGCAAGATCATTAACATTAAAACAAATACTCAAGTCAAATACTCAAGTCAATCATTTATCAGGAATAGAAAGAAAACGTTGAGATCCGAACAACAGTGTTGAGCAGCTCAATATTTATGGTTTGGCCCGGACTTACTGCTGGTGTTAAGATCTCGGTAATGGTATTTGACGTGCTTACGGAAAAAAAAGTATCGCCGCGTCGCAATTTATGCTATGATAATCAGCTATATATCGTTTAGCTTAAATATTGCTGTATTTAATTGCTCTAAATTTTTCTTGTATTGAAATAGACTAGACGAAATATCAGAAAAATGTAATTTTTTAAGGCGCATGAGGCATTTTTTAGTAAAAGCTGGCAACAAGAGTTTTCTTATGTAATTTTTCACGCTGAATCCGAATTTTCTTGTTGCCATCCCTGATTTTGCATTTTAATGGGTGAAAATGACGTCATCATGATTGACAGCTGTTCGCGAATCCCTTAAAATAGTTTTGTCGCTATATTTCAAATTCGAACGAATATTTAACTTGAACAGGATAGTTTAGAATGTTCTATACGAAAAATTGTCGTATTATTCGGATATGGCGCTGCTGTGATATTCAAAATGGCGGATCCAAGATGGCCGCCATATCATCAAATTTGATTTTCAGAAACTATCAGTCTAGTAGTCAAAAAAGACATGGAAATAAATACCTGACAATGAATTCAAGGTATCACAGTATGAAATGCAGTGCTGATGGTCGAATGAAGCCATATTAAATATATAAAAGGCAAATCAATATAAAAAGGTGAATCAGATTCACCGCCGCTTGATTTTACGATCTAAACGATATCACCATTTTTCGATGATCATCCGCAACAAAACTGTGCCTTTGAAGTCCTTATATCAAAATCTCGTTCAAAACGATCATGCAATCTGCTGCCCCCGTGGCATAATCGAAAAATAGCGGAAACCTCAGGACCAGCAGAAAACCTCAAAAGGAAACCTCAGACAAGAAAGCGGTTGGAATAGGAAAGGGCTTTCAAGCATAGAGAGAAAAGCTACTCCAAGGACAAATTAAAGTCTTACATTCGCTACTTTTGCTTATAAGTTCAAAGTTGCTACCACCAGGCTATAAAAAAAGAATTCGGAAAAGGCTGGAGCAACGCCTAAATTGCCATAGAATGATTTCCACCTATATCCCTGCTTTTTCTTATCATTGTTATTCCTGTGTGTGTAAGAGGAATATTCTGCATGCATTTAAAACCATAGTCGTAGATTTTGGAATCAATAGTCATAGTGAGAACTTTTACAGTAGGGACGACTAACTTGCTATAATTTTGTGGATTGCGCTTCCTACCTAAATTCACTAACAACAATCATATATTTACCTATATATTATTCTCTTTCCACCATAATCGTTAGTTGCTACTTTTTATGTATTGCAGAATCGTTAAGTTTTGTCTTTTATTTTTTTAAGTTTAGCCTTTGAACGTGATGGCCTCAAACAATCAACAGATATCCAAAATGGCGGCACGGCGGCCATCTTGGATCCGCCATTTTGGATGACGTTCTACGCCCATTAATCACCCTATCCCAAAATATAGATGCATTTTTTTGAATATCACATTGCCACTTATACATTTGAATTTCACTGGCCGTTAAAATTTGAAAAGAAAAATCGGCGAAAAATTCATTGTAGAGGTTTGTGTGACAGCTGTCAATCATGACGTCATTTCACCTCTTAAAATGCAAAATCTGCGTTGGCAACAAAAAAAAATCGGATTCAGCGTAAAATTTCGCATAAGATGGCACTTGTTGCCAGCTTTTACTAAAAAATGCCTCATGAAGTACGATTTTCCGAAAGTTCGTCTAGTCTAAAAGACTCAGAACTAAAAACTACCCTATTTGCTTGAGAAGCTCTAGACCATTGGCGTTTTGTTGCACAATTTCACACTTTGTCGGATTTTATTCACTGAGAAATGAAACCTAAAACTGAAGTACTAGAAAAGCGAGTAAAGTTAATTAAATTATATAAAATGAGTGGCGGGCAATACAGAAGAATGGGCTATTGAAGTTGATGCGCCATTTGAGGTTCTAGAAACATACTTTAGGGACACTATCAAATAAATTTCAGGAAAACTCGATTGTTGCTTGATTGTCATAGCTATTGCCACTGTTGTTGTTATCATTATTGTTTGGCGCAGTGATACTCTTAAGGTGACTCATGCGAAAGTCAGAGCGCATTTCGCGAAAATATATTTTCGTCTACAACTTTAAAAATATGCTCGCTATGAACTTCAATTTTGGAGAATATAAGCAGGTATCTTTTGGCTATATGTACGCATTATCAGATCTCCTATTGAAATATTGTAGTCAGTTGGACTATTTTAGAGAAATAGGCTAAAAACACGACTAAGACTCTAAAATAGACACTTCGCTTCCAACGAATTTCCTGAAACTTCGTTAACACTTAATCCAACTGACTTCAATATGATTAACGGAGTTTCGCTCAAAAATACCAGCAATTTTTTTTTTTTTTTGCGCGGGGTTGATCTCTCAGGAAGGAGTCCATTTAAGCTCAGATATTATTAAAAGTATTAACGCTAATGGAGATCTGATAATGCGTACATATTGCCAAAAGATACCTGCTTATATTCTCCAAGATTGAAGTTCATTTTTAAAGTTGTAGACGAAAATATATTTTCGCGAAATGCGCTCTGACTTTCGCATGAGTCATCTTAATACAACTAACCTCGTATATTCCAACTTGGGTTTTCGTGATGGCAAATATCGGAGCCACCTGGTTTTTCAGCAAGATTTCTCGCAGGGTTCCAACAGACGGGTAGTCCTGTTGAATGATAGCGTAAATTAGGGAAATAAATATATCCAGAAACACATAAGCGAGTTGAAACGTGTAACAAATATACATTGCTTTAGTACCAAGCTGCGGAATATTCGCAGAATAAACAATTGAGCCGATTTGATAATAAGGTTGTTGCAAGACTTCTAGATGTTAAATGTTAGTATATTATCTCTTACCACTGTTGCTCTTCTTTATTTGAGCAAAAAATGAAATATTATGAAAAGAAAACCTGCTTGGGTAAGCAGGCAAGAGTTCATTATTCACCAAATATGGTTAAAACTCGCCACGAATAATCCACAACTTGGTTCGCCGTTACATGTTTCAACTAAGTTATATGTTTCTGATATATCTAAATAGAATAAGTTATACTTGTATATGGTCTTTTCAATAAAGTTAATCACGCAGAATGGGAAGAGGTAGAAAGCTTTGACCGATCGGTATTGTGGGCATTATAATTTGATCAGCGTTTTGAAATTCATTTTTGCTCAAAATGTCGCAGTCGGAAAGCTAGGTAGAGAGAATGACGAGAGCAGTTCGATTATCCAGACAATAGGCTTTTTGCAGTTCGTCTATCACATGGTACTACTACTACTACCTGATCTGTAATCGTTTTACCTGCTCAGAAACAACTTGGTCAATGAACTTTGAATATGCCACGTTATCAGTAAAATGTCTTTGCGAGCAAGTCAACTGAAAAAATGTTATTGTTTGCCCCCCAGTCATGCTCGGTTGATTTATCCTTGGGAATCTACAGGGGCACCCAACGATCATTTTCGGTAAAATATCTGTTCGGATAGTGGAATGAGAGCTGAAACTTTCGCTTCAGAATTTAAAGCTTTAACTTTCGTATATAGATCATAAGATCGCCTGGATTTTTCGAATTGCACAAAAAGGTTAAATTTTACTAATTTGTGGGGGATTTTTGTCGTTAAAAAGGTCACCTAAAATTTTCGGATAGAATTTTTCCCCTAGCATTTTCGGAAGACTTGATTTCAATCCCTAAAATTTTCGCAATCCAAAACTTTCAGCTATGAAATCCGAACAGAAATCCGAACAAATTTGTAGGGATTAAAAATACCCAGTTTACAGTCATTTGTATGCTCAGCAACGACTTATAATGGCATTCTGAGCTGTTTTACGGTATTGTCTCGTTGGGTGCCCCTGAATCTAGAGGTCTATTTTCATGGCGAGAAACCGGCGAGAGAAGGAAACAAGGTAATATCATCTTTTAGTAAAACCAGCTCGGCAACCTCCTAAGAACGCGCAATTTGATTTGGTTTGTCTCAGAATCTGAGACATTATTTCATACCTCCGAAACAGTAGATATTGGATTGGGATTCAAATTTCATGTAGTGGCACATGTCATTACGGCGATTTTTATTAAAAAAGCGGAAGAAAAGTCAGTCAACAAAACTAAAGAAGTAACAAATTAGATTTATTTGTCTCAAAATCGGCCTCTCTGAATAAATAAGTCTCACAAATCGTCTGGGCGTTGTTTGTGAAAAACACGCTCGCATTGAAAAACTTTAGCAGGCTAGTTACAAATCAAAATATTATTTAGGCATGCATTTTCCCTTTATTTTATAAATTTGACAAAAATCGAAACTATGCCGGCTCCTATGTTATTTTACCTTGGAATCTGAAATAAAGTTGATGATTGACAAAACAGAATCCCACCTCCTTGTATAAAATGAATTTGTTGTGTCAAGTTTATTTAGATTAGTTAGGTTTTGTAAACTTTCCTCGTTTGTTTGGCACGCGTTTGGTGCATTTGTGATCGCTGCAAACCTGCTGTCTTTCTCTGAAAATTTTTGCATCTATATTATTAATAAGTAATCATACGACTATTCTCGTTCAATTTGGGATTCATTACACTCGAGAGTTTTTCAAAAAGCTCAAATTGCACTCGCCCTACGGACTCGTTCAATTTCGATACTTTTAGAAAAACTCACTCGTGAATTAATCCCTAATTGAACTCGAAGTCGTATGATTACATATACAAATTGCACTCAAACTCAGTTCAATTACCATTATTTAGTTTCAAAGTATTTAAAACGTGAACGAAAGTACTGCATGCAGCATTAAGCTGCCCATTTTACTTTTCACGTGTTTCCTTTGTCAAAGATGAAATAAAATACTGACGGAGTATTTTATGAGTTGATCACATGAGACCCGAACTGCCGAAAGCCCGCGGAAATATTCTGTAGTACAAATATCCAAAGAAAGAAATATTTTGCAAACTCTTTTATGTTTTCCGTCCCGGTCCGCTTTTGCTAGTCATCTTACATCAAAACGATAGCTCTTCAGGTCGGTCTTTTTTAAACTTCGAAGGTAATTAAAGTTAATTATCAGAATGCTCGCGCAGAAATTCAAAACACGCTAGCTATAATAAGTACAATCATAATAATTATTCAACTAGGCTAAAACTTTCTAGACACCTAAAATAAAAGTTCGATTGACTATTGGATTGAAACGAAGTAACGAAGTAATCATTATAATTGTGCCATGTCTTTTTTTATTTTAGAAACGAACGCTTGGGCCAAAATAAATCCAGGAAGCTAATTGTATCATCCAATTCCAAACAATCTTATAGACAAGTTTTGAGGGCAGGTCATATTTTGGGATGTGCCCGCGACTGCCAAATTTTGCTCGATTTTCTCATTTTGAGATGCCAAGTATAGTGTATTTGAGAAAAACATCCACGGGGTTCACTTTCGCGGTTCTACTACCTTCCAATTTCGGCTGCGTTTCCAGCGTGGACAGATAATTCGACAGGTTGCCTTGCTGGTATATACTAAAACACTTATTCTATTTCAATTTCGGTGGATAGTGGCTTTAGGAATAGTACCTGCGGCTCTCGGTAAATTCTGCCACTATCCACCTCAATTAAAATAGACTTTTGTTCGCTCGTATGCCGAGATCTATAACAATGAAATGGAAGGATTTGCACGGAAACATAGTATGTTATTTTTTCTGTATTACCGTTTGGCTTAGCCAGTGCATTTTATTGCTTTACTAAATGTCTCCGCCCTTTGGTCAAGAGTTGACGTTCGATGGGACACTCCTGTCTTGTGTACCTTGATGATGGCATTACCAGTCAGCCTTCACTCATCTGCACAAGCTGCAAGTATTGTCCAGCAAAGGGACTTAGCCTCTTCCGGTTTTCTTTGTAATTTCGATAAATCTCATCTCGTTCCCATGCAGACTGGCGAGTGGCCCGGGTTTATCTTAAACACTATATCACTGAAATTCCATATTCCAGAGAAGAAAGTCCGTAAGATTAAGAATCTCCTCGACTCGTTATGACGGTTATTTGACATTTCGTGAGCTCGCAAGGGTTGCTGATTCAATCATGTCAGTTGCATCAGCTGTTGGTCATATCGCACGTCTCCTTACGCGTCACATGTACTTTGCAATCGAGTCCAGATCAGCTTGGGAACACACCCTAACGTTAACTCCTGGTTTATTGCAGGCGTTAAGGTTTTGGCACGTGTACATAGAATGTTTCAATGGATATCCTTTAAGGGAACCCGATTTAACTCACGTTGCTGTATTTTCAGACGCCAGCGACGCAGCATTTGGTGGTTTCTGTGTTTCTCTCGACGGTGAGGTGGTCAACGGCATGTTTACTTCCGACGAAATGTCCGAGAGCTCAACCTACAGATAACTGACGGCTATGTTTTACGTGCTAGCATCTTACGCTCAGCACCTTCAGAACAAGCAAATTAAGATTTATACTGATAACCAGAGCGACGCTCGAATAGTTACAGTCGGCAGTTCCTAGCCTCACTTATAAAATATCGCTTTAGAAATTTTCAGCTACGCATTGTTAACATTGTTAATGCGCAATGGATCACGCAATCGCTCAACGACAGAGCCGATATACTTATACCCATATCATATTTACGGATCTTTTGCTTGAAGGGCCCGGCCAGTATCAAAATTACCAGTCTCACCCTTCGGTGTTTTCAGGTTGCCCTACTTTCAACATGCTTGCTCTTCGCATAGATTTCTGGTAAGATAATCTGCCTGTCTAGTTCGTAGGAAAGGAGTAGAAAATGAATAAATAAATAAATATACAATAAAGGCAGTTAAAAGGTGTTGGTACTTAGATACCATTAATGCCGTTTAGGCGTGTCAGTACTTCAAAAGTTGGTACTTCGATGTTGTTAGTGACATTTAGGCTAGTCCGTACTTAGGTATTACGGTACTTAGTATATGGTATTGCTACCTTTGCGACATTTAGGCTAGTCCGTACTTAGGTATTACGGTACTTAGTATATGGTATTGCTACCTTTGCGTCTTGTTTTGCGCAAGGTTTGTTCCAAAACAATTCCCCATTAAATTAACGCATGTACATGCATTTCTTTCTTTCAGACATTTTCCATTTGGGTATTCTCTTCTCAAAGACGATCACCTTAAGGGTTTTAATGCCGAATCTGCGCGGCCATTTATCAAACATGGTTAAACAAACTTCGCTCCCGCCGATGAAATCGTCTCGGAAAACGCACAAAACCGCCAGCTACGCAACCTAGTCTCCTCCGTTCGCGAAGAACAAGCTGGCGCACTAGTCTCCCCTAAACAGGCTGCACCGATGTTTTTTTGACAAAAAGGCTGGGCGTAAAACTGTGCGTATATCTTAGATCGCTAGTGTTTTCCCCAAACTGTTATATATATGCACGTGATATGGCCTTCTTCTGCTTAGATTTTTATACATGAGACAGGGGCTCCGATTTAGGCAGGGTATTTAAAAGGAAGTCACACTCCTTCCGGACAAACAGGGCTTTCTATTCCATCACACCTTTTGAAAGACCTTAAAGGAGCGGTGTCACGATTTTAGCACACTTTAATGAGGTAAAAAAACATTGTAATAACCGTTGGATAGCCAAAATACTAGTCTAGGTTTGCTAAATAGCCCTTTATCTACAAATCGATAATGGTTGTAGGCTTCATGGACCTATTACAGAGCGAATGGAAACGGATTGCAACAATGAGTTTTGGAAATCTTGTCAGGATAAACAGTTTTCAAAATTCGAAGTTACTATCAAAATTGTTTGCAAATCGGCAGCCTTGCCGATAAAACTTACCTACATCGCTTATTAGGCTAATATTTACTAAATAAACCCCTTCTGGCGGCTGTAATATCGGCGGATAATGTCCAAGGATGAAAAATGGTACGAAAAATGAACAGTTGGCCGAGAAGCGAAGCTTCGAGGGCAACTGTGAAATTTTGAGGACCATTTTTCATCCGCGGACATTATCCGCCGATATTACAGCAAGCCAAGAAGGGGTTTATTTATTTTATATCCCAGCGACTTCACTGAAAAACTCGAGAGAGAAAAAACATTGTGAACGTGAGAAAACCACTAAACTGCAGTATGGCGCGAAAAGGCAAATCGTAAGCGGTGATTGGCTAAGATATTTTATTCGAGCTGTGATTGGTTGACATAAAAAACTGTCAATCAAACCCTAACGTGGGGCTAGAAGAAATCAGAGCGAATTCACAAAACAAATTTACAACGCTCAACAAGTTGTAGTGCTTCCCCGAGTGCTTTTCTACAGAAATCTAGCCCAGATTACGGGTTTTCAGGTCTAATTCCTTGCCGGACTGTTAATTAATTGTTCTGCTGTGAACTGAAGTATAAATTACAGCCGTGAAATGCAGAGTTGGAAAAATTTAGCGCTGCTAGTCGAACTTGGAAGTCGGCTTACTGGACTACACTCGAAGTGGTTGAATTTTGGTTGAGCTGATTGCAAGTTGTTATTCTATTTGCCAAGCTACGACAAAACGGTAAGTTTAAAAACAATTCTTTTATCGTCATCTTGCTCTTTTTTGTTTAGTTCTTTCATTTTTTTCGCGAATGTCAAACCGAATTACTGGATTGAAACAACAACAAAAAACTAACAACTTTGTAAACCATTCAAAACATCCACAGCCTGTTTAGTTGACTTTTTTGTGTTTTCCGGTGTCGCCTCAGCCACCAATTTCCGTATTTCATCAACATTCTTAGACAAAAACCTTGGTTGCTTGTTTTCCATTATTTTTTAAACAGAAAATATCCAGTTTTTGCTTAAAACATTTCTCCCAGGACGGATATCACTTCCAACGGACAATATCGTCTGATATCTGTCCTGTGAAAATGCACCACGTGATACGTTTCGACCAATGAGCGCGCGTTAAAATTGATCACTGGGATACAACAAGTGATATAAGTGATTTGGAGATGGTTACATGCAAATTTAGAGCTGTATTTACGAATTTCTTCAAATAACCGTGACACAGCCCCTTTAAGGGGAGGTAGGAAATAACAAATAACAAAGTGCTTAGATAGCACGGTATTAAAGGATGAAAGGTACTCCGAATGGAGTTAGATTCATAGTGATATTCACTAGAACGAACTAAAAGCGATATTTTGGTTTATTCTAAGCCATCTACAAAGTTTACAAAAGCGCGGGAATCATTAAATAGTGGAATCATTTAAATAACAAAAGCTCTCGGCTAGCTTTTAGGCCCGAGTTGATGACGGAATCTCAATGTTTAATATAGAAAGCTTCTTTAAACATCAATATAATATATAGATTTAGCCGCTGGCTAAAAGCGGAGCTCCTGGTTATAAAATTTTCTATGTAAATGAAAGGGCTTCCCATGTGTACATGGCTTATATGGTTGCTTTAGAGTCTTCCCTTCACGAGATATTAAATTTTCAAGCATAGATGACGTCATCCATGACGTCATATCACGTGACCACTTCATTTCGCTCATCTGGTGGCCTAGACTTCACTACCCAAGTTTGGTTGTTTTAGAGTCTTATCTTCACGTGATATTCATTTTTTTAAGCATAGATGACGTCATATCACTTGACCACTTCATTTCGCTCACCTGGTGGCCTAGAGTACACTACCCAAGTTTGGTTGTTTTAGAGTCTTCCCTTCACGTGATATTCATTTTAGAAGCATAGATGACGTCATCGATGACGTCAAATCACGTGACCACTTCTTTTCGCTCACCTGGTGACCTAGACTACACTACCAAAGTTTGGTTGTTTTAGAGTCTTCCCTTCACGAGATATTGATTTTTCAAATGACGTCATCGATGACGTCACATCACGTGACCACCTCATTTCGCTCATCTGGTTTGGTTGTTTTAGAGTCTTCCCTTCACGAGATATTGATTTTTCAAGCACAGATGACGTCATCGATTACGTCACATCACGTGACCACTTTATTTCGCTCATCTGGTGACCTAGACTACACTTCCCAAGTTTGGTTGTTTTAGAGTCTTCCTTTCATGAGATATTCATTTTTGAAGCATAGATGACGTCATCGATGACGTCATATCACGTGACCACTTCATTTCGCTCACCTGGGGCCCGTTTCTCAAAACGCCCGGTAACTTATCGGACCCGTAAACCTACCCGTTAACACCTCCCGATATATTTTGACTGTTTCTCAAAACTCCCGTTATTTGCGAAATCGTAAAAGTTCCCGTTAAATCGGCCGATTTTTTACGGGAGCTCTTGACCTCCCGTTAATTAACGGGAAGCATTTTGAAGTCTTAAAATAAGGTCGAAAATTGATTTGTTTTCCTGAAATTTTTCACTCTAGGTAAAGCTTTGTTATTCAACTAGACTCTGCCAGGTTAAAATTACCGAAAACTTACCTCTTTTTCCTTCAAAACTAACCATTTTCTGGCCTGTCTCGTTTTGCCTCGAAAAGTTCTCGCTTTGCAGTTCCAAGGTTTCCCGTAAACTTACCGGGATTGTTTTTCCCGCCATTCCGATAAACCGGGAGAGTTTTAGCGAATCAGATGCGACCATCTCGCCTCTCAACCAATCAAAACGATTCGTTTGACAGCTTAGCTGTCAATCAGTTTGACGTTTTGATTGCAAGAATGTAAACAAATGTTCAAACTCAGTGCACAATTTCACTACAAATTGCTCTTGTTTTCGTACATTTTAGCTGATTTCTTTACTTTTTTCACTGGAAATAAAAACTTAGCGGTACACTTTGTAATCTAGTGTCGACAAATTGCTGAGTTTTTCTTTAATTCTTTGATTTTTTGGGTAAGTTATTTGTAATATCCGGAAATTATAAATTTGATTCCGGGGCCCGATAACTATCGGGAGGTTACCGGGAGCTTTGAGAAACGCTTGCTCTAACCCGATAAACTTCCCCGTAAACTCTCCCGATAAGTTTTACGGGCCCGTTAATTACCGGGCGTTTTGATAAACGGGCCCCTGGTGACCTAGATTACACTACGAAAGTTTGGTTGTCTAAGAGTCTTCGCTTCACGAGATATTCATTTTTAAATCACTGATGACGTCATCGATGACGTCATATCACGTGTCCTGCTTACAGCACCCCCCTTGTGGCATAGACAAAATATCCCAAGTATGGTTGCCTTAGCGTGTTCCCTTGAGGAGATATAATTTTTTCTTTGTATACCACAGGGTTCCCATGTGTACACGGACGGACGGACGGACGGACGGCGTACGCTATAGGTTTAATAGCGGAGCTCCTGCGCGGGCCGAAGGCCCGCGCAAGCGGAGCACCATACCTAAGGGAAAAACGTATAGTATACTATCGAGTTGATTTTTGAACGTCACGGGCATTATGGATCATTTTGATGACGTCATTGATGACGTAAGGGCACGTGACTTCAGTGTAGAGTTCCTCTTATGGTCTTTCAAACTTTGTCCAAGTTTGGCTTCTATAGAAGCTACCCTTCGGGAGATATGATTTTTTCTTTATTTTTCTGGTATTAAACCTATAGCGTACGCCGTCCGTCCGTCCGTCCGTCCGTCGTCCGTCCGTCCGTCCGTCCGTCCGTCCGTCCGTCCGTCCGTCCGTGTACACATGGGAACCCTGTGGTATACAAAGAAAAAATTATATCTCCTCAAGGGAACATGCAAAGACAACCATACTTGGGATATTTTGTCTATGCCACAAGGGGGGTGCTGTAACACGGACACGTGATGTGACGTCATCTATGCTTGAAAAATCAATATCTCGTGAAGGGAAGACTCTAAGACAACCAAACTTGGGTAGTGTAGTCTAGGCCACCAGATGAGCGAAATGAGGTGGTCACGTGATATGACGTCATCGATGACGTCATCTATGCTTGAAAAATCAATATCTCGTGAAGGGAAGACTCTAAGACAACAAAACTTGGGTAGTGTAGTCTAGGCCACCAGATGAGCGAAATGAGATGGTCACGTGATATGACGTCATCGATGACGTCATCTATGCTTGAAAAATCAATATCTCGTGAAGGGAAGACTCTAAACCAACCAAACTTGGGTAATGAAATCCAGGTCACCAGATGAGCGAAATGAAGTGGTCACGTGATGTGACGTCATCGATGACGTCATCTATGCTTGAAAAATCAATATCTCGTGAAGGGAAGACTCTAAAACAACCAAACTTTGGTACTGTAGTCTAGGTCACCAGATGAGCGACATGAGGTGGCCACGTGATGTGACGTCATCGATGACGTCATCTATGCTTGAAAAATCAATATTTCGTGAAGGGAAGACTCTAAAACAACCCAACTTGGTAGTGTAGTCTAGGTCACCAGATGAGCGAAATGAGGTGGTTTCGTGATATGACGTCATCGATGACGTCATCTATGCTTGAAAAATCAATATCTCGTGAAGGGAAGACTCTAAGACAACAAAACTTGGGTAGTGTAGTCTAGGCCACCAGATGAGTGAAATGAGGTGGTCTCGTGATATGACGTCAGCGATGATGTCATCTATGCTTGAAAAATTTATATCTCGTGAAGGGAAGACTCTAAAACAACCAAACTTTGGTTGTGTAGTCTAGGTCACTAGATGAGCGAAATGAAGTGGTCACGTGATATGACGTCATCGATGACGTCATCTATGCTTGAAAAATAACATCTCGTGAAGGGAAGACTCTAAAGCAACCATGTAAACCATTCATTCACACAGAAAATTTTATAACCAGGAGCTCCGCTTTTAGCCAGTGGCTAAATCTATATATTACCAGAAAAATAAAGAAAAAATCATATCTCCCGAAGGGTAGCTTCTATAGAAGCCAAACTTGGACAAACTTTCAAAGACCATAAGAGGAACTCTATACCAAAGTCACGTGCCAATACGTCATCAATGACGTCATCAAAATGATCCAAAATGCCCGTGACGTTCAAAAATCAACTCGATAGTATACTATAGATCGTTTTCATATGACGTCATACAGTTTCTAACTTTGAAACTATGATCGTTACCACTTTGTGCTTTTTGTGTCATTTCTAGCTACCTCTAGCGAGTTTCCATGCCAGATTTTAGGAACATCTGTTATTTTGCCTCGAAGATACGAATAAAACAAGTTTTGTCACGCAATACTAGTCACGATTTTTGGGAGGCCATAATGTTTTCAAATAGCGCTGCGCGGACGTTACGTCACTAAAATGCTACCCCGCCGTGAGGTCGGACATTCACACCGGAAGTAGTATACTAGTTACAGTATTTTGTATGGAGAGCCAACGCAATTTCTCTCAAAGAAATCTCGTAATTTTCACTGAAGACGAAAACTTTTTGACTCCAAAGTGACTTCTAGTCAAGGAGATTATACAATCACTTTGAGAAAGTGTATTTAAAAGTTTCACACGAAGAGAAAAAGTGGTCATTTAATTCACTATAACACTAGTTAGAATAACTCGGGTATTTCGTCAAATGTCAAATGGAAAATGTAACTTTCAACCAGCAGATTCTAGTGGAATAACGTGTTTTGTCTTAGACATAGGATTCTATTGTATCTTGTAATGTATGCTTTTGTAAAAAAATGCTTTTGCGATTTGCTCTTTTACGCTTTAGCTAGTATAGCTGCCGCATTTTGAATTGAAAGAGTTTTCGATAATCTTTATAAGTTTTGATAACTCATCTAGTCCGAAACATGTTTTTTCAATATCTACAGCTACTGGAACATGTTCGAAGTTTACAGTATATCTTTGAATAGCGTTTTGGCTGTTATCGGTGACCTTTCTTGTTTCTTGAAAAGCGGAAACTTTCAGAGCCCGCTTAATTCAGTCGGGAGAATAAAGTTTACAAAAATCACAATAGAACAAGAAGTCATGCAGCTTCTGTGCTTTGCAGCATCGATTGCGTGGCAAGAGCTTTACCAATACAACAGGGACAGCCGCTTTTAGCAATCTCCAGCCTCCGCGAGCGATGTTCGTATGACTAAAAGCTATAAATGTTTTTCTTCCTCTGGTTTATTTTCTCTGGTATGTTGTTCTTCCTCTGGTTGCTTTTTGGCAGCCGTTTGAAGTTTCTCTTGATACCCAGGAACACGGCAGTGACATTCCCAGCAGATGTATGTCGTAGATACCATTTGGAGCGCGAAATACAACAAATACAGCGATAAATTATAGTTTTCGCTACACTATTGCTCTTCAATCTTGCTGTACTTGTCCGACCCCAGCGGGTGGTCTAGGTACCGGAAATCTATTTTTAGTACGTCCGCGCAGCGCTATTCATTGGTATGACAATCTAAACTATTCCAGACTGTTATATAAGTGAATATCTATGTATTAAGCTGGATTTGGGTGAATATTTGTTGTTTTTGTACACTTTTGCGACATTCGATCATTTGGCGGCCATCTTGGTGCACCATTTAGGTGCACCAAGATGGCGGCGCCATACATTTCACTGTAAATAAATTTGGTATTTAAATGCGTATATCTCGGACACCAAATATTCTATGCGGATAAAACTTGGCAGAATTACATAGTCTTTAGTCCTCTTTCAGGTTCATTTAATGAAATTTGTTTTAATCTAGCGAGCAAAGAGCTGATTTAGCGCTGAAAACGATCTATACGTTTTTCCCTTAGGTATGGTGCTCCGCTATTAAAATAATTAACCGTGCTTAATAGCGGAGCTCCTGCGCGGGCCGAAGGCCCGCGCAAGCGGAGCACCATACCTAAGTGAAAAACGTATAGTATACTATCGAGTTGATTTTTGAACGTCACGGGCATTATGGATCATTTTGATGACGTCATTGATGACGTAAGGACACGTGACTTTGGTGTAGAGTTCCTCTTATGGTCTTTGAAACTTTGTCCAAGTTTGGCTTCTATAGAAGCTACCCTTCGGGAGATATGATTTTTTCTTTATTTTTCTGGTATTAAACCTATAGCGTACGCCGTCCGTCCGTCCGTCCGTCGTCCGTCCGTCCGTCCGTGTACACATGGGAACCCTGTGGTATGCAAAGAAAAATTATATCTCCTCAAGGGAACATGCTAAGACAACCATACTTGGGATATTTTGTATATGCCACAAGGGGATGCTGTAACACGGACACGTGATGTGACGTCATCGATGACGTCATCTATGCTTGAAAAATCAATATCTCGTGAAGGGAAAACTCTAAAACAACCAAACTTGGGTAGTGTAGTCTAGGCCACCAGATAAGCGAAATGAGGTGGTCACGTGATATGACGTCATCGATGACGTCATCTATGCTTGAAAAATCAATATCTCGTGAAGGGAGGACTCTAAGACAACAAAACTTGGGTAGTGTAGTATAGGCCACCAGATGAGCGAAATGAGGTGGTCACGTGATATGACGTCATCGATGACGTCATCTATGCTTGAAAAATCAATATCTCGCGAAGGGAAAACTCTAAGACAACAAAACTTGGGTATTGTAGTCTAGGCCACCAGATGAGCGAAATGAGGTGGTCACGTGATATGACGTCATCGATGACGTCATCTACGCTTGAAAATGAATATCTCATGAAAGGAAGACTCTAAACCAACCAAACTTGGGTAATGTAATCCAGGTCACCAGATGAGCGAAATGAAGTGGTCACGTGATGTGACGTCATCGATGACGTCATCTATGCTTGAAAAATCAATATCTCGTGAAGGGAAGACTCTAAAACAACCAAACTTTGGTAGTGTAGTCTAAGTCACCAGATGAGCGAAATGAGGTGGTCTCGTAATATGACGTCATCGATGACGTCATCTATGCCTGAAAAATTAATATCTCGTGAAGGGAAGACTCTAAAACAACCAAACTTGGGTAGTGTAGTCTAGGTCACATGATGAGCGAAATGAGGTGGTCTCGTGATATGACGTCAGCGATGACGTCATCTATGCTTGAAAAATTAATATCTCGTGAAGGGAAGACTCTAAAGCAACCATGTAAACCACGTACACATGGGAATCCCTTTCATTCACACAGAAAAATTTTTAACCAGGAGCTCCGCTTTTAGCCAGTGGCTAAATCTATATATTACGCTGGTATTGCCCTGACAGTGTTCAAATAAAAGTTCCTGTTGACGATTGGTGCAAAATTAGAGGTTAGGCACGGGAAGTTGTGTAACGATAAGATGTACTGATATTTGCTACAGGATTAAGATGTTGAAAAACCTCGCTATCTTTATCACTAGCGTGTTGTAAGGTTTAAATACCCGTAGCAAATTTGCCCTTGCAGCTAGCACCGTCCCCTCCGCACCTACTGTCTCTACGTTAACTCGCTCCTTTTCTGAGAAAAACGAGCTAAAGGGCCTTTCCTTAAATCCCGTGAATTAAGGGAAGGGCTTTTTCTGAGTTTTGGGGAAAGGTACACTTTTTGAGGGGTCATTAGTTGAATTAGGTCTTTGGCGGATATATATAGTAGGTAGCGTGGTCCGAGGTCAACCACATTTCCAATAACTTAATCCCACACGGTCGAGACAATGAGCGGCCTGGTACCTCAATGAAATCCGTACTATTCATAGGCTTGTAGCGAAATAACAAGCACATGACTGTTCAGCTGCAAATGGCCTATTTAACGTTGTTAAAGCTGATGGACCACACGTGTATGTGACGACACCACAATTCTGTGCGCCGCTAGGTTGAAGACGCAATCAGTCATGCTCAACCGCTGGATCCTCAAACATGATTCAGTACAAATGGTTTCGTAATTCGTAAGCATAGTGTTAAGGTGGCTCCCGAGTATTATTGCAGAAGTAGACCTCAACTTCTAGCGTATGTTTGACCCTGAAAAATCTTCCGATTTCCATAATTGTTCTCACAGAGCTTAAGAAACCTCTGCACTACCAAATGGTGTAGTTCATTTGATATATTAAGCTCGTCTGTTAAGGATATTTTAAATTTTCCAAAGGAGGTGTTTTTAGAATAATTGGTATAACTTGAAAATTCGACCGTGAATGATCTTATTACCAGCTAAAATCGCATCCATAGTAACAAAGGTTTACTCAGAGAAATGCCCAGGTCAACTTTTCCCATGCGATTTAAGTTTTAAACGATGTAATAATTTTACCTCTAAAAATGTCTTATTCCACTTCTGTTTAGGGTGCCGAGCGCGGATACCAGAAAAGTAGGGGAGCTCTTCAGGATTATATCGGCTAATGTTCACTCTAAATTATATAAAAGAGAAAATAGAATCGAGTATCTACAGAAAGCGATATTTAATAAACGAATGAGAGCAACGTCTTGTCCAGAATGTGCTGTTGCTATAATTTTCAATTCGAGCTCGAAATACCTAAATTGCTGGAATTGTTTCGCAAGTTTCTTTCGTGAGTGGTAGAGTACAACCAACTGAGAAGACTTACCAAGTTTGGGCTCGTCTTTCCAATACTATGTTGAGAAACATTATCCAAAAGGAGTCAGTATTTCGTCGCTCCAACACAACGCCAAGAAAACCCATATGTTTATGAAATCAGCGTTCTCGTCTCAGTGCACATGGTGCTAAATACTTCACGTGCGACGCTTTCTCGACCCGCGGGATCGGATAAGCTACCGCATATTAACTTGTCTTTCTTCGGGACTAGGAAGCGTCGCACGTGAAGAATTTAGCGAAGTGCACTCAGGCGAGAACACTGCGCTCATAACATGTGGGTTTTCTTGGCGTTTGTGTTGGAGCAACGAAACACTGACTCCTTTTGGATAGTGTTTCTCAACATAGTATTGGAAAGACGAGCCCAAACTTGGTAAGTCTTCTCAGTTAGTTGTACTCTACCTCTCACGAAAGAAACTTATGAAACAATTCCAGCAATTTAGTTATTTCGAGCTCGAATTGAATATTATAGCAACAGCACATTCTGGACAAGAAGCTGCTCTCATTCGTTTATTAAATACTGCTTTCTGTAGATACTCGATTCTATTTTCTCTTTTATATAATTAAGAGTGAGCATTAGCCGATATAATCCTGAAGAGCTCCTGTATTTTTCTGGTATCCGCGCTCGGCACACTAAACAGAAGCGGAATAAAACATTTTTAGAGGTAAAATTATTACATCGTTTACAATTTAAAGAACGTCAATCCGAGTCCGTGATGCTTTGCGCGCTTGGTTAATTTGCATTGATTTGCATTAATTTGCATCGAATTTTTTGGTCCAAACAATTCACTTCGAACTTCTTCGAACTCGGCTATCACAAAATCCTTTAAAACTCGTCTCTGTACTGTTTTGAATTTAAGTTTCAGTCAGCTCACTTTCATTTTCAGTTAGTGCTTGGCTTATGAATCGGTTTTAATTTCATTCGGGCGCTTTTTCATCGCCACGCGGCTGCGATGTCTTCGAGGTGCGAAGCCGAAGGCAAGCAGCGAAAGCGATCAGTGGGAAGACCAAAGACAAACGAGAAACTTAGAAAGATTTATCTACGGGAGTCAGCTTTCAACCTCTGGAGGGAGACAAAAGACAACTTGGGCTTCGGAAAGAAGCCAGACAGCATTTTCGCTGAGATTTTGCTGCATCGTGCGTCGAGCGGAGAAAGCCAAAGGTGAGAATCACGACTCTTACAACGTTTCGACTTCGTGAGTTTACTACCATGATCCCCGTGTCGACTATATTATTTTGTATTATAGGAATGAACAAGTCGATGAGCCAGGACAGTCAGCCATTGAACCAGTTGCTGGTCCATCTTTCCATTTCGGTAAGGAGGGTTGCAAATGTTGGTTAGGTAGGACCTAGACTTGAAGTCTTGCCGAGCGCGGTTTTGAATTTCTATGAAAGACTTTTGACCTTATACCAACCAACGCCGAGATTCTATTGTTTATTTTATTGATAGCAAATTATCTTGGGTTTCTTGTGTTTTCTTTTTCAGTTATGAAAATCAGTTCTTTGTTACGTTCAGATGACCATTCGTGATATGAGAACTGAGCTAACACTAGCAAATTCCACGTGCTTTGAATTTGTCATAGTTGAATAATCTATTCTTCTTTTCTTGTACCTCTATTCAAAAGCTTTTCTTTTAATTCTTTGACTTTGAGAATCGGTCAATGACTTCGAAACGGGAAACAATATATTTTGTTGTGCCATTTTGCATTGAAGGAGGAACAAGACCCTGTTTATGGGAGGATGACAGAGCAAATTTTCTACCCAAACCATTTGAAATCCTCTGAGAATGCAACTCATCAAATTCAAGAACTACTGGTATCCATCTCTCACATTGTGTCTTATACCTACATGTACAGAAATACCTAAATTGACATCAACACCAGCAAAGCCAAAGGGAAGAGGGTGCGAGATCACTCCCCCAAGCAGAGAGGAGGAAATCGGATGTGGACACATACTAATTCCTGGGGACCCTTTTGAGGCTAGCCGTGCTGGCATTCTTCAAAATGATAGTGACAGTGATGATGAAGAGTTGGCTGAAAGGTATGCCCTGACAGATTGTATAGCATGGCCAGGGGGGACTCCCATATATATTTTATATTTTATTATATATATGGAAAAATAAATTATAACCCTAAAAGGTACCAATGTAGGCTACAAAAGGATTGGAATTTTCTGGAACCACACAAATGCTAGAAACCGCCTATATCTTGATATTGTACCTATGTTGCAAACTGCTGCATACATCTACCTAGGTATATTATTATGTTCATATAATAAATAAACAAGCCATGTTTCAGTAGTGAATAATATCAGTACTGACATTTTACTTTCAGGATATCTAAAATTGAAAATATTCTACTGGAAAGCGGAGAAGAGGATAATATGTCAGGAAGTGATAAGTAAGTGCCCTTATTTTTACATAATTTGGATTGATATTTTGTTGACAGCAACTATGTTTTTGCTATTTCCAGGCAGTTTTAACTTTACAAGAGCCCTAACTATTGGTTTCAATTAATTGATTGACTTTTGGAGGCACTCCAAAGTTCCCTTATCAATCATATGGGTTTGATAAGCACATTGGGGTTAAATGTTTTATTGTTTTTGTAATCTTTCTGCTCCATTGCCCAATCTAAAAGGATAAAACTGTTTGATTGATTTTTGCACTTGTCAGTCAAAGGCCCTTTCATCCCTACAAATAGGGTAGAATTTTTATGAAGAAGGACTGAAATGCTGTTCCAGACATGGGTATTTGACTAAAGTATTCAATGGCTAGTTGCATTTTAAATCCAAACTCCACCTGTTGAGGACCTCTGGAATTCCAGGCTGGGTATCCCTATAGCAAATTGAAATTCCCCAAACATATGGAATTCTAGAGTGGGTTAACATGAATTCCAGGGCAGGTATAGCTGAAACGGGGTCATCTACAATGGGTGTAGATTTCTATGGATTCCAATGTCTAATAGACAGTTTTAATTTGTTAGGTATGGAAAAATGGTCATATTTATTGGGTTTAGTAGCCTCATATACAGTATTCAATGGGTATAAGGGTTTAGAGCTTTCCATTGATCATTGTGTTATTGTTTGGAATACTTTGATAGCTTTGTAGACTAGAGGATGTAATTGAAATAACTGCCTTCCCACTAAAGGCTAATTTTAATTTGGAACTTTGATGTTTCTTGTTTTTATACCTTTATCAACCATTATCTATCATGTTTTTTAGTGATATAGAGCAGGAAGGCTGCCTTGATGTGTCCTATAGCTTTGGGGAGGAACTTGTCCATGAAAATTCAATTCTGGTGGACGAGGATGAAGATGTGGAAGTTGACGATGACGAAGAGACTTTGAGCATGGTTGATCCAGAACAGGACCAGAGTGCCTTCCATGAGGAAACAATGATAATGGAGGATCCCTCCCAAAAGTACCCTGTTCTGGGGGGAGCGGAGAAAAAGAGTGATAATGGTTCAACTGCAAGGGACAAGTTACAAGAGTACATTGACTTTAATGCAAGAGGCCTGGAGGAAGAACTGAAATTATGCAACAAGGAACGATGTATAGCCACAGTGGAGCAGGTGAAAGCTCTTGTCCCTCAAGAATGCTCAAAATGTGGCAAAAGAAACACAATAAGCCAAGCATCATGTGGCATTGTGCTTAAACTAGAGTGGCGTTGTGAGGATGGTCACTATGGTTCATGGGAGTCATCATTGGTACTCTGCACTGTCTATGGCCAGAAAATCTACCTGGACAATGTTCAGTTTGCATTGGCGTTAATGTTTAGTGGCAACAACTTTAATAAGATTCAACTGATGTGCAACTTCCTCAGAATTCACTGTTTATCTGAAGCGGTCTATTACAGAATACATCGCCAATATTCAGCATCGGTTGTGAAAGAAGTTTGGGAAGCAGTCCAGAAACTTATTTTGGACATATTTAAAGATCAGTCTATTGGAGTTTGCGGAGATGGTCGCAATGACTCCCCTGGCTTCTCTGCACGCTACTGCTGCTACTTCCTGATGGAGGAGATGACAAAGTTAATCATTGACCTGGAGGTAGTAGACAAACGAGAGACAGGGGGGAATTCCCCAGCCATGGAGAAACTCGGCCTCAGCAGAATTCTTCAAAGGCTTATGAAAGTTATAACACTTTCAGATGTTACAACAGATGCCTCATCATCTATAATTGGCCTTATCAAGTCCTTGAAAGGTATTTGACCTCGCAATACACAAACTGTGTGGTTTGGAAAAAATTAACACCACTTGAAATGTATACCTTTAACTTTATTTCTATGATTATATTGTTTAAAATAGTGTTTGCTACGGAAACACTAAATACTTAGTAAAGAATGCAAATTCAACATGTTGTTAGTTCTATATATATGTTATATATGATTTTTTTTACAGAAAGCCATCCAGAGCTGTCAAAGCTTTTCCACGACCTTGACATCTGGCACAAAGCCTGTAAATTATCAAAGGCCCTAAGTGAGGTACGCTAAATGTTGCATTTCATTCTGTGCCAACAATGTGTAACTTACATCTTTTTTTGCTATGCAACAAAAAGAGAGGCAAACAATGTTAACTGTCCCAAATTTGGCTATTTCCCAGATTTCAACATACAGTACTTGGCATCCTTAAATCAGTGTGCTGTATTTTAATAAAATGTGCAACATAAAACATGTTTTCTAAAGCATTATACACACTCTTACACACTTGACTGGTGCAGGATATAGTGTGCAGCATGTAACTTGAAAATTTTGTAAAACTACCATTTTGTAGAATTGAAAAAGGCTTATGTTCCTTATTGTTTACTTGCATAAATCAGGCAACAAAGGCTAAAGGATGCAAGGACCTATCTCAGTGGACTGAACCAATCAGAAACCATTTCTGGTACTGTGCTCAAGAATGTAATGGCGATGAAACTGTTTTAAAGGTGAGAAGACTACATGAAGTGTTTTGACATGAATGTGTGTTGACATGAATGTGTGTTGACGCCTACAATTTGATTTGAAATTGTTTTTCCGGTGCAGGAACCAAACTTTAGCAAGACAGCACTGTGTTATATTATCTTGGCTGAAATGGACATTTTGGTGGGCTCATTATAAGCTGTTCAAGCCAATCTACTGTTACTATTCATGTACTGTAGCTCATTGTTTTCCATAAAAGTAAAAATGTAGTACTATTGGACATTGTACAGTGTGTTTTGGACTCTCCTAAATTCATATTTTATTCCTCACTGCCCTCTGGCTAAAATAAGCCCAAGTTGCATTAAGATAACTCTGGGAATACCAACTATATTGTATTGAACTTTACTTGTTCAGGACATGTGGCTTGGTGTGCTACACCATGTATGCGGCGAACACTCCTGGAGTGACGGACAGTGCAGTCATGGCCCTATGACACAGAGGGAAGATGGCAAAACTTACCTCACCAAGGAGTCGAAGGCAATGGTTGCACTTAGGAAAATTGTACTGGATGCCAGATGGCTTACATCACTAAAGTACTACACACGATTCAAGTATGTTAAATATTGCTTGGTTCTGTTTGGTCCTTCAGCTTCAAGCTGTGACCTTGGGCTAAAAAGAATAGCCCAGTAGTGCAGACGAGAGAATTCAGCTTTTCTTTTCAAATATAATACATATTTTTCAAATGTTAGACAAAAATTTTCAAATGTTAGATAAAAATCTCCCAGATAAATTTCCTTGCAATTTCTCACACAGTTGTTGCATTTGATACACAATCTCGCAGTTTTGGAATTTTCAGGGTTGACAGGTATGCCATATTCTTATATCCTTACCCCAACCCCCCCCCCCCCCCCCCCCCCCCCCATCCTATAATTAGAAGGCTATAATTTCTGGAAAGTGGGGATATTTTTTAGAATCACACAACTTCATGTCCCTTTTTATGTATAGGCAACTTACAGTACTGCAGTAATGGGAAAAAATAGGGTTTCTACAGAAAACCAACCAATACCTTACTAGAAATTGTTCTTTGCAGACATACTGGCGCTATTGAAAATTTCAATAGTATGCTACTGAAATATGTACCAAAGAGGAGCTCGTTCGAGTAAGTTATATCCCATGCTTTGTTTTATTCCACACTGTGTTCCAAGATGGTTGCCAATTGCCAACCCCATCCTATTTGCAGATTTCAACACCTTCCATTATGGATGCATCTTCATGTACTCTTGTTAGCAGACACTTCTCCTACTTCTCCTAGTGGAGACCTTGTTCAAATGGCTTTACCTTCGAAAAAGCAGACCATTCCATGCTTCGCTTTGCAATGTCAGGGTATTTTGATAGGCTGATCAGCCATGATGTTATTAGCTAATTGTGTTTGATTTCAGGTACACATACTTCATCGAAAGGAACACCATTGCAGTGCTTGACCACAACTTTCATGTATTCAGGGGCCAGGCAGTTACTAAGGATGGAAAACTAAAGTACTCAAAGCAGTACAACACAAGGTACTGCCATAGATTAAACCAGTTATACATATTTGTAAATACATAACCACAAAGAGCTGGGGGTAAAAGTTTTAGGTGCTAGGAAACAGATAAATCCTGTACCTATTTGGGTCCAGCCAGAGATACACTTGGCTTGCCTGCTCATTTAGCATGTAAAGCTGATAGGGGTAGCTCTCCTTCATTGACAACACAGTTTGTGAGTTATTGGCAAATTCCCATTTTTTGCACAGGTCAAAGCGATGGCACGCAGAGCCAATCAAAGAAACCAAGAACTACCCACATGTCCCTCTTCTTGTGGCTAAGGTGCTGCGTGCTAGACGTGAAGATAAGCAGTCAGTTGCTAGAAAGGTTCCTCTTCCTGCTAACCACCCAAAAAGAATTGCACCAACCCTTGCCCTAACTCCATCCCCAGCCATGGGAGAACTAGCACAGGAGAGGATCTCCAGATATGGAAAAACATCCGACAACCAAGCAGCCAATTAGTCACATGTTACACAGAGCATATTCTATTATTATAACAAAGAATACTTGGGTATATAAGAATCCAACACCAATTGAATTTATTTGCATTCAATGGAACTAGTGACTATAGAGCTTTGATCAACCTTTCAAAGATTTACAACCTTTATACTTCCCAAAGGTCAAAGCGGCATGGGCATGAAACCAAGGTCAGGGTCAATTTGTTGGCCAATCTATTGAAAATATGAATGCTCTTTCTTTGATTTGTTGATGACTTGACCCTGACCTAGGTTTCATGCGTGTGTCACTTGGATTTGTGGGAAGTAACCAGGGAGGTCCATTAAATTAAATTTAGAAGCACTATACTTGCCCCCATCGCAGTTGTACGATCTTGTGACTGAATTGCCCTTGGAGTCGGGGTGAGGCAGAAAACTCAACCAGGGGACAGGCATGCAGGAAAGTTCACGCTCTGCCAACTGCTCCACCCCGATTCACCCAGTGATACAGTGTTTTCAAATGTTGTGAGATGCAGTGGTGAATGTAAAATGGTTTACAGTCAAAAGACATGAAGTGTGCCCTTTAGAGTTGAATATTCAATTCATTATGCCATTATTGATTTCATTATTCAATCCAAAAATGCAAGTTTCAATTCATCATTTTAATAAGTACTCTGGGTGAACAATTACACATTCGGAAATAAAAATTTGAACATTTAACATTTTTTATATTGAATTGAAAAATGCATTTTTTGATCGAATAAAGAAATCAATAATGGAATAATGAATTGAATATCCAACTCTAGGTGGGCACACTTCATGTCTTTTGACTGTAATAATGAACAGTCTGATTATTACCCCTAATTTTTGTCAGTACCCATGAGTAGGGTAGGAATCCAAGGGGTTTCCATGATCAGGTTATGGATTTTTCTGGAATGGCAACATAACAATTACATGCTCCTAGGTCAATTGCAGGCTCAAATATAATAAATGTTAGCACTATAGAAAATATATTATGTTCTTGATGTGACAAAATTATAAAAGTATGCTGAACTTGTTCATTTTATAGTCAAACTACACAAAGACTACACAAAGATTATTCAATTCAGTATTGCATTATTGATTTCATTATTAAATTAGTTCCTAAGTGCATTTTTAATTTGAGTATTTGAGAATTCTAGAGTTCAAATAATAGCCTTCAGGTGAACATTGTATATTTTTGGATCAAAATTGGAGCATCAATGATTGTAAAATTGAATTGAATATTTATGTAGTTTGACTGTAAATCATGCATCAAGAGATGCTTCCCTACAGCACCTTTTTCCTATTGACAACAATTTTTTATTCATTACGGAAGCCCATGTACTGTCCGTCAGCAGACTGAAAACGCCGTCTAATTGACCAAACCACACAGGAAGGAATAACCCGTCTGTTGCCTCTACCTAAAGTTCCATGTTTCCACAAAATGTATGACCGATATGCAGCTTTTCTGTAGCTTTCAGATGAAAAGTCAATATGCTCAACTCTTATCTCTGCCCGCCCACGTATGGCCAACTCCAAGCCAAGTCTATCCAAACAGTAATTTGCAAAATGTGCATAATCTGTAATACATGGTCGCTGTCTGCAGCATTTATTTTCATCTGGTGTAGGCATAGGCTCGCACTTTCTGCATCTACACCATGGAGGTATACCTGGATCATTTTCAGGATCTGGAGGGTTTTCTGCGGCAAATAGCATATTTCTAGCGTAGTCAATATTTCCCCTTCCACTAGTCAGAAGCTGCACTAGTAATTCTTGATGCTGTTCTGGTGTGAGGCCTTGAACAAATTCCTAAAAAATAGCATTTGATAATTAATATTTTCTTGGTGTACGATAAAAAAGCTTTTGGAAATTCCAGGGCTTAGGGGGGTCAGTTGGCCTTATTTTCCAGGGAGTAAACTTTACAAAGACTACTGTTTTCTTTGGGAAATTCAGAGGGCTGAGAGGTGGATCCTTTGACATATAGTCTCTGTGGTGGGAGGATGGATTTTTTCTGGAATACACAGCATATGTATGTTGCATTTGAATGAGATTTAAAAATTGTTGCTTTCACTTGACCAAGTCAAACGAGGAAGTGCTTCAGATTATTATACCAAAAGGTAATCAGAGTTGAAACTGCCATGCTGTGAATTCTGTTCATTTACACAGCATATGTATGTTGCATTTGAATGAGATTTAAAAATTGTTGCTTTCACTTGACCAAGTCAACCGAGGAAGTGCTTCAGATTATTATACCAAAAGGTAATCAGAGTTGAAACTGCCATGCTGTGAATTCTGTTCACTGCATGACTGTGTAAGGATTGCATGTATTCCACCAGGTTTAGTATCCCAGGGTGGGACCTCCCACAAACCATATCCTATAGGGCTATACCTGTATCTGAGGGTGTAACCCCCAAGGGTTTAGTATAGGAAATAAATATATTCTCAAAAATATATTTCCAGACATCCTAATAAAACACTGTAGTTTATATCAAAAAGGGAATTATATATCTCGAATAGGAAATACATATTTGTTGGAGACCCACCCTTGAATTTGGCTATAGTATAGTCGCTTTTCAGGATTTCTTTTGCTTTCATTCAAGCCGTTTGCTATTCTCGAGTCTTAGTCTATGCCAACGTTCTCTAGTATGAAGCTAAGCGTTTCCAAACTAAAATTGGAGCCGGTGAACACAACCGAGCACAACACAACAACTGTCCAGGTGAGAAGTGCAACAATACTTACACGAGCGCGCTGTTCGCTCTGTCTTCGTTCCAACGTTTGCCTTTCGATTGCATCGGTTGGGAGTCTGCCTCGGCCGGCATGTGCTTCGCCATCTGTGGACTACAATTGTGGATTTATTCCGTAAACAGTCAACTGGAAATGGTGACTAGAGTCAGAGAGGAAGCTTGTCAAAAATATAAGAGTTTTCTTTCTTGCGATGGTTTTTTTCTTCGTGTTATTCACGAACTCAATAAAAGCTTACTTCCCATTCCTTCTAGCGAAAATCGGACAAGCTAACAACTCGATGAAACATAGAATCGAGAAGAAACCCCTGTTCTAAGGAGAAAGTTCAAAGAACTTACCTTATTCGCGCATTTCGACCCGCATTTACAGCTCGACGTGCACTCCTTGTCGGCTGTTCTACAGGGGCAACCTTTGCCTGTTGGCGTTCGCTTTTTGGTCTTGCAAGTGCTTTTGCACTTGCATACTACTGCAGGTCCTGCCTGGACCTCAACCTCCATAGCTTCGTCTGGGTGATCTTCCCTAGCGTCTTCATTTGGATCTTCCTCTACCTGCGGTGATAAATAGAGACATTGAAGTCCGATGAAGTAACCTCGACTGAGCTCAAATCTCGCTCTCAACAGAGCGAAAAAAACACGAAACACGATGAAGAGTCGCACTTACCGCACTACCATAGAAATTACGACGTGGTTCTCTTTGGGTTTCATCTAGATCTGCGTCTTTTTCGAGTTCTTCGCTGTCCGCCATTGTCACACTTTGCGCTCGCACATGTGCCGGTGTCAAAACAGACCGATCAAAACAATAAACCAAAATAGACGCCCGCAAAGCATCACGGACTCGGATTGACGTTCTTTAAATCGCATGGGAAAAGCTGACCCTGGGCATTTCTCTGAGTAAACCCTTATTACTATAGATGCAATTTTAGCTGGTAATAAGATCATTCACGGTCGAATTTTCAAATTATACCAATTATTCTAAAAACACCTCCTTTGGAAAATTGAAAATATCCCAAACAGACGAGCTTAATATATCAAATGAACTACACCATTTGGTAGTGCAGAGGTTGCTTAAGCTCTGTGAGAACAATTATGGAAATCGGAAGATTTTTTCAGGGTCAAACATCCGCTAGAAGTTGAGGTCTATTTCTCCAATAAATACTCGGGAGCCACCTTAAAGCACTACAAAGCGTTCCGCTTCCGGTTCCGGAATTTACTTAAACAAAATTCAGGACTCAAATTAAAAGCTAGATCCTGCAAATCGAGATTTTCAACGGACTGCCGTACTTTTCTCTCTCTCCCTCTTTGCGGGGGCTTCTTATATGCCTCCTCGGGTTTTGGCCTCTGGCCTAAACCCTGCCAGGCCTAAACCCTGCGGGGGCAAAATACCAAGAAACACAAACCACGTTTACAATATTGTCGCAGGAGAAAGACTGGAGCTAGAATTACTTTGCTTGTTTGCCGAAAAGGCAAGGAACACCCAAAGAGTAGATACCCAAAACTCACGTATTATAAAACCTGCTGCTTTACATGCATTCTTTGTGCTATCCAAACGTGCTATCAGGATATACTAGACTAATTGCAGTCTCTTCTTTGGCGAACGTCCGTAAATCGAGAGAAAGTCCAAAGTCCGTGAGAAAGTCCAACAATGTAGACTCTCTCGTGAGCTGGAAATACGAGCGCGCAAAAGTCACATGACACTACGTCATCGGCGACGTCATCGAAACTAGAAAAATTAATAGCGGAGCTCCAGCGCGGGCCGAAGGCCCGCGCAAGCGGAGCACCATACCTAAGTGAAAAACGTATAGTATACTATCGAGTTGATTTTTGAACGTCACGGGCATTATGGATCATTTTGATGACGTCATTGATGACGTAAGGACACGTGACTTTGGTGTAGAGTTCCTCTTATGGTCTTTGAAACTTTGTCCAAGTTTGGCTTCTATAGAAGCTACCCTTCGGGAGATATGATTTTTTCTTTATTTTTCTGGTATTAAACCTATAGCGTCCGCCGTCCGTCCGTCCGTCCGTCGTCCGTCCGTCCGTCCGTGTACACATGGGAACCCTGTGGTATGCAAAGAAAAATTATATCTCCTCAAGGGAACATGCTAAGACAACCATACTTGGGATATTTTGTATATGCCACAAGGGGGATGCTGTAACACGGACACGTGATGTGACGTCATCGATGACGTCATCTATGCTTGAAAAATCAATATCTCGTGAAGGGAAAACTCTAAAACAACCAAACTTGGGTAGTGTAGTCTAGGCCACCAGATAAGCGAAATGAGGTGGTCACGTGATATGACGTCATCGATGACGTCATCTATGCTTGAAAAATCAATATCTCGTGAAGGGAGGACTCTAAGACAACAAAACTTGGGTAGTGTAGTATAGGCCACCAGATGAGCGAAATGAGGTGGTCACGTGATATGACGTCATCGATGACGTCATCTATGCTTGAAAAATCAATATCTCGCGAAGGGAAAACTCTAAGACAACAAAACTTGGGTATTGTAGTCTAGGCCACCAGATGAGCGAAATGAGGTGGTCACGTGATATGACGTCATCGATGACGTCATCTACGCTTGAAAAATGAATATCTCATGAAAGGAAGACTCTAAACCAACCAAACTTGGGTAATGTAATCCAGGTCACCAGATGAGCGAAATGAAGTGGTCACGTGATGTGACGTCATCGATGACGTCATCTATGCTTGAAAAATCAATATCTCGTGAAGGGAAGACTCTAAAACAACCAAACTTTGGTAGTGTAGTCTAAGTCACCAGATGAGCGAAATGAGGTGGTCTCGTAATATGACGTCATCGATGACGTCATCTATGCCTGAAAAATTAATATCTCGTGAAGGGAAGACTCTAAAACAACCAAACTTGGGTAGTGTAGTCTAGGTCACATGATGAGCGAAATGAGGTGGTCTCGTGATATGACGTCAGCGATGACGTCATCTATGCTTGAAAAATTAATATCTCGTGAAGGGAAGACTCTAAAGCAACCATGTAAACCACGTACACATGGGAATCCCTTTCATTCACACAGAAAAATTTTAACCAGGAGCTCCGCTTTTAGCCAGTGGCTAAATCTATATATTACGCTGGTATTGCCCTGACAGTGTTCAAATAAAAGTTCCTGTTGACGATTGGTGCAAAATTAGAGGTTAGGCACGGGAAGTTGTGTAACGATAAGATGTACTGATATTTGCTACAGGATTAAGATGTTGAAAAACCTCGCTATCTTTATCACTAGCGTGTTGTAAGGTTTAAATACCCGTAGCAAATTTGCCCTTGCAGCTAGCACCGTCCCCTCCGCACCTACTGTCTCTACGTTAACTCGCTCCTTTTCTGAGAAAAACGAGCTAAAGGGCCTTTCCTTAAATCCCGTGAATTAAGGGAAGGGCTTTTTCTGAGTTTTGGGGAAAGGTACACTTTTTGAGGGGTCATTAGTTGAATTAGGTCTTTGGCGGATATATATAGTAGGTAGCGTGGTCCGAGGTCAACCACATTTCCAATAACTTAATCCCACACGGTCGAGACAATGAGCGGCCTGGTACCTCAATGAAATCCGTACTATTCATAGGCTTGTAGCGAAATAACAAGCACATGACTGTTCAGCTGCAAATGGCCTATTTAACGTTGTTAAAGCTGATGGACCACACGTGTATGTGACGACACCACAATTCTGTGCGCCGCTAGGTTGAAGACGCAATCAGTCATGCTCAACCGCTGGATCCTCAAACATGATTCAGTACAAATGGTTTCGTAATTCGTAAGCATAGTGTTAAGGTGGCTCCCGAGTATTATTGCAGAAGTAGACCTCAACTTCTAGCGTATGTTTGACCCTGAAAAAATCTTCCGATTTCCATAATTGTTCTCACAGAGCTTAAGAAACCTCTGCACTACCAAATGGTGTAGTTCATTTGATATATTAAGCTCGTCTGTTAAGGATATTTTAAATTTTCCAAAGGAGGTGTTTTTAGAATAATTGGTATAACTTGAAAATTCGACCGTGAATGATCTTATTACCAGCTAAAATCGCATCCATAGTAACAAAGGTTTACTCAGAGAAATGCCCAGGTCAACTTTTCCCATGCGATTTAAGTTTTAAACGATGTAATAATTTTACCTCTAAAAATGTCTTATTCCACTTCTGTTTAGGGTGCCGAGCGCGGATACCAGAAAAGTAGGGGAGCTCTTCAGGATTATATCGGCTAATGTTCACTCTAAATTATATAAAAGAGAAAATAGAATCGAGTATCTACAGAAAGCGATATTTAATAAACGAATGAGAGCAACGTCTTGTCCAGAATGTGCTGTTGCTATAATTTTCAATTCGAGCTCGAAATACCTAAATTGCTGGAATTGTTTCGCAAGTTTCTTTCGTGAGTGGTAGAGTACAACCAACTGAGAAGACTTACCAAGTTTAGGCTCGTCTTTCCAATACTATGTTGAGAAACATTATCCAAAAGGAGTCAG
This sequence comes from Scolanthus callimorphus, assembly GCA_033964015.1. Taxonomy (NCBI): domain Eukaryota; kingdom Metazoa; phylum Cnidaria; class Anthozoa; order Actiniaria; family Edwardsiidae; genus Scolanthus; species Scolanthus callimorphus. Next base: position 29,806,534 of record CM066914.1, on the reverse strand, counting down.
TATTTCGTCGCTCCAACACAACGCCAAGAAAACCCATATGTTTATGAAATCAGCGTTCTCGTCTCAGTGCACATGGTGCTAAATACTTCACGTGCGACGCTTTCTCGACCCGCGGGATCGGATAAGCTACCGCATATTAACTTGTCTTTCTTCGGGACTAGGAAGCGTCGCACGTGAAGAATTTAGCGAAGTGCACTCAGGCGAGAACACTGCGCTCATAACATGTGGGTTTTCTTGGCGTTTGTGTTGGAGCAACGAAACACTGACTCCTTTTGGATAGTGTTTCTCAACATAGTATTGGAAAGACGAGCCCAAACTTGGTAAGTCTTCTCAGTTAGTTGTACTCTACCTCTCACGAAAGAAACTTATGAAACAATTCCAGCAATTTAGTTATTTCGAGCTCGAATTGAATATTATAGCAACAGCACATTCTGGACAAGAAGCTGCTCTCATTCGTTTATTGAATACTGCTTTCTGTAGATACTCGATTCTATTTTCTCTTTTATATAATTAAGAGTGAGCATTAGCCGATATAATCCTGAAGAGCTCCTGTATTTTTCTGGTATCCGCGCTCGGCACACTAAACAGAAGCGGAATAAAACATTTTTAGAGGTAAAATTATTACATCGTTTACAATTTAAATCGCATGGGAAAAGCTGACCCTGGGCATTTCTCTGAGTAAACCCTTATTACTATAGATGCAATTTTAGCTGGTAATAAGATCATTCACGGTCGAATTTTCAAATTATACCAATTATTCTAAAAACACCTCCTTTGGAAAATTGAAAACATCCCAAACAGACGAGCTTAATATATCAAATGAACTACACCATTTGGTAGTGCAGAGGTTGCTTAAGCTCTGTGAGAACAATTATGGAAATCGGAAGATTTTTTCAGGGTCAAACATCCGCTAGAAGTTGAGGTCTATTTCTCCAATAAATACTCGGGAGCCACCTTAAAGCACTACAAAGCGTTCCGCTTCCGGTTCCGGAATTTACTTAAACAAAATTCAGGACTCAAATTAAAAGCTAGATCCTGCAAATCGAGATTTTCAACGGACTGCCGTACTTTTCTCTCTCTCCCTCTTTGCGGGGGCTTCTTATATGCCTCCTCGGGTTTTGGCCTCTGGGCCTAAACCCTGCCAGGCCTAAACCCTGCGGGGGCAAAATACCAAGAAACACAAACCACGTTTACAATATTGTCGCAGGAGAAAGACTGGAGCTAGAATTACTTTGCTTGTTTGCCGAAAAGGCAAGGAACACCCAAAGAGTAGATACCCAAAACTCACGTATTATAAAACCTGCTGCTTTACATGCATTCTTTGTGCTATCCAAACGTGCTATCAGGATATACTAGACTAATTGCAGTCTCTTCTTTGGCGAACGTCCGTAAATCGAGAGAAAGTCCAAAGTCCGTGAGAAAGTCCAACAATGTAGACTCTCTCGTGAGCTGGAAATACGAGCGCGCAAAAAAACTACAATATAGGACCAGGACTTTCTCTCAGTTTACGGACGTTCGCCAAAGAAGGGACTGCAAGCAGTCTAGGATATACTTGATTGTGTACTTACCAGTGTGGTAGACGCCGAGTACGTGTCCCCAGTAAGATGGCACCGCCCATCATTTGGTGTAACGATCCCTCCTAACTAACAACAATTAACAATAAGTCTTCCGGTAGGCGAGCAACTCGGCAGGAGATTGATATTCAGTTTTAGGGTGAACTTTTTTTGAAAACCGAGATACTAAATCTCAGGGCCGTAGCTAGCGTAGGGGCAGAGGGGGCAGTTGCAAAGGATGACCAAAAACAAATGATGACCAATGCTTGCCCCCCAGACAAAAATTTCTAGCTACGGCCTTGAATCTGCGGTATTAGTTTTTTTTTTTTACTTTTCAACAAGCCATTAGTGCTCACAGTCTATTTCAAATGTAGCGTTGCGTGGCTGTGTTAAACATAAAATGAGTGGTGGGGGTGTTTAAGTGTTAAAACATACCAGGCCATCACCAGCGAAGTGGTAGCCAGAGTCCGTGGTAAAGACAACAAGACGACGGGCCTCCAGTTTGTCCTTCCAGCCAATTTGCTGAATAAACAAAAACCATTTGTATTACAATTCAATAGATTTTCATGAAATCCTCCGTTATGTTTAGTAGTTTCATATGCAAGACGAAGTTATGGATGACACGCATTAGAAGATGCGGAATCACCAAGAGTAGTGACGAGTCTAGAGCCTAGCATGTGACTTGTACCTTTTCGCAGACAGCGACTTGCATTAGGGCATCCAAACCTCCTTCAGGGTTGTCCACATTACCAGAAATGTTAAGCGATGCCACTGTTCTCTACAAAGTATAAGGCGCCTTTGTAATGACAAGCGTAAAACACCTTGGACTCCTAACTCCTACAATTGAGCTCGACCTTTACGATCGCTATTTATTCTTGTGATGCAATGACTAAACTTTGTGACTACATAACCAGATCTTTTTCAGACAAACGCACCAGATGGTTGTCGATCAAGCCCTCGAGACGAATTACATCCGGTAAAGCGAACAACGAGAACATAAATCCAAATAACGGCACTCTCAAATGTTATCACATGGACATAGAGCAGATTTCGTATGACTGCGAAAAATGACACGGCGCGGTACTGTCGCGGCACTGAACCTGGCCTGCTGTAGATACGGAATGAAATCGCGTAGTCGCGGCACGGTCACGGTCGCGGCGCGGCGCGGCGCGGCGCGGCGCGGCACAACTTTTTCGCGGCACTTTTCACAGTCATACGAAATCTGCTCTAATCACCAGAACACTTGCATGGAGAAGTACTAAGATTCAGGATTTGGCTACAGAAGCGCCATTTCGATGGGGGTTATTCGTGCAAAATTACTGGCTCGAGCGAGCTGAAGTGATATATATGTAACTGCACTTTCAATTCGCTCCAGTGAATTCAGTCTGTTTTACGGTTTGCAGGTATGCGAAGAGGCGAAGAGTCTCTACCTCAAAATCACTTGGGTATTGCGATAACGGCAGGTAGTTCTTGAACCCAAATGCTGGCACTGAGTTGGGATTGGACACCTCCGGGTGAGCTAGCCTGTAGGTAACAACAAAAGGGTTCTCTCGTTTAGACTCATTTTGAACTCGTGAATACGCGAAGCAAAGGGAACGGGTTGTCGTGAGGGGACGCGATGTCACTGGATCACTCAGTGGCCCACCGCGCAAACAGGTACTTAAGGTCTCGTGAAAGGTAAAAATGTAAAAATTCATAAAATGACTTTTTTCCCGAAATTCATTTGATATAGTCCTAAAGTATATTTCCTCAAACGACGCGTCAACTGTTTTCCTGGCTTCCATTGCCCATTCTTTTGTATTGCCCGCCAGTCATTTTCTGTAATTTAATTAACTTTACACGCTTTTTCTAGCACTTTAATTTTAGGTTAAATTTTCACCTTCGGCCTCAAATTTTCTGTGTCGTTAGAAAATGATCACAACTAAAAAACCGTGTGAGGGAATTTTCATTTTTTACTTGAAAAATATTTTATGATAAATTTTGCGGCCACAAACTGTAAAAAATGCGGCTTTCAACTTCGCGACCTAATATTTTCGTAAATATGCAAAATATCGAAAATCGCTGACACGGTTTTGCAGTTCATTTCTCCGATATTAAAATCCGACAAAGTGTGAAGTTGTGCAACAAACCGCTAGTGGTCTGGAGCTTCTCAAGTAAACAAGGTAGTTTTTAGTTCGGGGTCTTAAAAATACAAGAAAAATTTAAACTTCGATAAACTAAACAACTTTATAAGATAGAGCAATATTCTAGCTTTAAAATGATATATAGCTGATTATCATAGCATAAATTGCGACGCGACGAGAATTTTTTCCGAAGACACCCCTCACGGGTTTATAGAGACCTTAAACGATCGTTTAACGATATGAACACTCGCCAAATGTTCACTCATCGTTTGAACGTTTATGCTAAACGTTCAAATGATCGGATCGTTCAAACGATTTGGCAAAGCGTTCAAACGTTTAGGGTAAACGTTCAGACGTTGTGAGACAACGTTTAAGGTGACTCACTCGAAATGCAAAGTGTGGTCTTCTGTGACCCAAACTCAAACAGGCGGCCTCATATTTCGGGTCGTAACTGCTTTGATTTTTACGCTACTAACATAATTTTTTCGCTATCTATACTACCTCAATGAACCACAAATTCAGTACATTTGACCGATCGTTTGAAGAGTAAATACGAAAGCCCAAATTTTGATTGGCGCAAAACTTTAATAACATATTCTGGCCATTCTAGATTACATATTCTGGCCATTCTAGAAAAAAAATTGGCCGATTTTTTCGGCTTAAAATTTGCAAAGACATTTTGTTTGATATAAATCAGCATCTGGCCAAATTACAAAACATTTGTAGGAACAGAAACGCTGTAGCGAAAATTCCGTCAACTTGGCCAAATTAGAAGACTGATTCATAGAAGGTTCAGTCCTGAGAAGAGCTTTCTTACTCAGTATCTACTGTACATCTTATTAATCCGTCCTACGTGGAATTACAGTCTGTAACCACAACTCGCCTTCCTTGCTCCTGCTTGTAACTTGTTTCAGGGACTAACTTACTTGTGAGATTACAGTCAAATTCGTTCTCTATTTATAAGCTTTGACAGCCAACAACGCATGGGGCAAGATAATTCCAAGACTGGTTTCGGAAACATTTCAAGTTGAAACGGTTTTAAAGTTTTCATTATTCATCCAATCAGCGTGAACGCTAAGACTAGAATTGTTGTCTGTTGTAGCGCATTGAAACAATCACCGAAATAGTTACAAAATTGCTTACAAGGCTAAATTACTGCGCATGACCATGGAAAACATGACTACAAATTAACGTCTAGTGCGCATGCCTATGAAGAGTGCGTTACAAGGAGTTTTTTTACAAGCATGAATTTAAATACATGAACGATTTCAAAATAAAAAGGACTTGATCGGTTTCTATGATCAAATAGACAAACCTAAGTTTTAAAATGAAATCTTTAGATCTGACAGAATTGGTCGTTTTCAATAGCGGGCCCAGAAACTGCTGACACTTCCAAATTCTGAGTACGTGAGGTTAACATACTGGTAGGTCTTACGATAGCAGAGTCCAAGATCACTTCTGATACATATAAAATTTCATCTATAATGTTTTGACTTAAGTGCTAAATTCTATGCAGGAAGGTCTAGTAATGAGTAGTTAAAATGAAATATTAAATTATTAACGCTACTTTTTAAAATATGAAAAGTCTTTCCGTAACACAAGAGAGCTTCAAATCTGCGTGCAAGACCAGATGGTGAATGTCGTATCTTTAATAATTTTCTTCTATACCAAACAAGCACATATAATGGTCAAACTTGGTTCGTAATTTTTACCAATACTACAAGCTTCTGGTCTCAATACATCCTAGTAAGAAATAATATGTAATAACGACACATTAGCCGAATTCGCACTAGAGACGAGTTTCTCGTCAGAAACATTTCCCGTCTTATGTGAATCTTTAATCTTTAATTTAAGTAATTGCCTTATAGGTTAACTAATGTCTGGCAATGGGGGAGCGGTGCTTTAATAGCTATCTGCTAGCGCCACCTTAAACGCGGCTAAAGAGTCTGCATTAATTGCTGCTGAAGATAGAGAGTTCCATGCTGGTACAGTTCTTACAAAAAAGGAGTATTTGAAAGCGTTAATAGATGAGCTGATGAGCTGAATTCCCGGGGGGTACTCCCTATATTGGACTATACGGGGATGCTCGGCCCGAAAGGGGTAGGGTTTTCAGGCTGGAGGTATAAGAAAGGGGTAGGGTTTTCAGGCTGGGTATAAGAAAGGGGTAGGGTTTTCCGGCTGGGTATATAGAAGGGTAGGGGAAATTGCAATTTTGGTATAAAAAAGGATCTGTATTTCACCGGTTTTTCAACCGCAACGCGTTTTTAACAGAACACAAAGCCGATTCAAAGTCAAAGTGATTAACTAACATTTTGGTATAAAAAAGGGGTACCTTTTCTGCTCTAAAATTGGTATAAAGAAGGGTAAGGGGTCCAGAATCTGGGCCGAGCATCCCCGTACAAAACTTTTTAGAGTACCCCATAATAAGTTTGGCTTATTATCGCCAATAAGTTTGGCTTATTATCGCCAAACTTTCTCCTTCAAAAAAGTTTTCTTTCGCGTGATCACAGAAGAACAGGGAACCACGTTCAAGACGCCTGTTTGAGTTTGGGTCATAGACGACCACACTTTGCATTTCGAGGAGTCACCTTAAACGTTCGAACGAGCGCTATACGGAACGTACAGCTTTTATTTGAATTTAAGAAGAGAAAGTTTAATCTTTCATAAAAGTACGAATAATATTATATTGACAAACGGAGATCGGTTTCGCTCGGAAACCACATTTGTGACTGTAAAACTGTAAACAAGGGTACTACCCAGGAAAGCGTTAGTGGTCCATATCTTTGCTATAGAAGGAAAAACCAAAACAGAAACGCAAAATGTTTCGAACCTTTATTTCGGTCCTTCTTTAGGGCGACTGAAACCGTTACAAAATCACGTATATATACACAAACGCGCGCGCGCACATGGTTGCGCGCGACACAAACAAGATAGAGAATACGGGATAATAAAAGGGGTGAGATTTAGAGTTCTTCTCTGATATTCAGGCCATTTGGGGCCATGGTTTTCAGGGTGTCCATCCAATAGCCCTCAACACCCGTGAGGTCTCTAGAGTTATAAACCCGCTTCATACATTTAATCTTCAGATCTTCTAGGGTGTGTTCATGTTCAAGTTCAAGTTTATTTAAGGTTTCAGATTTACAATATAATGCACACCACGTGCAAATAGCGAAACTAATCTAAGGCAGGTGGCGTGAGGTCATACAAAAGGAAAAAATATATTATATACATTTAAGGCGTCAAAAAGGTTTTCTAATTATTATTTACATATATTATAATATCCAAAAAGAGAACAACTGGATTATTGAGATGTGTGTCGTCATGAGACTGGTGACTTTTTTATTTCAGAAATGAGAGTCATAATGTCAGCATAACTATCCTGAGTTTCTAGAGTTTTCAGTAATAGTGAATGTATATTTTGTTTGAAAATGTGCTTAGGTAAACTTCGGTAGTTTGCCGGGACGCTGTTCCAAATTTTTGCACCAATTATGGAAAAATAATTTTTATGATGATTAAGTCATCATAAGGATTAATATAGTAGTTGCCAGAAGCCGAGAAACGTGTATTATAATTATGTTTTTCGTGTGTAGGGGTGAAAAGGTTACCGATATTTTGTGGTGCAGAATTATTGGTTATATCAAGCATCAAAATCGACGAAAGTTTGAAATAAAGCATTGTGATTGGCATGATGCTAGCTTGTGTCCCGCGTTGCTTGTGTTGAAAGGGCCGCAACAGAGTTGCTATCCGCATATTTGGTCCATATCTTTTTAATGTTTTTCTCAATGATTTAGGAATTGTTTTCGAATATAAGCCTGTACTTTTTAAATATGCTGATGACTCTACTATTGTTTCGCCTGTTTTTAATGACCTCGACCCTTCTATTGGTCTTCTGAAACAGTTTTTTAATTGGTCGAAGGGCAATTTAATGCAGTGTAATCCTATTAAATGTAGAGCTTATTTTAAGGAAAAAGAGCAGTCCCGCCACATTTCAAACCATTTTTGATATCCCACAATGCAATGATATTGTACTGTTAGGCGTAACCATTCTAAGTGACTGTAAATTTTCTATTCATGTCAGGGAGAAGCTAGTTAAGGCAAACAGGTGTTTATATATTTTAAGAACTCTTAGGAAAGGGCAGTATTCACAGAAAGAGATAGACCACCTTTTTAAATGTTTAGTTCTGCCTAATTTTATGTACGCTCTGCCTGTTTATGGTGCCTCGGAATCTGACCTTCATGCAATTCAAAAATGTTTTCGACAGATGTTACAAACGCCGTTTTATTTCTCACCCTATTTCTATTATATGATCTATTTTACAAACAAGACCATAACATTTTTAATAACGCACGTGCAAGCCACTATCCACTTCACGCCTACATGCCCAAAGATAAATCCAATGCATACAACCTTCGTAAGAACAACAGTGTCCGCCCCAGAGTCAATACAGATCGTTTTATGAACACTTTTGTAAATATACTTACTTTTAATCATAATTAACGCAACATTTTATTACGATTTCTACTCGATCTTCTGACAAAACGAATTTCTCCTGCGAACGTACAACGACAACAACGAACAAAGTCAATGCGCTGCGCTTGCGCGCGACACAGGCATCCCACCGTCACACAGGTAGCCCGGTCTAAAATCAATACAATACATTTCAATAGTCTCTCAACTGCTTAGATAGTCTCTACAACATTCTCCCCCCGATGATATCATATCTCCGTCCGTTAAGTCAATATACAAACTCTCTCCGTAAACAGTAAACACAGAGTTCTGCCAACTTTAAGCATCCAGCGGACAAAGCTTGACGGCTGGTCTCCTCATTATGCTGTCCCCAATCTTAACATCCGCAACTCTCACAGCTCCGTCTCTTCCAGGGTAAGTGGCAACGATCCTCCCAAGAGGCCACTTCCCTCTTCCGGTGTCTGTTGACATCACGACTACTACTTCTCCAACTTCAAGTTTGCGCTTTTCTCTTAGTCACTTGCTTCTCTTATTCAGCCCAGGAAGCCACTCACACAGCAACCTGTGCCAAAGGTGCCTTACGAGTTCTTGGACACGTCGCCATCTCTTGCGAGGATTGAAAAGTGTTGTGTCCGTGCTCTCTGGTGCAAATCTACCACCCATCTGCCCGTGCAAGAAGTGACTAGGCGCTAGTGGTGTCACATCATCTGTAGATTGGTACGTCAAGGGCCGGGAGTTGATTAGCCCTTCAGCGCCGACAACAGCGCTCGGCAACTCTTCATCAATAGCACGAATCGCCCTCTTCGCTGCCTTGATCATGACTTCGTGTAATCCACTAAAATGAGGACTCAGAGGGGGCTGGAAATGCCACTTTACTCCTATTGCCGCTGTCGAATCCTGAATCTTCTCTCTGTCTAACTCCTCTAGTTCTTTCAGCTCGTTTTCTCCTCCTACAAAGTTTGTACCGTTATCACTCCACATATCGGTGGGTAGTCCTCGGCGTGACATGAAAACGATAGAACGCATTTAAAAAACGAGTCAGTGTCCAGGCTGTACGCAACCTCCAGATGAACGGCTCGTGTTGCAAAACATGTAAATAGACACAAGTATCTCTTGAGGCGAGTCTTGCCCTCTTCCTTGCTTAGTAACAAATGGACCTCCAAAGTCGACCGACGCTTGATTGAAGGCGCGCAACGACTGTCTTGTCCTTGGTTCTGGCAATGGTGTCATGATTTGCTTGGACGGCATAGACTTTTTTTTTCGGCACTTCATACACTCCCTCTCCCATTCTCGAAGCTTCACGGCTTGAAATAATACAATACTTGGCTGACAAATCAGCAAGAACCTGATTAGTACCACCGTGCTTGTTTTGCTTATGACTACTCTTGATTATCAACTTCGTTATCCAACTGTGACGTGGTAATATCATAGGATACCTCATTTCCCATGAAAGATAATCTGCATGACAAAGCCTTCCATCACATCTTAGAACTCCGTTATATCATCAATCACTGGCTTGAGTGGAAGTAGCTTTGATCCATTCGGTATCAACTTTCCTGCTTTCAAGGCCTTAACGTCCGACATGAACTCCTGCTCTTGAGCGATTCTAATATATCTCACCTCTTCTCGTCTTATCTCTTCTTCTTCCTGTCTTTCGAAGGTCACTTGATAGACGACAATTCTAAATGAAGCGCATGACTCTTGCTGAAACTCTGGTAAGTCTTCCCCAGCTTGAGAACCTTCTGGCGTCAAGACGATCTTCCTCCTCAAGTACTGCTACAAACACTTCCGCTGCATCTCTGATAGGTTCACGAAACTGCTTCTTGGCTTCGATATCTGGACCTCCTCTCGGTTCGATCTTGTTCTCTGGCCATTCCCCTGAAGACTTCTTTAAGAAAGAGGGACCTTCCCACCATTTTTCATCTTCTCGTAGCGTCGACTGCTGCGGCTCACTCATACTCTGGATCATTCCAACACGGTTGACGACAAATGGCTTGAACTGTCGACTCTTTCCTCTGACCCAATACAGCACATCCATACTGTCAGACCAAAATGTGCATTGTGACATGTCGATTCCTAGGCTCTCGCCAACTGACTTTGCAAGTGTCGTCCCGACAACTGCGACCATAAGCTCTAAGCGAGGTATACTGATTGCTTGAAGGGGAGCAACACGGGACTTGGAGGCCGCAAGTCGACTTGTTACAGTTCCATCTTCATAGTTATGTCACACATACACCGCTGCTCCATAAGCTTCCTGCGAAGTATGTATGCAGCGTCGTGGACTTAACCTCGCCATTATACTGTAGGCATCTTGGAATATGAAGGGTAGGTAGCTCCTGAAGCTCATCGAACCATCGCTCCACCTTGGACTGTAGGTCTAGCGGCAAACAATCATTCCAGTCTAGGCCAGCAGCCCACAACTCTTGCAGTAGTACTCTCGCACGGATTACATAGGGCGACAAGAAACCAAGAGGATCAAACAATGTTGCTGTCTTCCTCAGAAACTCTCTCTTCGTCTTGGGCGGACCGTCACTTGGCTTGTGAACATAAAATGTAAAAACATCTTCCTGTGGTAACCACAGTACTCCTAAAATCTTAATTAAGCAATAGAGAACTTTTTCCGTGTCTACATACTCTGATGCAAACACGAGGGGAGGTTGGGAGAATTCGAGACAGTTATGCAGCCACGAGACCGAGCGAATTGATTTTTTACGCCCACTTCAAGATGGCGGCTAGCTAGTATAAATATTCATTATGATTCACATATTCTCGTTCTACGAGTGAATTAAAAGGAGGCTGTTGACCTGCGAACTCTCTCGTAGCTCATGTGTAAGATGTTGGGTTATGAATAGGTAATTTACACAGGGTTGAGGGTTCGCACCATCATGAATACTTTTTCCTTTTTTCTCAATAACTTGCCTGAAGTGGGCGTAAATAAAAAAATCGCCGAGACCGAAGGTCGAGTGGCTGCATAACCAGTCGAGAATTCTCCCAACCTACCCGAGTGTTTGCATCAGACTATGTAGACACTGGCAAAAAGTTCTCTATTGCTTTTATAAAATATCTTTCACTTTTTGAAGCGAAAGATTTTTAAATGAATTTATTTCAACATTTTGTGTGAATATATAAATTCTCCTTATCGCGCGACGGCCTGAACGGGCCAATCAGAGGGCGTGTTATATCGCATGTGTTCAAGTTTTTCACTCAGTTGGCTGCAAGTTTTGCGAAGGGGAGGCGAGAGAAAACTGCTTTCTAAGAAACATTTGACGACTTTATTGACCTCTTCTATGGTGTTTATGGTAATTGAAGCATAAGCGAATGTCAATGAAGGGATGTACGGGTTAAGAATTGCAAAGTCGAAGGAATTTTTCATACAAGAACGGCCTTTGTGTTGACTTGCGGCTTTTGCCGAGTTTTGGAAAGGCGAATTCGGCATCGAAAAAGCTGGATAGCAAAAAAAGCGTGTCTTGTGTCAATCTTCAAATCAAGTAAAATGTTAAATACAAGACTGGAATGATACTATGGGGGCTTCAATTGCTGCTGATGGCATGAACGAATGTCCATGAACTGTCACTCGTATTGAATTTTTGAAGCAACTCTAAAGTTTCGTAGACAGTGCCGTCGATGTTCGCCGATCGCCGGTAAGAATTTCATGTTTTGTTAATGCTCCAAATCTTGTTACTTGCTAGCAGACGATTTTTTACCTACTCGGCTTGTAAAAGAACATCATTTTCAAAAAATGAATAGGAAAGTAATGAAATAAATTGTGATTTGTTCAATAATTTGGTCTTCGTTGTTCTTTTTCATTTTGGCTAGCCGATTCGCCGAGACTAAGTCTCCGAATCCAGAGTTTTAGATGGGTCGTTTAATAACTTGATTTGTGTTGTTTTTCTCCTCTTAGTACGAGCTGTATACTTTTAAATAGTTCCCAGAAATCAAAGAAATCGTTTCATAAAGGGAGGGAAGAGGGTGTCGGAGGACAAAAATATCATGCGTGGGTTTGACTAAAAAAGTCGAAGACAAGCCAATTCTTTGAACTTGTGGAAAAGGATGGGACGACAAATGATAGCTAAAAAAGAAAACAGCACTGCTTTCACAATTTCATTGCTTCAAGTGTTTGGATAAGATCATTTTTTGTCAAAATGTAAGAATGAACAAAGAAGGTAGCGCAAACATCGTCCCGGGCGTGACGTCACAACCATGCTATCGTAGTTATTTTATAACAGGTGGTATTTCACCTCTGTCAAGGTCAACATCGGTAGCACAATCAGCCGATGGAATATAGCGTAGGACGTCAGAAGAATTTGACAGCCACTTGCGGGCGTGCATACCATCGGATCCCCATAACTGTGATGACTGATCATACAATCTCACATCAGTTTCAACGTCAGGAACTGAGTCCATGCTGTTATCCATTTAGGTACTCTTCAAAACTGTCTCCGTCGCGAGTGGGTATTCTTCCATGTGTCTCTTGGCGTGCTGCTGAGCCACAAACTGTGCCTGGAATGGGGAGGAGTTGACGCCAAAGACAACACGTTCAAATTCATACACATCTGGATCCTTACTAGTGTCTAGGTCTCTCCACAGAAATCGGTGATAGAGCCGATCTTCTGGTTTCAACTTGATCTGTAGGTTCATCTCCTTTATATCACACATCAATGCGATAGGGTTTCTTCGAAATCGCAGAAGCACTAACGACAGGTCATTCTGTCTTTGGACCCTGATGGACCCTGATGGATCGCATTCAAGGAAACTAACTTGTACTTCGCGGATGCATCAAAGACCTAATCACTGGAAAATGTGGGAGCAGCCATTGGCCACGATCTTTCTTCTCCGGTGTAACCTTCCGTATGTAGCACTGCTCCAGATACTTCTTGATGACGTCACTGTAAGCCTGTCCGAGTTCTGGTGACCTTAGCAGCCGTTTTTCGGTGTTCTTTAGGCGGCTCAGAGCCATATCATAGTTGTCCGGCAACTCACACTTGTCTGGCTTCCAAGGCACCCCCCCAGTATACCGACCACCTTCATAACTGAGCGAGTTTGAGACAACTTCCACTGTATGCTTCTCCTCTGGCACTGCGGTTGTAGCCTCTGGCACCTCATCAATCTCCCAGTAACGACGTATCAGTTGACTTAGATCCTGGGTGCATGGCGCGTTTTCAGGGTCAAAACTCAACCGCAGTTCCTACATACGGATTTTGAATTGAATACACGCTTTTTGAATTGAATACATGCATTTTGAATTGAATAGACACGCATTTTGAATTGACTTCTTGCATTTTGAATTCAATACACGCATTTTGAATTGAATACACACGAATTTTGAATTGAATACACGTATGGTGAATTGAATACACGGATTTTGAATTGAATATACGGATTTTGAATTGAATACACGGATTTTGAATTGAATACACGGATTTTGAATTGAATACACGGATTTTGAATTAAATACACGGATTTTGAATTGAATACACGGATTTTGAATTGAATACACGGATTTTGAATTGAATACACGCATTTCGAATTGAATACACGCATTTTGAATTGAATACTTTTGTCCAGGCGTTCCTTGAAACACGAATTTCTTCGACCAGGCGTTCCATGCAGATGCGCTCGGCCTGCCTGGGTACGATTCCAGTCTCGCCGCGTCTAGTCTCTCGTGTATTTTCGAATTTCTCTAGTCTCGATCGATTTTGAACGCTCTTACAAGATTTAAATCTTACCAATTCTTTCTGGCTGTTTTGGATCCAAACCTTCTCCGCGAGTGCGCTGATCGCCTGATCCCGACAGAAAACCCGCTGTCGCTAGAGGCAAGGCATATCGCGACCACAACTTCCAGTAGTACTACCGCCACAACTGCCGCTCGTTAGACTGCTAGCAGCCCCAACTTTGGCGTCCCCCAGAGTAAGCGCGAAGATCTCCGACACAACCAAGTTCGGTCTCATGTAATCACTGCCAAAGTAAGGGCTGCTAGCAGTCTACTGCCGCTCAAGCACTACAGCTATCCGGGTGCTGCCACAGTGTCAGCCAAACGCGGCGACTCAGCCCATGGGAAACCAGGACACTGCGGTCCAGAGCGGAATTGTTTTTTGTCCTCCGTCGCGTCCGGTAATGTTCGCCGTGGCAGGGCAGCGTTGGTCGCGTACGAATAACAAGGCGGCCCCATTTCCATGAAAACCAAAAAGGGTCGACAAATCGGCTCTGGATCGCAGTGTCCTGGTGTTTGCGTTGGGCTGAGCTGCCCAGTTGGCTGACGCTGTGGCAGTTCCTGGATAGTTTAGTAACTTGAGCGGCAGTGGTGGTGACAGCACTACTGGTAGTTGAGCGCATCTGCATGGAATGCCTGGTCGAAGAAATTCGTGTAGCAAGGAACGCCTGGTCAAAAGTATTCAATTCAAAATGCGTTTATTCAATTCAAAATGAGTTTTATCATAATTCGTGTTGCAAGGAACGCCTGCTCAAAAGTATTCAATTCAAAATCCGTGTATTCAATTCGAAATGCGTGTATTCAATTCAAAATCCGTGTATTCAATTCGAAATGCGCGTATTCAATTCAAAATCTGTGTATTCAATTCACCATACGTGTATTCAATTCAAAATTCGTGTGTATTCAATTCAAAATGCGTGTATTCAATTCAAAATGCAAGACGTCAATTCAAAATCCGTGTGTATTCAATTCAAAGTCTGTACGCAAGAACTACGTTTGAATTTTGACCCTGAAAACGTGCCATATGGGTGTCACTCGTGAAAAAGGTAAAGTCAGTTTGGGCTACTCCAGAACCAGGGGTTGACGTCCCGATACATGTCCAGCCGAGTGGTGTCGGTCTGGCTACTGGTTTTCCTGGGTCTCCTCTCACATCTTGCATTGAGTAGATTAGGTCCGACTGGTCTGCTCCAATCAAAATATCAACAATAGGGCGTGGTCCTACACTGTGAAATGTGATATGTTCCATTAAGACTTATGCTTATTCCAGTCTACAACTTTCATTTTACCAGTCACACGCTTCGTTGTATAAGCAGGCACATCCTTTGTTACTTTCTTGATAAACACTACTAATCTGAAAGTCTACTACTGAAGTATCTAGTGTTGCTTGATTCTCATTCAAAACGTTTACAGATATTTCACTCAGCTAAAATTTCAGGGCAATTGAAATTCTTTAACGACCATTGAGATTTCTTAACGACCTCTGCGATTTCTTAGATGAAAAAATTTCTTTGATTGACAGCACAGTGATTTACAAAAAGCCAATCAGGGCACAGTAAGAACAATGCTCTTATAATCAGCGCTGAACTCACTGAGGCACATCCAGCAAAACAAGTTCTCTTTTCTTAGGAAAATCTGTCGCTTTAGACAAAAGGATTCTGCGCGATGGTTCGTATAAATCGTTTAGGTATGTTTTCGCGCACTGGGTCTATACATGGGTTATAGGATAATCGGATGTGTAAAGTGAAAAGAGATGGCCATTTGATAGCGTCACCAATGATGTTATAAAAACTTTAAAAATTGGGCACTCTTTTCTGTAAACGAATTATGAATTATGTGATTGGGCAGTACTAATCAAATATCTGGCCCACACCATGAAATTTCAGGGTAGATAAAACATAAATCATAGGTTGGTCATGGAGAATATCACTGGAATTGTAGGGTGGGTGGTGGCTACACTATTTTGCACAGCTTCACATACTTTGTTGGGTAGGTATCGATGTAGGGAGCCACTGGCTTGTCCACAAATGCTCCGAAACCAAGTCTGAATGATTTGGTAATGGTGTTCATCTCTGTGACTGAAAGCAAATGATACATGTTCACACATGATTACAGTTTTGGAATCAAAGCCTAATTTGATAAAGAGGGAGCATCCAGGGGGCAAGACAGGGCTATAAGTCGCTATATTGCGACGATTTTATTTGTCAAACTTTTGGACACAATGTCTTTGCTATATGCGTTTGTTTTGAAGTGCTATCCTATGTTGTCCTGTTAATAAATTTCTCTCTTTCGCCGTCTTGAAAAACAACAGGGTAAGAAAAAGGACTGAGATTGTAGCCAATTTGACAAAACAATTTCCCTTCTTGCAGAGCTCTCTCACGGCAAGAAATAATGAGGGGATACCTCTGCTTACAAGGTACATGTTCATGGATGTTTGTACTGTAGATAATGACACATTCACCATGGTCAGGCGAATCGTGAAGCATTGCAAAACTCCGTTGATCGGCTTGCTCATTCCTGATTGGAAGTCTAACGGATTTGCTTCCCCTGAAGAATTGTCGATTTGCCATTAGCATTAATCAACTGATAGCTGATCTTTCCCTAGCCTAAGAGGGCAGATGCCTTGCCTTACTGTAGCTAGTGGGTCATTCCACGTCAAATCGACCAAAGCCGTAAATTGACCCTCTCCGATTTCCATAAAAATCACATTTTGAGTGCCTTTCAAGGTCAATAACAAGATTCCAAAATTTCAGCGTCAAGGACTTTTAAGTTTTCGAGATACAGGCACATGAAATTTGTCGACCACGCCCCTTTTCTATTTTTGCTTAGTGAAACTCCAATTTTGAGTGGCTGGCAACCCCACTCGCATCATAACAAGCCGCAAAAACGTATTTGTTTGGTAAACTGTACTACTCACACTTCCCATAACAGCCATTAAAGCAACCCTATAAGTCAAAAAACGTATTTGTTTGGTAAACTGTACTACTCACACTTCCCATAACAGCCATTAAAGCAACCCTATAAGTCTTTGAATGCGTTGTTGTTTTTCACACCAAACATCGGTCCAAAATGCATCTCATTATCTCAGGGTGATATTTTCTGTAAAGATTTGTTTACCAAATGTTACGTTTTTGTACAACATGCATTCTTATAATGTTATATGGGTGGTGAACAACCAGCAGTATGAGCGGTGACGACTTAGCGGGTTTGTTTCTGCTTATTTCGAGGCTGGCAAAAGTCCTAAAATTACCATATTTTCTGGCTTAAGAATCGGACGGTTGACAGTTAATGTAGACCGCGATATTTGAACTAGATATTCTTTCATCCTTATTTCTTACGTATACAAATTCATAACACCTATGTCGAACTCCTTCACTGCCAAACAATCGGAGGAATAATCCATGGTTCGACAATGAAATTAACAACATTATGAAAATTCGTTTTTTAAATATTTGTAATGAGTCAGATAAGGCTAGTATGGACATCGATTTTACGTGGAATGACCCTAGTGCAAGAATTGGCACCTACATAGCAATAGACCTATTGTCCCACTTCAGATCACGTGGCGCTCCCATGAGTATTCTTTCTTTGTTTTTCTGCTACGCACTGAAGGATATATGCATATCGAAGCAGCCCAAACAAAGAAAGATTATTCAAATGAATGCAACGTGATCTGAAATGGGACAACATTACGCCCAAGGTAAGTTCTATTCAGCTTTTTGGTGCTGGCTTCGCAAAATGTTCGGACAGTGGTGCGCATCAAAACGTCATACAAATGTTCGCTTTCCGCTGTTTTCCATCTATATCGTTCCTTGGTTTACTCGCTTTTTCCCATCTCTTCTTTTAAATAATGCATGCAGTTTTAAGCTACATTTAATGTAAAAAAGCTTTTTGGATAATCACTTTGTCAATAGACCTCCTCGGCTTGGGCGTAATGTTTTCCCATTTCAGATCACGTGGCATTCCCATGAGTATTCTCTCTTTCTTTTTCTGCTACGCACCGAAGGATATATGAATATGGAAGCATTCCAAACAAAGAGAGAATACTCATGGGAATGCCACGTGATCTGAAATGGGCAAAACATTACACCCAAGCCGAGGAAGTCTATTTAACGAAACAAGCCACTTAATAAGCACTCTAAAGTTCGTGTGTTTGCGAAAAACGATGTCCGAACATTTCGTGAATGTAACATGCAGTTTACACTAATTGGCGAACGTGAGGCTCCACGGGTCAACCACCCGCCGAGTGGATTACATTGGGCTACAGAAACCGAACATAGGCATCGCATCGAAACAGTCACGTGGCACCATGGATCGTAGAAAAGACTGGATAGGAAACTATAGGTCACGTGGGGTGTTTAGGGCGCGCTGATTGGCTGTTTCAGGTTTCAAGATGGCAGCATCCTAGTTGAAAATAGTGACGTGAAAGATGGGGAAAAGAGTGCTTTTTTTCCTTTGATTTCTGACACTTTTGTTCAATTTTATTAATGTGTAGACTTCTACACATTTGTTTTGTTTTCTTGCAAAAACAACCCGCCTACGCCACGGGGCCGACATCAAGGTATGTTCGTGTTGTGTTTGTTTACATGAATTTGCTTGAACTTTTAACAAAATCGCGTCCCAGAAAAGGGTACAAATTACGTAGGATTTACCCATAAAGTAGGTGTTTTTGAGACGCAGTTTTGTTTGTGAAAACATAAGACCAGAGTTGTTTTGAAGCGATTTTTTCAAAGTTCTATGTTGAAATTGTGGCGTAGGACCCATTTCACTGATTCTTCTTGTCATTTTTATCTGTTTTTTTATATTAAATGAATGCTAACCAATCTTGGCCTTGCCTTTAGACGTTGACATGAACTGTTACCTAATAAGTTTCTTCTCGCTTTTTTTTTTTTGACTGATTCCATAAAGGGAAAAGCTGACCATTTTGGACCTTGCCTTTAGGACAGATTGACATGAACTTTTACTTTATTACAGTGCACTTATTTATTTTTTTTCTTTATTTTTAGTTGAACCCTAGGTAAATCCCCATGATTCAAAATATATATTAAAATAATAATTATTATCTTTTGCTGTGTTCCTGTAGATTTCTCTCAACATGGCAATGGGAAAGCTTGACAGAGCAAGGAAATATTCACACCGTAAATATAACTGCCCTTCAAACGCCAATTCTTCCCAACCGTCAGTGGATTGTGATCTTCCAGCCCAGTATCAGTTCTCCCTCCGTAATGTACCCTCAGCTGTCCTTCGCCAACCGTCTGTTTGCAACTACACCCGTGTCTTCTCAGTTCTGGCTGATGATTCTGTTCTTCTAAATAAATGGACCATGATAAAACATTCAAAACTCTTTCTAATGCTGTGCACCTTCACTAACGACAACCCTGGTAACACTCCTGTCACAGGGAGAACTATCATTGTGAACACTGACTTCACGTGGAAAGTTATATCTAGTAATATCTGTGTAGCCTGAGTATCAGGCGGAAATTTATTTCTCTGTGAGAAAATGAGAGAGGAAAAATAGAATTACGCCTGACACAATCACTTGTCGCGGCGCCTGCCGTCCCCTTCAAGGCGGCTGTCAAACTCATATCAAAAATTGTCGTCAGCTGTCATCGCCAATTGTCTCGCTCAAGTACGTTTCCCTGAACCAAAACCAAAACAGTCAAGCTTGCTTGTTTCTTTCGTTTGTAAAAGATCAAGCTTATTAAATATGGCTCAAAAATCCGGATCTCAGTATTAATATGATAAATGGTTGAGTCAGAGGGGGGGGGGGGGGACTTACCGTCGTCCTGTATCAATAGTATCAGCAACTTTGTTTTGTGACCTTTTATTTTTCTGGTGCCCCTAATAGATCATATGTTGCTTTATGGATGCCTTAATTAAGTTTTCTTTTCCATAATATTTCAGAACTCTGCCGTATTTATAACAATCTGTCGTTGTTGTATAAGTATATTTTTAATATACTCTAATAAAAAATACACTTGAATTCTCAAATAAATTGTACACATTGAACCTACTGTGTATTATCGTGCAATCCTCAATACTGAGTGATACTGGGTGTGGCTGGTAGCCCGTGCACCAACTAACCTGAGGATCAGGCCCCTTGTTTCCCTGGAAAAGACCTGGACTGGGTGGGACCCTAAGTTAAATTTGATATCCCCAACAGTCCTGTACTTTGTTTAATTTCTTGAATTACATTGTTCATTAAAGCTTTTCTGATACTGTCCTTTCCATGTAAAGAGACGGTTTGTTTAGAGTCACTCAATTCAAGCGAAGCTAATGTTTCCTTGTATTTCTTCTGCTCTTTGTAAACCTTGAGATAGGCCCATTTCCGAACTCTATAATAAAGTTCAGTAAACAGCTTGATGAGAAGGTTGTTAGCATCAGATCCAAGGGTTGCAGAACAAGGCCACGCTGGTTTCAAAAGAGTAGAGTTCTCGACTAACTGTTCTAGTAACTCAATTTCAGACACTCTGTTACTCCTTCTTAATTTGGCAAGATTAAGAAATGTAAAACTTGCAGGGCTTACTTGAGAAAGACCACCTCTTGTTAGTGACAATGTCATCAAGTTCGGGAAAGTCATAGCAGGTGTATCACGGTGATTATTGATTTTTTTACAATAAATTCAATCAAGCGGCACTTCTTTTGCACTTCTGATATTTTAGTATCCTCTCTGCTCTCATGAGTGCGATTTCATGAACATAATCATTGGTTGGCTCTACTCGTGCAGGCGGGGCGCTTCTACCGTCCTGGTACTTTCATTGGTTGTGTGTTTATCTCCTTTGTGTTCCGGAGCCTGGCGATGCCTTTTTTCGCTTTCCCACCCGCCCTTCCCCAGCTTCGTTTTCGCGCAATCACTGGGCTCGCCAGGTCTCCTTCCCATAACTTAACTTGAGCACAAAGGAGAGCAGAGAGGATGTATTACGATGTGAATCGGCGATCTTTTCTGCAATCCAAGAGATTTCAAGCGTTAATAAGGCAACAGCCAAACTGAGAGGGACAAGGTTTGAGAAATATAAACTGCAAGCTGCGAGTATCCTACCAAAGGTAAAAAGGAACTGTTTCCTTAAGGAAGTTGCATCGAAAATTTGGAAAATATCTTTTGAAAAAGACAACGTATTACGTTCCTCTGGAAGACACGAACATATTGCTCAGCAAATGCACGCTCTTCGGAACTCTTGGATTGAGCTCAATAGATCAGCTGGTAGCCTGAACGACGATCAACTCCTACTACTACAAACTATACTAACCACAATATTCGAAGACATTTCTCAGTACAGAACGAAGGCGTTGCAAAAAGAACTACAGACTACTAAAGTACAATTCGAAGGAGAGACACCAAACAAACCATCGCTTACAGCTGTCGAGAGAGACATTGTTTGCTATGTCGCGGGATCGATGTGTTTGTAGGAAGGTGAGAGACAGAATTGAGCGATATTGTAATAGAAATAAGGGTTGTAATATATCCTCTCTGCTCTCCTTTGTGCTCAAGTTAAGTTATGGGAAGGAGACCTGGCTCCGCCCCAATGAAGCTACCAAGCTAGACCAATAATGCACTGGGTCTAACATGAGCGATACCGATACTCAAACACAGAAGCACCTATATTGAAGGAAGACATGAGTGGAACCCATAACATGGAAATATATCCAAAAAGTGTTGCCCCACCCCATAACTCAACACTCCCATTACTCCAAACTCCCATTACTCAAAACTCCCATTTCTCAAAACTCCCATTACTCAAGACACCCCTTGCTCAAAACTCCCATTACTCAAGACTCCGAAATCCGTCCCCAAGAGGTTGAACTTCAACTACCGCATATCCTTGCTTGCATACATTAGGCCAAGTTGTCCTGCCCTTCCACCATGATACTGACTACCACAAGTCCTCCCATTACTAAGATAATCGTAAAGTTCGCCTGCGCCAAATTAACAAGCCAGTCCCCTACAAAGAGTAATCCCAGGACACGATCAAGAGCTCCAAGAAGAGAAAAACTGAGTAGTCTGCCGAGTAAACTGCACTACCGCATCGTCGATGAAGGTTGATTTAGTAAATGCAGAGCCATGGGGCCGACGATCGGCTGGGCTCACAATAACACTTACTCATAAGTCTACCATAAAGCTCACATAACGCATCAGCACAGTTAAACTGAACTCATGCTACCCGACCTAAGCTATAGTGTAAGCTAGGAGAAAAGTCAGAAACTAACATTTACCTGTCGCTAGGGGCTGCGGGAGCCCCAGCCGACCGTCGACCCCAGGCCCTGGACAGGTCCAGGGTGGTGTAAGAGTCCAGAGCAGACTCCCCCAGAGTCGACGAAAAAATTAAGATGTAGAAATGTGTACGGCTAAAATTAATATATAGATTTAGCCACTGGCTAAAAGCGGAGCTCATGGTTATAAAATTTTCTGTGTCAATGAAAGGGATTCCCATGTGTACATGGTTTACATGGTTGCTTTAGAGTCTTCCCTTCACGAGATATTAATTTTTTAAGCATAGATGACGTCATCGATGACGTCATATTACGTGACCACTTCATTTCGCTCATCTAGTGACCTAGACTACACTACCAAAGTTTGGTTGTTTTAGAGCCTTCCCTTCACGAGATATAAATTTTTCAAGCATAGATGACGTCATCGCTGACGTCATATCACGAGACCACCTCATTTCGCTCATCTGGTGACCTAGACTACACTACCCAAGTGTGGTTGTTTTAGAGTCTTCCCTTCACGAGATATTGAATTTTCAAGCATAGATGACGTCATCGATGACGTCACATCACGTGACCACTTCATTTCGCTCATCTGGTGACCTGGATTACATTACCCAAGTTTGGTTGGTTTAGAGTCTTCCTTTCATGAGATATTCATTTTTCAAGCGTAGATGACGTCATCGATGACGTCATATCACGTGACCACCTCATTTCGCTCATCTGGTGGCCTAGACTACACTACCCAAGTTTTGTTGTCTTAGAGTCTTCCCTTCACGAGATATTGATTTTTCAAGCATAGATGACGTCATCGCTGACGTCACATCACGTGACCACCTCATTTCGCTCATCCGGTGGCCTAGACTACACTACCCAAGTTTGGTTGTTTTAGAGTCTTCCCTTCACGAGATATTGATTTTTCAAGCATAGATGACGTCATCGATGACGTCACATCACGTGACCACTTCATTTCGCTCATCTAGTGACCTAGACTACACTACCCAAGTTTGGTTGTTTTAGAGTCTTCCTTTCATGAGATATTCATTTTTGAAGCATAGATGACGTCATCGATGACGTCATATCACGTGACCATTTCATTTCGCTCATCTGGTGACCTGGATTACATTACCCAAGTTTGGTTGCTTTAGAGTCTTCCTTTCTTGAGATATTCATTTTTCAAGCGTAGATGACGTCATCGATGACGTCACATCACGTGTCCGTGTTACAGCACCCCCCTTGTGGCATAGACAAAATATCCCAAGTATGGTTGTCTTAGCATGTTCCCTTGAGGAGATATAATTTTTTCTTTGCATACCACAGGGTTCCCATGTGTACACGGACGGACGACGGGCGGACGACGGACGGACGGACGGACGGCGTACGCTATAGGTTTAATACCAGAAAAATAAAGAAAAAATCATATCTCCGGAAGGGTAGCTTCTATAGAAGCCAAACTTGGACAAACTTTCAAAGACCATAAGAGGAACTCTACACCAAGGTCACATGCCCTTACGTCATCAATGACGTCATCAAAATGATCCATAATGCCCGTGACGTTCAAAAATCAACTCGATAGTATACTATACGTTTTTTCCTTAGGTATGGTGCTCCGCTTGCGCGGGCCTTCGGCCCGCGCAGGAGCTCCGCTATAATGCCGTGCACAATTACACAATATGTTCTCTCTCACATCTGAGCGACCCGAAGCCACGCCCATGATGAACTGATTCTACTCTGCGCACATAAGAACTCACGCGACCCGATGTCTCGCCGTGCGCACTCATCCACATAAAGAGTATATTCTTTTACATCTGCGTGACCGAACATGAATAAAAGAATTGTACCCTCCAAATAACCATAACACTGACCGCCAATTTCAAAAGTCCTAACCACGGCCACGGGTGATAAAAGCAAACACAGCGGCATAAAACATAAAGACCAACTTTAAGAAAACAAACACCGCCGTTCAATCGTAATGACAACCATTATAATGTTCATTCCATCTATTATCGCTAATGACCCACTGTTGTGTATATCCAAACATAAACGCTGTAAAAACAAACGACTTCGCTGCAGTGGTAATTATAGAAACACCGTAAACGCCAATTTTAAAAGAGTACTTCACTGCAGTGGAACACCAAACAAAAATTATTTCTGAACGCCTGGTACTAGTAAACACGAACACGAACTCCAGAAAACAGGGTACCTTAGTGGTAGACTGACCGCGCTTTCTTTCACTACCACGGAAACCTCGGAAAATTTGTACCCACGATTCTATAAGAAAAGAGGCATCTTCGCTGCAGTGGTAATTACCATAAAAGTTTGTCAAGCACAACAACTTCACTGCAGCGGAACACTCAACGAAAACTATTCCCTAACGCCTCATACTCAACCAATAACACGAATTCGAAGTGAAAAATAAGCATCTTCATCGCGGTGGTAAACTCTGAAAACTGTTGCAGCTGTTGCAGTTAGCATGCTAACTAGCTGCGTTCACCACGATGGGAACTCAATAAAATTCATGCCCATGACACACATAAACGAGGTGCTTTCACCACAGTGGAATTGTACAAAAAAAACATTGCAACCTCAGATTAAATAGGTTGCTCTCACTGGGTGGCGACTTAAAGCAAAATCTATGCACCTCAACCCAATACGGCTACGACTGCACCTGACAACGAAAATTCTAAGTACAACGGAATAAAGTGAACCCTTAAAAGGAATAACAAAATCATACCTGTTGAGTTTGCTAACGGGAACGAAGCTGCAGTAACAACCGGACCAACCATTGACTCTACGGCAAAGTACAAATAACTACAGACCTTGTTTAAGCAGCCGCAATGATAGATGAGCTTCCGATGGAAAGTAGAAAGCTCAGATAACAACGAATTGCGCCACGTGTGGGTTGACTCAGGCAGCCAAAAAATAGCCAATACGCAAACCAGCAGCCACAAAGACAATCTCCGAGTACCAAGAAAAGAAAGGCAGACGTCAGAAACGAATGGAGCCATGAAGAAGACGAGTTTTATTATCCCAGATTGTGCTTGGCGCCGTAGAATGGTGGGACTGGACGAAGCTGCGACCGCCGCATACGAGTAGAGCCAACCAATGATTATGTTAATGGTTCGCACTCATGAGAGCAGAGAGGATAGTTCGTCGTAGTATTCGTCAAAACCAAGGCTGTCTAGGATTTCGCGAACATGCTTTTGATGCTGGTTCATTTCTTTCTTTCCTTTTCTAGACGCTAACGACTTTGTTTTGCCATCACAACTAGCTTCATGCTTTTGCAACCAACCCAGAACATGATAAACTTTGCCACATTTAGAGCATTCCAAACTTTCTTCGTCGTCTCCAGAGTCATTCTCACTTTCTTTGTCATCCGTTTTGTCTGTTTCCTCGTTTAAAAGTAGCTCTAGTTCTTCAGCGTCCCATTCTTCAAAATCGTCTTCAATCTCCATGTTTGTTGTTGTCGATTTAGCGAAGAAAAACGAAGACAAAGCCGTGCACAATGCAAATGAACGGAGAGACCGGTAGAAGAAGCCGATTTTTGGCGCGCTCCCCCTCAAGTGTGACGTCACGATTTTCAACTAGGTTGCAACCGATCACGTGACCTAGTTTCCTATCCAGTCTTTTCTACGATCCATGGTGGCGCCAAAAAGGTGAATTAGACGTTTTGTCGTACAAATCCCTGAAAAAAGTAAGGCTGCTTCAAGTTTATAATTCATTCGGATGCATTCTACTAGTAACAATGTACCCTGTTTTGATGATCGCAGATAACGTACTATAACACGTGTAAGTGATGTCATTTCCGCTATGTAATGTGTGATCTTACCCATCTTGCGACCCAACTTCTTAATTTGATCAATGTCTTCTCTCATAGAGCCCGACAGGTCCATCAGGTAGTAGAGATCTACCGGGTAGTTTTCAGGCATTCGCACCTTGACTTTAAAAGTAGTCGGTTGGCCTGTATAATAGAAGAATACCAAATATACATGTTCAAGAGAAAAAGATCCCCACAGAACGCAACCCCATGACCCATCTGAGTGGCAGTAGCTCTAAAAATAGATTCCCGCACGCGCATTCGAACTGTTTTCCGTTGGTTTAGAAGAGCGCGCGTGTTGATGCAAGCAGCGTTGTCTGCGCGCACTCTTATTTACCATGGCAAATCAGCCAATCATATTACGAGAACAGCAACAGTGCAGCGACACGTAGCATGCTGTTCACACATGCATCCTCACAGTGATGTCTATTGCTAGGACACGTCCAATCAAAAGGCGCCGCTAAAAATAGCTCCCTCTCCTAAAAATAGAAAGTGTCACGCTCTTCTGCCACTGTCATGGAAAGAGATCCGTGTGTTGGGGTTGCGTTCTCTGGGGATCATTTTCTCTTGACATGTTACAATAACAGTTACCAGAATTGGTCCCGTCTCTTCGTGACCAAAGTAGTGTGAGAGCAATAATATAATAATAGCATTCCTTTTTGCCGCATGAATTCAACGATACTGTTTTTAAATTGGCCTTAAGGGTGTTCCGATGCTTGGTTGCAAGGGAAATTTAAAACAGCTCTAATTCGGCGACAATTTGCTCAATCATGACCAATTTGCCGCCATGACAACATCATAGGACAGCAATACCAACGCCCATGGTCACGTGACCGGGAGTAGAAAAAAGGAAGATTCGTCTTAAAATATACGTTTTTCAAACTTTTTTGCTATAGAAATATTTTCCTTAACAGCCTCATAAAGTTAAGCATGGATTTGCATGGATTTAAGGTGGCTCCCGAGTATTTATAGGCGTTATTACGCAAAATTGCTTAATAATTTTTAATAGTTATCAGAAAATGAAATCCAGTATTCAATTCTACACATCCGTATTAGTAAAATTGCAAAGTTTGGCGAAGATTGCTTGAATATTGACTGAGATATGAACTTTCAAAACTTAGTATCTGGCTTATTTTTTTGCAAGAAATGTATGGGAAAATACATCGATTACATTAGATTTTGACTAGCAACAAAACGTAACTTAGCAACCAAGCATCGGAACACCCTTAAAAAGCCTTAAGACGCCATGATATTGCTAATAAGTACATGTGTTTTATTTGTATATGTATATGTTCGATCATTTTAAGTAATATTTTATCCAATTTTTCAGTAGGTGTATAAGATTTTCTCAACCTTTCCACTTGAGCGGATCAAAATGCAGGATTTATAAAAAGCTGATAGCTGATTGGTCAGCTTGATGAGCTGTGATTGGCTGATTGAACAAGAACAGGTTTGACAGCAAAATCTCCTAAGCTGTATTTCTTTTCTTCCGAAAATCGATTGTTGTATCTAAACTAAGGAAGAAATTACCCTCATTTCAAAGCAGGAAGTTGAGAATTCTAAGACCATGTGCCAAAATAAGGTCAGATATTTTAAATTTTGTATTCTTTAAATTGCATTTTATGTCGCTCTGAAGACTGATTTCAGTAAGTATCGGCTTACCTGGTCGCAAATTCAGAGTCAAGTTTTGAGGGGATACTTTAACTTTGTCATCTAATGGGGCATTCTATAAATTTAACAGAGTTATTAGGCATAAAGCAAACCTTATATTATACAATAATCGTGACCCGAAATCCCGAGAACATTTTACCTCATTCAACAAAGGCTCACTTAGGATTGGATAATAGAAATTGGAAATCTTAGCCAGTTACTGTATGTAGTTTGTAGATACTATGCACGTGAACTGGTCTGAAGTGAATACGGATACTTCCTTTGAGGTATGGGGAAAGGTTCAAGTGGTCCTTTGTCACAATTGTTGTAATTTCGTCTGTGTTTACTGCGATTTTCATAATTCCGCGAACTCCCACTTCACATTTCGGAACGCATAACTGCGTTTTGGCTTCCGTCAATCAAACCTTTTAAGTCAAATCCCCGAATGTCTTCTGAGTTTGGTTTGCATTTGGCAGTGAAAAATTGTGTTTCTATCTAGCCCCTATCAGTTCGCAAGATCTATCAAAGCCTGAGTGGAATTACCCAGGGTTGTTCACTCGTTTGATTGACGGAAGCCAAACCGCGTTTTTGCGGGTCGGAGTAGAGCTCGTAGAATTATTAAAATCGCAGTAAGATATGTACATGTATTATATATCGTTTTAAACTTTTTGAAGAGTAGAACGCAATTATGATGTTTTCATTAATTATTAATAAATTATTAATAAAATCAATAATTATTTAGGGTTTTATTGCTTTTTGACTTATATAATAACCGAATAAGCTCGGACTGAAAGAAAATCGCCATAAAGTTGAAACAAAGAAATTGGAACAATTTTGGAGTCCACCTTGGTCATTCAAGATGATACAAAACTGGGTGGTTCTATTGAATTCTGACGGACTAGAGCTTGGTCAAACTAGACTGCTTGCGGTCCCTTCTTTGGCGAACGTCCGTGAAAAACGAGCGCCGCCAGAGGAGCGCCGAAGGCGCAACGACAGCGTGAAGTGCCGAAGGCACGAGCGTTTTTCCCCCGTGGCCCGTCTCCCTCTCCTGAGTAACTCGACACCGTAAACAAATCGAAGCGCGCCGTCGAGGTAAAAAACATTTCCCTCGATTTACGGACGTTCGCCGTTAAACGAGAAAATCAGTTTTTGACAAATAATTATTGATTTAATTAATAACTGATCATGGTAATTGAACTGAGTGGAGTGCAATTTGCTCTGAAATCGCACGCGTGATTTCAAAATCGGCCGAGCGCGTAGTAGTCAGGTACACAGAAGCCCAAAACGTGACACCCGCGGGCATCTTTTTCTGATTTTTGGCAACATATCTACTTTTACTAATTCGAGTACGCTGATTTCGAAAATCGTTGTTGCCAAAGCTCATTCTTGTTTTAACATGGTGTTTTCGGTCATCAAAAATGACGTCATTGTCCATATATGGCAAACAATATATTTAACGCTTTTAGACTAAAACAGGGTTTTTTTACTAAATGAAACACGCTAATTTTTAAAGCAATCGTAAAATTATTAAATTTCAATGGTGTCATGCTGTTTATGGCAATAAAAGATTACGTCATCCTCCATATATGGTAAACAAATTCTTTTTTCGGATTAAAACCAAAAACATGCTCTATTCATCAAATGAAGCACATTTTCAAATTTTCACATTTCAAAAATTATAGCTAGAAATGACCATTTCGATGTAGACGTGCTTTTAAGGTCATCATTATGAGATGACGTCATCTTCCTTATATGGTAAAAAAATCTATTTTTGCGGATTGAAACTAAAAACACACTCTATTCACCAAGTGAAGCACACTGATTTCGAAAAGTATCACTAGAAATTACCATTTCGTTGTTGACGTCTTTTTAAAGTCTTCCTTATACGGGGAAGGGGAGGATTCGATGTTAATTCTTTTTAATTGCATCGTTTTAAATCTGTAAATCAAAAAAATTACGTTTTTTTTTTCAGAAGTGCATAACCAGAAGTGTCCATCTGTTGGTTCAATTCAATTCAATTTTATTGCCATAAAGTAAGAAATACAAAAAGCAGTACACAAAAAATAGAGGCGAGAGGGCCTCAAAAAACCACCACGCTTGTGCGAGGAGGACCCCTCTTTACAGTTACATAATTATACTAACATTCAAGCACGAAGCAGACAAATAAAGATTACAAGAAAATTTAACGGGAAAGCAAAAATTCAGTGAGTTTCTTTTTAAATGATGGTGGTATTACGCGCGCGCCGATATCTTAGGTGGAAAATTCTGTTTGGAAACACCACACAGGAAACCCACGCACAATTCGGCGCGAAATGTGAATGAAAAAGCGGACAGGAAAAGATGGACGTGGAAAACTTCTCAGTTCTTGCCGTTAGACGCGCGTAATACCAAGATGAACACTTCTGGCAGGACATGCACTAACCGATCAATGGTTAAGGGTGGTGCGTTTTACACTCCAAGGAAATGCAGCTTTAATTATTGATCGGTTTGCCCTGGTAGCCGCAATCGGGTAACCAGAAGAAGCAAAGACGTTGGTAAGGATACTGGAGAATAGATGTGCTATTTGAGCGCCACCGAAAGCAATCAATCATATCAGTAACACGGGCCCGTGGCTCTGTGAACCCTAACCCTGTAAGAAGAGTCATCGGAGGAAGGGCGTTATCGTTGCCTGTGAAATGGCAATCATTTCTTTCCCTAGGAGACAAAAAGGCGGACGTGGCGCGGTTTTTGTCAGAGGAGCTCATTGCGCACGCACCTGCTGACACTACGATTGTCACCGCTGGCGGGTGTTTAGATGAAGATGATGGAAGAGCGATGTTGTTGCGCTTAAAACTAGTTATTTAGAAATTTGTGTAAAAAGTGCTGCCTTGATGCAACCTTACAGCTTTCTAAGCTACAATAGATTTAATTTCATCTGAGAGGCTTGTCCACAGCCTCTGGCCTCAAAAAGTAAAAGTGCACTGACCTGTAGCCGTCCTACAGAGCGGTATATGTAAGCGGTCCCTGTACCACAAAATGTTTAATATCTCTGAGTGGGGATCACGTTAATTCATTGACTTATAGTGGGAGGATCACTGCATTTTTGCCTGTATTACCCAAAATCCTCTGACGATAAATAATCGAGGCGATTAATAATGACCTGTTCCTTAGCTTTTACAGAAGTAAGAACAAGCATTTCTAAGCACTATTAAAAAGGATGAAAGAGACTATAGATCACTGGGACAAGAGACTATCTGACAGTTTATTTGAGAAAATAAGTAGGGTACCAAGGGTCCCATTTTTTACCTACGACTAGGGGAGGGTTACAATTTTTTTGTTATGTTCAAGGGGAGAGTCCTAATTTATTTTAGCCTCTTAAACAAATGGGAACCCCCCCCCCCCCGCTAAATAATGACACGTCCATATGACACCGTTTGGAGGGTGGTATCGTGCAGATGTACATCAGGCTGTGCACTTTTACGCTGTAAATGCAGGAAATCCACTGTGGTGTGGGTAAGCTTGTGTCGATGTATCAAAGCCGGCGATAACTATTGTTGAAATGAACTGCTTTCATACATGTGATAGCACGTGAATTGATTTATAGAAGAGTTACGCCACCCTGAACTCATGAAACATCTTCTATAGGCTGGTTTTCACTGGAACAAAAGCGCAGACGCAAGAAACTCGAGACGTTGCGTTACCTTGCACTTGTGCTTGCGTCTAGCGTGAATCAAGTGAACACAAGCGCAATCAATTAATCAATGTTGCTATTAGGCTTGCAATTGTGCTTGCGTCTAGTGTGAATCAAGTGAACACAAGCGCAATCAATTAATCAATGTTGCCATTAGGCTTGCACTTGTGCTTGGGGCGCTATGATTTACACTTGCGTGCTTGCGTCTGCACTCGTTGTAGCTCTTAAAATATGAAAGAATATAGTGAGAACATGAAAGCACACTTGTTTCATTTTGACAGTCCAAACTTTTACTTTACCGAATTCGAAAGTTGACTTCATGTCATGATGGAATGATGACCTTAAAAGCACGTCGACATCGAAATGGTCATTAGTCCGGCTGATTAGAGCAAATTTTCGAGGAAAGTGCGCATTTTAGGCTAAAGCTCCAATTTTTGCCAGGTAATAGTTTTCAATGTATTTTTAAATCGTAGATATGGAGGCACGCTAGAATTCTTTTGTAGCGAAAGCTAGGGAGGTTTTAGAGTGAACAATTGTTTAGCTCAATAGCAGCCATTTTGAATGCTTTGTTATTCAAATGAGGTTTAGAACTTAGCTTTGCGAAGTTGTTCTCTAGACTGCGAAGCCATAGCAGCTCAACATTTGCTAATTCTGAACTATGGATTGGTTTGACTGACTTCGGTTGAACGTCTCCTTAGAGTTTTTGGTGATTATTAAATGTCACGACCAGTTTATTGGGAATGTTTATAATTTATATTGTAAAACAATTCTTGGTTTTCAACCAATCTCTAGAGAATCAAAAGACAATGCACGTAATGCATGACTGCTGGTACCACAATGGACGCTGATTACATATCTTTTGTTAATCATCCACCAGAACGTATTAGTGACGTCAGTTGCAAACGAAGAATAGCCTGACTGAGATTTCATAAAATGTTTCAAGAATGACCAACAAATTCTAAAAAAATATCAAGATAATTGGTACCATGTGTCGAATATGTAAAAAGGAGCTTGTCTCTGAAACTTTCACATGATATTTTCTACCTAGTACTGTGCTATACTCTATAAACACGGACGATAGAAGATTTCACCAAGTGCCGCAGAGCTCATGAATAACAAAGGATTCAAAGATGGCTGCCAATGGCAAAACAATGGTTCACATTAAAACTGTTCTAGCTTTTTAGCGTGCCTCCATATCTTATCTTCAATAAACTACTGAAAACTATTGACATGCAAAGTTTGGTGTCTTAAGCCAAAAGTGCGCAATTTTTACGCTAATCCGCCGGACTACATTTTTAGCGAAAATTTTCGAATTCAGCGTGCTTCATTTGATGAATAGAGCATGTTTTTAGTTTCAATCCGCAAAAACACACTTTTACCATATAAGGAAAATTATATCATCTAATAATGATGACCTTTAAAGCACGTGAACATCGAAATGGTCATTTTTAGTGATATTTTTCGAATACTGTGAGCTTCATTTGCTGAATAGTGCGTGTTTTTAGTTTCAATCCGCAAAAATAGATTTTTTACCATATAAGGTAGATGACGTCATCTCATAATGATGACCTTGAAAGCACGTTGACCTCGAAATGGTCTTTTCTAGAGATAATTTTCGAAATCAGCATGCTTCATTTGATGAATAGAGCGAGTTTCTAGTTTCAATCCGCAAAAACAGTTTTTTTACCATATATGGAGGGATGACGTCATCTTCTAACGCCTTAAATGGCAGATAATGTTGAAATTTATTGATTTTTTCAATTATTTTCAAAATTAGCGTGTTTGATTTGCTATTAAATATTTGTTTTTGTCTTAAAGAGTCAAATATAGTGTTTTGCCATATATGGACCATGACGTCATTTATGA
Source organism: Scolanthus callimorphus (assembly GCA_033964015.1). NCBI lineage: Eukaryota > Metazoa > Cnidaria > Anthozoa > Actiniaria > Edwardsiidae > Scolanthus > Scolanthus callimorphus. The sequence continues at coordinate 29,773,475 of CM066914.1, read as the reverse complement.
TAATCGAAAACACCATGTTAAAACAAAAATGAGCTTTGGCAACAACGATTTTCAAAATCAGCGTACTCGAATTAGTAAAAGTAGCTATGTTGCCAAAAATCAGAAAATGATGCCTGCGGGTGTCACGTTTTGGGCTTCTGTGTACCTGACTATAGTATTTAACATTTATCTCGGGATTATCAATAAATTCATTAACTCTGTTTTGTCGGTTTTCCTCCAAAAGGCGGAACCGGAAACGCCCCACATGTCATTGTATGCAAAAAATCTCATTATGTATTCAGAAAACATAATGACAAGTTTGTGATGGAACTGTGCTTTGCATGATCTTAAAAGACTCTCGCTCATAGTTTTCGCCATTCTTTTTCTTGACTTCTGCATGAAACTGGCCAAAAACTTTATCTAAACTCTCAAGGTGCGTGCCATTTTCTAAAAATCCCGATTTTCAAAATGTCGACATAGGGCTCACAGACAGGAGCATGAAATACCGCATGAACACGTGTGAAATGGTCACTTTTTGTGAAAAATTATCCAGCACTTCAAACCATATTAAAAGACAATTGCTCCTTGTTTATCTGATGTTTTGTTATTGTGTTTTCAAGAAAAAAGAGAAATGGGAGATTATACACAAAAAATTGAGGAATTTTTTCCCTACCATTATTGACAATATGAACGATGGTCAAACTGGTATTTTGCTTGAATCACCAGAAAATAACCCGTCACCTTGTGACGGCAAAGTTTTGGCAGTTAGTATCTGATATTTCTTTAACAGCCGCTGAAACCATTCCAAGTCCTCACATTTCTCACACAAAAAAGGCAAGTAGGTGTTTGTCAGGGAGCTGTGAGAGACGGGTGACCTTGAGAGAAGGGTGGCCTTCTACGCACCCTGCGCACAATGCATAGCTTTGTTTTTTATTTACATCATTGGCAGTTTTCACACTGCAGACGAGTAACTCATCCAAGACGAGTTTTTCGTCCCGACGGTCTAGATGTGAAAACGGCTCGAGACGGTGTTTTGGACGGGAAACTCGTCCCTCTGTGACTCCGTCGAAACGACGAAGTTACGATGACGAGTTTCTCGTCTAGACGGAAAACTCATCTTCAATTCATACTAGACGGAGTTTATAGACGGGTAGCACGAGGTATCTCGACCCGGAAGACTGGAACTAGAAAGCCCCCAAGGAATTGTGGATGACAAATATTTATTCTGGAGTAAATCTTAATTTTATCCCTGGCCGAATTAGTTTCCTTAATTTTTGATCGGTACGTGATCCTTACTCCTACCCTTTTGATGCCTGAGCGTGCTCCCCTGAGCCCTGATCACAGGCATATTTTTGGATTTGATCCCTGAGCCCATGTACTAACATGTTACGCGCCTGTTTTAGGAATTGCCTGCTTACATGTGTTGAGTCATTTCCCATACTTGGTTTGATCATTATGAAAGATCTTTTTTATACTTACAGAAGTAGAATTAAATGTTGATGCTGGGTTTGCCATCTTCTTGCAGTAGTTTTTTCGGTGTGTCTCCAGTTCATTGCACCGTGGACTTGGTTGTCCTCCCCAAAAGTAATTCTACAAAAGATGAAGAAATTATAATGATCATTATTAAAGCAGTTCAAAATATTTCAGCCTGGATTGTGGCACAGCTATTTCCGTGAAGGTTGTCGGAGCAAACGTGACCACACTACAGGAGAGATGGTGAAAAACTGAGAGAGATATAAAGAATCGAGAATAAGGTATTAAACTTGTGCTGTGAGATATCTTCATTTATACCACGCCACAGAAAATACAGCCAATCAGAATGCAGGAATGGCGTTGTATATTCGGCGGTATTCCACTCAACCTTCCCATCGTGCAATGCATTTACGTATAACATTGCCTTTAGTTTTTCTGTAGCGTAATAGCGGAGCTCCAGCGCGGGCCACCATACTAAAACGAATACCATCGAGTTGATTTTGAAACGTCACGGGTAATTTAATTTTTTCATTTCATTGATAGCGCCATGCCCAACTATTTAGTGGGTTGAAAAGCCATTACCCCATAGATAATTGTGTAAAAATCTGGTTGTCATAGATAGTTCCTTTCGCGAGATATATATTTTTTTCTTTTTTTTTTGTATAAAAACCGTCCGTCTGTCCGCCCGTGTACACATGGGATCCCTGTGTTATTCCTTGAAAATTTTATATCTCGAAAACGGTAAAACGTTAGAAAACCATTCTTGGAGGGAATTACATAGAGATCAAGAGGCACATTATGCTTGGCTTACGTGACGTGACGTCATCATCAATAACGTGAAACTACTTTTTTCGGGAAATGTTTTGAGACCAGGCGCGCGCGCGTGTGTACATCTGGGGGACTGGGGGCTTTTATTTGTAAAATATTTTTGGCTTCGGCAGAAGCGACATTTTTCTCTTTACACTGTGCCGGTGTTAGAATTCTGAGCTTTCTAGGATGTATTTAAAGAATAAAAGGGAGATGCAGTCAAATCCAAATTAGTTCGGAGGAAAAAGAAGTGAAAGAAAGGGCGAATTTTGATGGAGGAAGAAAGGTCGAACGCATGTTTTATCGACATCGCAGGAGTTCGTTCTGGGCCATGATGTCACAGAAATGGATTCAAAACTTATTTCAGTATTACCAGATATCGGTGTGGATATTCGAAGGCAAAGGATTTGAAGTTCAAAGGAGGAACGATGGAATTGAAAAGTCGAGAAAAGGTTGTGAAATCCAATGCGGGCCCCGTACGAGATATTTTTCTGAACTAGACAAACTAGAGGATCGGGAAATGCTCATGAAAGAGTGAGAAGTAAACCGGCGTAGCACAGACTCATCTTGATGAATACTACTTTAACTTATACTTTCTCGTCTATAAGATGAAGAGTATGTAGAACACAAGAGCTTTTGATTCTGAAGCCACTTACGACAGAAATGGAAAGAGAAAGTGTCTGAGTACGCATATGTTGTGCCGAGGAAAGCAACATCCAGAGCACCACAACTGAGTCTACAATTTTAAGGTAACTTACCGGTAATGTAGTTTTAAAAAATATCTGTGGTTAGATATTTGCGTTATGGAAATTTTTTTTTGAACTGAAAGAAGTATTTACAATTCATATTGTTGCACTTCACACAAACGTAACTAAGAAAGTTATTTCAACAGAGGGAAGAGTTCTAGCTTCGATCCTCTTTTTTGTCTTTTGTGTGGTTTTTGTCAGGGGAAAAACATTTTTAACAGTTTATATTAAACATGGCTTCGATTTAATTAATTTAAAATCCATGTCTCTAAAACAAAGTCTCTTATTTTACCCATTATAACCATAGGTTTGGGGGATTTTTTCCTATGTTGTTCCAAATTTTTTCATCTGGGATTCCAAATTATTTCTTCTGGGATACCTGCTAGAGTTCAAGTTTTCAAAGGGGTTCGCGGGGATATGGGATTTATTTTCAAGTGTTCAAAGTTTGATATCTCACGAGTGAGCATCAAGGGAGATATCACATTTGAATCTACATGAAAAGATAAATTTTATATCCCCAAGCACCGATGTATTATTCTATTTATTATATAAACATTTTTGTGAAAACATTTCGATAAATTTCATGGGTGAATTATCTTAATTTTTCAGACGCGCGAATTACAATATTTCTCAGTGGCCGAAATCCCGATAAAACACTACAGTTTATAGCGGAGCTCCTAAGCAGCCGAAGGCCGCAGAGCGGAGCACCATAGGTATCGCAGAGAGAATACAATAGCTCAAAGTAGAACTCAGGTATACGATTAGTCCAGTCCCTGAACTCTCCTTCGCGGCTCCGTTGTTGCCTGTGTTCGCCGAAAAGAGAGTCCAAACCTTTGTAAGAGCATGCGTATAATTCCTGCAGCTTGCATGTATGAAATTTAGAGGTAGATATTTGTCTCTATAGTCGGCCAAATGAAATTAGGGCAGCAGTGAGTCAGAGGAACTCATATTTTCAAAAGGGCAAAATGTGATTCACTGTAATTGCTCGTTGGCACTTTTAGCGAGAGCTACAACTAGTATATTTAACAATTAGTCACCAAAGGCGACGTAAGAGTGGTTTTCATACGGCTGTGAAACAAATAGTACTAGTCAGTGTATAACAATATCTATTAAAGTGCAAACATTTTTGTATTTTCTAACAGAATTTCAAACATGTCAAATGTTAGAGCAAATTAACGACCATTAAGGAGGCTGCCTACAGTTTTTCTTGGACTTGACTTCTCAACTTTGAACGACCACAATTCTGAAATATACTTACCTATGAATTTGACATTTTGACCATTTGCTGTAGAAAGATCAAAGTTCAAGATGATGCACGATTTATTGTCATCAGAGTTTCCATAGCAACGAAACAGGGGGACACTGCTTTTAATTAGCAAAAGTTCCACGTGAAAATCGATCTAAACTTTTAAAATGACACACCAAGCGCTAATCCTTAGGTAATTGTCTATACGTATACGAAGTTCAGAGAAAATTCCCCAAGCCGATTTCAAGATATTCCAGATATTTTTGCCTTTGAAATTCAAAATGTTTTCACTTGGTTTCTAATTATTATGAATCTAATGGCTTTTGAAATAGGCTAGCAACATCTCTTACCGCAAAATTCATCCCAAGGTATACAACTACTTGTTTGCCAAATTTTATGCCAGGAAGTGCTTTTGATTTTCCATAATGAACATCGACGCAAACTTCACATTTTTGAGCAAATTCGCAAAATGTCATTTCGAACACAACTAAGGCTCCAGAGACAGTTCCTCATCACGAATTTTTTTCTCGCGCTCTTAACTTAAAATTGACCATATTAGCTAGGTGCTATCCGCGTAAGAAAAAAAATTACGTCGCGGATAGCGCCTGGTAAAATTCCAATGTTCACCACCTTCTTCCTAGTTCCTCTCAACATTCTAAGGCCCTGTCCACACTAACGCGTTTTCGTTTGAATCTGTATACATTTTGATACGTTTAGGCCTTCCGTCCACACTAACACGCTGATCGTTTTCATTTAATCCGAATAAGTTTGAAAACGCTCTCGAAAGTGAGGCATTGTCAACACTAACGCGATTTTTTCCATTATATAGATAATAATAATAATAATAATAATAATAACTTTAATAATTACTCCTATAGATCGAGGCTTTTCAGTAACTATTTACAATATAATATAATAAAATTAGGGTTTAAAAATTACTAAAACTATCACTAAAACTATTTACAAACCATATGCTAATTTACTACAGTCATTTATTCTTGTAGGAATTTTTGCAAGTAAAGCTTTTTAAAAGCTTTCAAGGATGCAGAGTTTTTTAGGTCTAACTCGAGCTTGTTCCACAGAGAGACCGCTCTGTAGGAGAAGGTTCTCTGGCCGTTTGCTGATTTAAACAGAGGAATTTGCAAGTTATCATTATTGCGAGTTATACGATTATGAATACAAGATCGTTTTTTAAACTTGGAGCATAGATAATCAGGTGCTAAGTTATTAAAACATTTGTAGGCCATAACTGCGTCTCTAAACTTAAGTGTCTCACTGACAGGGAGCCAGTTGAGTTCTTTCAGTAAGGGCGTCACATGGTCATATTTGCGGGCACCTGTGATGATTTTGCAGGCAAAATTTTGGATGAGTTGAAGCTTTTGGATGTTTTTAGCTGATGTGTTTGCCCAAACTGTTGAACAATAAAGCATTTGCTGAATACCAGAGATGTGATAATTAATAGTAAGGTCTCTCTATCGAAGCTGTGTTTGACACGATTGATCTGCACTAGTTTAGACAGGCAGGAGGAGACCAGATGAGAGATGTGGGTGTCATAAGTCAAATGCGCATCTATGTAAACTCCCAGGTCTTTTGCCGATTCGACAGTAGTGAGGGACTTTCCCATAAAGGAAACAGTAAAATCAACTGGATGTTTACTCATCATTTGCCTGGTCCCAATCAGCATGAACTTCGTTTTATCAGGGTTTATCAACAAGTCATTTTTAAAGCACCAGGAAGCTACGTTTCGTAGATCTTTTTCAAGCTTGGTCCTGGCGTTATTTACGTCATTAGAGTCGTCAACATATGACTCGAGCTGACAGAATTGGGGAGCGCCAGGTAGGTCGTTTATGTAAATACAAAAAAGGAGCGGCGAAAGAATCGCTCCCTGTGGGACTCCGTGTGTAATTGGTAATGGATCTGACAGCACAGAGTCGATGCGCACCGACTGTGTCCTATCGGATAAGTAACTACGGAACCACTGGACCACGGCAGGCGAGGCTCCGACAGCAGAGAGTTTCTGAAGTAGTCGCTGGTGACATATGCTGTCGAAAGCCTTTGAAAGATCAAGAAGGACTATTGCGCTTATTTTCTTTTTATCCATCGCCTCTAAAATCAGGTCAGTAATATAAATGTTCAAGGTCTTAGTAGAATGGAGTGACTTGTTACCGCTTTGGTGTGATGACAGGCGGTTATGAGAAACCAAGTAGGTGACGAATTGTTCCAGGGCGATTTTCTCACAGACTTTAGATGCGACATTAAGAAGTGATAATGGTCGATTGTTCGAAGTGATAATGGTCGATTGTTCGGAGGCTCTTCGTGATCTCCCTCTTTAAGGAGTGGGATAACCTCAGCGATCTTCCAGTCAGATGGAAAAGTGGAAGTGCCGAGTGAGCAGTTGATGATCTCCGTGATGGGCCCGAGTACTACTTCTAGGGCGTCTTTGAATACTCTGGCTTTAGTTTTGTCTGGTCGCGGAGCTTTGTTCAATGGTAATGACAAGATGATACGTCTTACATCCTCGCAGCTCACGGGACTGAACCTGAAACAGTCACCAACGGATGATACTGGACCTGGCATAGACGAGTTTGAACAGGCGATATTATTATCTCTTGCCAGCTGTGAGACGGCCTTGGCGGTGCGGCTTCCTACGGATGAGAAATATAAATTGAAATCATTTGCCACAGTCTTAAGATCTTTAGAATAGACGCGTTTCTCTTGTGTTTTCGATGGAATGATGTTGTTTATCACTTTCCAGAGGGACCTTGAGTTGTTCTTGTTGCTCTGAACTTCTTGATATGTATGATGTCTCTCCGCATTGATAATAGCTCTTTTGACGCTGTTGCGGGAGAGTTTATATTCTGCCCAGTCAAATTCATTGCGTGTTTCGAGAAAACGACGATGGATGCAGTTTCTGGTGTTCATCAGATCTTTGATCTCTTCGGTAACGAAAGGGCACGGACGGCTACGGATCTTGGCTTCCTTCACCGGGGCATGCGCATCGAGTACTTGACGAAATGCATTGTTGAAAAAGGCGAGCTTGTTGTTTACATCAGAGCCGACAGGCACCGCGGAAATACGATTTTGTGACGTCACATCCCGTGGCCAGCGGCTAAACCCATTAGGCTTTTTCCGTTCTCAGGTTGCAAAGGAATGAACAGAAGGGAGACGAATGTGTAGCTCGAATATTTCGCCAATATAAAGGATTTTGTTTCTATTTACGGTTATTCTTCACTTGAAGGAGTTGCTTTAGCAGAAAATCATGCTAAAGAGGAACGTTTAGTAAGTGAGTGGTTTGAATTCGTGGAATTTTCGGGCGCCCAATAGGCGAGGTGTGGCCACCTATCTCAAGACTTCGAAGCAACTTTTTTCACTTTATATTTCTTCAAAACATGCAAGGCAACAGTTTCATGGCTTATCTATTGCTCTGTTGATTAGAGGATTGACTTGGCGACTTTAGTAATCAATCATAGCATGCGATCCAAGGTGAGTTTTTCCCTTTGTCCTTTTGGAGAATAGTTTTCGTCCCAGTTTACAGTTCCTATCTAGAATACTGTTTGTTGTTGTTTTTATAAAGAGACTTGTATCAAACATCGTCATGCATTATTGGAAAAATTGGCAGCTCATTTTTACAGAAAAAAAATCTCCAATCCCACGCATATTTTATAGTGACTTTAGCGCATGAATGCTAAATTTTCCCATGGATTACAAAAGTCATACAATGGATCCATTTTTCGTTTCCTTTACAGGACAAGTGTCGTTATTTACAAGAAGGGATTTGCAATAATCATGCTACAGACTTGAACCATTGAAGAACAGCCAAGGTTGCAAATTATTTCTGAGATTGCAAACAATAGAGAACAATGTTGACAAGGGAGTGAATTGCTTTGCCAGTATAAAAGGGGATTTTCATTCTTTAAAATTATGTACTTTGGGGCCTGGATCAGGGTAATTTTGCCTGATTTTCTAGAGGGTTTTTAAAACAGGTACTTTTCAAATACAGACATATGTCATTCAAAAGTGCTAACATTACTTTCCTAAATAATCTCTTCCCTGTGACCATGGGGAGGTGGGAGTTTCAATTGACTTGTGCAACATTGAATTGCAAAGACTGGTTTTGATTCCCACCAGGGGATGGTGGTGTAATTCGTATAATGGACTATAATGAATATTTAACCATTATCCTGCGAGATTGCGCAGAATATTGTCTGATACTTAGCCGACGAGGGACGCAGTCCCCAGTTGGCTAAATCAGACGATATTCTGCAAAATTGAGCAGGATAATGGTTTTATTATTCAGCACATTGATAGCACAACCCCCCCCCCCCCCCCCTGAAAAACATTACTTTTGTGTATTATTTACGAGCTCAACACATCACATTTCCCTCAGAGATGGATATCGCAGGATATCTGTCATGTACAGAAGACAGCTATTGGGGTTCCAATGACCATATTTGGGCAGTGCATCAATGTGCTGAATAAGAAAAGTGATTAGCTGTGATGGTCCAATGGCAATCCAATATACTTTCCTGTATTATTTCAGAAAGCTTTGACATTCATTATCTCTGGTCTCAGTGATATCTTTTTACATGACTACCACTGCTTTTTTTGGTCGAACTTCTTCGCTACCACTTTCTTTCATGAGAACCTATTCAAAATCACACCAAAGTAAAGGCAATAGATATCAAACTTTTTGACATATGCCTATTGAAATCATCATCTTTAGTTCTCTACTGCTTTGGAGAGGGAGCAGAAGACAAAAAATGTGCAGAGTCAAATTGTGAAACCAGAAATTATCCCTGGAATTCCTTGCATGAATTTTATGAGAACATTAAAGTCCACTGAGACTAGAAAGGGCCAACCCAGCAACGGCTTGTGTGATACTTGTGTGTGGCAGGTAAATACAAAAAATGTATGAAAAAATCATGAGAGTGACAATGTGTGGTTCCAGAAAACATCCATACCCCCTGGAAAGGTGTTGAAACGTGACCCACCCACCCCGCTATGGAATTTCCAAGGAAAAATACAGTATTTGTATGGAAATGATAAGGTAAATTGACCCCCACCCCTACGGAATTTCCAATGCCCTTCCGCACAATGCTATTCCTATTGGCAAACAAGTCCATATAACCACTTGGGCTACACTTGGGCTGCCAATAAAATATGTTTGTCTATGCAGGTGAAATGTATGAACATTTTTGCAATCATTATGCATGTGAGAGGCTTGTGACACCCACCTAATCGGCAATTCCAGGGCATTTATGTACCCCTGGGATGGGCAGCATTTGGAAATTCTGATTCTGCTTGCATGGGGGGGTGGGGGGGGGGGGGGGACAGGAAGCTAGTTGAACCTTGATGGAATTCTATATGCATGGGGGAGAAGGTAACGGTAAGCCATTTTTAAATCGTGGATATGCGTAGCATATTCACGAGTTATTGTAGTGGGCCAGATGTCACTCGCTCACTCATAACTCAAGTGTTAGCTCATGACGTCATCTAAACTAAACAAATTAATATCTCGAGAACGATACATCGCTAGGTGACCAAACTTGTGAGTGACAAAGGGGGTCCAGCAACAAAGTCACATGACATTACGTCATCAAAACCAGAAAAAAATAATATCTCGAGAACAAAACATCGCTAGGAGACCAAACTTGGACAAAGTTATCTGAGTGACAAAGGGGGTCCATGACATTACGTCACCAATGACGTCATCAAAACTAGAAAAATTAATATCTCGAGAACGAAACATCGCTAAATGGCCAAACTTGGACAAAGTTATCTGAGTGACAACGGGCATCCAGTACCAAGGTCATGTGCCATAACGTCATCAATGACATCATCACAACTAGAAAATTGATATCTTGGGAAGGGAACAGGACCAAAAGTCCAAAACTTGGATAATGAGTATCAACGATTTCCCCGAGGCACTCGGTGCCTTTGACCATTTTCCTCACCAACAATCCATCACACAAGTGAGAAAATCTTGCGATCATGAAAATGGCATAATTTAATAATTTAGATAATGAAATCTACATCCATATGCCTTCATTTTGTTGATGCAGTAGTTTTCTAATCCTTTTTTGAGAAAAGAATAACTATTGAAGTTTTGCAAACAAAAACAGCAAAATTTGTGACAATGATTGCTCACCAGATTTGAATACTAATCAGTGCAATTTTTTATACTTATTTTTGTTTTCTAGCAAGTCATTTTGTGTGACCAAATACAACGTATTAAAGAACTTAATCTGAGTATCTGACCCTTGGGGTTTTGTGAGCCAAAACAAAAGCAAATAAATACCAAATACAGGGAGCAAATTGGAATGCAAGAACATGTGAGTTGCAATGAGAGAGCACGTGATTGATATTTCAAGGGGAATAAACAAAAACCTAAGTGGTTATTATCACATTACTAAGTGGTTATCACATTACTAATTGATTATCACATTACTGTATCAAATATTTTACTCGAATTATGTACTTTTGCGTCCTCCCAACGTGCTGCATGAAATCTTCTGTAATGAGCTTAAACAAAATCACGAATACCGTGCGGGAAAGTCCGACTTCCGAGTTTGTCTCCTAAAGTTCGCCCCGTGTGCAAACTTTGTTTAAGCTGTGCACAATATATGTGTTGTAAAATTTAGTGCTACAACTTTCGCCAGAATATTAAAACTAAGTTTTACGTTTCCACACTAAGTTTTGGACTTTTGTTGACCCGGCTGGCGCATCGGGGAAAACAATTCAAAGTTGCCGGCCTTTTGTAATTTTTTGGGCGTTGCTGCTGACCAGCTAAAAAGTGTGACCGGGCGCACAAAAACGTATTTCCGCGGTGCCGAGCCGACAAACACTGAAAGCAGGGAGTCAGAGTGAGACGCCAAGTCGGACGTGAATTTTCAGGATCATAGTTCTTGTAGCTGCGCACTGTTAAAGAGGAGAGAGGGGTGAAATAAAATCGCTAAAAACGGACTCAAAACTCAAAGTTATCGAAAGTACAACATGTGGAGATTCAGTACTTGGTATGCGCTTGGTCGCTGGTCACCGAATAAATCGCTGAGAAACCGCTGAAATGTTTTTCGTTTGCGGGCGACGAAATGATGCGAACGCTATCCGCTTTCGCGGGATTTTTCTCCTCGTACTTTATATTCAGCAGTAGGGAAACAGTGCACCTAATTCGGAGTGTGCGCCGCGTTGTCAGGTGTATGAAGATGTCAATCGCCAGAAGAGATAAACACGCTATTTTTTATTCAAGTTTTTAATTACAAACATTTAAATACAACGAGCCCAATTATTATGAGATTAGATAAGTTTGAAATTTCGTTATCGCGCAAATTATTATATGCAATTTTGCTTCCTGGAAAGAAAAAGCTGAAATTCAAGTTGACCATCCAAAGAGGCATCTACGGCAAGCAACTTCATTAGAGAAGGAGACTGGAGGACAGAAGAGAGCTGTAAAGTAGAAGAAATCTTTATAAATACTGTTTCATTGTTTTGTCTGCAGCATAAAGATACAAACAAACAAACATAAGAATCTAAATTATTTTTGTGATAAAATGTGGTCAGCTAAATTAGAAGAGGAAAGAACTAGGATATTGAATACAAATTGTAAACAAAATGTGTAGCCAGATTTGCGGGTTTACCCCCGTGTAAGAACCATTCCCAGAGGACATCATTGCTGTGTTCAGTTATTTCATTGTGATTCGTTCTAGTAAACAAAAGAGGCTTTGTGACGCAACTCATGAACAATACACAGTCCGTGTAGCCAGATTTGCAGAGATCATGGTCAAAAAAATATGCAAATTAACTTAGACGGAAGCATAAGAAATTAGTATAATCATCACTTTTATTCGCAAAAGGCAAATTTTGACACAATTAATAGCGCTTAGAGCCAATTCTAGAATATATGTGCTTTGTAATCATGGACAATTTAGACCGGTTCAAATACTGGTTTCTGAACAGCAACTGAAATAATTGTTATAGAGTTGCTATAATTCTACGTGCTTATACGAAGTAAATCTACAGCAAATTTTCCCAGCGCCAGTAGTCTGCAGCCATGGTTACAACCTAAGGTCTGGGCCCCAGTCACAACTCACTGCCACTGGAAACACTGAGAGACTCAATAACTTTATAACTTTTAAATCAGTAACCTTGTATGGCCTCCCCTTATAATTCAGCTTTACTGCCTAATAGGGTGAATAAACGATTGATTGATTGATTGATTGATTTCACCGAATGACTGATTGACCCGATCGTAGTTTTGTCTGCCAACATAGTTAAACTAAAAAATAATATTTACTGCGCCATCACAGAAACAATGACACTGAACCACTTATTTCCCAACTACAAGCTGTTCGTCGCTAACTGACCCAAAGCTATTCGATACAAAAGTTGGGGGCAAAGGCGATTTTTTTCTGAATTTGGTTTGGAGGTGACGTGAGAGATAGCGACTAGAACTATGCATTTTTTTAAATCACCGGTTCAGCCCTTGGTACCATGATCTACGAGCTATGCATTCATAGTTTAATTTGCTAGGTGAATGATTTGAGCAAATTTAAAACTAAATGCCTCAGCAAATGACCGACTCCGAATGGACAACAAAATAGTTTAAAAAGATTAATTAAGCAAATTAACTCACCTTTTCGCTTTTATATGTTTGTAGTTTTTGTCGATGTCAACCAACAATCTCTCAATGGTGCCGTTATAACATAACAATGGAAGCCATGTTTGCTACGAAGGACTTCTTCTCTGGTCATGCTGAGACCATGTAGCCACTATTTGAAGCATCCTAAGCATCGACCGGCCTTTTAAATGACAATAGGATTATGTCGAGGAATATTTTAAGCATCTTCAGCAACATTTACGCAGAAATAATCCAGAGAAATCGATGGGACAAACCGAGACGTAACGCTCCACTCCGACGAGTGGAATGACCAGTGGGCTTACTAGCGCATGCGCAGAACTTGTTCTCCACCTGCTCGAAAGTACAGGATGACTGAATGAAAGTTTATTATTGTTCTTTTATTTATCTTACAGAAGGGATATTTGATGACTCACTACAGACGCTAGCGAAGCAAAGGTTCATGTAAGTGAAGTCAATAACAAACATTACGGTTTTGAAACCACTTCAGCTTTATTTAAATTATTATTTTAAACTCGCACGGAGCTTGGGGAACCTGTGGTACTTGCTCTCGAAAGACCGCAAAATTTGTGCTGAAATTGGGTTCAGTTTGGCGACTGTCGCGGCCTCCAATTCAAACTACCCGAAAAACTCTTTTGATATTTATAAATAAGGGGTATTACTTTTCACCGTTATATAATTATTTATCTAGTTTTCCATGTAACCTTGGCGAAATAGCCCATCGAACTTGGGCCTTGTGGAACAAGGGAAAAATTGTAAAATATTAAAATATCTGTAAAATATTCTTTATTTGTCTTACGATCACACAAAACTACTCCATATGTTCGAAATTATGTCTGCTTTTATAGTTGAGTGCTCTCTAGTTGAGTGCTCTCAAATAGTCATTCACAGCCACCCTGATAAACTGAACCAAGATTTTTTTTTTCCCTGCCAGCATCACCCATGTTCAGGTCTGGTTCAGAAAAAATTCTTTTTATCAGCAAATTGTACCCACCACATCTTCACACCAACCACACTCTGGACTTGTTTGTATGCATTCACCACATGTCTTCTTCTTTGGACATTCTTCTGACAACTGTGAATTACCTACAAGAGTAATTTTACATTTAACGGGTTCAGCCAACCCCTCACAATGAGTATGAATGGTGTACTTCTATAGAGCATGAGCGTTTAGTGTACCATCTGAGATTTGGTTTCTTGGCAATGCGTCACTCACACAAGAAAAAAATCATACCCTACTCTACCCGTGTACTGTAATTTCCGCTCGTACAATTTTCTTCAAACTTGAATGACAAATCAAAGGCACCGAGTGCCTCGGTGAAATCGTGGATACTGTTTATCCAAGTTTTGGACTTTTGCTCCTGTTCCCTTCCCAAAATATCAATTTTCTAGTTGTGATGACGTCATCGATGACGTTTACCACGTGACCTTGGTGCTGGACCCCCATTGTCACGAACATAATTTTACCCCACTTTGGTAACCTAGCCATGTTCCCTTCTCGAAATATTATCTTTTCTAGCTTTGATGAAGTCATCGATGACGTAATGCCATGTGACTTTGTTGCTGGACCCCCTTGTCACTCCCCCCTTGTCACCAAACTTTGTCCAAGTATATAGATTTAGGCACTGCCTAAAAGCGGAGCTCCCAGTTAGTTTTATGTCATTCATTAAAGCTCGGTGTCATCGTTGACGTCTCTATGATGCACGCATACAATTAAGACCATTTCGTTGCAGTTTCTCTGGTGACCAAGACAATTCTACCAAAGTTTTGTTTGTCTTAGAGCCGTCCCTTCACGAGATTTGAATTTTTTGAGCATGGATGACGTCATCGGTGACGTAACATCACGTGACCACTTTATTTCGCTCCTCTGGTAACCTAGTCAACACTTCCTAAGTTTGGCTGTTTTAGAGTCTTCCCTTCACGAGATATTGATTTTTCAAGCATAGATGACGTCATCGATGACGTCAGATCACATGACCACCTCATTTCGCTCATCTGGTGACCTAGACTACACAACCAAAGTTTGGTTGTTTTAGAGTCTTCCCTTCACGAGATATTGATTTTTCAAGCAAAGATGACGTCATCGATGACGTCACATCACGTGTCCACTTCATTTCGCTCATCTGGTGACCTGGGGCCCGTTTCTCAAAACGCCCGGTAATTAACGGGCCCGTAAAACTTATCGGGAGAGTTTACGGGTAAGTTTATCGGGTACGAGCGAGCGTTTCTCAAAGCTCCCGGTAACCTCCCGATAGTTATCGGGGCCCCGGAATCAAATTTATAATTTCCGGATATTACAAATAACTTACCCCAAAAAACAATGAATTATCAAAAAAGTCAGCAATTTGTCGACACTAGATCACAAAGTGTAACGCTAAGTTTGAATTTCCAGCGAAAAAAGTAAAGAAATCAGCTAAAATGTACGAAAACAAATGCAATTTGTAGTGAAATTTTGCACTGAGATTGAACATTTGTTTACATTCTTGCAATCAACACGTCAAACTGATTGACAGCTAAGCTGCCAAACGAATCGTTTTGATTGGTTGAGAAGCGAGATGGTTGCATCTGATTGGCTAAAACTCTCCCAGTTTATCGGAATGGCGGGAAAAACAATCCCGGTAAGTTTACGGGAAACCATGGCACTGCGAAGCGAGAACTTTTCGAGGCAAAACGAGACAGGCCGGAAAATGGTTAGTTTTGAAGGAAAAAGAGTAAGTTTTCGGTAATTTTAACTTGGCAGAGTCTAGTTGAATAGCTAAGCTTTACCTAGAGTGAAAAATTTCAGGAAAACAAATCTATTTTCGACCTTATTTTAAGACTTCAAAATGCTTCCCGGTATTTAACGGGAGGCCAAGAGCTCCCGTAAAATATCGGCCGATTTAACGGGAACTTTTACGATTTCGAAAATAACGGGAGTTTTGAGAAACAGTCAAAATATATCGGGAGGTGTTAACGGGTAGGTTTACGGGTCCGATAAGTTACCGGGCGTTTTGAGAAACGGCCCCCTGGACTACATTACCCAAGTTTGGTTGTTTTAGAGTCTTCCTTTCATGATATATTCATTTTTCAAGCATAGATGACGTCATCGATGACGTCATATCACGTGACCACTCCATTTCGCTCACCTGTACTGGTGACCTAGACTACACTACCAAAGTTTGGTTGTTTTAGAGTCTTCCCTTCACGAGATATTAATTTTTTAATTCATGACGTCATCGATGACGTCACATCACGTGGCCGTATTACAGCACCCCCCTTGTGGCATAGACAAAATATCCCAAGTATGATTGTCTTAGCATGTTCCCTGGAGGAGATATAATTTTTTCTTTGCATACCACAGGATTCCCATGTTAAACGGACGGACGACGGACGGACGGCGTACGCTATAGGTTTAATACCAGAAAAATAAAGAAAAAAATATATATTCCAAACTTCGACAAACTTTCAAAGACCATAACACCATAAGAGGAACTCTACACCAAAGTCGCGTGCCCTTACGTCATCAATGACGTCATTAAAATGATCCATAATGCCCGTGACGTTCAAAAATCAACTCGATAGTATACTATACGTTTTTCCCTTAGGTATGGTGCTCCGCTTGCGCGGGCCTTCGGCCCGCGCTGGAGCTCCGCTATTAATTTTTCTAGTTTCGATGACGTCGCCGATGACGTAGTGTCATGTGACTTTGTTGCTTAACCCCCCTTGTCACTAAGACAACGTTGTCCAAGTTTGGTCACCTAGCGATGTTTTGTTCTCGAGATATCAATTTTTCTAGTTTTGATGACGTCATCATACCGCGTAACCTTGGTGTTGCGCCTCCTATGCTAGAAAATAACTTTACCCAAGTTTGGCCACTTAGCGATGCTCCGTTCTCGGATGTCAATTTCTTCTAGTTTTAATGACGTCATGTCATGTGACTTCGGTGCTGGACCCCATTGTCACGAAGATAACTTTATCCCAGTTATCCAACTTTGGTAACCTAGCGATGTTCCCTTCTCGAAATATTCTTTTTTTTTTCTAGTTTTGATGACGTCATCGATGACGTAATGTAATGTGACTTTGGTGCTGGACGCCCGTTGTCACGAAGATAACTTTATCCAAGTTTGGTCACCTAGCGATGTTTTGTTCTCAATATATTTTTTTTTCTAGTTTTGATGACGTCATCGATGACGTAATGTCATTCGACTTTATTGCTGGACCCCCCTTGTCACTCAGATAACTTTGTCCAAGTTTGGTTACCTAGCAATGTACCGTTCTCGAGATATTAATTTGTTTAGTTTAGATGACGTCATGAGTTATGACTTGAGTTATGAGCGAGATGAGCTAACACTTGAGTTATGAGCAAGTGCCATCTGGCCTACACAATACGCTACGCGTATCCACGATTTAAGAAACGAAAAAAAAAAACGAATGTCGAATGACCCCAAATCCAAAATTTCAGAAAAAAACGCCTGAAGATTTTTCGCACAGGAGGGACTTTTGTAAAAATACCACTGTTAGAATATCGGCTCACATAAGCAAATGCGGCTCCTGAAAATAAATTCAAACAAATAGCTAAAAGCACGTCCAATAGTCGAGGTTTAACATATCCAGAACTCAAAAATATCCAACCATTTTTGACGTGACGCGTTTCATTTTGTGGGAGTCACCTTAAAAACAACTTGAAGCAACCGTAGAACTATGAAAATCACAGTAAATAAAGGAAGAAGGTTTTTGAAAAATTCGCGTTAATTAAATGGATGTAACCATAACATTTTGGACAAACACGTTACCGTAAATGATCTAATGAACGCCGGGGGCGTTTAATAGCGGAGCTCCTTGCGGCGGCCAAAGGCCGCCGCTGAGCGCAGCACCATACCTAAGAAAACAGGGTCAAAATAAAGGCAGATAACTGTAAATACAGCATTTCGTAGTATTGGGTAACCTGTGGAAATTGCTAGGGGTCGATCCGAATTTTGGACGTCTTGGCAAGTCCCGGATGTGTAACGTGGCCGTGATCGCTGACGTCACAATAGCTCAATTGTGACGTCAAGCATGCTCAGCTAACAGGGGGAGGGTACGTCGCGTTGTCAAGGGAAGGGGGGTTGTTGAAATTTAACGTGCGTGAAAGTTTCCCGGCTTGCTCCTGAAATTCTCTCCCAGTCGGAGTTTCAAGGAATAGAAGAAAAGACAACTAACTGGAGTACCATGCTATAAGTAATTATGCCGCAAAGGATAAACAACCTGAAGAGAAAGCCGTCGAATACAAACAAACATGGGTCGTATTATCAGAAAAGCAGAAAGAAACGCCAAAAACTGAAGCACCAGAGCTAGAAACAGCGGGAAAAAGCCGGGCAAATCAGAGCAGAAAGAAGGTAACCATCATATCTATACAAGATACTCGATAGTCGAGGAGGAAACGGTCTCGTTCAGACCTTCAGTGAGCCATAAAAACACAAATTTTCGGCTCTCCTCGAGCTGATGGGGACTAACAATGATCATTTTGTAAAACAAAGTTTCCGTGCCATCTTGAACGACACAACTCCTCACAAGTAGCGTCGACGCGTCGAAACCATGCGCGGTATAGTAAAAAGTAAGACATTATACTTTTGAGCCCCTGGTCCCAAAAATAAGTTGTTGGATCTCATCTGTTTAATCACCGGAAACCACAGTCACTTTACAGGAAGCGGAAATAAGTGGAAACAAGTTTCTATTGTTCAGACCACTACACGTGACACGACGCGGCAAAAGTTAATAGTGAAGTTGATCTCTAGAGTTCTAGTTGTACACAAGCTCCTCCTACACACGAGGAAAAATTACAGGCTGCAATTCTGTTAAAACACACATGTTCTACTTCTCCACTGAATACGAAAGTGTCAGGAAAGCTGAAGTCACAGGAACTAAAAACGTTTGTCACCAGTTACGGACATGATGGTTGCGGTGTGGATTGGAAACTCACTGTTCGCTGCAGTTGGACAAACATTCGGTAAGCTTATTTTCCTCAGTGAAATGGGCGAATTAATGCTTATGAGGTGGACTAAAACTGCTAAGACACTTTGGTTAAGAATGTTTTGCACCCGTTTACATGATTTTCAATGACTGTATGGACGAGTCCAAAGGAGATTTGATTCCTCGGTATATTTAGAACAGTCAAAAGATGATCAGACTTTCAACTGTGTTTTGATCTTTCATTGAATTATAGAATTACTTTATTCTATTGACACTGATAACGGCTGTCTTTTATCTCTTGAAGATAAAACCTTCAACATGTGGTTAAATTTGTTTTGGATTCTGAGTGAGTGATCGGTGTTCCCAGTCAATCGAAATGTGAATTATCAAGAAAATTTTCCTTGCTCAAGGCCGAGTGCACAGAAACTCACGTTTTCCCATATTTGTTGGCTGTATCAAAATAGCCCTTGTTATGTTTCTGTCTTTGTTTCATGTTCTTCATCTCTTTCTAAAATTCTATAGGCTATGGAATTTTACAAAGAGATGAAGAAAATGAAACAGACAGAATAGGAGTATCTTGTTCCAAGTTTTTCAAAATTTTCTCAGGGGGAGCATGCCCCCTCAAACTGAAATTCTTTTGCTTTTATGTCTCATTCTTATTTTCTCAATTTTTCCCCCCAAACCTCCATTTTCAGTATTTCAAGTGCAATTAGGTGAAAATTAGAGTACCATAAGATGCTTTTATGGGCATCTTTTGAACATGAAACTTGCTCCATCCAAAATTGCTCAACCCATGCAATTATTTTGCAATTATTAATTACTTTAGACTTTGCGGCTTAATGATTTAACACCCTTAATCTTTTTGTAGGGTCTGCATGCAAGTATAGTAACTCATGTTATTTCCATTATGAAATCTAGATGGCAAACAAGGAAAGTCAATTTCAGTTTATTTACAATATACAGCTGACGATTTTTATAGAATTGCATGGTTGACATAGAGTTTCCCTATTGTAGTACTCCAAGGTGATGAACTTTGAAATTTTATTTCTTCAATTTTTACTAGGTTGTTATGGCATATTTTATAGTTCTTCCAAAACAAACCGCAATCAAGCCAAGAGCTTCCTAGTGTTTCAGTAACTGGATTTTTGGCCACTTCTAGCCACAATTGCCTGGAATCCTAGTAAAATGTCTCATAATTATTTCTCTGATGAGTTGGGGGGGATGCTAATTTTTTGAGGACTACATGCCCGAGAATCTTAAAATATAGGGGAAAAAGTTCACTTGTTTCTCCCCCCGACATGCATAATGATTGCATAAATGAGTGCCTGTGTATCATGCCCACTGAACAGATAACAAAGTAAAATTATTCCACTTGTAGGAAATATATTTTCGGGTGTCTCCACCTTGACAAAGTGTCCCACAGTGTTCAATTTGCTGAGATTATTTTGTTTCAGTGGTGACAAAATTG
Organism: Scolanthus callimorphus; assembly: GCA_033964015.1. Lineage (NCBI taxonomy): Eukaryota > Metazoa > Cnidaria > Anthozoa > Actiniaria > Edwardsiidae > Scolanthus > Scolanthus callimorphus. Next base: position 29,753,196 of record CM066914.1, on the reverse strand, counting down.
TTCAGATAATGCATGTTATTCCACCAAGATAATATTGTCCTGAACAAATCATGAAAGTTATTGCTGAGAGCATGCTAATCCTGACATGGCGCACATGCCAAGCAATACATTAATCAAGTTATCAATATTTCAATATTTGGTTATCTTGTCAGCCCTGAAAAAGTCTCTGCAGTTGCAAAATTTGAAAAGACCAAATTTATTTATTTCTCAAATAAATTTGATTGTGTGTTTCCAAAAAATATCCCCCCCCCCCCCCCCCCACAGAAGGGTGTTGAGAAATGACCCCCCTCCCCTCTGGAATTTCCGAAGAAAAATACAGTGTTTGTATGGAAAAGATCAGGTAAATTGACCCCCCCCCCCCCCCCCCCCCCCACCCCTCTGGAATTTCCAATCCCTTCCATAGGAGGGTATGGATATTTTTGGGAAACACACATTAAGTAAATGTAGTCATGACAAAATTTGCAACTGCAGAGACTTTTTGATGACTGAAAAGGTTACCAGATATTTTAGGGGGATTCAAAAGACTTGATAAACTAGTGCAAAATGTGTAAAATGCTGTATTTTCTTCAAATCTGATATTTCTGCTGTTTTGCTATTAAATACCCCAGTATTTTGTGGGGTGCAATCATTAAGCTTCACTGGACTCCTATGTTGAGGATCCACCCACTGTTTTTTTTTTTTTTGCTGGCTAGATGCCTGCCCTAGCTTCCCCCCGCCATCATCTTCATACTTTTGAGCCCCTGGTCCCAAAAAAATAGGATCCATGACCTGATTTGTTCACTATTTATCAGTATGCTTGCATGGGGAGAAAAGACAAGACCTTAAAATTTTTACTGTACCTACAGGGCATCTGACAGGGTGCGGTGGTGCAGATCCGCACAATTTGGTCATTTCTGCACCTTGAGAGCTTTCCCCGTACCAGCTTTCCTGGTGAACAAAATAGCCTGGGCCCTTGTTTTAAAAAAAACGATTGCTTGCTGAGAGTTTCTTGTCAAATTTCTGTCCAAAAACTTGCCCTTTTGAGTACAAAAATGCCCTGTTGATGGAGATTGGAGTGCAACTTTCAGTATGTATAAATTGTTTTTGAGGCGAATTAGACCCGTTTCAGAGGTGTTATCAGAAATCCAGTAAGTGATTTAGCCTATTTCTCTGTACATTTAAGCTTAAGCTAAGTTAACTTTTAACATTTTCCCCCCTGTTTTATCAAAGCTTTTGTGTGCAAAAGAATCTTTTAATGTGTATACATAATGATAGACCATATTTAAATTCTGAAATTGTTTTAGAGGTAAATTCAATTTGTTTTAGAGGCATTTAAATTTCTGCACAATTTGCCTTTTCTTCCGCACATTTTGCCCTGAAATTTCCGCACAATTTCCGAAAAATTTCCGCACCCTGTCAGATGCCCTGAAGGAGGACCTGAAATTTTTGTGCAGTTATCAAAGGAAATTTAAGCGACAGAAGTTGATTGTTGTACTCAGGTATGTAAAGGATTGACAAGCACAATGGGGGCTTATATGCAGATCAAAATAATATTTTGCTGTTGAGGGACAGCTGAGGCAACCAAACCTGGCAGTCTACTTTATTTGTGCCAGTCATATTTAAAATAATGATAATTTTGTTGTCATGGCAAACCATTTAAAGTGGTTGGACAAGTTTCTATACTGAGTTACATCAACCCTGTCGCTCGAAAAACCTTGAGATACCAAAATATAGGGCTTTTGACACAGGAAAATACCTAAATATGACAAAAATTTTGCTGTATTTTAGTGGACCAGAAGCAAAAAAAAGCTATAGCAATTTTTCAAAGAAAATCGGGAGATTTTACTTTAAGGCCCATCACCAACCGGTATCCTTTGCGCCAAGTTTTCTTTTGTTTTCAAATTGATCCATTGTTTTTCGGTTGCTCTGATTGGCTAAGAGTCTGCAAAGGCTCTCGGTTGGTGATGGGCCTTTAAAAGCCAGGAGACCCGGAGATGAGGTAAAAAATGGGAAACTCCTGGCAAAACCTGGAGAGTTGACATCCCTGCTATACAATCCCCAATTCACATGTGACCGAGACAACTCTGGGTTGGGAGATATGGTATCTCTGTAGCTAGGATAATCAGCTCCATGTAAACTGTCTGTCTTGGGGGGCCAACTTTATTTGTTGTGCATGCTGCATGTGTTAGCCACAACACCAAGATAACTTGGTGCAATAATTTTTTTTTCATGTGAAACAGGAGCAAGTTTTTTCCCTACTCCCCAAGATGATGAACAATCTACCTTTTTATTAGTTATGCTGTTCCTCAAAATGTTTTGTCTTTTTTAAAAGGCATGCTACCTGCCCAATATAACTCTGATAGATAGGGATTTTTTGTTACTATGACAACATTTCACATTATCAAATGATGCAATAGAAAGCCCATTGATATACTGATTACAGTTAATATTTAAATACATGTAGTTCATGGAATGTCAAAAAAAGCAAAATTAGCATCACACCCCCTTAATTTGGTTGCTCTGGCAACAAGAATGGCACAACAAAGCTGAACGTCATGAGACATTTGTACCAGTGCATAAAGCCCCATGTTAAGCCTTTATTATATCCATGTTAAAATCACACGCGTGTTCTGCAATCTGATTGGCTCTCAGCAGGTCAATTTATTCCTAAATTGACCTGATTTAAGATTTTGACATTGCGCAGAATGTTCTACTTCTAGCATGCGCTGCATTTCAAGTTTGGTTATTTCCCTTCATTTGGTTCGAAAAATATTTTCTATGAAAATGAAGTGGTAATTGACTTGAGTGGAGTGCAATTTTGGTCAGAAATCATACTTGTGATTTCAAATCGACCTCGCGCTTTTTGAAATCACATGTATGATTTCTGACCAAATTGCACTCCACTCACAGGTCAATTACCATTATTAACACACCTGCATAGATTTACACTTTGTGTTTTGCTTTTTTATACCAAGGGGTACGCTAAAAGATCGCAGGCCTTGATTTTTCAACAACAACAAAATTGACGTCTTGAAAGTGTGAAGTCTGGCAAATCATCCAATACTAAAACTTTTTCATTTTCATTTCATTTCATTTTTATTGAGATATTTTTAAGTATAAAATGAATGCACAATGCTTGCAAGCACGTCTCTCTCCCTGTATCTTATTGTTAGGTTTTTGCACTGTCATTCTCCTATCATTTTTTGTTGAGTGTGTGGTATAGGGGGCATCATTCTTTTTATAGTATATAAGGGAGGTGGCAAAAGTATTTTAACTTTGGCTAGGTGCATAAAAAAGAACTTAAACCTGCAAGGACTGTTTATAAAGTACAGCTTTATCATGAAATCACATCCACTATCTTGTTATATTTTGGATTGATAAAATAAAATTAGTCTAGATAAAATAAACCTATTTTTCATACAACTACTACTGCTTCTTCTGACATCTTTCATTCCGTATGATAGTTGGGAGCTCCGCTTTTAGCCAGTGGCTAAATCTATATATTAAATTTCAAGGGTCCGATGGGGGCGTTTAAAAGATAGGAGGCGTTAAAAATCAGAGAGCCGTTTATTCTAATAACTGTAGCATCGCTAAGTTAAATACAGTGGATTTAGCAGACTAAACGAGTCGAACTCTCTCACCGTACAAGTATGCGGAAAACGTGAAGTAGGCCTTGTAATATCCTCACTTTGAACTGGAAATTGAGCAAGACCCAACTCGCACACCGGTGATAATCAAGCAAGAACGGAAATAAATTGATTGATTGCACATCTGTTTCTTGTTATGGTGATTCAGTGAAGGGGGGCGTTTATTAGACGGGGGGCGTTTGTTAGAGAGCGGCGTTCAATACAAACTTTTCAGCTTAGGGAGGCGTTAATTGGATAGGAGGCGTTTATCGGAGAGGGGGCTGTCATGGTCTATTAGTAACGCCATATGTCACGCGCTCTAGTCACGCCTTACTTCATGAAATCGCGGGCTCTTGTGCCCATTGAATATTTTGTTTCACGCTAAGATTATGCAATGGACTATAGAAATTAGGTAATCGACGTAAAGAGATCTTTAAACGCCTTCCAGTGTGCAACTTCAAGGACTTTTAGGTACTCGTAGTGTTTGGAACAAAGACTGTTTATTTTGAGTCGGGAAAAGAGAACTGAATTAGGCTAGATTATGTAAAATTTATCAAAGACGTGTGCGTAAAAGAACTTTCAAAGTTAGATTAAGTTAGTCGGTGTGAGTAAGCTAAGAAATGATAAAAGTGGTCAAGCTGAAGTTCTATAAAATCCAGAAATGCTGCTGAGGGTTACGGAGAAACGGGCATACGAGAACTGGTGGTGGAATTGAAGGGAAACGGGGGAAAGTTTACTTGCGAAAAGTGTAAGTAGCCGTGAAATTAATTAGTGCCACAGAACAGTTATTGCTCAAGCCAAAGAACCTACAATTTGTAGAATGGATAAAGAAAGTTCGAGGAACTGTGTTGAAGAACTATGTGAACCACTGAACTCTGTGTCGGTAAAGTAAAAGACATTTGAGAGAGTGAGAAGTGAGAGTGTGGTATTTTCTTTATTTTGTTTTGTAAAATAAATTTTATATTCCTACTTGACATTTGGGGGCCTGACCGGGAAATATTATTTACGTTATTTATTGTAGGAATCGTAGCAATTTTATTCTCGGCTCACGCTGCTAGTTTAAGTAAGTGGGTGCAGTTCTGAGTGCTTTGGGCTGTGAATGACGACAACAGACTACCTTGTACACATACTCCCGTACTATGTCTACTTCATTTCAGAATTTTGCTCGGGATGAGAGGGCAAAGGCACGAGAAATCGAAAAGGCGAAGCTGGAAGCTGAAACGAAGAACCCAAGAAAATGCGAAAGAGATTGAATTGGCTCGATTAGTTCAGGAAACAGAGTTGGAGCGCATGAGGTTAGATGCTGCTGCCGGGGATAAAGGTAAGAGTGAACAATGTCATAATACTAGTGCCAAGAAACCTAAATTGCAAGCTTTTGAAGAGAAACGTGATAGTATAGATGCTTACTTAGCTAGGTTTGAGCGTTATGCAGAATCAATGGGTTGGGGAAGGGAGGAATGGAGCATTAGTTTGAGTGCATTGTTAACCGGTAAAGCATTAGAGGTGTATTGTAGACTTCCTTAGTATGAGGTAGACTTGTACGACTCCCTTAAATTAGCTTTACTAAAAGCCTTTGAGTGCACCGAAGAGGGCTACAGGGTGAAATTTCGCACTTCAAGAATTTTGGTAGGTGAGACATATCCACAATTTGGAGCTAGAATTGATAGGGCTTTAACAAGGTGGGTGGAACTTAGTGGGACAAAGTTGACGTATAACAGCTTCAAGGATCTTGTGCTGAGAGAACAGGTAATGAATATTTCCTCTAAAGATTTATGTACATTTTTTAAGGAAAGAAAGCCACAAAGTTTTCAGTCTATGTTAGAGCTAGCTAGCTAGTTGAAGCATATAGGGAGGCACATCCTTATAGTTATAAGAGAAGTAATGTAAATCCGCCTGTAAATAAGCCTTGGGAGGAAAATAAGACCAATAAGGAGAACCTGTTCCAGAGTCTAAGGGTAAGACTGCTAATGAACCTGTGTCCGCAGATTCTAAAGGTAAATTCGGAATCAAAGGTGAGATTGAACGTAGAAAATGCTATAAATGTAAGACTATTGGTCACATAGCTAGGGATTGCATTAAAGACAGACATAGCGCTGGTTGTGGAGGAAACAACGTTAGAGATAGAATGTGCAGGCAATGGAAAACACAGCAGTGAGTGTGAGTGTGAGTGTATCACAGGTGAAGAGGTAGAGCTCAGGTGTGGTCACACATTCCCCGTCTTGTCTGCATATGCCGCTACCACCATGCCAGATGTAAAGGGGCGTGTCTTTGGAGAGGAAGTTACAGTGCTTAGAGACACCGGTTGCAGTGGAGTAGTAATTAGGAAATCCCTGGTACCAATTCAGGCGTGGTCCGGCCAAGAAAAACATTGTGTTCTTTTGGATGGCACGGTAAGAAAGGTTCCTATAGCTGCAGTTGAGGTAGATACACCATTTTATTATGGAGAGGTAAATGCTATGGCAATGGAGAAACCCTTGTATGATTTGGTCATTGGAAATATTAGTAATGCACGAGAACCGAGCGAACCGGATGAATGTTGGAAACCAAGAGATCATGAGGCTAGTGGTGTAGAAACGCGAGCTCAGAAAGAAAGTAAGAAGAAACCGCTACGTCCCTTAATTACACCAGAAACCACAGGCAACCCAACCTTTTAGAAGTTAGAATCTATGAAGAATAAATTACTTTATAGGGAGTTTGTTAACAAAACCACTAGGAAGACAGTAAATCAGTTAGTTGTTCCTGAAAAGTATAGAGAAGCAGTCATGAAGGTAGGACATGAATCTATCATGGCGGGGCATTTAGGTTCAAAGAAAACTGCAGATCGTCTAATGTTAAGTTTCTATTGGACAGGTATTTTGTCAGATGTAAGGAGATATGTACAATCATGTGACATTTGTCAGAGAACAGTTCCTAAAGGTAAGGTCACAAAGGTTTCGTTAGTTCAGATGCCATTAATAGACACTCCATTCAAGAGAATAGCGATAGATATAGTGGGACTATTGCATCCTATTACGGAGAAAGGTAATCGGTATATACTAACTATGGTAGATTACGCAACTAGATACCCTGAAGCGGTAGCATTGCCTAGTACAGAAACAGAAAAGGTAGCAGAAGCAATGGTAGATGTGTTTTCGTGCGTTGGAGTACCGAGAGAAATACTTAAAGATAGAGGTCCACAGTTCATTGCTGACTTAAAGAAAGAGTTGACTAGGTTATTGTCTATGAAGAAGCTGTTAACCACGCCTTATCATCCTCAATGTAATGGACTGGTAGAAAGATTTAATGGCACTCTTAAGAGAATGTTGATGAAGATGTGTGCAGAGAGACCAAAAGACTGGGACCTCTACCTTTCAGCAGTACTCTTCGCTTATAGAGAGGCTCCCCAGGAAAGTACGGGTTTTTCTCCATTCGAACTCCTGTATGGTAGGACCGTTCGTGGACCAGTCGCAATCTTGAAAGAACTCTGGACGAATGAAGATGATGACAGTGAGGTACGAACCACTTACCAGTATATTCTAGACCTCAGAAACCGTCTTGAAGAGACTTGTAAAATCGTGAAAGATGAGTTGACCAAGAGCTCAAAGAAGTACAAGAAACATTTCGATAAGAAAGCTAGGAATAGGCAGCTTGAGATAGGAGATAAAGTTCTCATTATGCTTCCCACTGACCGTAACAAGTTATTGATGCCATGGCAAGGACCGTACGAAGTTTTAGACAAGGTAGGTATTAATGATTATCGTCTACAGTTGCCTAGGCAACAGAAAGTATTTCATGCAAACCTACTCAGGAAGTATTTAGAGAGACAGATGGATGTAGATCAGGCTTCAGCAGGCATTGTAGAAATGGAAGAGGAAGATGTTGGTTGTGAGGAAGACAAGACTATTTACCTACCACACCTCCAGGCAAGTGAGTCGATTAAAGACGTAGAAATAGAGCCTAGTTTGAGTGAGGATAAGGTGGAACAGGTTAAGGCTGTACTAGATAACTTTAGTGATGTCATGACAGATTTACCTGGTAAGACAACTTTGGTTGAGCTTGACATCAAGCTTAATGAGAGAACTCCCATAAGGCAACGTATGTATGCCGTGCCGTTTGCAATGAGACAGGTGATTGAAGACGAGGTAAGGAAGATGGTTGATTTAGATGTAATAGAACCTTCTCAGTCACCGTATTCATCACCTATTGTTCTAGTTAAGAAGAAGGACGGTACAAATAGGTTTTGCATTGACTTTAGAAGGATGAATAGTATCACTCAGTTTGATGCTGAACCTATGCCTAACACGGAAGAAATATTCGCGGAGATAGCGAAAGGTGAGTATGAGTATTTCAGTAAAATAGATCTTAGTAAAGGATACTGGCAAATCCCCATGGCACAGGAAGCCAAAGAGAAGACAGCTTTCAGTAGTATAGGAGGGACCGAATTAGCCTTACTTTTCGGCAGGAATACTAATTTTCGGCAGGAATACATAATGAGCGTCGCGGTTGAATTAATGAACGTCCCCACGCGGAATTAATGAGCTTGCGGTTGATTGTTGACACAGGTGTTCTTTTGTTTTTATTGCGGTTGAATTAATGAGCGTCCCCACGCGGAATTAATGAGCTTGCGGTTGATTGTTGACACAGGTGTTCTTTTGTTCTTTATTGCGGCGGAATTAATGAGCGTCCCCACGTGGAATTAATGAGCTTGCGGTTTATTGTTGACACAGGTGTTCTTTTGTTTAAAAGTGAGGCTGAATACGTACTGAGCGTCGCGGTTGAATTAATGAGCGTCCCCACGCGGAATTAATGAGCTTTGTGGTTGATTGTTGACACAAGTGTTCCTTTGTTTAAAAGTGAAGGGGAATACATTAAGATTGTTGACACAGGTATTCCTTTGTGTTCAACACGTGGCTGCGGTTTCTTTTGTCTCGGCCACGCGGTTTGTATTGTTCTCAGAGTCATTATAAGCCGAGCTTTAGTGCGAGTATAGCATCGTGAAAAGTACAGAAAAAAAATACAGAGGATGACATTAAGATTCTGTTCTCTTTATTATCAATTATATCTAACTATAAGTTCTTTAAAAATTATATTACATAAAATACTACCACTAGTGGCGCATAGTAACTTAGAGTAGAGTAGCTATAATATAACAAAAAAATACATCAGGAGAATCATTAGTATTATTATTATTATTACTGAAGGTTGTCAATTCTAAGATGACAAACTGTTAATGTCCCTCTGAAAGAAAAACTCAGTGTAGCGATACTCTGGGGGTCAATTCAATATCGTCGGTAAAATTGTCCACCCCACGTTGGGACGTCTGGCTGTTCTGGGATAGGTTGCTTCTTGAACAACTTGTTGAGTAAAAATTTGCGCTTTTCGATGGCTGCTTCGGTGGCTTCTTTCCAGTCAAAATCATCCTTGTCCATGAGATTCTGCCTAGTCTCTATAATTTTCTTATAGTCAGGATCCTTTCGTAGATCATGCATCCACTTCATTGTCTCGAACAGCACTTGTCTCAACTCGTTCCTGTAGCTAGGCACAAGATCGTTAGTTGCTTTAGCCTCAGCAACTGCTTGGCTATTTCCGAGTTCCTCATAGTGCTCAACCAGCTCTTTCAAGTGATCGTCGTGTCGTTGAATAGCTTGGTCTTGAAGGCGAGACCAGACATCCATTTCATTGTCCTCCTGGGAGTCAATGTCCTGAGACTCTTCACCAGAGCTTGAGAGGCTAACTTCATCTTCCGAAGATGTCATCATTGATGCGTCCTGTTTAACGTTCCTGTCTGAATGAATATCCGTTTGTGGCCAACCTTCTTATATACAATTTTCTAAGAGGCTAGGTCACCTATTTCGACACCTCATCGACATCCCATCGACATCTCATCGACATCTCATCGACATCTCATCGACATCCCATCGACACCTCATTGACATCCCATCGACATCTCATCAACATCTCATCGACATCTCATCGACATCCCGTCGACACCTCATCGACATCCCATCGACATCTCATCGACATCCCATCAACATCCCATCGACATCTCATCGACATCCCATCGACATCTCATTGACACGTCATCAACATCTCCTGTCAAGTTCTTATATGAGATTGAGTACTTGATACCATTAGTCAGTCTGATCCAAACCTCCATACAGTAAGGATGCCAACGCGGTATAAGAAAGTATGTCCTGTTTGCAGCAAACCAGATTTACAATACCTCAGCGATCACTTACGGCAAGTTCATTGTCTTTATGGGGATAAGAGAAAAAGATGGCTCAAAATAGCCGTGTTTTCACATACAGACAAGCCATCTATTTTATCGAGAATCGGGCCTAGTACCTCTAAAGAAAATGTACCACATGAGATGCCGCTTTCAAATCAGCTTGAACTTCAAAACGACCCTGGCAAATCAAATCAAGGAAAAACACAACACAACGTCGCGTCATCACAACTGAATAAGCATTGACCACACAACCCTATCCGGACTTTGAATTCCGCCACAAGTTTTCTCTTCTGGTGGTTGGTCCCACTCAATGCGGCAAGACCTATTTTGTGCAGCAGCTTCTGGTTACAGACAGGATTTCCTACAGTGAAAAGAAAAAAAGACTGATTGTTTGGTACTACAACCAATGGCAAGACACCTATGATACCTTGAAGAAATCACTGGGGAAGAGTATCCGTTTCGAAAGGGGTTTACCGGAGTTGTCCGATGACCTATGTGAAATCAATCCCAAGTTTAACAACATTTTGATCCTCGATGATCTTATGGCTGAAGCTTCTGATAGTCCCCTGGTGGCCCGTTTGTTTACTCAGGGTCGTCATAGAAATGCCAGCGTCGTCCTATTGCTTCAAAATATGTTTCCCAAGGGAAAGTACAATACGGACATTAGCCGTAATGCCCAGTACCTCGCACTCTTCCGCAGTCCTAGTGACTGGAAGCAAATAGGAATTATAGGAGAGAGAATGTTTGACAAGAATCGAGACAGATTCATGAACGCCTACTTCCAAGAAACAGAAAAGCCTTATGGGTATCTATTGGAAGACAACAAGCCTGATACTCCAGCAAACAAGCAAGTGCTGACTGACGTCTTTGGATCTTGTCGAGTCTTTACCGTCAACAAATGTCAACCAAAGAAAAGCGAAGTGACTTCATTAATTCCCCAAGAGCCGCTAAGAAATAGTGTAACAAAAAATATGAGTCGTCCAGCAAAACAAAGCCCGTGTGGTCAGACGCCTCGCCGTCGGTATGGCAACAAATTGGAAGCGGTGGCAAGCCATTCAACGTCATTCCTGAAGGGTATTACCTAGCTGAAATGTACAAGACTTCCAGCTGTCCTACTCAACCAGGAAGGTCCGTTATTAGTGATGGATCACAAAGCATCTGGCCTGTGAAACTGAAACACATCACGACCGGGGTTACCAAATGCATTACTGTCTATGCTGATGACCCCACCGTCAAGACATTTTTGGAGGAATCGTGTGAGTTCCTTTGGCCAGGACAACCCAGAGTATCGCTACACTGAGTTTTTCTCTTGCTTTTTCAGTTGTGATGACGCGACGTTGTGTGTTGTTTTTCCTTGATTTGATTTGCCAGGGTCGTTTTTGAAGTTCAAGCTGATTTGAAAGCGGCATCTCATGTGGTACATTTTCTTTAGAGGTACTAGGCCCGATTCTCGATAAAATAGATGGCTTGTCTGTATGTGAAAACACGGCTATTTTGAGCCATCTTTTTCTCTTATCCCCATAAAGACAATGAACTTGCCGTAAGTGATCGCTGAGGTATTGTAAATCTGGTTTGCTGCAAACAGGACATACTTTCTTATACCGCGTTGGCATCCTTACTGTATGGAGGTTTGGATCAGACTGACTAATGGTATCAAGTACTCAATGTCATATAAGAACTTGACAGGAGATGTTGATGACGTGTCGATGAGATGTCGATGGGATGTCGATGAGATGTTGATGGGATCTCGATGGGATGTCGATGAGATGTTGATGAGGTGTTGATGAGGTGTCGATGGGATGTCGATGAGATGTCGATGAGATGTCGATGAGATGTCGATGGGATGTCGATGAGGTGTCGATGGGATGTCGATGAGATGTCGATGAGATGTCGATGAGATGTCGATGAGATGTCGATGGGATGTCGATGGGATGTCGATGAGGTGTCGAAATAGGTGTCTAACTTGGTGACCTAGCCTCTTAGAAAATTGTATATAAGATGGTTGGCCACAAACGGATATTCATTCAGACAGGAACGTTAAACAGGACGCATCAATGATGACATCTTCGGAAGACGAAGTTAGCCTCTCAAGCTCTGGTGAAGAGTCTCAGGACATTGACTCCCAGGAGGACAATGAAATGGATGTCTGGTCTCGCCTTCAAGACCAAGCTATTCAACGACACGACGATCACTTGAAAGAGCTGGTTGAGCACTATGAGCAACTCGGAAACAGCCAAGCAGTTGCTGAGGCTAAAGCAACTAACGATCTTGTGCCTAGCTACAGGAACGAGTTGAGACAAGTGCTGTTCGAGACAATGAAGTGGATGCATGATCTACGAAAGGATCCTGACTATAAGAAAATTATAGAGACTAGGCAGAATCTCATGGACAAGGATGATTTTGACTGGAAAGAAGCCACCGAAGCAGCCATCGAAAAGCGCAAATTTTTACTCAACAAGTTGTTCAAGAAGCAACCTATCCCAGAACAGCCAGACGTCCCAAAGTGGGGTGGACAATTTTACCGACGATATTGAATTGACCCCCAGAGTATCGCTACACTGAGTTTTTCTTTCAGAGGGACATTAACAGTTTTGTCATCTTAGAATTGACAACCTTCAGTAATAATAATAATAATTATATAGCCAGCTCGAAATCCTATTGTGCCGGCAGATTGATTTTTCTTGAATCGTCCAATTATTTTTTAATTGGATCGCGCGCGCTCTAATTGGACAGTTCGCGCTAAAATTGGACAGTTTGGGTTTGAACATGGATGTTATATAATTAATAAATAACAGGACTCCATGCTTGTCCAATTAAGAAAAAAATGGATGATTCCTCGGAACTCCAAATTGGACTCGGCCTGCGGCCTCGTCCAATTTTGGAGTTCCTCTGAATCATCCAATTTTTTCTTAATTGGACAGCATGGAGTCCTATTATATATACTAATACTATTGATTCTCCTGATGTATTTTTTTGTTATAGGCCCGCGAGCGGAGCCCCATAGCTACATGCAGGAGGAGAAGGAACAAAACAAAAGTGTATATGCATCAAACGATTCTGTCATGGACTTCCGGTTTGTGCGTCCGTCCGTCCGTTCGTCCGGCGTAACACAGGCAACCCAAACGTAAGCTAACGAGAAAGGGTATATATCTAAGGATGGGATGAACCTCAGACAACCAAACTTGGGTCAAAATATCAAAGTGGCAAGGGGGGTGCAACTGCGTGATCACGTGGTATGACGTCATCGATGACGTCATCAAATGAATAAAGGTCTATATCTTTGGAAGGGATGAACCTCAGACAACCAAACTTGGGTAAAGTTGTCTAAGTGACAAGGGGGGTGTAGCTACGTGATCACGTGGTATGACGTCATCGATGACGTCATCAAATGAATAATGGTCTATATCTTTGGAAGGCATGAACCTCAGACAACCAAACTTGGGTAAAATTGTCTAAGCTGCAAGGGGGGTGCAACTGCTTGGTCACGTGGTATGACGTCATCGATGACGTCATCAAATGAGAAAACGTCTATATCTTTGGAAGGGATGAACCTCAGACAACCAAACTTGGGTAAAGTTGTCTAAGTGACAAGGGGGGTGTAGCTACGTGATCACGTGGTATGACGTCATCGATGACGTCATCAAATGAATAATGGTCTATATCTTTGAAAGGCATGAACCTCAGACAACCAAACTTGGGTAAAGTTGTCTAAGCTGCAAGGGGGGTGCAACTGCTTGGTCACGTGGTATGACGTCATCGATGACGTCATCAAATGAGAAAAGGTCTATATCTTTGGAAGGGATGAACCTCAGACAACCAAACTTGGGTAAAGTTGTCTAAGCTGCAAGGGGGGTGCAACTGCTTGGTCACCTGGTATGACGTCATCGATGACGTCATCAAATGAGAAAAGGTCTATTTCTTTGGAAGGGATGAACCTTAGACACCAAACTTGGGTAGAGTTGTCTAAGTGACAAGCGGGGTGCGATGGCGTAGTCACATGGTATGACGTCATCGATGACGTCATCAAACGAGAAATGGTATATATCTTTGGAAGGGTTGAACCTCAGACAACCAAACTTGGGGGAGTTGTCTAAGTGGCAAGGGGGGTTCAACAGCCTAGTCACGTGGTATGACGTCATCAATGACGTCATCAAACGAGAAAAGGTATTATTTTGGGAAGGGATGACTTTCAGACAACCAAACTTGGGTTAAGTTGTTTAAGGGTGTTCGGAAGTTTGGTTGCTAAGTTACGTTTCGTTGCTAGCGTAGATTGCGTGACTTCGGCGGCAGTCTTTTCTCAAAATCAAACAACAAGATGGTTTTATTTCCAACATATGTTAATTCTGGAGGAATGATTTTTCTAAAGTAACTTCATTTTCCTAAAGTTTATTTCATTATTTTGGTTCAATGTAGAAAAAAACGTTCATTTTCATTGTCAAAAGAAATGAAAAACATAGTTTTGTTGGAGCGTTTTGCCGTGACTTGTTGTCTAAGTGCAAACTATAGCGCGGGATTTGTAAAATGTCGCCACTGGAAACTGCCCGAAATTACGATGAAGTACCAAAAATTATGGTCAAACTAGCATCAAATATATATCTTCTATCATTGTTTTATCTATTGCATTTCAGTTTTTCTGGAGTTCTTTACTTTTTGTAGCTTTTGTGAAGAGAAAATATCGCTTGGCGCCCGTTCGGCGATCGAAAAAGTTTGACTTTGACAAAAATTAACATTTTGAAAAGTAATTAGCAAAACTCTGTATAGAAGAAAATCATACCATGCTAGGAAATCATACCGTTATTGTTTCTACGGCGTTAAAGAAGAAAGAAACAGTCTAAAATGCTTAAATTGTAGCTTTGTTCAGCCTACGAACTTGCAGTCTCTAGAGTGAAGGTTTATATACAATTTCTGAAGTTACATCATTTGACCAGCCTTCGTGGCCGATTGGTAAGGTCTTGGACTAGAAACAGAAGGTACCGAGTTCAAACCCTGCGTGCGTTCTTTTTTCTTTTTCGATTTTTTCTTTTTCGGGTTTGAACTTTCTTTTTCGCTTCTTAAACAATGTTACGATGTATTTCTCTTCCATTGCATGCTTGGTTTTTTATTTTCTGGTGGAAAATAAAATATAAATTTGTTTTACACTTCCTTGGTAACCAAGCCTCCTAGCGCATCAATTCGTGTTTCTTTAAAACACTAATTCTCACGCGAATCTTAATACTTTCGCAAAAAATTTAAAGCAAATCGATAGAAAAGCATATTGTTCACAAAGTTAAGCATGCCATTAGCATTTAGGATAAAAATTGCGAAAGTTATAGCCAAAAAACGACTTTGTGCACTCATCATTTCCTTATTTTAAATCGAAATTGCAAATCCATACTTAACTTTATGAAGATGCTCATGAAAAATATATCTATAGCAAAAAGTATTCGAAAAACGTCTATTTGAACTCAAATAGTTTTTCTACTCCCGGTCACGTGACCATGGGCGTGGCGCGATGACGTCATCGTTGGTATTGTTGTCCTTTGATGATGTCATGGCGCAAAATTGGTCATGATTGTAAAGTTTCGCACCTGGTAAGGGGCCGACCATTTGACTTTTGAGGGGGGGGGGGGGTGGATGATTTTTTTTGCAAGATTTTTTTTTACGTCTCTAAGATATTGTAGGATATTTATTTCGTAAAATTAGTTTAGGATTATGACCAATATGCAGGATATTTTTTTTTTAAATCAGCCACCCCCCCCCCCCCCCCTCAGAAGTCAGATGGTCGGCCCCTAAGGAGGGTGAGATGGTGTTGTCACGTGGTATGACGTCATCGATGACGTCATTGTAACCGGGAGCTCCGCTTTTAGCCAGTGGCTAAATCTATATTATTATAGCGGAGCTCCCGCGCGGCGCACCATAGATAAGAGAAAAACGTATACAGAAACCCATGGAGTTCATTTTTGAACGTCACGGACATTATGGTCCATTTTAGTGACGTAAGGGCACGTGACTTTGGTGTAAGTTCTTCTTATGGTCTTTGAATGTTTGTCCAAGTTTGGCTTCTATAGATGCTTCCCTTCGGGAGATATGATTTTTTCTTTATTTTTCTGGTATTAAACCTATAGTGTCCGTCCGTCCGTCCGTCCGTGTACACATGGGAACCCTGTGGTATACAAAGAAAAAATTATTTCTCCTCAAGGGAACATGCTAAGACAACCATACTTGGGATATTTTGTCTATGCTACAAGGGGGGTGCTGTAGCACGGTCACGTGATTTGACGTCTTCGATGACGGCTGATTACGGCTGCGCCCGCGATCTCTTTAACCACAGAAAACCCATCAAGTCCGGAATGATGATTTCTCGTGGGAAGGGAAGACTCTAATTGAACTAAACTTGGGCAGGGCAGGGGCAGGGGCTCATAAATAGGGGCGTCCCTCTCTAGTATTGCCCTATTGATAAGGCATTTTGACAGACCTAGTTATTATTATAACTGTTCTACCGCTATAAAATTGTAAAGCTTTTGCTTTACTAGCCAATCAAATTCGTTGTATCGGACGCCTGTCATTTGCAAGATATGCACGTGCAAGCACTGATTTTTTGTTGTTCTCTGCTATTGTTATTCTAAATAAACGGGACCGCAGCGGCATAGAAACAAGAGCAAATACCAATCTAAAAATAACTAGGTCTGTCAAAACGCCTTATCAAGAATATATATCAGAGGGACGCCCCCTACTTATGAGCCCCTGGCAGGGGCTCATAAATAGGGGCGTCCCTCTCTAGGGTAGTGTTGTCTAGGTCACCACGGTCACCAGAGGAGTGAAATCTAGTGGTCGCGTGATGTGACGTCATCAATGACGTCATGTATGCTTGAAAAATTAATATCTGGTGAAGGGAAGACTCTAAAACAACCAAACTTGGGTAGTGTTGTCTAGGTCACCAGAGGAGTGATGTCTAGTGGTCACGTGATGTGACGTCATCGATGACGTCGTCTATGCTTGAAAAATTAATATCTTGTGAAGGGAACAGTCTAAAACAACCAAACTTGGGTAGTGTTGTCTAGGTCACCAGAGGAGTGAAATATAGTGGTCACGTGATGTGACGTCATCGATGACGTCATCTCTGCTTGAAAAATTAATATCTCGTGAAGGGAAGACTCTAAAACAACCAAATTTGGGTAGTGTTGTCTAGGTCACCAGAGGAGTGATGTCTAGTGGTCACGTGATGTGACGTCATCGATGACGTCATCTATGCTTGAACAATTAATATCTTGTGAAGGGAACAGTCTAAAACAATCAAACTTGGGTAGTGTTGTCTAGGTCACCAGAGGAGTGAAATATAGTGGTCAGTGCCTAAATCTATATATTAGCTACTCTACTCTAAGTTACTATGCGCCACTAGTGGTAGTATTTTATGTAATATAATTTTTTAAAGAACTTATAGTTAAATATAATTGATAATAAGAGAACAGAATCTTAATGTCATCCTCTGTACTTTTTTTCTGTACTTTTCACGATGCTATACTCGCACTAAAGCTCGGCTTATAATGACTCTGAGAACAATACAAACCGCGTGGCCGAGACAAAAGAAACCGCAGCCACGTGTTGAACACAAAGGAATACCTGTGTCAACAATCCTAATGTATTCCCCCTCACTTTTAAACAAGAACACTTGTGTCAACAATCAACCACAAAGCTCATTAATTCCGCGTGGGGACGCTTATTAATTCAACCGCGACGCTCAGTACGTATTCAGCCTCACTTTTAAACAAAGAACACCTGTGTCAACAATAAACCGCAAGCTCATTAATTCCACGTGGGGACGCTCATTAATTCCGCCGCAATAAAAAACAAAAGAACACCTGTGTCAACAATCAACCGCAAGCTCATTAATTCCGCGTGGGGACGCTCATTAATTCAACCGCAATAAAGAACAAAAGAACACCTGTGTCAACAATCAACCGCAAGCTCATTAATTCCGCGTGGGGACGCTCATTAATTCAACCGCGACGCTCATTATGTATTCCTGCCGAAAATTAGTATTCCTGCCGAAAAATAAGGCTAATTCGGTCCCTCCTATACTACTGCTTTCCAGACACCTATTGGGCACTTCCAGTTTAAGATGATGCCCTTTGGCATAACTAATGCTCCGGCGACCTTCTCTAGAATGATGAGGATTCTACTCAAAGACAACAAGGTATTTAATTATTTAGACGATATTTGATCGCTAGTAAAACTTTGGAGGAACACTTGGAACATTTGGTTGAGTTGCTTGAATGTTTGCGTAAGGCGAATCTTACCGCCAGACCAAGTAAGTGTGTCATTGGATTCGAACAGTTAGAATTCTTAGGTCATCGCATTGGTAAAGGTGAGTTGGCACCCGAGGCAGATAAGATAACTAGAATACTTAATGTTGCTCAACCCAGAACGAAGAAGGAAGTTAGGTCAATAATGGGACTTGCTAGTTACTATCGAAAATTCATCCCCAACTTCGCAGCCATCACAGCACCTCTTACAGATCTCACCAAACGTGGTCAGCCAAACGTGGTTGTGTGGACGGAGCCATGTGCGAATGCCCTCGAAACCGTGCAGCGTCGCCTCTCGAGTTCGCCAGTTTTGCGACTTCCGGATTTCTCTAAGCAGTTTATTTTGCGTGCGGATGCTTCGGATTCTGGACTTGGAGCGGTTTTACTGCAAGAGCACGAGGGGAAAGTTAAGTTTCCTGTGATGTTTGCCAGCCGGAAGTTGAAGGTGTGTGAAACAAAGTATGCGACTACGGAGAAGGAATGTCTTGCATTGATTTGGGCAGTCAAGAAATTTCAGAGGTATTTGTATGGGAAGGAATTTATTCTAGAAACTGATCATCAACCGTTAATTTATCTCAACCAAGCTAAGATGGTTAATCCAAGAGTGATGCGTTGGGCACTTAGTCTGCACCATACCGTTTCAAGATAAGAGCGATACCCGGCAAAGAAAATGTTGGGGCAGATTGCCTCAGCAGATGCGCAGTCGGTGCGGACAGTTCACAATAGCCCCTTGTATGGAAACTAAACCCATAGTTTAGTCTTGGTAGGGAGGAAATGTCATGGTCTATTAGTAACGCCATATGTCACGCGCTCTAGTCACGCCTTACTTCATGAAATCGCGGGCTCTTGTGCCCATTGAATATTTTGTTTCACGTGAAAGTTATGCAATGGACTATAGAAATTAGGTAATCGACGTAAAGAGATCCTTAAACGCCTTCCAGTGTGCAACTTCAAGGACTTTTAGGTACTCGTAGTGTTTGGAACAAAGACTGTTTATTTTGAGTCGGGAAAAGTGAACTGAACTACGCTAGATTATGTAAAATTTATCAAAGACGTGTGCGTAAAAGAACTTTCAAAGTTAGATTAAGTTAGTCGGTGTGAGTAAGCTAAGAAATGATCAAAGTGGTCAAGCTGAAGTTCTATAAAATCCAGAAATGCTGCTGAGGGTTACGGAGAAACGGGCATACGAGAACTGGTGGTGGAATTGAAGGGAAACGGCGGAAAGTTTACTTGCGAAAAGTGTAAGTAGCCGTGAAATTAATTAGTGCCACAGAACAGTTATTGCTCAAGCCAAAGAACCTACAATTTGTAGCATGGATAAAGAAAGTTCGAGGAACTATGTTGAAGAACTATGTGAACCACTGAACTCTGTGTCGGCAAAGTAAAAGACATTTGAGAGAGTGAGAAGTGAGAGTGTGGTATTTATATTGAACTTGTATTTAGAACAGTAGTATTTTCTTTATTTTGTTTTGTAAAATAAATTTTATATTCCTACTTGACAGGGGCGTTCATTGGATCATTTACTGTAATTGAATTCATATAAACCAAAATTTTGAAAAAAATCGTGTTAATTTACGGCAGAAACATATAAGTGAGTTGAAACGTGTAACAAACATACACTACTTTAGTATGACTAGTTTTACGGGAAACTAGGTGGTCTGCGTCGGCGGAGACGTGAACATGAAAAACAACAACCAAAGGTTGAGATTTATGTTAAACGTCGAAAAATGGTGTTATGCTGACGTTTCGAGCGTTAGCCCTTCGTTAGCCCTTCGTCGTTAGCCCTTCGTCGTTAGCCCTTCGTCGTTAGCCCTTCGTCGGCTCTTCGTCGGCCTCTTTGCTCCGACGAAGGGCTAACGCTCGAAACGTCAGCATAACACCATTTTTCCACGGCGTTTAACATAAATCTCAACCTTTGGTTGTTGTTGTTCACATACATTACTTTAGTGCCAATACATTACTTTAGTGCCAATTCGCAGAATAAACAATTGAACAGATTTTGAAAATAATGTTGTTGCAAGACTTCAAGATGTTAATTGTTGGTATATTATCACTTACCACTGTTGCTCTACTTTATATGAGCGAAAAATGAAATATTATGAAGAGAAACCTACTTGGGTTAGCTATTGACCAATATGGTCATAAATTCATCTCGAATAATCCACAGCTTGGTTCGCTGTTACATGTTTCAACTAAGTTATATGTTTCTGTTTACGGTAGTTTTCGTCGCGTTGTTAAGGTGTATTGTTAATTTCATATATTAAGGTGTGTAGAAATCCAAAAGATCATCTAGAGGATCTCTGGATTGGAGCTGAAATAACCTCATTATGTGCTACAATTCTGCAACTTCTGTCACTAGTGCTATAAAATCAACAAAATGTTTAGACTGTCATTCATATGGAAAGGGGCTAAACGATACCCAATACGGCAGACTCCTCCAAACTGCTAAGCAACAAAAACACTCTTCCCTGATTATTTGGATACTGATCTCAGATTTTATGCTATTATAACAACTATAACAAGGGTGCTAAAATCAATATTTTTTAGACAGAATAGCAATGCAATGTATTTGGTGGTAAGCACATTCTCTCGTAGCTCATAGAAAGTTCTTTAAGGTATGGGGAAAGGTCCAAGGGGTCCTTTGGCAAAATAGTAATTGTCATTTCATCTGCTTTTAGGCTAGTTACATGTATTATCATTTTAAAGCTTGAGTTGACAACAAATATAACATTTGTATTAACTATTAATAAACTAATAACAAAATTAATAATTATTTGGCAAAAATATTCTCATTTGGCAAAACTTTTCTCATTTTGCTAAGTTCTAGTCCGTCAGAATTCTATACATTCCACCCAGTTTTGCATTTACGTTGGATATTGACATTGACATTGGAACTGTTTAATTTGTTAATTTTAGGCTGATGTAATGATTAGTACGTCATAGCCTCGTTTTAATGCTAGGAACCTTGCTCGCCTCGTGGTTATCTTCTTGTGAAGTTTAGTACGGTTTTCTCGAGTTGTATGTTGATCTAGATTTAAATCAGGCATTAAATCAGGATAAAACCAACAGGTTATGGGCCCAGTCACGCGATTGGAAGTTCTGTAGAAGCCTAGAAATCGACGAAAGAGAAGGATTTGGTTGTCTTTGGCGAGAAGCTCAGAGAAACAAAATGGCGGATGCGAAGTCTGTGACTGTTGCTCCATTGAATGGATCGAACTATAATACGTGGAAGGTTCAATGTAGAATGGCACTGATGAAAGAAGATCTGTGGGGATTGTGTGTAAGGCTGAAACTGCTCCCCCAGAAACGGAAACAGATAAATATGCGAAGTTCGTTACTCGCAAGAACAAGGCGCTTGCAATTATGGTGCTTGCCGTTGACCCGTCACTACTGTACTTGCTTGGAGATCCGGAGGATCCTGTAGCTGTGTGGGCAAAACTATCTAATCAGTTCCAGAAGAAAACATGGGCAAACAAATTGGCCCTTAGGCGGCGACTCAACAATTTGCGGCTCCAAGATGGCGGTTCTGTAAAGGAACACGTGAAGGCCATGACGGAAATATTTAATGAACTCGCTGTGATAGGCGCGCCAATTGAGGAGGAAGACAAAGTAGTCACACTTCTTGCAAGTTTACCAGAATCATATGATATGTTAGTTACAGCGCTGGAAGGAAATGCTAGTGTACCAGCTATGGAAGTCGTAACTGAGCGCCTGTTTCACCAAGAAAGAAAGATAGCTGAACAGGAAACCGCATCTTATTCCACCGAAAAAGTGATGTTGGGAAAGAAAAACCCAAGAGGTCCAAAATGTTATCAGTGTGGCAAATTTGGACACATAAAGCGCTTCTGCGAAGAGCTTGAAAAAAGCAAAAGGCCAGAGGAGAAAGAGTTCAAACCAAAACACAAGGCTAACACTGCAATGAGTAACAATGATAGTGATAGTGGAGAAAGCCTTGGGCATGCTGCTCAAGCCTTAGCGGCAGACATGTACAGCCAAAGGGGTGAACTATGGATTGTTGACTCTGGAGCAACGTGCCATATGTGCAACAACAAGGAACTGTTCGGTGATTTTGAGGAACTCGTAAACCCAGTAGAGATTCAGCTTGGGGATGGAAAGTGCTAATGCAACTGGCATTGGAACTGTGATTGTCTTTACCGTTTTACCTGGTGGGGCGTACAGGAAATGTAAACTACGAAATGTGCTGTTCGTCTCACGACTGAGCTACAATTTGATCAGTGTTGCCAAGGCAACTGAATCAGGTTATGTGGTGAACTTTGAAGACAGTTCATGCAAGATTTCTCGAGGCAAGGATGGAGTGACAATTGCTGTAGCAAATAAAGTGGGATGCTTGTATTATTTGGACATCAAGTGTGAAAATGGAAAAGAAAGCTCAAATGCAGCAAAAGCTTCTAAGGAGACTATCTGGCACCAAAGATATGGACATCTGAGTGCTTCTGGCATGAACAAGTTAGCAAAGGATGGACTTGTGACTGGATTTGACTTTAATCCAAATACTGACTTGGATTTCTGTGAGCCATGCGTGAATGGAAAAATCCATAGATCTCCTTTACCAACAAGTGGTGCAACAAGGGCTGATGAGCCTCTAGGCTTGGTTCACAGTGACCTAAGTGGAAGGATAACTCCCAAATCAGCTGGTGGCGCAGAATATTTCATGACTTTGACTGATGATAAAACCCGTTATGTGTGGGTTTATGCCCTTAAGACAAAGGATCAAGCCTTCACCGCATTCTGTGAATGGAAAGCTATGGTAGAGAATTCTAGCGGCTACAAACTGAAATCTCTGCGCACAGATAAAGGTGGTGAATTCATATCTAATGAATTTGAGGACTTCTTAAAAGCAGAAGGAGTAAGACATGAGAGGACTGTACGTAAACGCCTCAACAGAATGGGGTAGCAGAGCGCCTGAATAGAACACTTGTTGAATCAGTCAGAACCATGTTGACTCAAGCACAACTTCCCTTGAAGTTCTGGGTTGAAGCACTGAACACTGCTGTTTATGTTCACAATAGGAGTCCGACCAAGGCTGTGCATGATGCTACCCCCTTTTGAAGCTTGGACTGGAGTCAAGCCGGATGTAAAGCATTTACGGAGCTTTGGCTGTACGGCATATGCTCATATTCCAGAGGATGAGAGAAAGAAACTGGACTGTAAGGCCAGGAAATGTATATTCCTGGGATATGAAACTGATACAAAAGGTTACCGTTTGTATGACCTGGAAAAGCAGCGAGTGGTCTGTCGTCGTGATGTCCAGTTTAACGAATCAGAGTTTGGTATCCAGAAGGAGGTGCACAATGGAACAGCTGTAATAAGCTTGTTACCATAGAACTGTCATGTGATGATGATGATGTTAATGTGACTGACGGTGCAGAAAGCTCTGTACCACGGCAGTCAACACGTGAGAGACGTCAACCTGACCGTTTGGGGGAATGGGTAACAGTGGCAAATGAGGGCATTCGGGAGCCAGTCACTGTGCAGGAAGCCCTTAGCAGCTCTGATGCTGAACTGTGGCATGATGCCATGAAGAAGGAGATTGATTCACTAGATAACTACAATGTTTGGACACTTACTGAATTGCCGAATGATCATAAGGTAGTTGGCAGTAAGTGGGTCTTTCGCACTAAACATAATGCTGATGGTACAGTGGAGAAACACAAAGCTAGACTCGTCGCTCAGGGTTTCTCGCAAAAGTATGGTGAGGACTATGATGAAACTTTCAGCCCTGTTGTTCAGTTATAATCTGTGAGGACTGTTATTGCAATGCCCTCTCAAGAGGGACTTAAACTTCATCAGATGGATGTAAACACAGCATTTCTTAACGGAGAACTGGAAGAGGAAGTGTTTATGAGACAACCGGAAGGCTTTGAGATTAAAGAAAGGAACACCTATCATGCAAGTTAAACAAAAGTTTATATGGGTTAAAACAATCACCTAGGTGTTGGAATCATGTGTTGATGAACATTTACAGTCTATTGGGTTTGTACAAACTCCAAGTGATCCTTGTATATATGTTTCTAAGGATGATGGGCCATTTATCATTGCTGTATATGTAGATGATATCATTCTTGCAGGCCCAACAGATGCAAAGATTGCTCAAGTGAAACAGAGCATTGCAGACCGTTTTGAAGTTAAGGATATGGGAGAGCTGAAGTTTTTCCTTGGAGTGGAAGTAATTCAGCAAAGAGGACAAATATGGATGGGACAACCCACATATACAGAGAATCTGATCAAGAAGTTTGGTATGAATAATGCTAAGTCAGTAGACACTCCAGTGGATTGCAACTCTAAGCTTGTTAAGGCTACGGAAGGCAGCGAGCAACATAACCAAGCGGAATATCAGTCAGCAGTGGGCAGTTTATTATACCTGTCTTCTGCCACGCGGCCTGATATTACTTTCGCAGTTAGCAATGTTGCAAAGTTTTCTTCAAATCCCACAAAAGAACATTGGACTGCTGTGAAGAGAATTTTCAGATACTTGAAGGGGACTCCTGACTATGGTTTGCAGTTTTCTGCTGATGGCAGTTCTACATGTGCTGGATTTAGTGACGCAGATTGGGCTGGGGACACATGTGATCGTAAGTCAACATCGGGATATACATTCCAACTAAGTGGAGCCTCAGTTAGCTGGAGGAGTAAAAAGCAGTCCTGTGTATCATTGTCCACAGCAGAGGCTGAGTATGTGGCTCTATCTGCAGCTGCACAAGAGGCTTTATGGTTAAAACAGCTCCTTGCTGACTTACAAGTGGAACAGGAAACACCCATGATTATTTATGAGGACAATCAGGCTGCCATCTCAATGTGCAAAAATTCTCAGTTTCATGGCAGGGCAAAGCACATAGACATTAAGTGTCACTTTATTAGAAACCAAGTGAATAAAGGAACTATTGATGTAGTGTATTGTCCTACAAGTGACATGCTAGCAGATATATTTACCAAGGGAATTCCCAAGGCACAGTTTCTTAAGCTACGGGAACTAACTGGAGTTACTCGAAAGTTATGCTAAACAGTCCAACCTCAATGAGAAGGAGTGTTGGATATTGACATTGACATTGGAACTGTTTAATTTGTTAATTTTAGGCTGATGTAATGATTAGTACAGTCGAAGCTCTCGTAAGCGACCACCTCGGGAACTGAAAATTGCGGTCGTTAACGGAGCTGGTCGCTTACGAGAACGGCTCTCGTAAGCGACCACCAAACGGCTTCCGACTTGAACAATAGGTGTTGGTCACTTACGAGAGCTTAGTACAATACATCTAGAAAATATCATGTTATACTAATGCTTAAAATAGTTTGATTTATTTCCCGACTTTAATTAAGAATAGATAACCGCAAATATGTACATAGAAAATATGTCGAAAATAGCATTTCACTGGCGCAGCTTGTATCAGTTTACATATTTATGAGGTGATCACTAATGTTTAATAGACAAAAAGTACTGTGGTCGCTTACGAGAGCTTAAAAACAATAGAAAATCTCTGTTGGTGATTTGAAATTGTGGTCGCTAACGGAGCTGGTCGCATCGATAAGGCGGTCGCTTACGACAACTTGAAATAAAAGAGTTTATGTGACATTTCAAACGGGGTTTCGGGAAAATGGTCGTTATGGGAGCTGGTCGCTTACGAGAGCGGTCGCACAGAGAGCTTCGACTGTACATCATAGCCTCGTTTTAATGCTAGGAACCTTGCTCGCCTCGTGGTTATCTTCTTGTGAAGTTTAGTACGGTTTTCTCGAGTTGTAAATCACTCTTTGTTGATCTAGATTTAAATGAGGCATTAAATCAGGATAAAAACCAACAGCGTCCATGGAAAAAAATTGTGTTGCGCTGCAATTGAAGCTTAAAAGTTGACATAGGTGTCATTTTAAAGCTAAAAATGATGTTTTTGGACGTATTTAAACTATAGTGAAATTTACTGCCAAACTCAAGATTTGGGGCCGCAAACAAAAGAGCAGTGTGTCCCAGGAATTTGGGGATTAAATAAACAGGACTGCTCTAAACTGAACTACAAAACTAACAGAAAAACGTTCTGAAAGTCCTATTGATATTCAGAACTCGTCATTTTATAGCTCCCTTGAACGGTCTGATTCTGAAGATTGCTTATGCTAATGAGCTCAAATTGTAAACAAAGGATCCCCCATGCCTTAAGGTGACTCGAAATGGTTTGTACGAATTTTCTGAAACTTGGCCAGATGTAAGCTCAAGTCTTGTAATGAGCATCCCTAAAATTTCAGCCGAAAATATCTGCAAGATTTTTTCTGAGAGGGCATTAAAATCTATATGGTCGTCTTTGTATTTAATAAATTGTGACTTAGATAAATAGATTGCAAAGATCAGAGAATTTGAAGGAAATCTAGGATCATTTGTGCTTGATTTACAAAACAATGACTGGAATCGGCAAAAAAACTCAAAAGTTTCAGCCCGATATCTATTTAACATATAGACCTCGAGCCCAAAGGCTGCAGGCCGAATGGGCTATTGACCCATGGCCCTTGAGGGCGAGGTCTAATTGTTTTAGTATCACCCAACTAGTCATGGCCCTTGAGGGCGAGGTCTAATTGTTTTAGTATCACCCAACTAGTTGGACAAAAAAAGTGAAAAATTATGTTAAAAAATCACCAGAAACCTCAACAAAATGAGAAGCGGCCGCCATTGTTTTCATGTTCAAAATCAGCGCTTTCTCTACTAGAGCTCTATTGATAATAGTCCCCTAGTACTGTACCCAATCACAATGCAGCATTGGCCATAGTTCACTAGTTGGTGATACTAAAACCTGGTAGTCGAGCTCAGGACACAGATGAGCGCACAAACCATTTCAAGCAAGTCACCTTAAGGTGGATCGACCCAGTAATTTTGCACCCATGCCAACCAATTTTGAACCTCTCATATAAAAACAGTGCAGCCAATATAACACATATACTACCAATAGACTGAAATATATGTCAGTACAAAAGTTGGTTCAATGTGAAGTTGTGTGCCGTGTAGCAAATGTGAATATGAGATGAATTGTGAAGTTGTGATGAGATGCTAACCCTAGTGAGCTGTTTTATTAAATTTTATAAAAGAATGTAAAAAGTAAATAAAATTTTATAAAATCCGCTAGTGAAGTTTGATTGGATGTTTTTATAAAATGTTATAAAATTTTATAAGGTTATCCCACATAAAATTTTATAAAATTTTATAAAAACCCAGATTTTTGTAAAATTTTATAAAATTTTATAAGGTTATCCACATAAAATTTGATAAAATTTCATAAAAAACCCAGATGTTTGTAAAATTTTATAAGCTGTTATCCCACTTAAAATTTTATAAAAACCAGATGTTTGTACAATAGAAAACAACTACATAAAATTTGATAATAATGGTCAGTTGATACTGTTTTTTATATAAAAAATTACCAATTTCATCAAATTTCATACAGTTTAATATACCATATACATTCAAAATACATAACTACATGTGTTGCACATTTCTTTCATTATTTTACATCATTTTATTTTATAGAAAAGATTTATAGAAAAGATGCATTTTTAAATATTGAAAGTAAAATTAATTTATAATGTTTATTGTATTTCAGTATGACTAACCCTATAAACAAATTTCAATCAAAGTTGTGCCACATTTAGTGATAAGACAGTTCATTTTAAAACTTTTACATGATCAACAAAATTCTGCTTTGATCATGACCAACTGGATATGCTTTGATTGTGACCAACATGGACCACCCTGGTGACTTATTTAGGTCTGCAGTAGGGTATACAATTTTAACTGTAATGTAGGGTATAAAAAACGAGGAGACCTCGGCGACACACCCCTACCCAAAAATCAGTTGAATACCCCCAGGTGGCAGGGGGGTCTGCATTTGTCCTACAAGTGCTCAGATTTAGTTGTTGACTTATCTGTCTCAAGGCAATATGCCCGCTGCTCATAGAGGCAACTTGTCAGCTGATCTCAGCGTGCACACAGGAACATATGGCTTGATTAAGTCCTGCAAATATGTGGGTGCATTAGCATTAAGTGCCTTATATACAAAGTCATACATATATGTTATTTACTGGCTGGGAGGTCCGTATAGGGAAAAACTGTGACCCTGGGCTGGACTGAAGTCAACATTTTCCAGGCCGAGGTCACAGTTTTTCCCTATAAGGACCGACCTAAAGCCAGTAAATAACTTATTTTTTTTCCAACCCAATGATTTGATTTTTTCAATGAAAACAAGCACCCGTAAATGTTACCGTGACCTAGGTCAGAGATAGGAAATATCGCCCCCATGCACTCACTCTGAGAACCAATCAGAATGCAGAATTTGTTAAACTGCAGGATTATGAAACTTATGAAAACCGGCAGTAACTAATGGCAAGTTATGTTACAAGGGATTTCAGAGTGTCGAAAGTAAATCAAAATCAATCATGTTTTCTACATGTTCCTATTGCCAATAGAAATGAGGTCAATTGGTCAAGCGTGTAAGCATGGTGTAAGTGAATTTTGTTTAGTCAAGCAATGAGAGAACGAAAAAAAGAACACTTGGGGACTCCTTGTTTTCTTGGATACGACAAAACCCAAGTCGTTCTTTAAATACGTTGTCCCCTGTCTGATTGTTGGTTGTAAAGTGTATTTACTTATGCAGTTAGTGTACGGCACTCACATGAAATCTGCTAGGTTCTATTACGAAGCTGTGAAACACTTACTTTTATCTCTTTGAATACAAGATGAAATAAAAATCATGATAGAGGCTGTCGATATGTTGTTTGAGTCCATAATACCATAGACTGCAAAAAAAAACATAAATCAATGTTATTTCATGATGCTCCTTGTGTCTTTGTGCCCAGCAGTTTTGTCTTGGCCAACTTTTAAGTTAATAGGCTGGGGCGAAACCATAACATATGCCCATTCAACTTTTTTGTTCTTCAAACAACTTCTCCAGTGATGCTAATGTTTTTAGATACTCAGCAAATTATTTCATAACAATGGCTAAAAGACAACACCTGTGAAGAATTGCATCATTTAAGTTACACGACAAGAAAAATTGATTGAACATATTGAATAGTGAACCCAAATGATTCAACACGGTTTTCAACATGGTCCTAAGTAGTTTCAGTGATTTAGAACGTTATTCAATGCTGAACATGCATAAAAAAATATTAACAAAGTTTCCACAGGTTCTGGAAAGCTATGTTCTGCATGAAGAAATTGTTGAGCAAACATCGACAAATAATGATCAAATGTTGTACTGGTTTGGGCCAGTCTTACGGTTTCTTTGAGTTGTCTTGTCACCTCTCCTTTTGCGAGCTTGAGGACGCTTTGAAATTACTATAAACGTTTTAAGGTGTATTTCAAAGGAAGTAAAAAAGAGACAAAACGATTTAAGCTTATGAAACTTTTAACAAGAGTTGACAAAGATGCACCGGCACACACAGCTTGTTTTCTTCACTTTTTTCAGTACTTACACTGTTGAAAAACGTTAGCGGCCAAAATATACATAGGAAAAGAAACAGCACATAAGTCATACAAAATAACAAATACTTGCCTGATGTTGTAGTTTATTTTCTTTCAAATGTCGACACAAAGTAGAGGCAAATAGGCTGAAGACACGTCTTTCTCGCGCGTTTTGGTGGCAAAAAAGACAAGTCGCGGGTTTTGACGCTCTTGCTTCGCTTTTTTCCCGCCTTTTTCCAAGTAACCAATGAAACAGAGAACCGATGTCACGTGACCTTGCGCTCGCGTATATTTGGGTTGCCTGTGGTGTGGTAAATCAAACATGGCGCCTTCCTTCGTCTGCTTCTTGTTTGCGGTCGTTTCTCGTCACAAATGTGGAAAGTTGGGTAGCAAAAACAGTTTTTCCAACAGGTAGGATGAATTACTAAACGATTGAATTATTGAAGATTTTTAAAAGGCGTTCTGACTATTTTTCTGTAAGTTTATCACCTTTTTCTTTGATGGTCCCATAGTGAACTGTCAGAAAGACAACATGAATGGACGAATTCAAGCTATTTAGACAAATATCACTAAGTTTTTTTTCGCAATAACTAAATTGTAACTTACCTAGAAATTGTACAGAATTCTTCAAATTCATTTGTGAACTTCCAGTAGTTATAGCTATGGAATAGGTAAAATCTCATGCTGACTGAGCGTATAACGTCAGTCTTTAAAAGTAGTCTTGTACGGAAATGTACTGCACATCATATCTTGAGAGGTAATAAATCACAGATTGTGGCATATTTTAGGAGTTTTCACCTTGAATTTTGTAAAATATAATATCTTGGGTGTCTAAGAGGCTCCTTTACCATTGTCTTCTGCATTCGATTGATAATTCGGAATTATTGGAAATAATTGAAATTTCTGAAAATAATTTTCATGTGTTTGGATTGGCATCTTTTATGGGTTAAAGTGTGGTATTGGCTATGCTAGCTACGGCCCTGAAATATTGTTTTTATCAGATCCCTTTCCTCAAGATTCTTGATTCCTCCTAAAAATAGGGGAATTGCCCCTTCCCCCCTTAGAAAAGCTTTAGTAGTGCCTAAGGTGTGATAATATTGTATCACAAGGTTGGCACTGGTAAGAGCCAGTACCTCTGAGCAAAATGTATACTTGAAGTAAATATTATTTGAAAATAATAACCCCCTCCCCCCAAATTCATAATTACTGGGGGACGAGAGTGCCCCTCAGCCCATCCTACTGCTTACACCACCCCCACAGGTTGTTATTTTGATTTTAAGAGAACAAAAAATCACAGCTTTTTCACAGCTTATTATAATATGGAGATATAACAAAATTATTCTACTGTATTGTAAACTTTAGGCACTGCATTGGACAAATAGCCACCAAGTGGATGTACTGATTTGCACAACCCACTTTTTATTTTCTATTTTATAAAAATTGTTGCCAAGTTGGGTTGAAAAATGAAATTTTATAAAAAAACGTTTATCTTCTCTCAAAATGTAGTAAGTTTTATAAAATGTAGTAAACTTTTATAAATTCTATAAAATTTTACAATCACATGGAGTTTGTAAAATTTATTTTATAAAAATTTACTGAATTTTATAAAATTTTATAAAATTTTACCATTTTTTACTGCTTTTTATGAACTTTTATAAAACAGCTCACTAGGGAAATTCGGTAGTATTTCTCTTGAGGCAAAGTATTGCCGGGAAAATACTTACATAGGCTGTAAAGCCACCATTAGCATCTCATCACAACTTCACAATTCATCTCAGTAGAAAGTTGGGGAGATCGGAGGTACTATCACGTGAAAATCGGGCCACGCCTATTTTTACTCTCGCCCCAGTTTCAGACTGTACCGACATTTTTCGATAAATGCTCTACGTTACCTCGAGATTGACCGATTGCCTACGTGTAACCGAAGTTTCACTACACTCTACAAGCCCGATCTGAAGATATTTTAGGATTTATAAATCCGGCTATAATTGCGGTCGAACACTGTATACTAATCTGATCGGGGTCGCATCCCATGATTCGCGAGTAGTCCAGCGTGGCTTTGGTTGGATGCCAGCTTGATTCAGAGATTTTGGACTGACTATGTGATTTTGCCTCGTATTCATGTCAAGAGCGGCGGAGGTGGAATGGTAATAAAACTGTCTCGATCTCACGAACGGAGGTGGAATGGTAATGAAACTAGCCTCGATCTCATACGGACAGGGAGAGGTAACTAGCACATGTCACACGAAAAGAAACAATGGCTACAATATTGCAGGCTCAACCAACAGTGTTCCATTTCGTTGTAAACACGAAACCCACTGGGTTTTATGGAGAATTTAGCCTTTAACGGACCGGGTTTTCCGCAATAAAAACACCCAGTACTGCCTGCAAGCAGGCTACAGAGAATTTTGCAGTCAATCGCGCCGCAGATAAGACGAATAGAAGAAGTGAACTTCATATCACAGTTTTTATTCGGCAAGATGGCCTTCGGATCTCACTACCTCAAAATATTACCCGGTTGGGGGCCTTTGGAACTCGCTACAATTCCCAGTTTAGTTATTTGGCTGTTGGCGTTTTGGTCTCGCTACAATTAATCCCTGTTACTTGAAAAGCTACCCTCCATCTCCATCACTCTCCAGTCCAGGTATTCTGACACTCGATATTTTTATATTGAAATAAAACAGGTCTAGTTGTAATATTGTAACAGCATTTTCAGGTTCGTTCTGTAGGTACCGGAGTTGACCGGAGCACAGTATACGTAATTCAAAAGAGACAATGGACCCGAGACAAAGGACTCCAAGTAACACAAAGAACGAAGCTAACACAGAATACAATAGTCTCGGTACCTACAGAAAGGGTATCTACTTCATCGCTGAATGCCATATAGTCGTCTTCTAATAGAACGAGGCATAATCAAACAAAAGGACCATTCATATTCAAATAAGGTGACTATTGTGACATTCAGCGATGAAGCATATACCACAGAAGGACCCCATTTTCACCAGTTATAGGCTCTGGACTTGCCCATGAATCTCTGTACATTTTCGTCTTCAGTCATGATACACTCACTTCGACCGCAATTTAGTGATCTATGATTATTCTAGTTTATGTAAAATTCAGTGTAGTGAATAAATATGTCAGACTTTCGTACTTCATGGTTATAAATAGTTTTTTATAGCTCATTCTATTTGTAATTGTTCAAGGAAGGTCATGCTTTTGATTGAAATTAAATATTATTTTGCGATTTTGAAAAATATAGATATAGAAATGTAGGTATCAACATAATTGCCCCACGCATCAGCTCGACGCGAAATTTGGGCATACTTTCCCGAAATTTGGTCTGATTTAAAAAATCGTAGTTTTTTTCGCTTCAAATTTTTGGACGACTCCAATGGATTAATGGAAAGTTGGTCTCCAATGTTTCATATTAATTGAAATCCTGAAAGGCTGTCAACTGGGAACACAAAGATCGGTAAATATTGGATCGATTTCTGTAGTTTCTACTCTGGGATTGGCTATTGTTCCCTGTTCGGCACAAAATCGAATTCCAATGGGTTGCACGTGGGCTTTTCCTTGCTTGGCTAGTCCTCTAGACCACGACTGTTCCATGCCCTGTTTCATGCGTGTCATAGTTGGCTGCTTGCTGTTACTGTACTTAAGAATTTTGGCTTCTTGTTGAACAAGAAGGAACTCTTTTGACTTCTACAGACACTTGCTGCTCCAAAATTTGTGTAGTACGATTCTAGTTGGTTCTGCAGCCCCCTTCCAGTGTAGTTTCATCTTGTGCATTGGCCACCACGAATCGAATAACTCAATATTATAAATTTTCTCAACAATAGACAATTGTTGGTTTCCTGTAGTGTGACGTCACTATCGAGCGAGCAGCCCCCCCCCCCCCCCCCCCCCCCTCGCTCGAACTTGTTCGCCTGGCTCCATGTTGTGATGTCACAGGCTTGTGATCGCGACGCGCGACCATTCGACTACCCACCCCTCCTAAGTCACTCACTTGGCGGCGCCATGTTGTGACGTCATGCCATTTCCCAACATGGGAAATGGCGGGAAATGCCTCTCGACGTCGACAATTCACTCGCACCCTTTGCGACCTGTGATGCTTTGGGTACCCTGTGTGATGCTTTGGGTACCCTGTAGGGATATCATACATGCGCTACTATTTGCTATGGTTTGGGCGTTTTTTTTCTTAGGTATGGTGCTCCACTCTGCGGCCTTCGGCCACAAAGGAGCTCCGCTATAAAGCCAGAAATAGCTGGTGTTACTGACGTTACACATTGCAGAATAAACTAAAGCTTTAGTTTCAGCAATATTATCTGAGTTTCTTAGAACTCTAAGGATCACTCATTAGACCAAGTAGTCATCTATACCTAAAATATCTAAAATGCGCCCGCCTGCTCCATTTTCCCCACAAATCTGAATGAGAAACATATTTTTTTTGCTTGGCCTAAGATACTGTTTGATAAATCAGGTGCACACTACACAGTATATTTGCAGATCACACCCATGAAAGCTAAGGGAAAAAACATTCAGTCATGTAATAAACAATGTCAGGGATAGTGGTTCAATAACATAGTTTATAATAAGAAATGGGTAATGCCTTACCATATACTCCGCCAAATATAAAGAAGACCCTTATACTCAACCAGATAAGCGACCGCATCATACACCGGTCTAAAGAAAAACAAGAAACACTAGGTCAGCTAACTGGGATTGAGAGTTACGGTGGAAATTTACAGTAGATAAATTGCATTTCCTAAAAGAAATCCCCTTCCTTTTTTAATTAACACAGCTAGACATTTGGAAATTAAGATGAATGAAAACGGCGTCAATCTTAGTAAGGCTTAAGCTTATTTACATATTCTACACATGTTGCTCTGGCCGAAATTCTTGTCATTCAAGTCATATCTTGTATAACCTTCCCTTCAGTGTGACTCACTCCATTATTATGTGCAGCTGAACTGTGGAAGGAACATTTTTTCGAGAACAAAAATAAAAGGGAAGCCTGGTTTTCACGCTTGCTACAATTCGTTGTTTAGCACTTGTATGCTCACATTTAATATTTTTAAACAATATCGAGGCGACAAAACGCCGTCACGCATAACGTTATCTTGGCACAGAAGTCAAAACCTTTCAATTCATTGAAACTGCAGTGCCTTAGAAGAGAACACTTTGGTTACGCTATAAAATTTTAGAGTAGAAAGCAAATAAACCTTCACTAAACACGATAACAGACCGTAAAGTGCTGTGCCTGTAAGTTATATAGAAAGCAGAACATTTCAAACAGCTGTCTGCAAACAATGCCAGACGATTGTGCTTCAATATTGAGGATCTAATGATTTGTGTAAAGAACACGGACTGTGCATTTCCACAACAGATAACTTCTGCCATAATCTGTCTGTAAAACATAAATGCAAAAGACGTGGCTTTTCGTTTTGAATTTAGGGCGAAGGAGAATGAAGAGGCTAAAAAAAGTCAGTCTCGTTGTAAAATGTCTGTTTCACTTCGCGCCCTTTCGCAAGCTGTTTTGGTCTGTGATTCAATGTCACTTTTTAAATTGCTTGTGAATAACATTGACTTCCAATACATACCTGCCCAGGCAGAATAGCAGTTATTTTCTATTTCTAGCGTTTCGCTGAACAGAAAGTGTCGACTTCTCACGAACCAAACGAAAACCTACCCAACGTGATCGAAGATTCCGCGCGTGAGGACCGGAAACCGGAAACTGGCATATTCATAGCGGAGCTACGCGCCACGCGAGCGGAGCACCATACATAAGAAATTAGTATATACTACAAGGGAACCTCTCCATAGATCGCGCGTTTTGATTGGTTCGCTATCTCGGAATATTGCCACAATATTCCGAAATCGGGATCCTCAATCTCGGAATAATGCTTTCGAGTGCAAGTGATTCGGATATTTTTACTTTCTAAAGGAACTATCTGATTCAAAATGTAACAAAAATCCTTCTCAATCCTATTCAGACTGGTCTTTTTTTGACCATCTGTGACTGGGGGGGGGGGGGGGGGCTAATTCGGCCCCTCCTCTATATCTCTGGAACCACTGGGGCTATGATCATCAAACTTTCACACAATGACCATGAGCCTTAGATAAATCACCACACCCATTTTTTGTCACGTGGGAGCAAAATGTGACGTCACAATGACGACATTCTCAATGTTTTATCAATTTTTAAGTAATTTTAATTAACTTCCAAAAACCTGGTAGATAATACTCTAAAAGCCAACTAATTAACATCAAGATATTGTAAATGTAATAATTTGTGACATTAACACATAAATGTTATTAAACTTTGCGTCATAATGACGACTGTTGAAATATTGTCCGCCATCTTGGATCCGCCATCTTGGATTTCATTTAATTTCCATTTGACTTTCCAGATAAATACTCTCAATGAGAAAAAAATGGTCCAAATGTACAAAATACTCATCAAAGAAGTGTTTGACATTCAAAAAGTTGAATTAAAAGGATTTTTGTGAATCCAAGAGCTAGTTTTAGACCATATGTTAAAATGAACAAAATCCCCCGACCCCTCCCCCCAAAGATTTTGTGTCAAAAATTAATTAGCCTGTACGTAAATTACTAATGAGTTCACGTCACTTTTGAGAAGCAACATTCACAACAACATATTAATTATAGGCAATTTTGTCGAAAACATATCACTAGAAGCTCTTAATCTACTTTGAACCAACACTTTACCTTTACGTTGAAAGGCACATCAAGTCGTGTGGAAGCCGCCACTTTTGAGTGCAATTTTACACCCCTCTGTAACAGACCCTCTGCAGATTCCCACGGGGTTTAAGAAAATGTCATCGGGTGACACAAAATGTTCGTCGGGTCAGCTCATTTTTTCACAGACTACAAAGTTCCCACGAATTCTTCTGTATGAGTGCTGTTTGAGTTTCCAGTCCTTTAAAGTGCAGTCCTTTATATATGTAATGCATTTATCAGCCTCTCGTTTTACGTATTTTATATCGATTTCTAAAGAAACGTATAATTCTATAGTACGTAAGCTTTGCTAAACGAACTGAAATTTCGCACCGAGAAAGGGAAAAACCGTCCGGGTCAATTCATAAAATTCGTCGGGTCTCGGGGAGACTAAAAATTCACCGAGTAGGGTAAAAAATTCGGTTGGGTCGGGCCTCGTCGGGTCTGTTACAGAGGGGTGTAGTTTTAGAGAAGATTTCAGTTACAAGTCGACATGTTGATTCGCTTGATCACGAGCCAATCCGGCATCAACGTATTTAAAATGTCCCTTTTTTATGAACAAGGTCTTCCTATTGTCCCAGAGTTTGAATAGGTTAAATTCCCAAATTTCTGTTTGAATATTAATCCAAGCGAATCTTGAATTTCTCTGCCTCGCGACCAAAGGGAAGGCAAAGTGTTTTCAGCGGGGTAAGGCTGCAGTTCACAATCAATAAACTAAAGCACTAATGCGAATTTATCCCTCTAATCCATCCTTACAACCTTTTCATTTGAAAGCTTAAATCTTTCATCGTAGTCGTAAAAGTGATTTCGAGCGTATTTGCTTCTCTTAAACAGCAGCAACTTTCCACAATGTGCTGAGTAGCCGAATGCTTGCACAAAGGGACCCAAGCTTATATTTTCACCATATTTTGTGACTCAAAAATTTGTAAGAAATTGTTACAGCTATTTCCGTTACACTGCGACCCCGGGCGTCAAAAAGTATCAGTCTATTCTCGTTCTCGTGACCGTCAATCAAACGTCCTGGGGCCGCCTGGGTAAATTCCCGCCTGAAGTTTGAAGTTTTACCCGCCTGAAGTTTTAGTCAGCGAGCTTCTTGCTTGCCGGCGCCGCTTCGTTTTTTTTTTTCAGTTTTTAATTATTCATCTCTTCAAAAAAGAAAATATTTTACAATAAATACTGATTATTAATACATTATATTTTTATTTTTGTATTTTTGAAGAGATAGGGCACTCTATAGCAAGCTAGTTATGTGCCCTATATATAGAAAATTGATAGGTTATTTAGAAAAAGAGTAAAGAGAAAAGAAAGGTTCGATTGGCAGTAAAACATTTTTTGGCAGATAAAACAGTGGTTATCCACGGCTTCTGTGTACTACTCTTTAATTTAGTAGTTTTAATAGGAGCGTGGTTATTACTTATTTTATTAAATATATGTGAGAATCATGAGTAGCTTTCAGTATCTTCGCGACAAGTTAATACGGTAGACCAATCAATCTGTTGGAGATCAGAGCGAAAACTTGACCTATTAAATTTTTTAAAGTCTCTAAATTCTGTACTATCTGGAAATGGGCTATTTTTAGGATCGTATACTATCGAAAAAAACAGGCAAATGGTCAGCAATTTGATAGGCAATACTGCCAAATCATGTCTAATTTGGAATTTGTAATCCGTTTTCAAATAAAGTGTCGCCCCGCCTCGGGACGCATAGGTACGATTATCGGTGATCATAGAATACCCAGGTATGTGAAATTTCTCGAGATCAGTTTCATCTTTTAGCCAAGATTCCGAACATCCTAGCGCGTCAAACGCAAAGGGAATTGAACTCAACAGATCACATAACTTATTAAAGCGTTTATCTAAACTTCGTGCGTTTAAATGAAGCGCGGCAAATTGAGGCTTCACAATAGTAGACAATTCATTCAACTCATCAAGCGTGAAAATGCCATGGTCAATGTACGATTTGAAATTCAAATCCGGATCATTTTGCGAGAAATCACAATTCATTACCATATCTAAATTCTACACATCTAGTAGAATATAAATCAAACAATATATACTGAATTTGAACTTGGTTCTTGCTTAATTAAAGACTCACTGACCAGGCTGCATTTTGGACTTGATTCTTGCTTACTGTGGCTCATGTTTGTTTCACACCGTCTATATATAAACTACCTCTGTAAAATCTTGGTTTTTGACCCCTTTCATATGCTTCCTTCATGGCATCTTTATACTGCTTCTTTTTTTGTCTATCCTCCCAGATAAGATCCTCGGAAAGCCAGACCCCGTTCTTTAAATTCCCGCGCTTCAGGAGAATGCGGTGGCGCTCCGGCCTGTAGAGGAACTTTACGATTATTGGTCTGGATTTACCATCCTCACGATGACCTCCAACTCTGTGCGCGTTCTCTAACTCTGGTCGGTATCCATATCAGACTGAAATATATCCAGCAGCTTATCTATACAATCTTCTCCGACGGTCTCAGGGATGTTGTAGAAACGTAGGTTGTACTCTCGCGAGTATCGTTCCTGACTGAGAAGTCGCTCGTACATTTGAGAAATCTTTGTATCGTGGTCTTCATTCACTGTAGTTTCCAACTTGTCTATTTTGGTACAGGCAACGTGAACGTCCCCTTCAACAATTTCCAGCCTATGGCTCTGTTTCTCTATGACCTTTGCGTTTTCCTCAACGTTAGTTTTCAGAGTCGAAAGCTCCTTGTTGATTAACTCTTGTCCCGTTTTCACTGTCGCCATGTCCTCACAGAGAGAACGAAGGCTCTCCCTTACGAAATCCTCAAAATCTTGCTTGTCTTTCTTTTCTTCTGCCTTCTTTCCTTTTCTAGTTCCAGTAGCCATTGTACCTTCTTTTTCCTCTTTCAACTCACTACGAATTTAGTTATATTTCAAGTTAATTTCTCTCCGAAGAGAGAGAGTAAAAAAACGTGGCCGCTTCGCATGGAAGACATAGAACGGATCGAAAAAGCAAGGAAATGTCGGAAGATTTCATAGAAACACGTAGCGAAGAAGATTCACAGGAATTCGACAATATCCACATCGAATTGCCAGGCTTTAGACTCAGATATAGAAACATATAATGGCAACAAACAGACGAAGTTTTAAGTTTATCCATTTCACCGCGTGCACGTGTGATCGATAAAATCGTTTCCCTCCCACTTTCGGTTAGTTCTGTTAGTTTTATTCTGAATCATTGCCTATATTTTATGGTTTTAGAGGGACTTGTCTCTTTACCTTGAAGTTAGCAACGGAAAAGTCAAAGACAAAGGTCCAGAGCTGGCACCGTCTCGGCTAACGGACGACATTTGAAACCTTGAAATCTGCATAAAAGACAAATACATCGGCCGCCAAATAGGCACTGCATATATTTTGTTTTAGACAATATTTACTACAAGAAGTCAAGATCAAAGACCGTACAAAATGCTCGGAGACTCTGATGCTATTCCGTCGGCGGTTTTTACAAAGGGGGCCGTTTGATTGACGGTCACGAAAACGAGAATAGACTGATACTTTTTGACGCCCGGGGTCGCAGTGTAACGGAATAGCTGTAATAAAAGAATCCATGAAACTCACCTGGCAGTTAGAGGTACTTGTCTTCATTGCCCCATGGAGTTTGAAAAAAATTGGTTAACTTCACCTTCCTATACACTAAAATTAACAAGGGAGCACTCGAACCGGAAAAATCACCAAAAACAACCCTCATTCGAACACGATTATTTTCGGCGAATAATTGTTAAATATACACACGTCATTTCTGAACGCACGGTTGGGCTCTGCGATGTTGAAACCTGAAGAAATCGCACCCGCATCGCAGTGGAATTTGAACATGTTTTGAACATGTTCAAAACGCCTGCGAGTCTGCGACGTCGCGGCGCAAGTGAAATCGCCATAAGGATCGCCGGTCGTTCGCACCGCGCGATATGACATCGCCATGGGATCGCCACAAAACGCACCTCAAATCGCAGCTGAAAATTGCGGCGTGTGAAAGGGCCATCCCCTGCAACGCAATATTTTAGTTGCGAGTTGCAGAAAATGTATATGTAGGACCGAGCTCTACTTTTCGCAACGTTGCTAGACACGTTCATACGTGTAACACTATGTCTTGGCAATATGACACAATGGGTTCCCTGAATAAGCCAATCCGCGCGTTTGATTTTGATAGCGCCGCTGTAATTTATAATTTTCCATACGGGCGCATTGCAAGCTGCTCATAATATTGCGATTTTGTAACATCCCGCTAGCTGCAACTCGCAATTTTTTTTAATTCGTCATCGTTGCGTTGCGCGTTGCAAGAAAAATTGCCGGTCCGCCAGTCCGGGTCCTCGTTTTATCCACACCCTTGGGGTGTGGATAAAACGCGGACCCGGACTGGCGGACTGGCGAAAAAAGAGGTAAAAGGCAATTTATCACGATTACTAGATTATCCTTGGCTTTCACCTGTCACGTGGCTATAAATGTCTCCTGAAATCTTGCTCTGAATTCCAAATAAACCTCATTGGTGTAGAGGAAATATAAAATTATGTTTGGAGAGCGTTTTTTTCCGACCGAGATATAAGTGTTTGATCTTGAACGTACACGATTTGTTGCATTTAAAGTATTCCACCGCCATTACTTTGGTGCTCCTGAGCCTGCTTCGCCAAATTACAAAATACTAGAATATGGACCAAGATGCTATTAACATGCTTCAATAACAACTTAGTTA
Organism: Scolanthus callimorphus; assembly: GCA_033964015.1. NCBI lineage: Eukaryota > Metazoa > Cnidaria > Anthozoa > Actiniaria > Edwardsiidae > Scolanthus > Scolanthus callimorphus. The sequence continues at coordinate 29,712,204 of CM066914.1, read as the reverse complement.
ACATGATGGATCCTTTAAAACTAAAGAACAAAATGAAAGCTCTTTGAAATACTTGACTCGTGTTGCGTGACTCAAAATCCCTTTCACAATTCACAATTATCAGATGAAACTTTGAGTGAAGGCTCACATGGATAAGTTGTAAACAACTTATAAAGTTCGTCTCTGTAAAGTATTTAGTTTTGAAGTTAGAATTTTTATGACGTCACTGTTGCAGTTCTGTTACAAAATGTTTTAAAACCCGGAGGGCTTATCGGGCAGCCACCTAATGACCTTGTGGAAGTGTCGCACACCAGAATTTTTCGATTTGATGAATTCGTGATAGTTAACAACTATCCCCCAAAGGGGAGGTGAATAGTGTTGGATATATACCGAGACGCGAAGCGTCGAGGCATATATCCACCGCTAGGCACCGACCCTGAGGGGTACCAAATCAGTAGAATAAAATACAGTGATGAAAAGATTCAAAACGCAGTATCGCGCGCGAAACGAGACGCCATTTGAAAAGTTTTCTCAAAACAGTAAATAGTGTTTTGATATCTACTATTTGAGGAACCAATCAGAGCGCGCGAAAGTTATGACTATTCACTGATTTGGTATAAACTAATAGGCATTATCATAAATTTTCACAATTTCTCAGTGGCCCAAATCCTGAATATTTTATAATTCGTAAAATCCAGAAATTTTCAGTTTCTGCCGCCATTCCGCCGGTCCGTCATTCCGCCGGTCCGCCAGTCCGGGTCCGCGTTTTATCCACACCCGAGACGAACAATGGTCTGTCCGCAGTCCCTACTTTTGGCGACTCTCGCGTCTTCGGCACTCGCTCGCGCCTTCGGCGCTCCTCTGGCGTTCGTCGGGGGTTCGCGCTGGGAAACGCGCCAAAGTAGGGGCTGCTAGCAGTCTAACTGGGACTGGGATTTGACCACTGGGAATGGGAATTAATGTCCACTGGACTAAACTGAGAATGGATTCTATATTATTTCCCTTTTCTTGTAAAACGATAAAAAAAAACTTCGCGTCTCGGTATATATCCACCGCTATTCACTTCCCCTTCGGGGAATAGTTTTAACGGGGGATAGTTTTAACTATCTAATCTCTGACATAACGCTTAAGCAAATAATATAAGCCAATGAGGGAATTGCTCTAGGAAAAACAAATGACGACCAAGAGAATCGCCCCATGTAAGGTAATCCAGAATCCGGAATCTGACTTTTTGTTAGCTTTGGAATCCGGAATCAGTAGAATGGAATCCGGAATCCATATAGCAGGAATCCAGAATCCAAAGGCCTTGAGAATCCGGAATCCAAGTGTCATTTCCTTTTAGGAAAAGATACCTTGTCCATTTTGACGAATTTATGAGCTTTCTGATTGCCAGTAAACACCTTGTAAATAGCTCGTTTTTCTTGCTCTATGTCCTTGCATAAATTAATTTCCGCCACTTTGAAAACGTAATCTACCAGCGCGTTATTTTCTTCGAGTTTCCCAAGAGGCATGTCAGTAATAACTCTCCTTCCCGTAACGACCTTTAATCGTAATGTCAATTTATTTTTTGATTCATTTACTCCTTATTTGCGCTTTTCATAAGTCTATAGTTCTCTCAACTGAGTACGCTCCGCGCGCGTCGGAATAGCATAATATGCACAATATGGTTTTTTTAGAACTCTTGCAACGAAATCGCTACGAATTTCATTACAAGAACGTGCATCTTGGCCAGGAGAAACAAACTCCCCCATCCCCTCCCCCCAAAAAAAAAGAAAGCCCCTGCAGTAATAGGCCTCGCAGCAGTCACAGTCAAGGTAAGCGTGAAATCGGCGTTGCGAGGACACAGATTCGTCATTTGGGCCGCCATGCTTACTATACACCACAAATGGAATGTTCATCTACTTTCTCTCTGAGGGTTGATGAAATTGCGTTTATCAAAATCAGGTCGCGCGCGTTGCGCGCAAACAAAGTTAACAAAAAGGAAATTGCAGCTCTTAGAGACATCACGTTAGCTATTTTTGTCTTTTAGGGGGGAGATCACTTTATTCTGACCGTGTATGCTCAAAATCATCCGGTCCCTGTAAATTTGGCGACTGCAGTCCAAATTTGCCTAACGCTGGTCTTACCATATTTTGACCGCAGCGCAGCCTAGGACGGCCTCGCGGCTCGCGGACAAAGTAAAAAAAAACTGCAGAATCTGCACGATATATTAAAAGCTCTTCCGAAATAGACTGTTCGATTCTGGGACACTATTGCTATTTGCCGAAAAAAGGCAGTACTCATGCACAATGGCAGTACTCATGCACAATTGTCTCAATGGACTAGCCCCTTTTCACCCATCGCTGCACGAGCTATAACTTGCGTAACCAATAGCATAAGATTACTCTCACACAAAAAAACACATAACGACTTCCTCAAGCGCAGCTTTAGTAATTATAGTGGCGCCAAATTATTTAAAGACCTCCCGCTCATGTTGTTAGATGTAATAGATTGGAGAAGTTTGCGGTTGGTCACTTCTATCTTGTGTCCATAAAAAAAAACTTTTGAAGGTATTCGGTATTTCAATGCTGTTTAAATTGTGGGTATTTTGGTATCTTAGGGAAAAAATATCGGGTATCCGGGTATTCTAGTACCCCTGGCCGGGCCAGTAGCTTAGAATCCAGAATCCTAGGGCTGGAATCCGGAATACAAGATCTGCTTGGATTACTTTACATGGGGCGAAAGAGAACGATGTTTCTCGAACATCGGCAAAGTTTCAGTGGTGAATGTTCCTGCTACATTTCTAAGATATGAGGAAAAATACTTACAGATCTTCCAATAAAGAAGTTTTCCTCGTCGGCAATTCGACCGTTTTTGGCGAAATTTTCTTGAAAACATCTAGATGACAAGAGAAGGGCAACGAAGTAATCAGGTGATGTGACGTCATGAAGGGAACTCAAAGACTGAGAACAGTGTGGAAGGGAACAAGCTTTTTCCAAAAATTGTCTAGATGATTCGATGATTCGTCACCGATGCCGCCAAAGGTTTGACTTGGAGCTCGAGCTCTCCCTTTTTAGGCAGCGCCTAAATCTATATATACGGGTAGCCTGTGGTATGTTGCCAGTCAACCTCGTTCCCAGGGTCTGTTGCCAGTGGTAAAATGATAAACATGGCGGCCTACAGCTGTAAGTCTGATCATCTTACAGTTTATTAACTTAAAATATTCGCGAACCTGAAGTTTTCCAAGTTCAAAAGCAGCTGAGCAACCCAAATTATTATGACGACTAATGATGGTAAGCAAAGCACCAACGATCTGATTTCCCGGTCACCCATACAGTTACTACAGAGCCGAGGCTTCTTTTTATCTCCCTGAATTTTCTTTTACTTTTAATTTTTTTTATTGTGTTTTTCAACTACGGTAATCTTACGCAAAAGAAGCCTCTGCTAAGCAGGGAAACCGAACCGTGGTTTGCGTCGAAAAAAAACGTCTACGATTCTGGCCGCTCGGGCTTATGTAATATGTTTTTGAGCTTTGTGTTCTTGAAAATAACCGTCACGACTGACTCTAAAAAGAAAACTCGCCTGTTAAGCCTGGTGCACACTTGTGACATAACGACATAAGGAAAATATCACGCGATCAAAATTTAGTGGTTTCACAGCTTTGAAATCCACCAAAAATGACATAAAATTGCTGTGGTGAAGTAATCTAATGATGTTCCATGGAAAATATTAATTATTTCAATATTTCCCATGCTTTTTTCGTTGCAACATAACGTCCTTATGTCGCTAGTGTGCACCGGGCTTTACAATCTTGAAATATGAAAGCAAGCGACTTAAACTTTAACTGATGGCTTTTTTCAAAGACATTGCCAGTTTTCAGGTCTTATTTTTCAGAGAAGTTTTGGAAAAGCATGCCGGCCCATGGAGAAAGGAATGCAGACAAAAACATGAGCCCGAGCAGGAAGAATCGTAGACGTTTTTTTCGACGTGAACCACGGTTCGGTGGATTTCGTAGTACTGAAGTTACAGGTATTATGCACCAGTCAATTGTAACCACCACCCCCCCAACCTCGGGGAAGGGGGGTGTCTTGAAAACAAAGACCTCAAAAACAAAGATCAAAGACCAAAGACCTCGAAAACAAAGACCTCGAAAGTAAAGACCCGCATATTGTGACTATAGTGTAGAAAAATTTCAAGATGTCTGACATCATACGCTGCAAAAAAGTTTTATTTTTTCCCGTTATTACCAACATATTACTGAAATTTGCAGGGTCTGTTTTCGAGATCTCGAAAACAAAGACCTCAGTTTTTGAAGAGAACCAGAGGCTTTCCATGTACGGTATTATTATTAAAGGCCGCGTTTACCTACGCTGCCTAAAAGTGCAGTATTCCCGTTAAGTATTCCCGTTAGGTTGGGGATATATTTTGTTGCCAATCTCTCCGTTCACCTTGAAATATATCCACCCCCCTTTAGCATGAGTGCTGACCACATGCCAAATGATGCAAAACACAATTGATATGATTTTCCTAGGAACTTTGAGGTAGTTATTTGCCATATTTTTTTTACCAATGCATTATATATCTTATTGGGTGCTTTCTCGTTCTCCCTAATATAATAAAGTGTTCAGCGTATGCTATAATTGAAATACACAATGTGGTAGCTCACTCTTGCCCCACAGGGTGGGGGAATTTCCAACACATTTTGCCTCAAGGGTGGGGACAAAATTCTAGTATGACTCAGCTAAAAATCCATGTCCCCACCCTTCCCCGAGGTGGGGTTGGTGGTGGTTACAATTGACTGGGTGCATTAGCTTCTGACAGCACAGTAAAATATTCCGTAAAAAAAAATATGTTTAGTCAAATCAAACTAGTGGTCTATTGTCAATGCTGAGTTCTGATTGGTTGAGCTATTAGTACAGGGTTCCCATGGGTCCTTGAAAACCTGGAAAGTCCTGGAATTTGAAATGTCCTTTTCCAGGCCTTGAAAGTCCTGGAATTTTCAAAACAATATGCCAAGGTCCTTAAAAGTCCTGGAAAAAGTTATACAAATTTTGTAAAAATACAAGTGATTAATAAACAAAATGATAGCGCTAATGAACTAGACAAAGGAAAACTAGAATTTAGACCGTCTGAATGAACTAGACTTTAAACTTTTATAAGTAAAACTTTCTAAACCACACAGAAATGCCTAAATTAAATTGTTTGTTGAATGTCGTCAATGAAATCAAAATGTCATGATGTGCGCCAATGCAGTATATGTTTTTTTTCAGTATCAAGGTCCTTTTTCAAAAGTCCTTGAAAGTCCTGGGATTTGACAGCTTCAAAACGTGGGAACCCTGTAGTAGGTTATAGCCTACTAGTAGTGAAAAGTGTCTGATTTGAAAGCCACAACAGGCAAATGACCAGACGAGAAAATGGTTTTGGTTATACAAATTGACTACTAGACTAGTGTGATTTGACTAAAACAATTATTGCTCTCGCTCTCATGGCTTCTTGAGTCAATATTGACTTGGAGCCCATTCGGGCTCAAGGAATAATTGTTAATATACTTAGTATATCCTCATACTTGATTGGTGTGTTGCACAGACCATTCTTGGTTAAAGCCAATTTTTTAATGTTAGAGATTTTGGATTGCATTATTCCAAACCCAGGGATGTCAACCCTTGGACTTCAGAATCCAGGAGAAAGCTTGAGATCTCAGGCAAAATACAAAGGTTATATGAGAAAATACTCCAGGGTGTTATAGCCTGTGTAGCCAGCTCAGTGTTTGCTTTAGAGTGGGGTTGTGTTTTCGAGACAGATTCGGGTGTACACAAAATCGAAGTGCCCTGTTTAATACCATTTATGGAAAATATTTAAATTGAAAATATTATTCTAAAATCTCTAATGCTTTAAAGGTCATCTGAAGAGTACAGCGTTTTATTTCCCTTGTTCTTCACCTTTTAATTACTGTTGTCAGTCTGAGGTAGTTGTGGAAAGGTACTAAAGGACAAACTTCAAAAAGTTCAGAACCACACTGCTTGTATTATCACATTTGCACCTTACGGCACTGCTTCTTCGGAAGTCCTCACTCACCTCAAATGGGAAACTCTCAAGCAAAGAAGACTATGCTTCGATTCCACCTAATAATGTGTACAAAGTTACCCATGGGCTTACTCCTCCTTATTTATCTGATTTTTTTCTATGACGACCTCTGAGTGTCATAGTTATGGCCTTAGGGGAGTTGAGGCCTCAAGCACGAAGTTGAGCACCACAGAAATATCCCAGAAAAAGCTTTGTTTTAGAATTGCTGTCATTCTAGAGGTCTTGCATTTAAACAATTCTCAAAATTACGGAAATTATGGAAATGCTATTTCTAATACAGTTCGGTTGTTTTTGTGAAATAATTAGACGGCAAAGAAAATAAAGCAGTTTTGAAATGTGCCACTGTAAAATTTTGGAAACGCTGCATAACACTTGAGACCTGAAAACAGCGTTTCCCTTCTTTTCCCAAGTTTCCTTTTTTTACTTGCTTTGCCTTTTTCTCCTTTTCTTTTTTGCCTCTTTTTTCTCCTTTTTTGCCTATTCACACACTTTTTTCCTTTTCCTTTTTTTACCTTTTCATGCCTTTTTCCTTTTCCCTTTTTTGTCTATTCTTTACCCTCAACTTTTGGTTGCTCTGTTGCATGCTCCGTTGTTGACTCGAGTTTCCCTGAGAGGAGACGTTGAATTACAGGTAAATGTGTCTTTTTAAGTATTCACAATGTTCGCTCACTGGTTACTAAACTTGCTTTCAAAGGCTTAATTAAATTAAGTACATCGAAAGCTTAACGCTAGCAAAAGAACTGTTGAAACAAAAATTATTGATTTCGAATTCGCCCTCTTAGCTCTCAAAAGACCCCAATAAATGACGGAAATTGGAGAGGTAAAATAAAGAAAACGTGAAGGCAATAAAGGGAAATCAAAGGACAAGTAAAAAACAAAACTAAGGCAAAAAGGAAACTAAGGCAAAAAAGGAAAAACACTTGCGCTCAAAAAAGGAAAATCAGGGGAAAACCAAATAAAGGAAAAAAGGGAAAACAATAGCCTGCTAGCAGGCGTTGGAGGCTGTTTTTATTGGCGAAACCCCGAAGTTCGTAATCGCGAGCGCCATCTTGGATTTTTTTGGCCGAGTGACAATGGGGCGAGTGACAAAACGAGGGGGTAACAAAAGAAAACGCGCATGTGCAAACAAAGGGAAAATGAGGGAAAAAGAATTTCAACATTTTGTTAATTTTCTCGGCTGAAAAATCCTGCTTAACACTTGATATCTCCTTTTGTTCTTTGTTTATTTTCAAGATAGATATTCTAGTTAGCTTCTTTTATTTTGCTTTTAGCGACCCATAGCTACATGCAGGAGGAAATGTTTCGACCCACCCACCATCCCCCTATGGTCTGACAGTTTGACTAACACGCCCCATATGCATACCTTTCTTCACTGCATACCTATTTCCAAAGCAGACTCTCACTTAACTTAATTAGCTTACTGCACTGTGGTAATGAATATGCAGGAGAAAACTTAACTATTTTACCACCGTCTAGAATATTTATTAATGATTCATTTTTCTTGCTTTATATATTATATATTATCTTTCGTGAGGTTTTGTAACCTCATTATGGGATGAATTTCTGGACATACACCCTTGTTTTGTTTCTCTCCTGCCACCCAATCGTTTTTTCATTGTAAACCATATGTCAACATTCATAGCTGTCAAGATTTTGAAGACTGTCACCTGCATAATGATTGCAAACTTTTCCATACATTTACTGTATTGCACCCGCATTGTCATTCTCCAGATTTTTTTTATACATTTACTATATTTACTGCCACGTGAGGGGGAATCTAAAGATTTTTGACAGAGTTGGGTTGACAAGGTATGACACTATAAACCAAAAACTAAACTAAAACTTCTGATCTGTAATTACAGATCAGGAAGGGAATTACAAGTCAGGCATTCATATTAGTTGTGACTGTGTGGATTGTAAGATCTTATTTTCTATTAACTGTTGTGATTGACTTGTATTTGGAATATTTTCAGCTTGGAAAACACCTTTACATGTTGAACGTCATTTTACCTCAATACAGGTCCTCAAAAGGTCCAAGAGATATCCGTGTCTTTAATTGCAAAGCGAAATATAATCAACAGTGATGGCCTCACCCATGACCAAATGTAGGTGACCACCCATATACATGTACTATAGTAGACGGCATGCACTGTACTACCCATATACATGTACTGCACTTCCCATATATATGAACTGTACAAGACATATACATGTACTGTACTACCAATATACATGTACTGTACTAGACATATACATGTACTGTACTACCCATATACATGTACTGCACTTCCCATATATATGAACTGTACAAGACATGTACTGTACTAGACATATACATGTACTGTACCTCCCCTATTTTTGGGGTGGGTTCTCATCTGGAACTTTCGATTTTACCACTAAAAGATACCAAAAAGGGTGTGGCTTTGTTGATTTTAACCCCTTAAAGGTACTGGTACCAACAAGTGTGATATTGATAAAACCATTGTTGCTTTGTTTGCTAGAATGAACCCCTAAGAGGTACCTATCTGGGAATAATTTCAAGTTTTTGAATTTATACCCCCTAGTACCAGAGGCCTGATTTTAACCCCCCAAAATATGGGAATAATCCCCCCCCCACACACACACCCACACACACACACCCATTTTGGTATCTTTTAGGGGTCAAATTTGTTTCCGCCCGAAAAATATGGGAGCCCCAAAGGACTCGGGGGGTGGGGGGGGGGGGGGGTGTTAGATTACTGAAAGTGTGACAATAAATAATCAGCAACTGTTGTTGACCTTTTATATATTTCAGCTTCACAATATAAAGAAATAGACTGAAATAACTGTGTTGCTCGCATTGTTACAAAAACACGGCAAATACATACATTGGTCAGGGCCCGTGGTTTGATGCGCTGGTGCGGAAATGCATAATTTGGCTTTCTTCGCATAATGCGCATAATCCGTCAAATCCCGCATAATCGCGCATAATTTCCCAAAATTTTGTGAAAAACATCAAAAAGGCATCATTCCTTGGAGAATTTCAACTTTCTTTCCTATTTTTTTCTCACAAGAGTGATACATTTCTTCTGAAATCGTCTGTCCAACGTCAAAACAACTCGATAGAAATGAGAATAACAAGGCGTTCTATGCTAATAGCATCGCGCTGGGAACTGATATCGAAAAGCAATAAAACGTGCCTAATTGGCCAACTAACGAATATTCCAGCTGAGCAAGATAGATTCAAACATGTTTGCGCTTTGGATATCTTACAAAGTAAAATCAGCAGCGTAGCCAGGAATTTCTGAAGGGGGGGGGGGGGGGGGGGGGGGGGGGGCGGATAGTGAAAACATGGGACGAAAATGCTCAAATTTTCTCCAGCAAATACAGTAAATGTATGGGAAAATTTCTGAGAAAGGGGGGCCCCCGCCCCCCCCCCCCCCCCCGGCTACGCCCTGAAAATCAAGGCGGAACAGAACGCTAACCGCGATGAACACGGTCGACTTTATGCAGTTCACATTGATCACATGACATTACGCTTTTTCAGGGTTCTTTGTTATTGTTACAGTAGCAATTTCATTTTACAAACAGCACACACGAAAAATACCAGACACACCACTGACAATAACGTGGCACGTTTCCGGTTTTTATAAAAGCTCTTACACTACCTCCGACGATAGTGCAGACGAAAGAAGACCAGACTTACTAATCTTTACTACCGTGTAACGGAAGTTGCCGGTAGTTGGTAACGTTTTTTTGTAAGAAAGTAATAAGCTTTATTACAAGCGAAAAACACACGTCTCCCTTGGAAGAAAACGTAGCGTCATAAGGGACTGTTCGTTAATTACGTCGCAGGGGGGGCTGGTGTTTTTTCTGCTCGTAGGTTTTCTGAAAACTTAGGGACCGGTCATTATTTATGTGCGGGGGTGGGGGGATTTTTTTTGTTTTAGCGTTAAATAAAACACGTGACCCACCCCTTTAAGTTCATTAGTTCAATCTTAACCCACCCCCATATAACTTTATATTTGCAGTGACCCACCCCCAGCCTCCTTAAATATATACCTCTATATATCACGGAATGAAATCAGAATATCTTGTGGACCAGTGCCCCACTCTACGGCCACTTCTATTATTGTTGTGTTTAATATTGTATTTCAGCAGTGCATAAACTTATGAACTGTCAAATGCATTGTAGTGAGTGTGATTCTTTTGAAACACGCATTGACCCACCCCCAACCATCGTGAAATTCTCTTTTGACCCACCCCCTTTCTTTCAAAAAATCGACCTGACCCACCCCATGATTTCTCCCCCCCACCCCCGCACATAAATAATGACCGGTCCCTTACCCCCGTACAAAAAAAGTAGTTTCAATTTCTACCCCCTTCGAAAAACGGCTATTTGAAATTTTACCCCCCTCCCCCTGCGCGCAAATCCAAAGCTAGTATCAGTCTCCTATTTTCCAAATGGCGTCTAAAGTAAGTACGATTGTTGACGAGGATGTACTGGTAGAACAAGCTCTAAAATGGCAAGAAAAGAGAAGAGAAGTTCAGCAGAAATCATCCGGATTCAATACAGTGTTCTGCGTTTCACGCAATCGCACTCAATCTCAATCCTAGCCTGTTGAAAATTTGCATGACACTGAAATGCACCCCCCAAAAGTTTCGCGTGTTCTAAAAATTTACCCCCAAATTTTTCGACGTTCTGCAAAATTTACCCCCCCTATAAAACCACCAACCCCCCTGCGACGTGACTGTTCGTTAATTACGTCGCAGGGGGGGCTGGTGTTTTTTCTGCTCGTAGGTTTTGTGAAAACTTACCCCCCTACAAAAAAGTAGTTTCAATTTCTACCCCCTTCGAAAAATGGCTATTTGAAATTTTACCCCCCTACCCCTGCGCGCTTATTGACTAAGCTACAATGTAAGCATCAAAATGGCGTCTAAACTAAGTACGATTGTTGAAGAGGATGTAGAACAAGCTCTAACTGGCAAGAAAAGAAAAGAAAAGTTCGACAGAAACCTTTATAGGAAAGCTTAGTTGGCTTAGGACACTAGGGATTTATACAGTGCTCTGCGTTTCACGCAATTGCACTCAATCTCAGTCCTAGTCTTCTGAAAATTGCATGACACTGAAATGCACCCCCCAAAAGTTTCGCGTGTTCTAAAAATTTACCCCCAAATTTTCAACGTTCTGCAAAATTTACCCCCCTATAAAACCACCAGCCCCCCCTGCGACGTAATTAACGAACAGTCCCTAAGTTCTCTTTGACTTGAATGCAAGCATATCACCAGGTTTTGTGTAAGCTCTCTGCTTGGCGTATTCAGTACAGTAGTAGTAGGGTTTTCTGTAAATACGATCCTATGGTAAAAAAGAGTAGTGCTTGAAATAGTAAAAGAGTTCAGCAACGGTAAGCTTGTGCGTGGCGTAACTTACCTCAGAAATATCCACTGAATTCTGATTTTGGCATCCAACAAACAAAGTCACCGACGCACAGATCGACAAAATAAAAATATAAACATGTACAACAATCCTCTAATGTCCAAAGTTGTTCTTCTTTGAGAAGGTGAATAGAACAGTGGCTAGAAAAGTACACTTTCTTCCTCGTTTCATGATATCGATTGCTCGACACATAGATAAATAGAGGAATGCTCACGACTTATTCCTGTAAACTACACTGTAAACAGTTATAGAGTAATTCCTATCTGGTGTGGTTCATGGTTATCTGCCTTCATCTACCTTCATCTGCTTTCATCTGAGTTCATCTGCCTTCATCTGTGTTCATCTGCCTTCATCTAGGTTCATCTGCCTTCATCTGAGTTCATCTGCCTTCATCTACCTTCATCTGCCTTCATCTGAGTTCATCTGCCTTCATCTGGGTTCATCTGCCTTCATCTGTGTTCATCTGCCTCATCTGGGTTCATCTGCCTTCATCTGGGTTCATCTGCCTTCATCTGTGTTCATCTGCCTTCATCTGGGTTCATCTGCCTTCATCTGGGTTCATCTACCTTCATCTGCCTTCATCTGAGTTCATCTGCCTTCATCTAGGTTCATCTGCTTTCATCTGGATTCATCTGCCTTCATCTGGGTTCATCTGCCTTCATCTGGGTTCAACTGAGTTCATCTACCTTCATCTGCCTTCATCTGAGTTCATCTGCCTTCATCTGGGTTCATCTGCCTTCATCTGAGTTCATCTGGGTTCATCTGCCCTCATCTGGGTTCATTTGCCTTCATCTGGGTTCATCTGAGTTCATCTGCCTTCATCTACCTTCATCTACCTCATCTACCTTCATCTGCCTTCATCTGAGTTCATCTGCCTTCATCTGCCTTCATCTGCCTTCATCTAGGCTCATCTGGGTTCATCTGCCTTCATCTGGGTTCATCTGCCTTCATCTGGGTTCATCTGCCTTCATCTGGGTTCATTGAGTTCATCTGAGTTCATCTGAGTTCATCTGCCTTCATCTACCTTCATCTGCCTTCATCTGAGTTCATCTGCCTTCATCTGGGTTCATCTGCCTTCATCTGAGTTCATTTGGGTTCATCTGCCCTCATCTGGGTTCATCTGCCTTCATCTGGGTTCATCTGAGTTCATCGGCCTTCATCTGTGTTCATCTGCCTTCATCTACCTTCATCTGCCTTCATCTGAGTTCATCTGCCTTCATCTGGGTTCATCTGCCTTCATCTGTGTTCATCTGCCTTCATCTGGGTTCATCTGCCTTCATCTGGGTTCATCTGAGTTCATCTGAGTTCATCTACCTTCATCTGCCTTCATCTGCGTTCATCTGCCTTCATCTGGGTTCATCTGCCTTCATCTGAGTTCATCTGCCTTCATCTGGGTTCATCTGCCTTCATCTGAGTTCATCTGGGTTCATCTGCCCTCATCTGGGTTCATTTGCCTTCATCTGGGTTCATCGGAGTTCATCTGCCTTCATCTACCTTCATCTACCTCATCTGCCTTCATCTACCTTCATCTGGGTTCATTGAGTTCATCTGAGTTCATCTGCCTTCATCTACCTTCATCTGCCTTCATCTGAGTTCATCTGCCTTCATCTGGGTTCATCTGGGTTCATCTGAGTTCATCTGGGTTCATCTGCCTCATCTGGGTTCATTTGCCTTCATCTGGGTTCATCTGAGTTCATCTGCCTTCATCTAGGTTCATCTGGGTTCATCTGCCTTCATCTGGGTTCATTGAGTTCATCTGAGTTCATCTGCCTTCATCTACCTTCATCTGCCTTCATCTGAGTTCATCTGCCTTCATCTGGGTTCATCTGCCTTCATCTGAGTTCATCTGGGTTCATCTGCCCTCATCTGTGTTCATCTGCCTTCATCTGGGTTCATCTGAGTTCATCTGCCTTCATCTACCTTCATCTGCCTTCATCTGAGTTCATCTGCCTTCATCTGGGTTCATCTGAGTCATCTGCCTTCATCTACCTTCATCTGCCTTCATCTACCTTCATCTGCCTTCATCTGAGTTCATCTGCCTTCATCTGGGTTCATCTGCCTTCATCTGTGTTCATCTGCCTTCATCTGGGTTCATCTGCCTTCATCTGGGTTCATCTGCCTTCATCTGGATTCATCTACCTTCATCTGCCTTCATCTAGGTTCATCTGCTTTCATCTGGATTCATCTGCCTTCATCTGGGTTCATCTGCCTTTGCATCTGGGTTCATCTGAGTTCATCTGAGTTCATCTACCTTCATTTGCCTTCATCTGAGTTCATCTGCCTTCATCTGAGTTCATCTGCCTTCATCTGGGTTCATCTGCCTTCATCTGAGTTCATCTGGGTTCATCTGAGTTCATCTGGGTTTATCTGCCTTCATCTGCCTTCATCTGGGTTCATCGGCCTTCATCTGCCTTCATCTGAGTTCATCTGCCTTCATCTGAGATCATCTGAGTTCATCTGGGTTCATCTGCCTTCATCTGAGTTCATCTGAGTTCATCTGCCTTCATCTGGGTTCATCTGAGTTCATCTGCCTTCATCTACCTTCATCTGCCTTCATCTACCTTCATCTGCCTTCATCTGAGTTCATCTGCCTTCATCTGAGTTCATCTGCCTTCATCTGAGTTCATCTGCCTTCATCTGGGTTCATCTGCCTTCATCTGGGTTCATCTGCCTTCATCTGCCTTCATCTGAGTTCAACTGCCTTCATCTGGGTTCATCGGCCTTCATCTGAGTTCATCTGCCTTTATCTGGGTTCATCTGCCTTCATCTGAGTTCATCTGAGTTCATCTGCCTTCATCTGGGTTCATCGGCCTTCATCTGAGTTCATCTGCCTTTATCTGGGTTCATCTGCCTTCATCTGAGTTCATCTGAGTTCATCTGCCTTCATCTGGGTTCATCTGCCTTCATCTGGGTTCATCGGCCTTCATCTGAGTTCATCTGCCTTCATCTTAGTTCATCTGCCTTCATCTCGGTTCATCTGCCTTTATCTGGGTTCATCGGCCTTCATCTCGGTTCATCTGCCTTTATCTGGGTTCATCTGCCTTCATCTGAGTTCATCTGCCTTCATCTGGGTTCATCTGCCTTCATCTGGGTTCATCTGCCGTTATCTGGGTTCATCTGCCTTCATCTGAGTTCATCTGCCTTCATCTGGGTTCATCTGCCCTTATCTGAGTTCATGTTAGCGGGCGTAAATATGTTTTGGCCTGACTTAGGCTCATTTTAGCCCGAGCGCAGCGAGCAATGAGCACTGAGAAGGGCCCAAAACATATTTACCACCAAGAACATCAACTACATTACTATTATGATAACTTTGGAGAGCATGAAAGAGTCTGGAAAAGTAGAAAAAGCGGGAATTTATTTCACCATCATAACGCCGATTGACTCGCGCGGGCTCTAATATATTGTTCATTAGAGCCCGGATACTACGCCACAATACTCAAAAAAGTATAATAATGTTGTTTGGAACCACTACTCAGGCACGACTTAGTCTCCTTTCTGTTCAGTGAAATAAACATCTACAAAACGGATAAATTTTGAGCATTGCGCGTTCCAGAACGGCAGAGGATTTTGGGTAATACAAGGTTAAAATGCAGTGATCCTCCCTCTATAAGTACAATGATTAACGTGATCCCCCGTCAGAGCAGTTAAACGTTTTCGTGATCCCCCCGACCCCTATTTGACCTAGTAGAAGACAATTTACAGATAGAGGGGATCGCAGTTTTCTTTCATTGCGCGCGAAGCGCGCCCGAATTTTGATAAACGCATTTCACCAAGCCTCAGAGAAAGTGAAGATTACAGTTTTTCTTGTGTATAGTAAACAAATCCTGTATAGGTTTTATATTCATGCGCGCAATTGCGCGCCGAAAGACAAAATTATTATTATTCATTTGCGTGAAGCGTGGACCGGGATTTCCAGTGGGCTGCTGACATCATCTTCGCGCGCATTATTCTCGATGTCTTCGCCATCAGAATATTATCTTTTCTGGTTTCAGTTGTATCATTGTCACTCTCCTCATAGCCCTAGCATAACTGTCTGCATCGTTCTCACTCTATTCAGTTCTTTCAGTTCAGTTCTTTCGAAAATAGTGACTGGCCGCCAGTCAGTCGCGCGTTCTCATAAACTGTATTATAGATGTCTTCGAATTTTTTTTTTAATGCACATGATAACGAAATTGCCGTAATAACTGAAGTGAACTTTGTTTCTACTAATGCCTCATTAAAAAAATGTGTCCCTCCTCAAATCCCCTCTAAAAATATTGTGGCCCTCCCTTAAATCATCTTTAAAAAGTTGTGGCCCTTCCCCCCCCCCCCCCCCCCCCCCCGTAAATAATGACAGCTTCCCTAAGCTCGTTATGGATACAACTCATCACGTGACCTATCATATTTCTTGACACCAAAAATTCGAAATTCCAACATATTTTAAAAAATCCGAGTCCTAAACGCATTTCTTTAAACTTTTTCTTATAAATAGATTAAGGCCATGAACATTTACAACTTGTTATCTGTTATCTGGACAGTTGAAGATTTTTCTAAAATATGTTTTCAAGGGGACTGGGTCGAGTAAGTAATTATTTAATTTCTAAGTTAGAATAAATAAAATCCTAATTATCCAGGTGCGGTTGTCAAGGCATTGCTATTGGACACCTTAAAAGGTAAAACGTGTTTACTTTCGATGAGGTTTTCAGCTCGGAATTTTAAGCCAAACATTTTTGGAATAGTCCAGTCATCTAGTGAATTTTTTGGGGCTGAAGTCAAACTAATTGCAACAGAATTTCTGTCACTGCCAAATGAATGTCAACAGTCAACTTACTAACATACTAAAAGTTATCCAAAATTACTGCCGTGGAACATGCTCAAATCGGGGGTTGAATTTCTTCGAGCATCCACCACAGGATACCCGCGTCTACTTTTATCGAAAAAAAATGAAAATTACGAAAAACCCTGTATCGTTTAAACCATTCTACTTCAAAATGAAACAGCTGACTATTTACTAAACAAAGATGCAAAATAAATAAGAAAGAATCTCTATTTAAGATAATTTAACCGGAATTTCGTACTTCCAGAACCCCTAGCTACATCAAGGAACGCCTGACTGTTTTCTCCTCGCTTTATTTTGCGAATTAAGTAAAATAGGAAACAGAATTTAGTGGTTTAAAAGAAATGAAATCCACCAAAAATAACATAACATTGCCTTGGTGAAGTATCTAATGATTATTCGTGGAAAATATTGCTAATTTTGATTATTTTCCCATGCATTTTTCGTTGCAAAAAACTCCTTATGTTGTTATTTCGCTAAGTGTGCCCCGGCCAAAACTTAGAAGACCTTTTGGCTATTCTGCTCACATCTCGTTTGATTTTTTTTTCGCAATTTGTCCGCGCAATTAACCTAGCGCTGTCTGAAAATGAGAAAAGGCAAGCGATGATGTTTTATTGAGATCATTACCGTTCCTCATTTAACACTGCTGGCTGTCGTTTCGCGTGAAAAAAAAAAGGCTGATTAACTTCCTCTTGAAGCCCCAGAAAAACGGAAACAGCGTGAATGCATAGTGGGAGCTTAAGAACACAGTTTTTTTTCCGTGGGCAACCCGCGAAATATGATCAGGGCCGTAGCAAGCCTCCAAAAACTGGGGGGGGGGGGGGGGGGGGGCACAACATATAAAAAACCCAAGGGTAGTTTTTATGGAAAGTTTAAACTCAGTATGTGAAATTACCGCATGTTTGATCTGCAGGGTGTAAAATCAGGAGTTTTAAGGGCTGTTTGGAGAAAAACTGAGGGGGCATGTGCCCCCCGGCCCCTAAAAGCGCTACGGCCCTGATGATGACCGAAAACGTGGCTCTGATATACTTTCATTGCGAACAATGCATTTCAAAAAGTGTTTGTGGCTACAAAGACGGTCCATCTACAAAGGAGCGCGCCCATCGGAGGAGATCCAGTGTCTGCGGTCGGAGGGCCAATTTTGAATGTTACATGGTACGGAAGTTGAAGAAAGATGTTTCCTCAACAATCTAGAGAACAAGCAGCGATTCATCGATCTCGGATCGGTCTACTTGGAGAGCAACTCCAGCAGTCGGATTGTTGTGCACTCCGCGGGAGACGCAGACCTACAGATTTCCAAGCTACCGTGGAGTCCGCCAACATAAAACAAAAGCGTTAGTCGAAGATGACGCGACCTCCTTGTTCGTCTGTAGATACAAGTGCGCATATGTTCTTCATCCCGCACCAAGGCAACGATCAACTACCACGTGAACTACGCGGAAAGTATGGAACCTAAACCAAACATAGTCTGCGCTCGGACTCCAAAACATGCGCAAATATCCCGTCTTTGCTCACGCGATTTTAGGTTGCGCATTGCATGGTCTGGGGAAAGAGCAAGAACTCAAGCGGATAACAAACTCTTGCGTCTTCTTTCTCAAAACCTCCTTCGTATGGAGATTCTTGTGAGGGTAAAAAAACAAAACAAAACAATAGAGTGCTAGTGCAAAATTAAGAAAATAGCGAAAGTGCTATTCGAATAAATATTCAGTCGTAGTGGTCAAGCAGGGCGGGCTTTTTTGAAGACAGGCAAGCTACGTGTCTTCACAGCCTATCCTCTGGTAGAAAGGTTCCAGTCCCATAATGTTCTTGACATAAATGAGTACACGTGATCATTGGTTTTAGATAGTGAAAACTTCTGTGTGTCGGCTAAGTCGTTGTGTTGGGACAGGCCTTAAACCAGAACACCTCCCTCCGACATGTTCCGCGGCTGGTTATCATCGCCTCCCAGTACCGCCAGATACAGCATTGGAAAGGCATCGCGCTCCTCCACAAGACTGTGGATGGAGTTTTGATGCTGATGGTATACTACCGCAGAGAACAGACTTAACAGCAGCACACGCATCATTACTCGTGATTTTCAGGTGACGTTACAAATATTATACGGCTGTGACGTCATTTTACCATATGAGGCCACAGTTTAGTTCAGATATGGACTGTATTTATACGTCAGAAGCCGTATTGCACGTTTGAAAGACGTATTACGAACCTGTCACGAAGCGGTTTTGCGCGCACAGCTGAATGGCTTCCCGATTGTGTGCTAGTCAAATCACGTCTAGTGAATCTTTAAAGGAAAAGGAAATGGTTTTCTTTGTCGTACAATGGATAGTGATTAGATAGTTCATTTTCATGTAACACTGGCGAACATTTGACTTATTGCTCGCATTTTTCCCAACCCTTCAGAGCTCGGAAAAATACGCCCGCAGCTCGTAAAAACCGTATTGCATGAAAAAACATCTAATAAGGTATATCCCGGAATGCTTTGTAAATTTCAGGCTCGTAAAGGGTTTACAGAATTAATTTGAAAGCAATAACCCCTGATGGGTGAGGTCTGCGGACCTCATGAAACGGGCCTGTAGGGAAAGAACTTTTGCCATGTTTTGAATTTCCGTATTGTTTGTATATGACTGCAGCTCCCAGAGATGTTCTTGCAGGAAACACGGGTTAAATTCTTCCGCGGAGTGCGGTAACTGTGGAGAACCTGTACAAACTCAGCTCCGCCAGACCTTGGACTAAAAGAACGAAGACTGGGTCGCTTGGGTGTTCTGTGTTCCAGAAGGCAGGCAATTTCTTCGGCAATAACGAATTCACGATTCGTAATTCATTCTTTTAAGAAGCTTTATCGACGCGGGTAGCCTGTGGTAAATTTGTTCAATTCCTCCCTAAACCTTAGAATAGGCAGACAATTTATAAGTTATACACCAAAATACATTATTCTACAATGGCAAAGACGTGTGAACATTTGTGAGACCCAAACTTGTCGTGGTTTCAATTCGAACAGTATTTTCCGACGCGGGTACCCTGTGGTTAGGTTTCACAATAAAATCCCCTTAATTTGAGCATGTTCCACCACGGTAATTTTGGATAACTTTTAGTATGTTAGTAAGTCAGGCATTGTCTTTCATTTCGCATTGACAGAAATTCTGTTGCAATTAGTTTCACTTCAAACCACAAGATGACTGGACTAGAAGTGATACTTGCGTGACACAAGTTGGCGTCGAAATTGGCGTACACGCGGGCCTAAACGCGCGCCAAAATGGGAAGTGGAATCGTGGCAGCTTTGAGGCTCGGACGTGAGACCTTTTGGTAGCCTGGTGACTAATTTGCGGATTCATCCGACAATCCACTTCGGCAGCTCGTTTCTCACTCGTTGTTTACCGAAGAAAAGATCGGAAGGCGGGAAGCCATGGCGATACCAAACATGACGACGGGTTTCGGAAAACAGAAGGCAGATTTCTGCTCCACTGGAAAGTGGCAAAATTCGAAAAACACAGAACATAGTCGTCAGCAGCTATTTTGACCCTTGTTTTACTTTTTCCATGGAGTTATTAATCCCTTTGCATTAATATTCAGTGCGTTCTTGAGTCTTCAAACCAAAACGCTATGTTTTTAGTTTTTGAATTCCGCTTTGATTTCGCGCGAGACCATTTCTAGTTCTTTAGAAATCTATGTTTTGGACGAAAATATCGCTCAGAATCAGTTGGTCAGGTTCATTTGAAATGGGAAAATCTTACGGAGCTTAGAAGAATTTTGAAGGGCATGGCAGCGAGTGGAATACTTCCAGTTCAGCAAGATAATGCTGGTAGATGTGAAGCAATTAGGGCTTACTTCAGAAGGAAGAGTCTTGGCTAGAAGAGGTAAGAACTGAACAACAGAAATATCAAAACATTTCTCCTGATTCTTCTGTCATTTTCGCGGGTTTTTCACTGCAGAGCCATGTGTTTTATTTTCGTGTGCCGGTTGTAAGCTTACATCTTTCTGTGGATAAACTGCACTTCGCTATTTAACAGATTAGTTGAAAATATTTCGAGTTAATAATCCTCCTTGTAGTATGCAGTACTTAAATTAATTCCTTTTCTCATTTACCACCTTTAAGCGATTGTAAAAATTGTTAGAAAAGTTAGCTCTTTTAATTCACATCCGAGCGGCTCAAACCGCGCGTTTCGTTTCGTCTGTGAAACTTAAACTAGCACTTCACCTCCAAAATTGCATCTCCAAAATTGCTCAAACAATTTTTCAGCTCAAAGAAGTTGAAATCATAGTCAACTGCAGCTTGATAAATCTTTTTTCCCGCACGGAATTCAGAATGTATAGTAGTAGGTGTTTTTAAGCTAAACTCAAGTTAATAAACTCAAGTCTGAACAGCCATCCAGAAAGCATTTTGTCAGAAATGAAAATCAGTGTAAATCCAATTTCCCAATCATTCAGAAAGTAAGAAGCTAATAAACTTAAGGTATGGTCTACACTTCCACATGAAGTTATGCTTTTGTTTATCTCAAAAGTATTACTAAAAGGAGAAGCTTCCATTTAACTGAAAGGAATGATTTTCAGCACAAAAGAGGCCAAAGTCTTACTTACTTACCACTTACTACCGAAACAGGTAGAGCGTTTAAAGCGCTCGTCTCCAGACAAAAAACGTTGGCGAGTCTGATTGCATTTCTTCGCACGAAATCAATCATGTGTTCAGTTGCTGCCACAGAAAATCTTTCAAATTTGGGAAATAACACACTGATTTGTATTCCTTACCTCATAAAATTAGTAGAAAACACGAGCAGATGCCTTTTCTTGTGTTTTAAGTTGAAAATTTTCCAAATTAAAATTTTTGAGTTGCACGCATCGCTGACCTCAGTAAAGGAATTGGGCGATTCCAGAAAATAAAGGTACCCCCCACGGGCGGCACTAGTTTTTGACCCCCCCATGCATCCAGAATTTCCAAAATGGTTTACCCCCCCGTGCATATAGAATTCCGGTATAGGTTAAACCCCCCTCCCTTCAGAAATTTCAAGTTTTTACCCCCCTCCCCTCCGGAATCCAAATTTATTATTGCGAGAAAAAGTAAAAATTTGCGAGAGGGAAACGTTGCGGAGAAAAAGGCAAAAGTTGCGGGGGTTGTTGCGGAAATTTATTAAATTTGCAAAGTAAAGAAAACACAAAAAGCGCATAATCTTGTTTCAGAATATTAATACAGAGCATGATAGTTTGATTTTGAAGAAAAAAATACCACCGGCATTCACAACAACCACTGAATATGAGCTCTACATTTTAGCGTGTTTAACTAGTAGCTACTGGCTATTTTGTAAGATTTGAATTGTAGGGGCAAAGAATCGGATGATATTATCACGGAAAAACTTGAGACTTTCGCCATTCGCCAACACATTAGAATGAGCTAGACCAAGCTTGGAAAGCCTAGTTGTTCCTTTTGCGGATCTTCGAATATTTGAGGATTAGGAAAAACCCATATAGAAACTCTAAAAAGGAGTAAAAGAAAAACATATTATTCAACATGCATATTACATGTACCATCTTGAGAAACGTTTATTAAACTATACCGTGTTGTTCCGGGATTTCATTAGATATGTTAGGGAAAGTTGCGGCGGGTTTTGGTGAAAGTTGCGCGTCCATGCAAGCTCAACTTATCCCGTATCGCCACATCTTTATATTAATTTTAATGTGTGATTGTACAACGTTGAATATGCTGCGTGATTAAACTAACAGTCGAAATCAGTAGAAAATGGAGATTGTGTCTTAGAAGGGACAAGTACGAACTGGCAAGCATTCTCTATCTATCGAATGGCGGCGAAGACTGTTTTTGCGCGCGTGAAATGACGTTATTTTCTTTCTGAAAACGCTATTTTAGCAGACTGAAAAACACGCGAACTCCTCAGAAGTTGGGCATCTTCAGACCCCCCCCCCCCCCCCCCCCCCCTTGTGACAAGAAATCCAGCTTCGAAAACCCCCTTTGCAATCAGAATTCCGAGCTCTTAAACCCCCCCATCCCTTCGGAATTTCCAAATGCCGCCCGTGGGGGGCATTTCTGGAATTGCCCATTCAAACTAAATCGTGAATGTTTTTGTCTGGAAACGAGTGTTTTTTCTCGAGCCTAATAAACGCTCTACCTGTTTCGGTAGTATGAGCTTACTGTGCAATTTTTCCCCCTGCATATTTGTTCTATGCTTATAAAATGCAGTGACACTTGTGTCTATCAAAATGTTTCTGTACTTACAGAATCCTGCACTGCTACTCTATATTTGAATTGAAAAAAAGTAAGTGACACAATGATGCTTTTGTTTATCCCACTTCCATTTCATTAACTGAAAGGGATGATCTTCAGTCCAAAGGAGTCCAAAATCTACCGTGTAATTTCCCCCCTGCATATTTTTTCTGTGCTTCAATTCAGTGACACTTAGTGTCTATCAAAATGTTACTGAATCCTGCACTGTATATTTGAATTGTAAAAAAAAATAAGTGACACAAAAGTTTAAAAGATTAAGAATTATCAGGCATTCAAATGGGACTGTATAAGAATTGTCAGTCACTTTCAAATAAATTAGGTAATAAGCATTGGATAGAAAATACAACGTAAATCACACAAGAACTATATTGCAGTTATGACTAATATATTTCATGTGTCAGGTTGATAAATATAATTTTCATAGCATTCAGACAATTCTGTCAAACAAAATGTCACTGAATTAAAATGAGGTCCTATGTTTTGCCCCCGTGTTCCAAGCTGGCCATAATAGTTGACTGAAATAGCAGACATACTCACTTGAGAGCAGTAAATGACACAAGGTATTTTTTCTTCTTCAAGTATGATTTAGCTACTATGGATTCTTCACAAGCTTTCTACTACTGAAGGTCAGCTGTCTCAGTTTTGGAAACTGCACTGCAGATAACAAGGAATTAAGTGACATGTAAAATCTTGATGTTACCTTACAAGATCAGTAACCGCCACCTTTTTAAATGGTAACATGCTGCTACAGAGTTAATTCAAAATGAATGGCAAAACTGCAATTTGTAAACTTCTCCTGGAACTAGTTTTACAGATAGAGGACCATTGTATAATGCTTTGGGAATTCCATGAAAGAGCAAAGTGCCAGTTAAATAAATTAGTTCCCTGATAACAGTGATAATAGTGCAGAAGAGCACTGAAATGACAATCATCTGTCCCATAAGTGGGTTGAAAAGTTTTATTAAAGCCTAGTGAAGCAATCCATTTTACCAATGTTGACATCTTTGCTTTTCATCATTTCTATATAATATTTTCGTAAAAGTATATCACAATTTCTAAGAAGTGCAAAAAGCTGGTAGTCATCAGAGTTTGATCAGCTACTTTTGGAAACATTTTACTGCTGGCTCATTTCCATCTGCTAACAGTCTAGACAAAAATGAGGTATTTGCTGTCAATAGATGTATTTGTTTAAAATAGAGAATAAAATAAAATTATTTCAATTTTCTAGCTTATTTAATTAAGGAGTCAATATAAGCAAACAGAATTTATGTCAAAATCAAACAAACCAACTTGCTCAAACAAACCAACTTTGCTCCGACGAAGGGCTAACGCTCGCAACGTCAGCAAAACACCATTTTTCCACGGCGTTTAACATAAATCTCAACCTTTGGTGTTGTTGTTCATGTTCACGTCTCCGCCGACGCAGACCACCTAGTTTTCCCGTAAAACTAGTCATACCAACTTGCTTATAATACTGTTCTGTCAGATATCCCCCCTCAAAAAAAAGGCAGAGATGTTTTCCATGACAGATATAGTTGCCACAGAGGGTGAAATGTAAACTGGATGGTACTGAAGTTATCTCAAGCTTCACTCATGTCACATGCCAAGAAACTGTGAGCATGCACGTAAGCAAGTGAAGTTTAGAAAGTATGCAAGTTCAGACATTCATTCATTCTTGAGCTTCGAGATGTTATAGTCCATTTTTTAATTACACCTTGATTTATTTATACTGTAGTTTTTATTATCATTTTACCTTAAATGTTATTGGCCTATCTTCTAGTATGAATGAAAGCTTTTATAGAAGGTCTAAGCTCTAAGATATAAGCCTCTCACAGGTTCTGAAATCTAGGCATTATAACACAAAGGCAGTACTAGCAACAATTTTCCTCTGGTAATCCTGATATTCTTTTCTCTCATTGGAGACTGACATGCTTTAGATGAGCCAGACGGACAAGTTTCCGTAACGCAGAATCCATATCCATGTGTCCATGACCATGTCCCTAGTCAAATATCAAGGTCCCATTCAACAGTGCAGTTCTTCGTGGTGTTAGTTTTTTTAAATCAATTTTTGACAAACTCTTGTATCTTAGACTTAGTTACACCCCATGACCGAGCAACATACTCAAATCTTGAAATGTGTCAATCGCTATCTTCTGCTGAAACATCAGGCAGTTCTGTAAGCCATAATCATCGCTTGTGACGAAAAGTACGCTTTGAAATTTGCAAGGAATGGGAAGGAATTTACAGAGGAAGACGATAAAATAGGAGACGTGGTAGCGAACTTTTACACGAGTCCAACTCATTTTGTTGAGAATCTGTGCAGTAAATGTTGAAAATTCAACTGCGCTGCCATTTGCTCCAGGTTAGAGATTTTAAGCTGAAACTTGAGTTTCTGACTAATATCAATTAGTTCTTTGTATTTCTGGAATTTATTTTGACAAAACATCTCTTATTAAGAGGTGGTTGGGGTCACGTGACCCAGTTAGTGCAAATGGCCTATTAAATTGAAAACTCAGGAAAACTGTAATTAAATACATATCCAGAAAACGTAGACCTCTTTCCGTTAGTTCCGCAACTACCAATAAGTTTCAACTCAAAACTAATTTTTTTCTTGTCCTTGATGGTTGACACACCTTAGAGTTGAATAGACCCATTTGAATAGATTCGTAATCTGCGTCATTCCTAAATGGAGGAATGCTCACCATGAATAATTTAACGATATTTTTGACAATATTACTTCAAATTGACCTAAAAACATTCAAAATATCTGAACTATCAAGACTACTAGTCAGGATAAGGGTTAATACATCGTTTTAGTATATTTTTATAGTATAGGCGTGTGTGTAATCTGGTGTGTCTTCATTGATTTGTATTTTGATTGACGGCGCTGAATCGCCCTGAAACACAAATGACTTTGCATGGCGATACTTCGACATGGATTATGTCTTACGGGTTGTAGCATGGAGGTGTTAAAACGCTTCTGTGTCCTGATACCTCCGCTGGATATCCACGTTTCATAAGCTTCAATACATTCAGCACTGCGGTTTCAGCATATATGCGCATACCGAGCTGTTTTCGGGTTTCCTGGCAAATTGCAACGGAAATAGACTGTTTACCTGGAACGTGATTGGTCTAAAATTGCTATAAGAAATCATCACACGAAGTCTATTGATCACTTGCCAACCGTCGCACAATTTAGAGTCAATCATGGCCAACGCAGAGATCGAAGAAGTCGAAATAGAAGAAGGTATGAGAGATGGTGCTGTACAAATCGATCCCAACAAACTAATTGCAAAGAACGGTGTGTTGGGTTTTGAAAAAGGCTCCGGCTTCGAGCAAATCACCAACTTTACTATATCGATCAGCGGCTACGTTGGAGATGATGGGCATGTAATTGGCTACATCGTGTCCATAAAATTGGCGGTGACAGACCCTCTAGATGCCAATCGAGCAACATCGAAGTAAGTCTTTGAGTTTCTTTTAGTGTCGATCCCCATAAGTCTAGTAATTTGTTGACCAATCATTGACTCAAGTTACTAGAAAAAGTTTCAGAGCAAGAGTATTGAATTGAAATCTTAATCTGAACGCAAATATAGCATGGACGTATACGAGGGTCGACAAGGGTCCGCCACATGGAGCTTAAAGGAAGGCTGTCACAATACGATCACTGAGCAAAACTATTTAGACCATCCTATCAGAAAACTATTGAAGAGTATGTAAAACGTAAACATTTGGTCGGATGGATCGAGAAATAGCGAGATTAAAACGGATTGTTTTAGTGGTTTTCAGCCTTCGCTGGCCATCGTTACGGGACGATACTTCTTTGTTTTGAGATGCGCGAATAGCAGAACAGCTGCGCAGTTGCATGACAGCCTCCTTTAAAAAGTGCCATGACAAGCTGGTTATAACTTAGAGAGTTCACACGAATCAAAAATCTTTTCACGCGTCACGGATATGGCTGACGATGTTGAAAAAAAACGCTCTTGGCTTCGATGATAATTTCTGGTCATGAAAAGCCCTAAAAGTCCAAGTAAACGTTTCTGGTCAGTAAATGCAAAAGCCTGTTTAAGTGAAATTTTCATAATTCTGCAAACTCCCACTCGAAAATTGGTGTTTTGGCTTCCGTCCATCAATCAAAGTCAAGTCCACGCATGTTTTTGAGTTCGGTTTGAAATTTACAGTGAAAAATTGCCCAGCCGTTCCCTGCTCGTCGAGCATCTACCACAGGAAGCCCGCCCAGAGTTCTATCACTCGCGCGCCACACTGCGAGACGTAACTCAACTCGAATACCACGGACAATTCGCGTTATCGCTGTATGTGTAATCTTAGCCGGGCCAAAAAATAATAATCAGAAATCACGATTTCACGACTCTCGAGCACTTTTACGACTTTCATTGGCCATCGGCGTAGTAGCCCCCCGTCTACGGGAAAACCGTCGGTGGTTGAGAAGTTCCCGTATGTAGCGCAGCATCGCGCAGCAACTACAGTTAATTGCTTTTTTATTTTCAGAGAATTTTTCCTGACGAACTCTGAGTTGGGAAACCACCAGAGCATCATTAATGCTCTAACAAAATTTAAAGCGCTATGGATCGCACAGAGCAAGGAAACCTTTCTTCCACAGTTCGTGTACAAACTGTGCACGTTATACATACGGTCGCCCAATCCAAGGAGGTTTGCTCCAGTAAAGGTTAGTAAGGCCCGTTTCAAACGTCGATATTTTGCCGCGTCTAATCTAATTCAGCCGACTAGTTTTCTCTATTTTACAGGCAAAGGAAAAATAAACAAGGAAAACAAACTTTACATTTCATGATATTCGGCTATGGTTCAGCTAGATTTACCTTTTGTACTAAACAAGTGTCCTGTCTAACAATTGGATTCGACGCAGCAAAAGATCGACGTTTGAAACGGGCCTAAGCCAAACAAATGTTTGGGGTTTCTCGTGTCACAGATGAGTATGGAGTTCGTAAATTAAAGACTTTCAGCATTTGCCGAGTTGACTATAATTGTCTCATAGGTAAAACGAGAATGAGTAGTGTAATTGTTTTAATAACCCACTAGCATTCGATTACATTCGATTAAGTTTGAAGTCGTATTCTTAAGTAAGTTATTTTACTGTAGTTTGTTTTTCTGCCTCAGTGATTCTAGTCTCTGTTTCTTGCTGAAACACCCGGGGGGGGGGAGGGGGTACTCCCTATATTGGACTATACGGGGATGCTCGGCCCGAAGGGTAGGGTTTTCAAGCTGGAGGTATAAGAAAGGGGTAAGGTTTCAGGCTGGGTATAAGAAAGGGGTAGGGTTTTCAGGCTGGACTGGGTATAAAAACAGTAGGGAAAACTGTAATTTTGGTATAAAAAAGGGTCTGTATTTCACCGGTTTTTTCACCCGCAATGCAACAGCAAAACTGTTTCTTTTTTAACAGAGCACAAAGCCGATTTTTCAGGCTTGGTATAAGAAAGGTGTACCTTGTTCTGCTTTGGTATAAGAAAGGGGTACCTTTTTTGCTCTGATATTGGTATAAGGAAGGGTAAGGGGTCCAGAATCTGGGCCAAGCATCCCCGTATCAACGTTTTTGGAGTACCCCCCACCCAGGAAAAGGTAAAGTCCACTGTCAAGCTATACTAACAACACAATCTCTTAATTCTTGTTGCAGGTCGTTGGAAAGCAACCTGACTCAGAAGTGTGGGTATTTAACCAAAATGCCCACATGGACATAGAAGGTCACCTCATCCCACCTGATGCTAGGGCATTTGTATGGACTGAGGAAGGGAAAAGGTTACCAATATTAAAAGGGGTAACAGGAGGTATGTGGGTCAAGTGAGATGTTTTTTGCCAGTTTCATTCTGTGCTGTGGAACTCTAAGTCAAGGCGAAGCCACTTGCAACACCCTTGCTGTTTGACTTTCCATAACAAATTTGTACATAAATTAAAAGGCAGCACCAGACAAAAACTTTATTTCTCTTTTGATGGCTGCTTAACCTAGTTTGAATGAAACATAAAGTCTTCAGCCTCATGCTGTCTTATTATAGACCTTTATCACACAATATTGATTATTATATATAATAGTTATCCGAAAATGAAATCCAGTTTCCAATTCTACACATCCGTATTAGTAAAACTGCAAAGTTTCAAAAGAATTACTTGAAAACTGACTGAGATATGAATTTCCAAAACTTCCTATTCTGACTTACTTTTTACAAAGAAATGTATGGGCAAATACATCAAGTCGAGGCTGGACGGGCATCGATGCCCATCCAGCCTCGTTTCGATTTATTTTCCCATACATTTCTTGTTAAAAAATAAGCCAGAATACGAAGTTTTGAAAATTCATATCTCAGTCAGTATTAAAGCAATCTTCACCAAACTTTGCAATTTTCTTAATACGGATGTGTAGAATTGAATACTGGATTTCATTTTCTGATAACTATTAAAAATATTATTCAATATTGCGTGATAAAGGTCTATTGGCTGTGACTATAACATCGTCCCCAAAACCAGGGGGGGGGGGGGGGGAAGCGGTGGGATCACTTCCTACATTATGGTTAAGGTATGGCCATCATATTTTATTATGGGTTAAAATCAATGTTCTGGTATTTTTTAGGGATTCTTTGAATGAAAATGGTATGCTTAAGAAAATCCTGTATTTTTGGGCATTCTTTGGCCTAAAAATGGTACGATATGAAGAAAGATAGATATTACTTTATTTAAGGAGGGTTTTTAAGGCCAAGGAGTATTTTTTTAGGGTGAAAATTTTCTCTGACAGGTCCAAATGTAGTTTTTACAGTGGAAATTTGGGCTTCCCGAAGGCCATCCCTACCATTTCCACCTCCCAGGATTATTATTACATTGTTACATGTTCTGGTATAGGTAAACACTAAATATTAAGCAACTGTCTACACCAATAAATTCTATCAGCTCTTTGATTATCTTACATTAATTTCAGATTTTGACCAGGGAGATGCACTGAAACAGCTTATCTTGGCAGAAAAGGAGCTCTTTTCCAACAATTTTCCCCAAGTGGTAATGGCACATGGTGTGAGTGCCATAGCTGCTAATTATGATTTGGTGGTGAAAGAGTTTGATGGGTGCGCAACTCCAGTTCTGGTTGGAGAACCAGTGTCTGGAAAGACAACAGCCTTAAAAGCAGTTTTAAGCGTGTTTGCCATAAAACACTTTACTAGTGGTAAGTGTAATGTATTTTAGCTATCAGACATTTATTTCCCTCGTCTATTTGGTTTTGCACTTTTAATATCTTATTAGATATTTTAAAGTACAATATCGCTGGATATTTTTTCAAGTCTGAAGTATTTTGTTGAGCCCATCTTCGGGCAAGACAAAATACTTCAGACTTGACAAATAATGTTCCGAGATATATGTATAGAACATTAAAATAACTTTCTGATAAGTTGTTTATTATCCAACACTGTTTTTGCTGCTGTTTTGAAGTAAGGGACAAGCTTACTGAAACTTGTTAGGAAGTTACAATATTTGCAGGATATTGTACTTGTCCCTAGTCTCACTCCTGTGATATTTGTTATACTTGCATAGCAATCTAAAGACTCTGTAAGACATTCCCAATTTCCACATTTTTTAACACCGGGTCCATGGACCGGGTCCAAGAGGGTCCCTGGACTGGTTGGTTGACTGGGACATGTGCCCAAATTGGTTTACTTTCTCATTGGCTGCTTATTTCTATCAACCAATCAAATTGTGAACTAATTACAAGCGGAATTAACAGCCAATTGGTCGGCTCCTGATTGTCTGGGCTGGAAACCATTCAGCTGTAAGTTGTAATTACTCTTGTTTCTGATTGGCTAGTGAGCACAATTGCGTTTACTTTCACGATGGTCATCTGAAATCTGCTCTATGTAGCAGAGGCGGATTTAGACTTACGTAGATTTACTTGCAACTGTAGCAAATGCTAAAGTCAGAATGAAGGATATTTCATCTTGTTTGTCATTTATTGTCACAAACGCTACTTGCTACAGTCAGATTTTCCCCTAAATCCACCCCTGTGTACAATTATGTACAACTGCAGTGCTAAAAGTAATGCTGTACAACATACAATGAAGTAATGCCTTTAGTTTCAGAAAACCAAACATGGAAGTTGATTGCAAAGAATTGCGTCCCTAACAAAATTTGTCTGTGATTATCAGCATAAACATTGTTCATGGGTTGCTAAACTAATGCATTGTTTTGACCCTGAGTCTATTTTGTACTGTAGAGTCTACCCAGGTCTTTGTGGAAAAGAAGCTGTCCATGACCACCATCCCATTTGGTTGGGATGATGTCGCAAATGCAAGGGTTCTTTCAGGTGTAGTGGTGAATTGTTACAATGCGGTAAGTTTCATATAACTCCACTTTTTAGGAAATGATTGAGCATTGTTTTTTTTGTGTGTTTTTTATATACACTGTGTTTCATCAGGATTTCAGCCACTGACAAATATATCACAATTCACATGCATGAAAAATTACAATAATGCACAGTGCACATAGAGATGTTCAAGATTTCTCAAAAAATTCACAAAAAAAGTTTGATTTAATAATAAACTTATGGGCACTTCGAGATATGAAATTTATCTTCTCGTTGAAATTTGGTTATAATCTTACTTTTTGCTGCACTCTCATGAGAATGTCAAAGTTTGACACTCAAAGATAAATTCCACATCCCTGCAATGCCCTATGTAATTATTTTCTATGTACACTTCGCATTTTTTCACAGCTTTCAGCTGCTCATTTTGTTTTTTAAGTAAATTGCTTGGCCAGAAAACACAGGAAGCCAGGCCCTGTAGTTCATCCTTCTAACATCCTTCATGATTCCTGATGAACCAGGTACCATTTTTTAGTAATTTAGCATATATATCATAACAGCTTATATTTTTTAGGCTGGAAGTGCAAATGCACAGCGTGTCTATGTACCACACACTACTCCTATAGTTACAACTAATTTGAACCGAAAGGATTTGAAGTAAGTGACAATTGTACAACAGAAATTGTTATAGTTTATGCTTTTTAAATTTGTAGCATTTAGGCCAGAATGTAAAAATTGGGAATCAAAAGGAAAATGATAACGTGACCTGTGGAAAAATACAATCATTGTATGACTTTCTAATGACCCAGTAGCTTTTTATTGACATGGAAATGACTTGCATGAACCTTCACTTATAAATGGAAATCAAACTGAAACTAACAATAATTTGTCATAAGGGATTTTTAAGCTTATGGTAATAAACAAGCTGGGGTCCCATGTCCTTTAAAACCTGGAAAGTCATGGATTTTATAAGGGTACAAAAATTTAAGCATTCTTTTCTGTCATCAACAAAACAGAAAATTGAGTCAGAGAGCGCCTGCTTGAACATAATTTACTCATCCTTTTAAAAGTAGTTAAATTTCTCTTCGTACATAAGGCCAAGTAAAATAAAATACCTGTTTATCGTCCCCGTCCGCATCGTTTTTTGGAGCCGCATCTTTTTTATTTTTTTTTATTTTCACAAATATTGTTTCTAAAACGAAGTCAAACGTCACAAGCGGTTAGAAATTGCTTTGAAATGTGACTTTAATGAGCATGGAAATGCTTTATATGAACGTAGATTGCCCTTAAGAAAAGTTTATGAAACAGTCGTAGTCATTTTGTACACAAAATATGGCATAAACCAATAAAACAAGGCATAAACAAGGAGCAAAAACAAATAATAAATAAAAAGGGCCGCATGGACACTTTTTTAGAAAGCTCCAGACGATAAACAAGTTATTTTTTTTACTTGGCCTAACTGACTTTTTAAACAATCATACTACTGTTTTATTTATTTCACAGAACAAAGTCAAGGTGGTTTCAGATTCCATTTGAAACCCTTGACCCTAAACTGAAAGGTCGTGAGCGAGAGCTTGCTGAAAAAAAACTAAGAGAAGCAATGTCTGATGCTCATAAGAGCATTGGAATTGTAACAGCCAAAACGCATGATTACATAAGACGCAGACATGATGACCTTGACTATACAAATATACTGGATACGATTGAAGAAACATGCAATAAGCTCCAATAGACCAACGTGCCCAGTCAATGTTCACATTAATGGCATATGTTTCAAAGAAGGTAAAGTTTGGTAAAGTTAGAAATAATGATCTCCTATTCCAGGGCTCTCACTTTACATACAGCTGTCAACTCACCCGTGTTAGGCGGGTGTCACAAGATTTTGAAGACTGTCACATGCATTACATTTTGCGAAATTTTTTATACATTTACTGTATTTATTACCTGCATTGTCACTCTCGGGATTTTTTCATACATTTTTTCTTGCCACACGAGGGACCATCTCAAGATTTTTGACAAAGTTAAGTTGACAGGTATGACTTTACAGACACGTAAATAATACAGAGCTCATTACATTGTTGACAATTGTCCCCTAAGACAGTGACCGAAAAATGACTTGAGCAGAGCTCTTGCTTACAGATTGTCACCCTTTTTTATGAGTACAAAATATCTCACTCATTATCAATCAAATCAACTGTGGATTGTCCCAACTATTGCCTGAAGCTATAATCAGACCTTTGATCGATGACCTTTGTAGAAAAAATATTCTATATAACATTATTGGTTTTCATTATAGATTCTTCAGGCTGTCAATCTTGAGGAGCACTTTTCCTTGGTCGATAAAAAGATCAAGGAATTTGTAATTCCTCATTACAAAGAGGTGTATGCGAGGATGCCAATAAGCAATAATGGTTCGGTCAATTCCGACAAGATTGAAGCATTTCTGCATGAACTGCCCAAACAGCTCTGACTGCCCCTAAAGAAGAGGTACATTATTAAACTCATGTGATGTGATGTCAATTAAATATAAGAACTTTTTTTTTCGCCTTTTGAAAATTTAGCCAAAGAGATCATTCAACATGGTATTAAGTGCGGGATGAATATACTCTATTATATTTGTTAATTTTTTATGTATTTATGACAATTAGGAATATCCTACCCAGGGAGGACAAGACTAGGACTCAAGTTCCCTTACAAGCAATTGCCTCCAATTATTATTACTGTATTGTGGAAGTAGATGATAAATTGTTTTTTTTTTTCATAGGTGCTCAAGTTTTTTGACCAAGACTTGGCACCCAAGTCATGTGAATGTGGGTTGTCCGTGGCCTTTCACGTACAAAGTGCCATAACATTCCTCACAGAAAGGGGAAGTGTAGCAGTGGGATGACAGACAAATCAATCCACTCCTTTATCAAGAACAGAAGGATAGGGTGTGCCGGAGGGAAAAAAGTCAAGTTCCGATTTGGCAAAGACCAGGTTGCTGCTGTCCATGTGCAACAGACCTGGTTTGAAGAGGGAGTGATCAAAAGCCTGAATGAGAGTAAGTAATGTGAGGATTCTAGTAATTGTTGTTTCCCGGATTTCAGCTGTCTTTGCTCTCTCTCGAAGGGATGCCTTAAATTGATGAGACTACCTTTTAATTTATATTTTTTCCCCTGCAGCCAGTCCCATAACACTTTTCTACACTCAAGCTTATGTACATGTCGCTACAAGTGTATTTCATAGGAGCCGAGAGATGCCAATGTTGGCATCTCTCGGCTCCTGTTTTGTCTGCTTTTTACCTTATTTACTTATATTTCTGCGGACATTGTATCCTATTGGATCCAGAGACATCGCTGTTTGAGTTTCTCGTCTTTCCCTTTGCATGATAATGTTGTAAACCTGATACAAACCACTAGTGGTGGTTGTACACTAATTAGTGCATGAAACATATTATCTTGAACATATCTCTATGCCAAGTTTTTTAAAACAGAGGACACTAGAAGCGATGAATGTCTTCTACAAATTGTTTTAAGTACAGTATAGTTTTACAGCATTTGCATCCGTGTTGACATCAGATCTACATCACTCACCTGCGGCTCTGATACAACAGGGCTGCTCATGTTGTAAACATTACATAGTTGTGCAAGCTTTATTTTTATTGATGATTTCAATACAGATAGTTGGAGAAGATTGATGAAATTATGTTTTTACAAAACATAAAAAAATGTCAATCCTTTGTTTTCTACTTTTTTCTCCCTCCCCCCCCCCCCCCCCCCCCCCCTCTCCCAGCCATCTGATCAGTTTTTTTATGTATGTATTCACAAAGCATTGCTGAATGTGTGTTACTCTTTATTAGGATTTGGATGTCGAGGAAAAGAGAAAGGCCCATCCAAATCCCAGAAAAAGACTGCTGGAGGTAAGTTTTTATCAAACATTTTGAATGTCTTACTGCTTAGAATGTAGTAGAATGTATGAAAATTGATTAATTTTTTTAATCTACATCAAATAGAGGGAACTGCTGGTATAGATTGCAGTAAGAGTACCGCCACAGTACTTGGAGGGGTATCTGTACCTACTGCTGAGGGGGGTGTTACTTGGAAATCACCTCAAAGAATGGTAAGTATTGCAAGTAAGATTAAAGCAGACATAACAATATATAACACCCATCGACTTGAAATGCTGATAACTATAGGTCTGATCAAAAGATGAATGTGCTCTACTTGTATTGTAATACCATGTTTTTTTTATCTACATCAAATAGAGGGAACTGCTGGTATAGATTGCAGTAAGAGTACCACCACAGTACTTGGAGGGGTATCTGTACCTACTGCTAAGGGGGGTGTTACTTCGGAAATCACCTCAAAGAATGGTAAGCATTGCAAGTAAGATTAAAGCAGACATAACAATATATAACACCCATTGACTTGAAACGCTGCTAACCAGAGGTCTGATCAAAAGATGAATGTGCTCTACTTGTATTGTAATACCATGTTTTTCTTATCTACATCAAATAGAGGGAACTGCTGGTATAGATTGCAGTAAGAGTACCGCCACAGTACTTGGAGGGGTATCTGTACCTACTGCTGAGGGGGGTGTTACTTCGGAAATCACCTCAAAGAACGGTAAGTATTGCAAGTAAGATTAAAGCAGACATAACAATATTATAATACCCATTGACTTGAAACGCTGCTAACCAGAGGTCTGATCAAAAGATGAATGTGCTCTACTTGTATTGTGATACCATGTTTTTCTTTATCATACATCAAATAGAGGGAACTGCTGGTATAGATTGCAGTAAGAGTACCGCCACAGTACTTGGAGGGGTATCTGTACCTACTGCTGAGGGGGGTGTTACTTCGGAAATCACCTCAAAGAATGGTAAGCATTGCAAGTAAGATTAAAGCAGACATAACAATATATAACACCCATCGACTTGAAATGCTGATAACTATAGGTCTGATCAAAAGATGAATGTGCTCTACTTGTATTGTGATACCATGTTTTTCTTTATCTACATCAAATAGAGGGAACTGCTGGTATAGATTGCAGTAAGAGTACCGCCACAGTACTTGGAGGGGTATCTGTACCTACTGCTGAGGGGGTGTTACTTCGGAAATCACCTCAAAGAATGGTAAGCATTGCAAGTAAGATTAAAGCAGACATAACAATATATAACACCCATCGACTTGAAATGCTGATAACTATAGGTCTGATCAAAAGATGAATGTGCTCTACTTGTATTGTGATACCATGTTTTTCTTTATCTACATCAAATAGAGGGAACTGCTGGTATAGATTGCAGTAAGAGTACCGCCACAGTACTTGGAGGGGTATCTGTACCTACTGCTGAGGGGGGTGTTACTTCGGAAATCACCTCAAAGAATGGTAAGTATTGCAAGTAAGATTAAAGCAGACATAACAATATATAACACCCATCGACTTGAAATGCTGATAACTATAGGTCTGATCAAAAGATGAATGTGCTCTACTTGTATTGTAATACCATGTTTTTCTTTATCTACATCAAATAGAGGGAACTGCTGGTATAGATTGCAGTAAGAGTACCGCCACAGTACTTGGAGGGGTATCTGTACCTACTGCTAAGGGGGGTGTTACTTCGGAAATCACCTCAAAGAACGGTAAGTATTGCAAGTAAGATTAAAGCAGACATAACAATATTATAATACCCATTGACTTGAAACGCTGCTAACCAGAGGTCTGATCAAAAGATGAATGTGCTCTACTTGTATTGTAATACCATGTTTTTCTTTATCTACATCAAATAGAGGGAACTGCTGGTATAGATTGCAGTAAGAGTACCACCACAGTACTTGGAGGGGTATCTGTACCTACTGCTAAGGGGGTGTTACTTCGGAAATCACCTCAAAGAACGGTAAGTATTGCAAGTAAGATTAAAGCAGACATAATATATAATACCCATTGACTTGAAACGCTGCTAACTATAGGTCTGATCAAAAGATGAATGTGCTCTACTTGTATTGTAATACCATGTTTTTTTATCTACATCAAATAGAGGGAACTGCTGGTATAGATTCCAGTGAGAGTACCGCCACAGTACTTGGAGGGGTATCTGTACCTACTGCTGAGGGGGTGTTGCTTCGGAAATCACCTCAAAGAACGGTAAATTTATGCATGCGTACGTATAATTATATTTCACATGTTCTCAGAGCACGTTAGCTTGACCATTTGCTTTGAGAGAGAGATATGATTTTATTTTACCACGGTAGTTTTTTCAGCTTACGCTGTTTTACAAAAAAGCCGTGAAAAGAGGAAATATAAAAGTATAACTATTATAAGTAAAATGTCCAGATTAAAAATTCGCGTATAAAAGTCAATCAAGAGAATCGAAGAAGCTGGCGGGTAACTCATTAAGTTTAGACTTAAGAGTTCATTGATTTGCATTGACGCAAGTTTTCAGGAAAACGATTCCATATAAATGCACCTCTATATCCGAAACTCCTCTTGCCATAATTAGTTCTAGGGAGTGGGTAGTTTAAATGACGTCGTTGAACATCTAATAGGGTATGGTATATCCATTTTATCAAATTTATCGATAAGGTATTTCTGAGAGACTAGTCTTTATTTAACAAATAGATCTCGTTTTGCGCGCGTGTACTGTAATAGATACACGGATGACGTCACAGAATTTCATGAACAAAAAAGTCAGTTCGAACGCAGTCGAGTGGCGTGACTGTTGTTCGTGACATTCTGTGACGTCTTCTTTGTACCTATTACAGTACATACGCACAAAAACGAGATCTATTTGTTTAATACAACAAAAACGATTGTTCTAAAGATGAATGAGTTCAAACAGTGCGCGCATTTCAAACTCGGTTTTGCTTGCATGCGCGCGCTATGACGTCAATCGTGCGTGTACTCTAATAACACACGGCCAAACAGAA
The DNA here is from genome assembly GCA_033964015.1 of Scolanthus callimorphus. Lineage (NCBI taxonomy): Eukaryota > Metazoa > Cnidaria > Anthozoa > Actiniaria > Edwardsiidae > Scolanthus > Scolanthus callimorphus. Next base: position 29,674,488 of record CM066914.1, on the reverse strand, counting down.
CGCGCGTTTTACTAGTGTTGTTGTATAATGGTTGATAATGCTTCAGGGTGATTTACCCCGGGACTTATCAAGAGAACAATAACTATGCCAAAACGCCGTGAAAATAGTTATCATTCTGACTGATATTTGTTTGTTTTACAGTACATGTCATTGCGGCAGAGGTCTACTCAGTGCCTCCAAAAAGAAGAGCAGTAACAGATAGTAAGTTTCATTGTATATAGAGGATATTACATGGTTGACCGGAGATACGAGTTTATTTTCGAGTGTCAAAAACATCTCCAAGCGGTCATGTAATCATAGTTACATCTACTACGATGTAATGTTCTCTTTGTTAGACAAACAGCAGTGAAATACTACTTCGTTATTTGTTTCAGAGAATCCGAAAAGGTGCTTCAAGCACAGGGCAAGCTCAATTGACAAATGACTCAAAATGATTTTAGATAATGAAAAAATTAATGATTTTGCTGGATTTTTTTTATGATCATAACTAAACTCTCGCGCGCCCTCCTTATCCATTCAATGCTACAATAACCAAAAGAAAAAAAAAACATGAAAATATAAGAATAAATACTCAAGCGATTCCGCGCACTATAACAGTTAGGCGCGCAATTCAGTACGAGAAACTAATCTTAAAAACGCCCTTTTTTAGTCGAAAATCTAAAATCACTGTTATTGTTCCCTTACAATGGATGGTTGTAGCTATAACGCACACGCGCGCTGCATGTCGGTAGATGTGGTACATTTGTCGAACGAACTGTTAAAAAAACGCGCGCTGCATTCTGGTAGTTGTGAAACACGGCTTGAAACAGGGCGGTTTACACTTTACATTTGTCGCGGCGATTTTTCTCGCGCGGAGTTGCAATTCCAACTCTCTAGTGTAAACGAGATGTGCTCGCTTTTCTTCAAATCGCGTCAAATAGCAAAGGGTTTTGAACGTGTTTGAAATAAAAATCGCGGCAGATCGCTCCGAGTTGCACGTAGTTTACATAATGATTTTGAGTTGACGCGTACGTGCGAGAAAAATCGCCGCGAATCGCGTGACAAAAATTGCAGCAAAAATTGCATCTCTAACGTTCTTACGCGGAACAACTCCACTATACGAAAATAATAGTCACCGCCGAAACGAACAATATACCAGCTTATTGAATTGTCCGATTTTGTGTTCAACAGGTTGCCCTGACCGGAAAAAGAGGAGCAAAAAAAAACCCCAACGATTCAGATGAATCCTGTGCATCTCTGGTCCTTTTTTCAAGGCATGAAAAATATTTTTTTTTTCTCAGCTGGTTGCACTAGCCATCATGAATACGTTAGATTTTATTAGAACTATTTTAAATTTTCAACGACTAGGTTCCAACTCAGTAATTTGACTGTTTATTAAGGGTCACGGTTGTCCGCTTGTATTTATCCTGGAAGTGCACAACAATATTTTTCATGCCTTGAATTTTATAACTTAGCATTCACGCATCGCAGCAAAACACAGTTCCTCTAGTTCCTTTATTTTTTTTTGAGAAATCGGAAAATGTCAGCAGTGTTTGTTATCTTTTCAGAGGGGATTGGTAAAATAAATGCCCTAAAACCCTCGCCATATTACAATTGGTGTACTTGTACTTGAGTAAATAAAGTTGATTTGATTTGATTTGCTTTGATTTGATTTGTATGTTAGCCCAACAACTCAGGATCGTAAGGCCAGTTTCAGACGTCGATCGGTTCTGTCAATTTACAAACTAAAAATTCTACAACCCATAATGTAATTCTAATAACCAAACTGTGATGCTATATTATCCACATTTATACGTTACACGCCACAAGTAACACTCCACAATCCAAACTGTAAATACAATTTCGGGCAATAAGATTTGACACAGCAAGAGATCTGCAATGGTGGACAAAAGTGTTGAGACACTTGCACCTCTTCAATTCTATCAATACTCGAATGGCAATTTTATGTGTGTGTGTCAACGACGTTTGTTCACCATTGTGGTTCCGAACTGGGTCCTGTGCATCGTTTTACATTTCAATTGTTTTTTTCTTCTGATTTTGTAATGTGGGATTTGCATCTGAAAGAATAATAAAGTTCAATTCAACAATTTGAAATATCATGACACCAGAAGGTTGGCACGGGACATAAATCGAACGCGCAACATGTCCACATGTAGAGCGGTTTTCACGTGCCTGTAGTGAAATCAATTACAAAGCAATTACACAAATTCTGAATAAAACGCGTAGGAGTAATTATTACAAAGTAATTGCGAATTGTTTATGACAGTCATCTGAAATCCGCTCTATATGCACACGACTGTTGGAACATTCTTGTCTTGCGATATATTTGCTTGTGCCCCCGTTACAGACAATGCGCGCAAAATGTGTCATAGTTTTGCACACGAAAACAATCGCAGGTCTCGCAGTAATGTTAAAAATCAAGAGTGGATTAACAAGAGTTAGAATCTTTCCCTACTGTATTTGTCCACATCACAGTCAGAAAAGTGTCTATTTTTAGATTTGAGTTTCGCGCGCGAAAGTATTCGAATGCTCAGACTCGAATGCTCGTATACCCAATACACAACAAAATAGAGAATATCCTACCTTATCTTTGCGTTTTTAACGGTTTTTCCATTGATCTGCGATTTAATTTTAGGCTAGATCTCACAACTGTTCGCGTGGCGAGAAAGTGGGAACCCTGTGGATGACGAATTTTCGCGGGCATCCTAGTTCTAAAAATAGACACTTTTCTGACTGTGATTCGGGCGTACATAGTAAATATGGAAACTCTTGGTCATCCACTCTTGTAAAAATCCATGTTATTTTTTCTTGAAGTTCATTTGATATAGTTCTAAATTATTCTAGAAACTCGAACGACGCGTTTAAAGAGAATGCGGGGGAGAGGGGGGAGAGCCATGGACGCATGCGCCAGATTGGGTAAAGCCATCGAGAATCTGCCAATCAGCGCCAAGGCCCTCAAATTGCTGTCCAAGAATGTAAAAGCCCGATTATGAGAAATAACTTTCTGCGCATGCCCCCAACCCGCGAAGGTTCATTCTCGTACCCACGGTTCGTCTGTTCAAAGGGGAGGCTCTTGGGACATCCAATCAAGGGCCCTTGCTGATCATTCTCGAACCCAGAGCTCCTCGGCTCGTAACCTTGCGGGGGATGCTCTGGTGACAGCCACTGACGCATGCGCGAGATTTAATACAGAGCCAACGCATCAAAATCAGCCAATCAGTGACGGCCCTCAAATGGATGTCCCAAGAGCCTCCCCTGCGAGCAGACGAGCCGGGCGAGCTCTGGGTACGAGAATGCTTGCTGATCGACAATCTCGTACCCAGAGCCTGTCATCTTTTGGCCAGCGGCAAGATTCGGGACTCTGGGGGAATTCGATTTGTGAGCATGCGTGGTAGGTCAAAAACGCAACGAACTTTCATACAACTTCCAAACCGGAAACCCAGAATCTGGGTTTTAAAAAAAATCGATTCCCCCAGAGCCCTGAATGTTGCCGCTGGCCAAAAGATGACGGGCTCTGGGCACGAGATTGGCTGATCGACTGATTTTGAACGTTGGGGTATGCGCAAAAAGAAGGCCTGTCCCGATTGCACTCATTCTCATTCAAAAGGTAATCTTGGTATTTTTCATTTGTTCAATAATATGATTTTGAAGTCCGAGTAGTTACATGCCCATTACCACAGAATATGCAGAATCCTACTATTACTTAGATTACGTAGGCTCGATCACCATCCGTTTGTCATGAGTATGATTGGGCCATTCCATTTTATATGCACACACCCCCCATTAAGGGACCTGGAAATCCATGGGAAAGGGAGGGGGTCAGTAGGGAAAATATCCTAGGGGATTCATGAGAAAATTCCAGTGGGCTCCATCAGAAAATGCTGAAAACATCCAAGGGCCCAAATGGGGAAGGCAATTAGAAGGCACAAAATATCCATGGGCCTTTTTCCTACATTCTAGAGCAAAATTCGAACAAACAAGTTCCAAGGGGTACAAAATTTCTTGTCGGCTGTTTTTTTTTCAGTAATGAGATATTAATCTGGAACAAATCCAGAAGGGTATAATCAGGTGCCACCTGACTCATTGTAGAGGCTATTTTGAACGAGCGTTTGTAAAAGTAATACAAATTGTTGAAAAGACTGTTCCTTTTTGTCAACTTGCCTTGTTGGGCTGAGCTTTATTTAATTTTCAAAAAAATGGCAGTAACAAGTAACAATTCTTATGTTACGCAACCTCAAAATTCACTGTTGCGATTTAGTCCAGTCATTCTATGAAAACATTAGGGTCAACCTACCACTGATTGCAACAGAAAGTTTCTCAACGGTTTTAGGGACAGAAAGTCACCCTCAAAAACATATCAAAAGTCCTAAAAAGTCATTGAAGGGGAAAGTACTTAAATTTAGGAGTTTTTATTTTCTAGCGCTTTCGTTTACATAGAAATGACCCCTTGTATAGAGTCCATTGATGTTTGACAACGGAATCCATTACTAAGAATTATTGAGTTGTGTATGGAGACGTGTTTTAAGATTCCTAGTCAGGCATTGTATTTGACTTATGAAATGGGAAAATTCTCTTAGTCAAAGCGTAGTTTACAAAAATAACATACCTATCAAAGTATATATAACACGAATGAGTCCATTTTACCACTGTATGCATTGCTACGCGACCTCAAAATTCACGGTTGCGATTGGCGATTCTCAGCAAAGGAATTGTAATGTCAATTTTCTTGAGTCAGAAAGTTCATAATTCTAGGACAGAAAGCCAAAGGATAGCTTACAATTATTTTAATTGATTTTACAATTAATGTCGACCCACCGAAGTAGCCGAATCCAACGTTTTAGTTTTGATTGACGGCTAAAAATCGCCCATCGCAACAGTGAATTTTGAGGTCGCGTAGCAATGCATACAGTGGTAAACCACTAAAAATTTAAACACTTAGCTGGGAATACTGTACACTATAGAGAATATCAAAAGCTTCGCAAAGCTGAAGTGCGCCAAAACTCATTAATTTAACCGCTGAGAAACTTTCTGTTGCAATTAGTGGTAGGTCATTACACAAAATGACTGGACTAATAGGCGATTTTATGCAAGAAAACCATTTTTGATATTACAATCAATGCCGACCCTCAAAACGCCAATCGCCCATCGCAACATTGAATTTTGAGGTCGTGTAGCAATGCATACAATGATAAAGTATGGCAAGTATTTATGAATAATAGGACAGCTGGTTTTCCACTAATTTCGTTTTTCTTCGTTATTCCCAAAAAATCATCTGAAATCATTAGCGTACAAAACCAAGACAAATTCTAACGTATGAAATAAAACACCAGATATTTTTCTCTCTTGAATATAGCTTAATTACAACAAAAGACAGGATCCATACCAATGAGCTTTGACCACAGCTGTTATATCATGACCGTGTTGATTACATACCACATGTCCATTCATTTATCGGGTGTTCCACCTACAATAATAAATTGAATAAGTAAAACAATGATCACGTTCTATTGTAATGTATTTTCAACCCGGGGGGAGGGGGGGGGGAGGACTCCCTATATTCGAATGCTAGGGGTGACCGTCGTATTTTTTAGGGGTTGAAATCAGCGATCTGGTATTTTTTAGGGGTTCGAAAATAAAAAACCATATGGTAAGAAAAAATAGGTATTAGGGAAAAATAGGTATTTTTAGGGGGGTATCACGCAAATAAGCTACATAGGTCCAAAATATTTGAAAGAATGATAGTGTATTTGAAACTCGAGAGGAAAGATTTGATGTATATATCTGTCAAAATTGTTGGCTTTTTTGGGGGGTATTTTCAGACTGAGGGGCATTTTTTAGGTTGGAAATCTTTACCAACCAGGTATATTCGAGTTTAGAGTCCCCCTCTGGGATCTTCAAGTTAAGCTAGCAATTGAAAGCTCTCAAAACGGGACAAATCAGCTATTTATTTATCCTGCAATTTTGGTACACCCAAGATAGAAAGCGTGCATGTGCGCTTCTAAAACAACCGAAAATGTTCGAATGGACGCCACCGAATCTTGTAAAACCAGCCGAACCAGTCAAGTACGTGTCAGTAAAGTACGTCCACGATCCTGTACGAGGCTATGACGTTTGTGTGTAGAGGCTACTTCAAACATAGAAGAAGATGTTGTCTGGACTCTTATTTACCACAGCAAATCAGCCAAAAATGAATTGAAAACACCAACTCTTATGGTAAAAGAAAATGAGTTGTGTGGATTCTTATTTCTCACGTTTTACGCCATCATCATGGTCAAAATTTGTTGTGGACTCTCGAGTCGAAGAAGACACCCCATAAAGCATCTGGAAATTTATTTGTTACCGTGACAAAAATGTCAAATGTTCTAATTTATGATCATTTTTCGTTGAAAAAAAAATTTGCACTGTCAAAAGCTAACAAAAGCTAAGCTCATATTAATTGATTTTTCTTTACTCATTTTTGGGGCGATTTATGCTAATTTATACCCTTAACAAATAATTAAACTTAGGATTTTGATCGCCACCATTGCAGACATAATAGAAAGTAAAATTCAGTCGTGCTGGGTTAGAATTGGAGGTTTCCATATCATTTTGACACCTTGCAGAAAAAATACACAACAAATAAACCCAGCACAAACAGAATATCTAAATGTTGTCATTTTCTGGGCAAATTGGGTGTTGTACAGTGTAGGGTATGTTTTTTAGTGAATAAGCCATGGGCAACACTCACCAACTGTGCGTGACTCCCTGCATCTTTCCTCCATCTCAGAACGTATCTGATCTTTTTCATATGCTGTGGGTTTGGCATATTTAGCACTACAACTTTTTCTGGCCTTCTTCGTGGAGAAAAACCTGTCTTGTCGCTCAATGTTGCCATTTGTCCTTTTCATTACAGATGACAGACTTTCCTCTACTTGGCTTACATTGGATGCATGAGACTTCGCCATTAACATACTATGACCAAAACTCAAATGCCGCGAAAGCTGTTGCAGAGCTGTCACATCTTCACATTTATTAACCTCGGATAGGAGCTCCAAGAGTTTTCCTTTAACTGTATTCTTTATTGTGGATACTTTTTCGATGCCCGTGTCTACACCTGAACTAGGGATAAGGGCTTTCACACTTTCCAATTCTTTCTCTACTTCAACCTCACAAGGTGCATTGCCAGCAGCTCCATTTGCAGCTTGCCATCTCTTTACCAGATGAACATGCTTGCAAATAGTTGTAGTTGCTATGTTATCTATACATGAACAATTGAAAGCATGAACACAAATTTGACAGGGATCGCAGCTGAGCTTGCAACACATGTCCTTCTCACATGCCTGAACAATGTAAATATCATCAGTTGACTCACTCTTTACTTCATACATAGTTTCTGAGGTTTGAGAAACATTCTCGAGAGATAGGGTAGAGCTGGTCTTGTGGCGCGCTCTTACCAGCTGCAAACGGTATGACACCTTGCCCTTCGTTAACTTTATCAACCTCTCAAACGCCTTGTCTCTGGCAAACTTTATCAAAGCAACTAGACAGTTGTCAAGGCGCTTGTTGATTTTACCCTTCAAGTAACCATACTTAAAAACACGATGGAAGGATTCGATATGCATATTGGTATTGACAATTGCATCCTTCCGGAATACAAAGGCCCACTGTTCTTTCTTCTCAAGCCAGTGCTGCTTAAAATACTTGCAAAACTCAACTAAAACCTCGCAGTTTTCAAGCGAATTGACAAACAGCATAAGTGTACTCTCAAATTTAGCCTCATCCGTTTCTTCCAGAACTGTTCTCAACTGTTTATAGGTTGCTGCTCCAAGTTCAACATCCTTGACTTTCCTTGCTAGTTCATCTCTCCATACACGATCGACATGCCAAATACAGAGTAGTTTGTGGGGACGAGGGCCACCCATCACAGCAACCCAAGCATTGTAGTATTGTGGTGCTTGGTCACTCATCAGATATGAGGCATTTATTGTGCCACAATTATCTTTCAGAAGATTGAAAAAAATGCAGAGATGTGTCATATCCTCATGGTTGGAGATCATCCAAGCAACTGGAATACCTTCCCCCAGCTCATCAAGGACCATGACTGTTACTAAATTGAAATCATATGCATTTGTGCCATGTGTGCTATCCACACATACCACGTTGCTTCCAAATTTCTGCAACAGATCCTTCTGAAGTGGACTTTGTAATACGATTAAAAAGTCCTCCTTCCCAAGATCTAAGTCATCAGGGGCTTCTTGCCCTTGTAATTTACAGAAAAGTACAGGGCTATCCTCTCCCAAAGCTTTCAATTCTTCCACCCACAAGGAGACGCTGACCTGGTCATTTGGGTGTCGCTGTACTTTGTTGATGCCAAACGACATCTCAATGTTGTACACATCTTTCCTTGTTAACAGGTGTTCCCGTGAAAGCATCCCCACATCATCCCTGACCTCATCTAATATATGGTTATATGAAACACCTTGTGCAAGTTTTGCTGCTATCTGGTTTCTGCATTTTTCTGACAGCCAGGTATGTTCAAGATGCATCCCATGACCGTAATGATTAAGACAAACTTCAGAGTCAGTAGAACCGTCATCTTTCAGTGTGGTCACAATAGTGGATGTGCAATTCATATCAATCTTGCAGGACCCTGTATGAATGAAATTACAAACCACAATTTCAAATTAAAGACCCTATGGCCTATGTCCAATGGGTATGGCAATGTTATGATTGGTTTATTGTGTTTATCTAGTATATGTTAATGTAAGAAACTTTTAAAAATACACACCATTGGTTTATTGTTCTATTATTTATAATCACATAAATCAGTTTTAGACCAAAGGATAGATCGAAATTCATTCAAATTCCATGAGATTTTAATGGTTTGAGTTTATCGTTAACATAGAGTTCTATGAAACTATTCATTACACCATAGTTAGTAGAGCACAAGCCTCTTGAGGCGCTCTCGCCATCTTCTTTTTCATAGCCTATTTAGTTGTTTTTTTATGTATAACTACTGTAAATGTATAGAAATGGCGAATAAATTGCAATTGAAAAAAGGTCCCCTCTTCTAACTATTATCACACCCATCGGTCACAGGGTCTTTAAGAAGGAATCCACCAGCAGTTCGAGTAAGCAGTGGAGAAAAATATTGTGCCAAGATCATTTTGCATTGTATTGCAAACTTCTTTGAGCCTGTTTTCAATATTTTGTGAAAAGAATCCGTTTCTAATAACACCAAACCCTGAAAACGGAATGCAAAGTTCTTACAAAACACTGGGAAATCGTAGTGGAATGAAATTAACAGCAATTTTTTTCTTGTGTTTGCACTACTTTTTTCAGCTTTAAAAATCATTTTTTACATGCTCCAATGGGAATGTGTTGTTCATGTTACTACAGTTAATGAGAAACATCGAGAGCTTCTCAGAAATGCAAACAGTATTTGAATATCTCTAATATTACTCTGGTACAAGATTTTGTCCTCCAAGATGTGAAATTGCTCGATATTTAAATGGTTTTCCTTTTAAAATGCATATCATCACTCCCAGAAACAGCTCCTGGATCCGAATCAGAGATCACAAGGGGGAGATTGGAACAAAAGTTTTAGTCAAATCACACTAGTGCACCACTAGCATGCAACTAGACAACAGAGTGGATGGGACGATTTCTCAGGAACATAAAATGTTAAATTAAGGCTTTGATCTAGGGATCACTTTTAGGATCAGTTTGCAAAATATTTTGAAATTGTGATCAAATTATCTTGTCCAGGCCAGTGGATTATTCATTTTGTGCCTGCAAACATACGTGACATGCAAATGGACAAAAAAAATTTTTTTTTAGTGTCTTGGCATGGAACAAGGATTCAACGGTCTTTGGAAAGCTTTTAAATCTTGCAGATTTAGTAGCAAATGGAGGGTGACATGAGATTGAGGAACACTTCTATGCTGAAGGGCTCTAAATAAAAATAGCACAATTAAAAATGGAATGTTAGGTGTTCTATCTAAAAAAATGATTAATAAAGAAATTATTTGAAAACAGTATAAAACCCACAATAGCTAAAATTTGTTTGCAGCTTTTATGGTAAAGAAAGTTTTTGACACACCCAATTTTGTATCCCTTGGGTTTAAAATCTATTTTCCAGATGAGCACTCTTGTCTATTTCTATGGTTTATTCCTGGTTTAGGTCTCATTCCCCTCCTTGATTGGTGGAATAATTAAATCCCTGAAATAGTGCTATTCCTGTATTCAGGGAACTCTGTTTATTTTAAGGATAAATATATTCCAATAGACAGGGCCCATGTTTTGATGCGTTTTTTTTATTATATGCCCTCATCCACATATTTTTGCAAAACATCCAAAGCACAAACATGTGTTTGAGTCTATCTTGCTCAGCTGGAAATTAGTTATTTTGCCAATTTTTAACTAGATACACTTTATTTCTTGTCGACATCAGTTCCCAGCTCAGCACAATTAGCATAGAATGCCATTTTTATCAAGTTGTTTTGACATTGGACAGACGAATTCAGAAGAAATGTATCACTTTTGTGAAAAAAAAATATGTAAGAAAGTTTGAAATTCAAGTAATGATGTCTTTTCAATGATTTTCACAAACTTTGTGAAATTATGCAGGATTTGGCAGATTATGTGCATATGCGGAGAAAGCCAAATTATGTGTTTCCGCACCCAGCACATCAAACCACAGGGCCTGTATAGAGCAAATGCACATGTATCCCTAGAATAGAGTTTTCTATCTTTAAGGAATAACCAGCACCAGGATTCTAAGGGTAATAGGAAAATTCCCAACACTTCCCTTCATTAGCCCTTACAGACTTCCAATGGTGTCCTGGTTTCCGTCAATCAAACTCTCAGGTCTAATTTGTCTTAGCCAACCGTAAGTTAGGCCATTTGTTTTGAAAAAGATGGTAAATCTTTTACCTGAGATGCTGTGTGTTGGGGCATTTCAGTAGGATGGCAAATAACTGAATTCTATGTATTCCAAAGAGTTTCTAAGTTTTATTGACTGAAGCCGAGAAAGCCATTTGACGGTTGGAAATCGATCTCGAGAGTTCACAGAATACTCAAAACAGCTGTAAAGTCCATGCCCAAAGCAAACAAAAATTTAGTAATTTTTCAAAGCAGGAGTATTATGCACCCCTGCACACAACATGATAAACATTTAACATACAATGTACCTTGCAACTTGACATTTCTTTTTCCATTTTCGTTTTTGATGCTGTAAGTACCAGATCTGTTACATTGATGATACCAGACAGCACCATTTATAGAGGACTTTTCCCTAAAATGATAAGCAATTCATAGTTGTCTCTTTGCTGAGCAGGTCCAGCAACAAAAACAAAACAAAAAAAAATCTTCCATGTTTCGATACACATGACCACTACACTTTATCTTTATATTAAATAATTAGAATATCATGTGCATTGATCCCAAAACAGGGGAGCCTTGCCTAATAATTACAATTATAATGAAAATCAAATAAATCAAAGGGAAATTCTTCAAAAATCCTGTCAGCTGCCCCTTTCTTATGCATTTTACACTTAACCCCTGTGTAACAGAAACATGCATATGGTTCCCAGTTACAGATTGGAGGCCAGCTTTCTCTCATGAATAAAACCATGCTGTGACCAGTGAGAATAGGATCATTATTATAGTAGTGCTATAGTTTCAGATATCCACCCTTCGCAAAATTATTCCTGTTACTGGTATCCCTGGTGTGGATATCAATAAATAAATTGTAAAATGATCCTGCACCTGCCGTAGCCCCTTCCTACACTCCAGAATTATTTTTCACCATGCTATGAGCCTGTACCTGTTTTCTTTATGAAAGAACAACAGTTATCCTTTTCAATGCTTGCCTTCCATGACTGAAATTCTATAGAATGAACATAAAATGAAATCAGCAATAACCCGGCTGGCCATCAAGAAGAAGTAATTTCACATTCAATTGATTTTCTGAAATTATCATGCAATGTGTGGTTCCAAAAAATATCCATACCCCCTCCACGGAAGGGTGTTGAAAAGTGACCCCTCCACCCCTCTGGAATTTCCAAAGAAAATTACAGTATTTGTTTGGAAAAGATCAGGTAAATTGACCCCAACCCCTTAGGAATTTCCCATCCCTTCCGTAGGGGGGGGGGGGGGGGGGGGGGGGGGGGGGGGGGGTATGGATAATTTCTGGAACCACACAATACCTAAACTATCACATGGGAGGGGGAGGAACAGACCTCACAATCTCCAATTTTTTCACATTTCTCCAACCTCCTGTGATATTTTAGGGCATTTCTCCATCCTTTCTATTCTGGGTCTCCCTCCTCCCTTTACATTCCACTTTCTCCTCATCCCTCAGATTTGAGGCAGTTTCTCCCTAATCCCTTTTCCGTTCCTTCCCCCTCCACATGGTGCCATCTGCTCTGGAATGAAACCTCTTCCCCTGACCTTTTATGGCATGTGATTTTTTCTAAATGGGGCTACAGTGTGCCTACAGATATAGCACATTAGTATAATTTCATTATCATACGAGCTAACATGGGAACCTCCATAGATTGTGTGTTTTGATTGGTTCGCTATCTCAGAAGATTGCCACATTATTCCGAGATCAGGCGAGTGGTTCAGCATAATGTTACTTACAAAATGAAATGAATTCAAAAACACAACAAAAAATGCTTCTCAATAAATTTATGTAGATCTCTTGTCTTTCTTGAACCTCAAATTTTTTTTTCAGTCCTTGGGAATCAGAGGTGGATGATTTGTTCACAGCACTTTTGAGAAGCAAATTACATTCACAACAACATTATTAATAAAGGTAATTTTGTTGAAAATTTTTGTCGTAATAACAAGAAACTCTGCCAAATTTAGTGTCATTTGGATATTTTTTTGGAGTGTACCCTATAGTATACAGTGACTCTATTAAGCGGCTACAAATTAAACATAGGTATCATTTACACAACAGGGATTTTTTAGTGTGGCTCGTACCAAATTTAATGGCACAGCTCAGGTATTTGCACTGTGTAAATGGCTTTACAGTACAAATTTTGTCAGAGCCCGACAAAAATTTCATCAGTGCTGGGACTACGTGGTGAGGTAGTCCCAGAACCATTTTATCCAAGCTGTGCAAAAAATATCTGCAGATGTTTCAATATTCATTTACCCGTGTTGGCTGATTAGGTCATCAGTATTAAGAAGCAATTGAAAAGCCTCCCATTTGGAATTGACAGGATATCAAAGCCCATGCAATTAGTTCCAGTCCTCACCTAATGGCTCCTTCAAATAAACATTAAAAGCCCCAAAACAAAGCACAATATTGAAGCCTGTTTCTATACTACAGCCTTGTGTGTGTTGTTTTTTTCAGCAGAATCTAGTTATTTTCAACCCTTTAATATAGTGAAAGTCACAAAGTGTGAAAAAATATATATATTTTTTATTTGGTCCTCAAAACCCTACCCCTTTCGGGTGGAGAATATTGTCAACATGGGTAATCCCCCTCTCCATCGACTGTGATTTGTTGCTTCTATGAAATATCAGTCACATAACTATCAGACCTATATGAGGCTTTCAATTTTCACAAACAACAGCAATTGACCGATCCCGCATTTCATTGTTCTACTTCCTATTTACTGTTGCTACATTGGACAAGTCAAAATTTTACTTTGGCATAGAGCATGGAAAACACACTGATTGGAGGAAAGTGTTAGAAGTTTGCTCATACTGAAGAATTCATTAAAAATCATTGAATTTTGGCTTTGTGTCCCTCAGACATTTTGAATTCCAGAGGGGGAACTGCCCATTGTTTGTTGGTTAATCAAGCGAAGATGCATCGATCTATTGCACCCTGAAGATGAATAAAATGACAAAATGGCATTTTGAGCTTGTAGTCTGCACTGGTTACAGCATCAAAAACCCTTTTGATTAATACAATAATTATGTTGTTACTAAGCTACATTAGAACGGATTTCAGATGACTGTTGTGAGTAATTTGCAATTACTCTGTAGTTACTCCAGCTATAGGGTTTATTCAGAATGGGTGTAATTACTTTGCGATTGGTTTCACTTCAGTCATATGAAAACTGCTCTATGTGAATCATGGAATCATGACAATACCTTGAAAAGAGCTATGTTTGACTGTTTCAAGTCGAAAAGTGAAGTCATGAACATTTGCTAGATGGTCACGAAGATCGTTAATGCGAAGGCATTTGAAGTTGCAACCATCTTCAATACATTTGCAATTCCCTTCCTTAGGAGTGATGACGTCATGCACCTTTTCCATGTGCCTCTTCACATTACTTGTCCGTTTACTAGTGTAACTACAATAGTCACATGTTAGCCTTGATTCATCACAAGAGCTTGCCTGCTAAGATTAGAATAAAACATTTTACACAATTAAGTCTATTAATACACAATAATTATAATACAGAAATTATATAATCAACATTATTCATTGGAACAAGCCCCTGCAACCCCTGCACTGGAATCAGATCTAGTATGGCTTGTGAACCTGATACAGACATCAGGTACATGTAGGTATCAGGTACATGTAGGTGTCTGACAAAGTGTGGAATAGTATTGAAGTTGTATAGTCAATGACGTCTAGTAAACCAAACTGAGCAAACCAACGCTGCATGTACTATTTTATATCTACACTAGACACACTCCCTAAATTGGGTACTTCCTTTAAGCCTTCTGGGCTCAAAGGGAGGAACATTGATCAAATAATAACAGATGAATCGCACAGTTCTAAAAAACAGCTGTGTAAGCAGCTACTCACTGTTTTATTTGCTCTGATAGCAAACAAGAAACATTAAGTTGTTTGCATGTCTGGTATGTCGCGTGGTTGTTTTGATTTGCGTACCGGAAAAAAACCTCTGCTGCAACCTGCTTAGAATTTCCGTCGAGCGTCATTGCATCATAAGCCTGTTACTATAGAGATTTTGACATAAGAATCCCACGTGGTGTGTAATACGATGCTGATGCCTCCACAGGGTTTCTAGTAAGCTATTGACACACAATGCCAATTTTTAGCTGAAGATTGAGAGGACAAATTCCAGTGAATCTGCAATTATATTTACAAATTTTGACAGCACAGCACATTGCCCAACTAAAAAGGAAAACCAAAGAAATGCCAAAACACCTTTGTTGTTATGAGTAAGTGGCAATCTGCAGTTCCTAACTTTAGCTGTCAAATCACTCATCAAAAACAGTTTTAAAACTGTGCGTCATGTTTAGCTACCTCCAAGAGTTTGGAGGTCCCTTAAGCGCATGCTCAACAGGAATTCTAAGCGGGTCGCAGTAGAGGTTTTTCCCCAGACGCAAATAAAAAAAAACACGCTACATAACAGACATTCTAACAACCTAATGCTAGCATAAAAGACTGATAGAATAGAAAATTTAACCTCTGCTATCAGGATTGCACATGTGGGAACCAGCGTAAAACAGTGATTCAAACTAAACTGAGTGTGCATATTGATTCAACCGATTGTAATTGCATTCAATACATTCTGCAAATTACACCTGCCCCAAAGTCAGTGTTAAGTAAATAGGAAGAGTTAGATTTATAGAGTTGCGTAAATTGACAGTAAGAATTATTGTTGATCCGAGGTGTCCGATTGCTCTGAAAGTATATCATCCCGCAGTTCATGTTCCTTATTGTTGTAATATTAATAATAAAAAGAACCAACAGTTTTTTCAGCTGATCAAAAGAACTTTGAATAATTATTATGTATAGCAACAACCCCTCCTTTCCAATACTTGGCATTATTGCTAGGTTATGTAAGGATTGTCAATAGAATAACATAATGTAAAAGCAAATTTTGGGACAAGTTTTGTTTTCGTTTTGCATCAAACACAAACTCCCAGGCGTTCCTCTTTTCTTTGCCTGTGCGATTTGTAAGAAATGCCTGGGGGTTTGTCTGTGTGCAAAAGGAAAACAAAACTGGAATCCATAAAGGAATATCCCTTAATTAGCCTTTATGAACTATCCTTCTAAGAAGCTAGAAAAGATGCCTAGGATATATAAACTGTACATTAGCTGTAACTGTTTCCCTCTGCAATGCCATTTATGTACTTGTATACAGAATGCAAATACATCATTGATTGATTGGAAAGGAGAGGTTGCTGCTACTGTATGCTTTGCAAAGTTCTTTTGACCGGCTGAAAAATAAATCTGTGAGCTATTTATGACAACAACTTGTGGAACATTGAGAGCTGCTGGATGGTACTCTTAGAGCAGTCTAAAGGCCTGTTTACATTGCCAAATTTTTGCTTAAATTTTGGTCACACGAGTCACAGCGATTTTTCTCGCACATACAGTACGTGTCAACTCAAAATCACTCATGTAACGGAGGGTCTAATTTGCAGGTCACAGGTTGCAGGTCAGGTTGAGTCTAAAATGCAGGTCGGGTGATTTTTATGGGTTTTTTTTAGATTTAACATTTTAGAGGAAATTTGTTCTCCCGAGAGACAGTATATTATAATAAGCAAAGGAAAAAGTGAGCCGAAAAGTCGGCTGTCGAGTAATCATAATACATAAAAATAAACACAGTAAACATACAACAATTACAAAAGCTCATGAAACAAGGTGAAAAATATTTAGTCTCCCGGAAAAACCGGGAGAGTCAGCCCCGTGGTATTGTCATTTTAATACCGATGTGATGTGATAGTATAAGGTATACATTATATTCTATTATAGTGACAAGACTTAATCTGATCAAGTCGTTGGATGAAAGACCCCGATCAAGCTCAATCGGCGTTTATAACGTTTATAAAAGCAAATAACAAGGTCGAAAAGCTAATCAAATAATCTGTTTACCCACACTATTGTCACTAAACCATTCTTAACTTGGCATTGATTAATGCTCGAAGGAACAAAGGGAATACGGTTTTACATGAATAATAATTCACGAATAAAAGCACTCACCTTGATCTCTTCGCCAAAAGAAAGCGTTATAATTATACTGTCTCTCTCGAGTAAAAATTTCCTCTAAATCTAAAAAAAACTAGAAATCACCCGACCTTGCATTTTAGACTCAACCTGCATCCAACCTGCACCTGAACTAACTGCAACCTGCGACCTGCAAATTAGACCCTCCGCTCATGTAAACTATGTAGGTGCAACTCGACGTGATCTGCCATGATTTTTGACGTGTGATGTAGCGGAGATTTCAAACATGTTTGAAACTCTTTGCAACTTCATGCGATTTAAGAAAAGATCACAGCAATCGCACCGGATTTGCATCTCCCCCGGCGTAATCAATCGAACAAATCCAAACAAAAAATCAATCGAACACCACTCGTTCGATTTGTTCGCCGATCGAACAAAATCAAACGCGAGCTTTGCTGTGAGTTCGATTTTCGAACAAAATCAAACACCAACCAATCGAACAGATTGGATTGTTCGATTTTGTTCGGAAATTATGAATAATGTGTGACAGGATTTCCCGGAGAAAAGACGGGGACTACCAAACCTTTGGGGAGGGTATGTTTTTGGTTCATGTAATTTTTAGGGCCCTCTGGTACCTTTTTGGGGAAAAAAAGAAACATGTTTTACCACATTGTAACCTGCGAGTATGAGTGCTTTCTTCTGTCAGTCTTTTAAAATTTTATGAAGTTAGTCACGTGTCATACATTCGCGTAGTTGTTTTTGCCGGGGGTGAGATAACAACGCACCACAGCAAAACCGCAAGCGCTAGCAACAAAACGAAAGAGCGAGTTACCGAGGAAAAGACTCTGCTAGTTAGGGTAGCATATTTTGGAGTGAAACATTTGGTGTATTGTCTCAGCACATAGTCTTTTACAGGCTATTGTAGCTTAAAACGTCTAGTAGCTCAGGGGTGCTTACCATTGGTCACGAAAAAACGGTAGTTTCGGTTGGGATTCCAATGGTACAGTTGATATTTCGGTCATTCGGTTGGTACGAGAGGTTCAGCTTCAGAGGTTGTCTCGCCATTCAGTTGGAACGAAACCGATGGGAATGGTTTGTACATGGCACTCCAACTGGTTTAATGACCAAATAAGGTAGCCGATCCGAACGAAATGCGAATAAGCGAATGCTAAGCGCCATTCCACTCGGTATTTTATCCCAACCGGAATATTCTGTACCATTGGACGCTGATCAAACCAACCGGTTTCCATGACCAATGGTAAGCACCCCAGGTCTGGATAAAAATTCTGCACTATGTTCGGAATTGTTGGTACCTTTTTGGAGTCAAAATCAGATAAAAACACTCTCAATTGGTACCTTAGGGAGAAAAATCTAAGTATGTTTAAAGTTCGATTCCCGAACGTTCGATTTTGTTCGATTTTGCTGTGAGTTCGATTGTGTTCGATTGCGAACAAGTCGAAAATCAATCGAACGATTGGTATTCGATTGAGTTCGATTACCGAACGTTCGATTGATTACGCCGGGATCTCCTTACACGAGAGTTGGAATTGCAACTCTGCACGAGAAAAAATCGCCGAAACAAAATAATGCAACAAAAATAAACCTGCCTTAAGAACTCAGGTAACTCTTGGCAGTCTTGGTGTTATGCAACTCAGCTTAATCGAGTATTAAAACTGAAACTGAAACAAGATATTTCCCAATTTCCAGATTTTAACAACCAACCGTCATCAAGGCAATGGGCTATGCATAAAAAAAATTACCCCCGGGTTGAGGACCAAGGAATTCTTCAGGGTAGGAGCTCGAAGCTTGAAAGAATTCTTTGGGGTAGCATCGATTAAGACTAAAGAATTCTTGGGGGTCAAGGCCTGAAAATGCAAAATTCTTGGGGGTGACTGTAAAATTCTTGGGGGTAACTGCTGAAAATTCGTCAAAATTAAAGAATTCTTTGGGGTGAGCACATAAACTAAAGAATTCTTTGGGGTAATCGTATTTAGTAGGTCCTCAACCCGGGGGGTACAAATTTTTATGGCATAGCCCAATGCAATCTGCTCCAATAAATTATCTGCTCTGTACTACTAGTTGTATTAACCCTTAAATTGCATTTCTTTGTATAAGAAGGGATATTTAACAAATCTGAATCAGTATTTTGGTTACTAAAGGATCATTTTGATGTTTTTCAGCTCACAAATGTGTAAATCAAATCGGGAGATTTACGATCCTTGGCGAAGGAGTGTCGAACTACGCAACGCGCGGACATTGTTGGCCTTATATCAAGCTTACCGTTGCCATTTACCGAGTGATTCCAACGATTCCAAAGACCAACGGAAAACCCTCGACTGACTTCTGAGTAGTGTATACTTGCGTAGTGTCAGTCTATTGATGGTGCAAGTCAAAATTATAGATGTAGACGAGTGAGTTTGCTGTGTTTAGTCTAGCGTGGTTAAACCGAAGAGCCTGCGATCGTTTTGGCCAGCGGGAACACACCCGAACCCCGGTAGATCGGTTGGTACTTCAAGTACCCATCCTGAAGTGTATCATATTTAGTATCCGTTATCATAACATCTATATATACCTATCCACACCATCACCACCTATCAACACCATCACCACCTACCTATCCACACTATAAACAGCTATCCACGCTATCACCACCTACCCACCCCTATCCATTGCTATCCATTGCTATCCATCGCTATCCACTGACAAGAAATAGCTCAAATCGCAATCCAATTCCATCCTCTTGATATCAGGTCAAAACAACCTGGAATTGCATTTGTCTAACGCTTGAAAGGTTTTTCTATTAATCTGGAGGATTATTTTGATTACTACGGGCAAATGTACATGTGTTTTCACGGATACAATTTTACCTATTTTAAGTCCACGGTGGACGAATATTAAGCGTGCGAGTGCCCCTTTAACAATTCTTGGGTTTCATATGACGTCACACCTACTATTTAGAGCCTCATTAAAAATTCAGCTGGAGGTCAAACGTCCGTGCCTGCAGTGCTTTTCGAGATGGAAAACTGTAAAAATGGTATCTCCTCGCATTGTTTCTGATTCTACAAGTTGGATAAACAGATAGACAGATGTCCTAAGATTGCCCAAAACAGACAGCAAGGAATACAAACTCTGAAAACAATCGAAATGGTCAAAATGACTCCAGAAAAGCAGCCGACAAGCGCCGTGGCCTCGAGAACTTCAGTTGTCGCCAAGTGAAAGTGATTCATGAAGATATGTATTTGAAATTAAGTTTAAATGAGTTTGGTAGCTACGGATGTATAAGGGAATCATAAAGGATTTACTCAAAACCACCAGACTATGGATGAATTGGTTTCTCATTTGATACACGGATAATCACATGAAGTTCGCTTCAAACAATCCGAGCAGGTAGGCAAAAATGAAAGTTTGTCAAACATTTACAAGGAGTCCGAAAACCCAGTAAAACCTCCAGGATTTACTCCGAGATGTACTTATTTATTCTAGGTCGACATGGACTTTTCGATTCTTTTTCCCAGTCGTGTGTATACAATTTGTTTTTCATTGACTAAAATTTGGTCAAGTTTCTGTTTCATTTCAAAGTGAGTTTTGTCGCTGCGTTGAGCTGGCTGAAACACAACTTTGAAAGAGTCAAAATTTAGGCGTTTAGTAAAAACATACTTTAGAAACTACAGAAATTTGTCACCTACATGTAATAGCTTATTGAGAATTGAATCTTGTTTAGGTGGAAAATTGTTTTGCAGTATGGGGAAAACTGTATGCAACAGAGCCGGGTCGATTTTCTGAGTTCAACTTGACAAGTACCGTCTTCCAAAACTTCTGTTTCTCAGGTCTTTCGTCAAGAAACAAAGAACAGAAGGAGCATATAAATGTTTCTGAACCCTATTACATATCTATTTTACATTACATTTTTTTTAGCCAAATGAGTGAAAACATCAAGCATTTGAAAAACGCTGCCTAAAATATCAGCCAGTCTGTAAAGTTTTACTCATTTACCACAGTCTGACCACAGTTGAACTGTCTAAAAAACCAAACCCCGACTTCAAATCGCTACAAATTTGTATTTACACTAGGATTTAGTTTAAATACGAATAAGGTTCATTTATAGTTGTGATTTTCTAGATAATGTAACTTGAAGAGTTTTGCTCGTGAACTTAAGAAAACTTCTTGACCTCCAGCTGATTCAGACCGGAAGCAAATTACACGCAAAAGTCACGTGATTGAAACCCAAGAATTGCTATACACTTCTATCCATTGTTATCCATCCCTATCGATCGGCTATCCATCCCTATCCATTGCTATCCATCCCTATCCATTGCTATCAATCGTATCAATCCCTGTTAAGCCATTGCTCTCAATTCCATTAGCGCCAATCGTATGACCCACAAAAATCTTAAAACAAAAACAGGTACAATAACATATACATACTGGCATTTAGGAAACGTCCTATATGGCATAGCTAGTCATTTGTCCTCAGTTTTTTCAGAAAACCAAATTTTATAGCATTTTGTCGTGTTTCCTACCTGTTTTGCGACCAAAACCTGATTTTTCTGGCCCCAAGGGGGGCCCGAGGTGTAACTGACGGAAGGGCTTGCACGCAAGTAATCGAAGGGACTGGTCATAATGTAGAGGGGGGGCTGGCGAAAATATGGGGAGGCCTCTAACTTTCATGCAGGAAAGGGAGGGTCCAAAAATTTGGTTCAAATGTTCAATAATGTCCATTATCTTTTACGCAAACGTTGTTGGTAATACAGGGCCGTAGCGCTTATAGGGTCAGGGGGACCTGTGCCCACATAGTTTATCCCAAGTCAATCCTTAAAACTCCCAATTTTGCACCTCAAAGTTTCCCGAAACATGCGGTAATTTCACATGCTGGGCTCTAAATTTTCGCACAACAGAATTTCAAATTTCCCTAAAAGCTGACTTGCTGACTTCCTCAGAAAAAAAAAATGTGATCACACCGTAATCTGGTTTCACACCCGTTATCACGGGTGTGATCACGGTTCAAAGCTTGATCACCTTATTTTGAGGGTGTGATAAACAGAGACAAGGCGTGATCACACACACCATGGATGAACACAAGGCAGATGAACCTTAGATGAAGGCAGATGAACCTAGATGAAGGCAGATGAAGGCAGATGAACACAGATGAAGGCCGATGAACACAGATAAAGGCAGATGAACCCAGATAAAGGCAGATGAACCCAGATGAAGGCAGATGAACCCAGATGAAGGCAGTTGAACCCAGATGAAGGCAGATGAACCCAGATGAAGGCAGATGAACCCAGATGAAGGCAGATGAACCCAGATGAAGGCAGATGAACCCAGATGAAGGCAGATGAACACAGATGAAGGCAGATGAACTCAGATGAAGGCAGATGAAGGCAGATGAACCCAGATGAAGACAGATGAACCCAGACGAAGGCAGATGAACCCAGATGAGGGCAGATGAACCCAGATGAAGGCAGATCACCCAGATGAAGGCAGATGAACCCAGATGAAGGCAGATGAACTCAGATGAACCCAGATGAAGGCAGATGAACCCAGATGAAGGCAGATGAAGGCAGATGAAGGCAGATGAACCCAGATGAAGGCAGATGAACTCAGATGAAGGCAAATGAAGGCAGATGAACCCAGATGAAGGCAGATGAACTCAGATGAAGGCAAATGAATGCAGATGAAGGCAGATGAACCCAGAGGAAGGCAGATGAACTCAGATGAAGGCAGATGAACCCCGATGAACCCAGATGAAGGCAGATGAAGACAGATGAACACAGATGAACCCAGATGATGGCAGATGAACCCAGATGAAGGCAAATGAACCCAGATGAAGGCAGATGAACCCAGATGAAGGCAGATGAACCCAGATGAAGGCAGATGAAGACAGATGAAGACAGATGAAGG
Source organism: Scolanthus callimorphus (assembly GCA_033964015.1). Lineage (NCBI taxonomy): Eukaryota > Metazoa > Cnidaria > Anthozoa > Actiniaria > Edwardsiidae > Scolanthus > Scolanthus callimorphus. The sequence goes on along the minus strand of CM066914.1, from coordinate 29,651,717 downwards.
CAAATGAACCCAGATGAAGGCAGATGAACCCAGATGAAGGCAGATGAACCCAGATGAAGGCAGATGAACCCAGATGAAGGCAGATGAACCCAGGTGAAGGCAGATGAATTCAGATGAAGGCAAATGAATGCAGATGAAGGCAGATGAACCCAGATGAAGGCAGATGAACCCAGATGAAGGCAGATGAACTCAGATGAAGGCAGATGAAACCAGATGAAGGCAGTTGAACCCAGATGAAGGCAGATGAACCCAGATGAAGGCAGATGAACCCAGATGAAGGCAGATGAACCCAGATGAAGGCAGATGAACACAGATGAAGGCAGATGAACTCAGATGAAGGCAGATGAACCCAGATGAAGGCAGCTGAACTCAGATGAAGGCAAATGAAGGCAGATGAACCCAGATGAAGGCAGATGAACTCAGATGAAGGCAAATGAAGGCAGATGAACCCAGATGAAGGCAGATGAACTCAGATGAAGGCAAATGAAGGCAGATGAACACAGATGAACCCAGAGGAAGGCAGATGAACTCAGATGAAGGCAGATGAACCCAGATGAAGGCAGATGAACCCAGATGAAGCAGATGAAGACAGATGAACCCAGATGATTGCAGATGAACCCAGATGAAGGCAAATGAACCCAGATGAAGGCAGATGAACACAGATGAACACAGATGAAGGCAAATGAACCCAGATGAAGGCAGATGAAGACAGATGAACACAGATGAAGGCAAATGAACCCAGATGAAGGCAGATGAACCCAGATGAAGGCAGATGAAGGCAGATGAACCCAGATGAAGGCAGATGAACCCAGATGAAGGCAGATGAACCCAGATGAAGGCAGATGAACCCAGGTGAAGGCAGATGAACCCAGATGAACTCAGATGAAGGCAGATGTACCCAGATGAAGGCAAATGAACCAGATGAAGGCAGATGAAGGCAGATGAACCCAGATGAAGGCAGATGAACCCAGATGAAGGCAGATGAACCCAGATGAAGGCAGATGAACTCAGATGAAGGCAGATGAAGGCAGATGAACCCAGATGAAGGCAGATGAACAAAGATGAAGGCAGATGAACTCAGATGAAGGCAGAAGAAGGCAGATGAACCCAGATGAAGACAAATGAAGGCAGATGAACCCAGATGAAGGCAGATGAACTCAGATGAAGGCAAATGAATGCAGATGAACACAGATGAACCCAGATGATGGCAGATGAACCCAGATGAAGGCAGATGAACCCATGAAGGCAGATGAACCCAGATGAAGGCAGATGAAGACAGATGAACACAGATGAACCCAGATGATGGCAGATGAACCCAGATGAAGGCAGATGAACCCAGATGAAGGCAGATGAACCCAGATGAAGGCAGATGAACCCAGATGAAGGCAGATGAAGGCAGATGAACCCAGATGAAGGCAGATGAACCCAGATGAAGGCAGATGAACCCAGATGAAGGCAGATGAACCCAGGTGAAGGCAGATGAACCCAGATGAACTCAGATGAACCCAGATGAACTCAGATGAAGGCAAATGATCCAAGATGAAGGCAAATGAACACAGATGAAGGCAGATGAACCCAGATGAAGGCAGATGAACGCAGATGAAGGCAGATGAACCCAGATGAACCCAGATGAAGGCAGATGAACCCAGATGAAGGCAGTTGAACCCAGATGAAGGCAGATGAACCCAGATGAAGGCAGTTGAACCCAGATGAAGGCAGATGAACCCAGATGAAGGCAGATGAACCCAGATGAAGGCAGATGAACCCTGATGAAGGCAGATGAACACAGATGAAGGCAGATGAACTCAGATGAAGGCAGATGAAGGCAGATGAACCCAGATGAGACAGATGAACCCAGATGAACCAGATGAAGGCAGATGAACCCAGATGAAGGCAGATGAACACAGATGAAGGCAGATGAACACAGATGATGGCAGATGAACCCAGATGAAGGCAGATGAACCCAGATGAAGGCAGATGAACCCAGATGAAGGCAGATGAAGACAGATGAACGCAGATGAACCCAGATGATGGCAGATGAACCCAGATGAAGGCAGATGAACCCAGATGAAGGCAGATGAACCCAGATGAAGGCAGATGAACCCAGATGAAGGCAGATGAACCCAGATGAAGGCAGATGAACCCAGATGAAGGCAGATGAAGGCAGATGAACCCAGATGAAGGCAGATGAACCCAGATGAAGGCAGATGAACCCAGATGAAGGCAGATGAACCCAGATGAAGGCAGATGAAGGCAGATGAACACAGATGAAGGCAGATGAACTCAGATGAAGGCAGATGAACCCAGATGAAGGCAAATGAACCCAGATGAAGGCAGATGAACACAGATGAAGGCAGATGAACCCAGATGAAGGCAGATGAACCCAGATGAAGGCAGATGAACCCAGATGAAGGCAGATGAAGGCGAATGAACGCAGATGAACCCAGATGAAGGCAGTTGAACCCAGATGAAGGCAGATGAACCCAGATGAAGGCAGATGAACCCAGATGAAGGCAGATGAACCCAGATGAAGGCAGATGAACACAGATGAAGGCAGATGAACTCAGATGAAGGCAGAAGAAGGCAGATGAAGGCAGATGAACCCAGATGAAGACAGATGAACCCAGATGAAGACAGATGAACCCAGATGAAGGCAGATGAACCCAGATGAAGGCAGATGAACACAGATGAAGGCAGATGAACCCAGATGAAGGCAGATGAACCCAGATGAAGGCAGATGAACCCAGATGAAGGCAGATGAACCCAGATAAAGGCAGATGAACCCAGATGAAGGCAGATGAGCCCAGATGAAGGCAGATGAACCCAGATGAAGGCAGATGAACCCAGATGAACACAGATGAACCCAGATGAAGGCAGATGAGCCCAGATGAAGGCAGATGAACCCAGATGAAGGCAGATGAACCCAGATGAAGGCAGATGAACCCAGATGAACACAGATGAACCCAGATGATGGCAGATGAAGACAGATGAACACAGATGAACCAGATGAAGGCAGATCACCCAGATGAAGGCAAATGAACGCAGAGGAAGCAGATGAAGACAGATGAACCAGATGAATGCAGATGAGCCGAAATGAAGGTAGAGCGAGGTGGTGTCTAGAATGGAGTGAGTTTTGTGAGTTTAGTCGTGAGCATTCCTCTATTTAGCAATGCCCGATTGCTCGAATGTCCGCCATCTTGGACGTCATTCTTGAGCATGCGCAGTGTTTGACCGCTGTGTAGCTAGCCGGCTCTCCAGCTCTCCAGTGGGTTTTTTCGGATATTCGATTTTTTTGGCGCGCGGGATTCCTGTGTCACAGGAATCCCGACGCCACAGGAACCCCGCGCGCGCCCTAACGAATTCTTCTCTGGAAAACCCACTGGAGAGCCGGCTCGCAGGCTAATGGAAAATATGTCTTGTTGGTACCTTTTAGGGGTCAAAATCAACTAAGCGACACCATTTTACATCATTTTCTTCTCAGCATGTGATGTTTTTTAACAGCAAGCTGCAGGATTAAATTTGTATAAGTAAGGGTTAGAGAATGGACGCGAGTGTTCTATGGGAAATAGACCACTAATGAACAAAAATCTGCGAGCGCTTTAAATACAGTAAATTGCCACTAGCGAGCTAATCCGGCAATGAGGGACAGCGTACCAACCACCCCATGCACATACTACGACTTGAATAAAAAAACAAATTAAAAATATAAATAAATAAAGCAAAGAAAACAATAAATTAATAAACGTAGCAATAAAGACAACGAAAGACAAGCACGACAATAACGACATGTACATGGGTAGTATGATAACTAGATCATTGCCGGGCCAGCTTGCCAGTGGCGGCTATCTTAAATTCATTAGCAGTGCTGAGGTCTATGATTTGCTGTGACAGAGAGTTCCAGACGGGGATAGTTCTTGAAAAAAAGGAGAATTTAAACTGATTAATAGTAGGAGGCGGAAGTGTAAGTGGCAGGTGTTTCTGACGCTTGACCTGGTTGAGTAACAGTCAGGTTTGCGCTGGACGTCACATGCGAAATCAATTTTGACTAGCCCGTGGTAGATCTTATAGAACATGACAGAGTCGAATACTGATCGCCTAAGTTCTAATGAGTGCCATCCTAGATTTACCAGCATATCTGTGACACTACTTGCCTTCCGTAATCGTTTCACACCAATCTAGCGGCGCGGCGTTGTACAGATTCAACCTTTTGAATGTCCTTCTTAATGTGGGGACTCCATGCCACCGTCCCGTACTCCGCCAGTGGTCGTACCAGCGCCTTGTAGGCTTGCTCCTTCACAGCAGCTGGACAGGAAGATAAATTCCTTTGTAGGATACCCAAGACTGCAATTTGCCTTCTTCTTGACTTCCTCCGTGTGTTTTAGACCAATTGAGACATGTTGAAATGTGAACTCCAAGATATCATACCAAGCGTCAAAGGGAACAAAACAAAAACAGAGAAATAAAGAAGACTTTTTTTTACGTGAATGAATTGTGCAAAAGCGCGTGCAAATTTGGTGGATTTTGTTTCCAATTTTGATAATAGATATCAAACACTATTTACTTTTTTGAGAAAACTGATTAAAAGATTCAAAACGCAGTTTCGAGTTTTACGGTTGCGTTTTGAATCTTTTAATCACTGTATTATATTCTTCTTATTTGGTATATACTAAAACATTCGCGTTTCGGTATATATCCACCACTATAAATCACCTCGAAAATAACAAAGTCAATAAAAAAGATGCTAGTCGAAAATGATGCTAGTCAAAACTAAAAAAAGTTGTCAGTCGAGAATCAAAAAGATGCTAGTGGAAAATAAAAAGATGCTAGTTGAAAAGAGAAAGTTGCTAGTCAAAAATAAAAAGTGTGCATTTCCCTTAGAGGGCTCCTTAGTTTTCACATCATATGTTTCACATGTATTTCACTCCATTTTCACACCTTATGCCCCAGTAACACCCTTACTAAATAACAATGTGTCAAATGGTTTACGAAAGACTGTCCTCTGGTTCCTCATAATATTTCTAAAATGATTTCATATACTATATCATTTACTGAAAGCAACTATTTCTCTCTTGGTATAGAGCTGCAGCTATTTTAGATCTGACACATGTGCGTCTTGACAGAGAGAACATCTCCACCATTGACAACTTAGAGTGCCTTGGCAAAGTCACCAACCTCTACCTGCAGCATGTAAGCTCAGACAAGTAACTATCAACATGTTGTCTTGATGTTTTAGGTGTGATACGTGACCTATTCTTGGACTTCGTCAAGTTACGACCTCTTTCTTCTGACCATAGTTAGTTCGGGCAACAATACGAAGACTTCATACGGAAATCTTCAAATAAATCCAGCAGGAAAGGATAATTATTATTTGTCTATGAAATGACAGTTTGTAAGCAAAATGTTGTGAACTTCCTATGTTTGTTTCGACAGCAAGCTGCATCCCTGCTCCGTTGTGGCCTCATTTTACATATTTTAACAGGGTTTTTCATAAATTATTTCACGATTTAGTATACCGAATTTTACGCTGAAGATCAGGAAATGCCAACTTTCTTTTCCAAAATACGCAAAATTGATAAGGCGCGGGCGACAAGAACTAATCGTGTTACAATCTATCTCACTCGTTCGCTGCGCTCACTCGTGAGATAAATTTTCAACTCTCGAAGGTAAAATTCGTATCTCCACGCGGCCATGTAATGTTCTCTATGTTCGCTGCTGTTCAACGGGCCAGTCGATATTATATCTAGAGATCGTATCAACATCAGTTCCTACTCTTAGTTATAATTGAGTCTTAACTCTCTTAAACACAATCCTGAAAACACGGGAAGGATTTATATTGCATCCTAGCGGTGAATCTTTGTATACAAACGGCTTTACTGCGCGTTCACAGGACTTCCAGCGAACGCGCATTTTTAACGTTATAAGGTTTTTGGATCTTAGGGTCCGTTCATTTTTTATCAGGGAGGGGGGGCTGGTGGAAATGAGGGGGGGGGGGTCACCCAAAAAAATACGGCCTCAAAGGGGGGGTCACCCAAAAAAATACGCCACTAAAGGGGGGGGGGTCACCCAAAAAAATACAAGCACATAACAGGGAGGAAACGAAAAGTTTGTATTTTTTACAGCATGCAATATGTTAGTTACATGTTTCAACTCGCTGATATGTTTCTAATTTTACTCAATACTTAATAAAATTTCGGCGCGCTTCGCGCCCATGCAGAATTTTAACATATAATCCTGCCAGGCAGTCTCTATGTTTGAAAGAACACACCTTAGGTAAGCGTGAGTTCAACGTTTAGTCATTTGGGCCGCGCTTCAAGCACATGAATAATTTCTTCATTTGCGGAGCGCATGAAAAATATTACCTAAAGGCTCAGGAGCCCTTCACTAGGAACTTTCATCTAACCTTTATAATTAGCGCATTTCTGGGCTCCTGACAGGCTTTTTTACTATACACAAAAAAACATCTACCCATTTTCTGAGGCTTGATGAAATGCGGTTATCAAAGTTGGGCGCGAGAATTATGTGACCCCCTCTTTATGTAAAATGTCTTCTACTAGGTCAAATAGTGGACCTGAGGTGGTGTCACGAAAACGTTTAATAGTTCTGAGGGGGGATCGGTTCCTTAGCTTTGACAGAAGTAAGAAAAACGTTAAGAAGAATGAGACTGCATCACTTAGGCAAGAGTCTATCTTACAGGGCAAGCATTTATAAGAGGGGGGGGGGGGGGGGGGGGCACAAGAAAAAATACATTGGATTTTGGGGGGCCACCTAAAATAATACGGACATGAAAGGGGGGGGCCACCAAAAAAAATACAGGGTCTCCCCTCATTTCCACCAGCCCCCCCCTCCCTGATAAAAAATGAACGGTCCCTTACATTTGTTTTTCCTAAGCATTTTATAAAAACATTGCACTCTGTCCTAAGTTTAGACTGCTAGGAGCCAGTAAACGAACAGTGATTCACGAGAAGTGTTTTTAGCGATATCAGGTTTGTTAAATTTCTGCTTGTAGGGTTTCAAGAATTTCTCAAATCAAAACCATAATTATTATCATACATATTTGGAACAAACGTTGCTTGCTTTCTGTGATAGCCTTATTCTATTTCCATTTATTTTTTAAGATTTTTATATAGTTTAACTTTTGTCTTGTTAGTATAAAATACAAGTTTGTATATATTTAGATTTTAACTTATTTTCCTTTCGATATAACTTGTATATCTTTAGATTTTAACCTCTTCATACAAGAAACTCAAAAGGGAGTCTGCGAGCAGGCGCGAGACGTTTGTTTATTAGATGTTTCGTGTCTTGGGATGTTTCAATGTTTAGCACCATCATTGCGAATAAAAATATGCTAGAATTCAGCTAAATTTGTCTAGAATCCAACGTTCCTACGTGAGAACCATGAACAAACAAATTGGGGTTGATTGTTAGTCACAAATATTTTTATCTTGGCAGAACATCATCACAGAGATTGAAAATCTTGAGATTTATCACATGTTAGGTGAGAATATTATTGTTATTATTATGTTGTTTTCTTGCCCAGTGCATCAGCGGACGTATTATTGAAACTAAATGCGAATTTCATGCTAATTTTATGATAATCAGCTCCGAAAATTGTCGTCCAATAAACCACAGGGCGCTCACCCCGATATAAAAGGTATAGTAGAGTCTGTTAAGGGAAAAAATAGATAAAATCGTGCACTTCTGCGTAAAGGCGCCAAATTTGGACCAAACGTTCCTTAGGTGAATAAATCAGTTTCGGGAGGGGTGCCATCATTTTCGACCCAAGGGGGGTAGGGTAGGGGCAATTTTGTCTTTTTTCTTATTTGCTAATATTTCCTTGATATTAAAGGGTTTTAGATAAACAAGGCCATGACAATTCTTCCTGTATGGTGCCCTTCACATTGGACTAGGTGGGGTTGCAACAAATGTCCGGCAAGGGGGGGAAAGGGGGAAGGGGGAGTTTCGGGTCACATTTTCGTGCGTACTACCTCAGAGATCATGATTTCATCGTACGATCACAAAATTCGACATAAATGTTCCTTAGGGAGTGGTCATTATTTAACGGGGGGGGGGGGTGGGCCGTCATTTTTTCAAACCCGGGGCCCAAATTTAGAAGACCCCCCCTAAAATGCAAGCCCAAAAATTTTGACCCCCCTCAATGCTAGCCCAAAAAAATATGACCCCGCCCCCCCCCCTCCCCCCCCTCGAAAAAATCACAGTTTTTTCGAACTCTTAAAAGAGTTGATTGATCCACGCAAAACTAATAATCACCATTGAACTAAAGTATTAGGATTCGTGGAAAAAGATGTCGCAATTCCTCCTTCTTGTACATCGGACATATCAACGAGTGTTACTATGCAATTAGGGACGGCCGGATGCTTATACTATAGCATCCGGAACAGTTCGGGTTTTTGGTCACGGGATTTTGATTTTTCGCTACTATGAAGATATTCGGATTCAGGATTCTATTTCTTATCAGTGCTCTTTGGTGTATCAGTACAGCAGTTTGTTAAAAATCTGCACAATTGTTTAAAATCTGATGCGCGCGAAGCGCGCCGTGATTTTGAAAATCCAACTTAACGCGGTTACTGAGGCCCCGTCCACAACTACGCCGGCTAAATTTGAAAAACGGCTATTTTTTTATAACGGTTGTGCTTCCGTCCACACTACGTACGCCGCTAAATTCCCCACCGAAAACGAGCTTTTCGAAAACGCTACCGAAAGTGGCTAAATTTGAAAACGCGCCGGCTACGCGTTTTAGGTGTGGATGGCGAAAACGGATCTTTTCGAAAACGATGACGTCGTACCACACGTCTGTAAGGAAATTATGACCGCGGGCTCTCGTTTTCTTTTTCGCACATGCGCTTAGCTTAGCTGACGTTCTTGTGCGTTTTCACATTTAACCGGCGTAGTGTGGACAGAAGATATTTGTTCCGTTTTCGAGGCAAATTAGAGCCGTTTTTCAAATTTAGCCGGCGTAGTGTGGGACGGTGCCTGAAATTCTCATTTCTGGGACACGAAAATCACACGCTGCAGAAATGGAGTCACGGAAGAAACATAATAGAAAATTTCCAAAATTAAACATAGTGCAGTACGGTGTTTTAGTTTGTAAATGCTACACCAAAGTATACTCAAATTTTTGACATATAAGTTTAAAGAAGGGAAAAGTCCAGGAGTAAATGAGAACTTGGTGTTTAACAATTGGGGTTCCTGACATTTGCTAAACCTTTATTTACTGCTGGCTGTTAGTAAATTTACTCAATTTAAAAAAAACATTTTAATGTTGTAGATGGCGAGCGCGCAGCGCGAGCCGACCAAAAAAACCAGTCTATTTTTAAGGACGTCGGGTTCCCTAAAAGCAGTCAGGACAATCAAGTATCAAATGGTCCGTCCCTAATGACCAGCTTTCACGTTTCACGAACTCTAGGCCTGTAATCATGAGTCACGTAGAGAAATTCGTAAAATCACGGGGTTACGAGGGCATGAGATTTTACGGATATCACGGCAATAATTTTCCTGTTTTCACGAACGGAGCAAATTTGAGGTGAATCACGGAGAACCCCTTCACCCACTCTGTCCTACACCTACTAACCACCGCAGTTGTTCTATTTCCAAAAAAGTTGAATTTCAGAATAGTTAATAGAGACTTCTAAGATTGCGCGGGTCGAAGCATCTTTAATAATGCTTTGTAAACTTTAATTTTGCTCAAGCCTCAGGCAGTGGCGAGGGCTGACCAACTGAGTAGTTTTGCTTGTATGTTTCCCGATGCGCGCGTAGTTTGCTTGACAGTATGATTTACGAGGTGTGAAATTCTTATTTCTGGGAGACGAAAATCACGCTGAAAGAAATGGAGTCACAGAAATTTTCCAAAATTAATCATAGCCCACTACGATGTTTTAGTTTGTAAGTACTACACCGAGCATCCGCTTTTTATGCGCGCAAAGCTAGTAAAGTTATTTATTGTTGTAGATGGCGAGCGCGCAGCGCGAGCCGACCAAAAAACCACTCTGTTTATAAAGGCATCAGGTACCCCTAAAAGCAGCCATCAATGTCACCCTGTCTAACAATCAGCGCCCAAAAATTTTTGGCCCCCCCTCAAACGTAAGCCCAAAAATTTGAGCCCCCCCCTAAATCGGCGCCCAAAAAATCAAAGCCCCCCCCCATATATTTTGCCCGGCCCCACCCCCCCGTTAAATAATGACCACTCCCTTAGGTAACATTAACAGTTTTTCGGAAGGGGTGCCCACAATTTCGGCCCAATGGGGGGAGGGCAGGAGATTTTTGTCCATCACCTGATTTACCCTATATTTCAGCGGTATTTAAGAGTTATCAATAAACAAATCCCACGGTAATTCTTCATGAATGGTCCCCCTTCATATTTGACTAGATGGGGTGCTACAAACATTTGAAAGGGGGAGAGGTGAGTAATGGGTGAAAATTTGCATGCTATGCGCTTTTTAATTGCAATTTGATTGTACAGTTACTAAATCAGACACGAATGTTCCTTAGGCAACATCTAACATTTTTGGAAGGGGTGCCACAATTTCGGGCCAAGGGGGTGAGGGTAGGGACAATTTTGTACTTTACCTGATTATCCCTATTTTTCCAGCGGTATTAAAGAGTTATTGATAAACAACACCATTTCGATTCTTCATGAATGGTTCCCTTCACATTTGACTAGATGGGGTGCTACAAAACATTTGTCGCGGGGGAGAGGCGGTTATGGGTGAAATTTACATGCTATGCACTTTTTAATTTCAATTTGATTGTACAGTCACCAAAGCCGACAAGAATGTTCCTTAGGCAATATCTAACAGTTTTTGGAAAGGGGGCCACAATTTCGGCCCAAGGGGGAGGGTAGGGACGATTTTGTAACTTACCTGATTATCCCTTATTTCAGAGGTATTAAAGAGTAATCGATACTCTGCATCCAATCTAGCCAAATGCGAAGAGAATCGTACTAACTATTATGCTGTTGTTTATAGATAACTCTTTAATACCTTTAATAAAGTAAGGATAATCACAATGGGCAAAATTGTCCCTCCCCTCCCCTCTTGGGCCAAAATTGTAGCCCCTTTCTAAACTGATAGATGTTGCCTAGGGGATATTCATGTCGGATTTGGTGACTGTACAATCAAATTATAATAAAAAAAAACATGTAACATGTAAATTTCACCGTTACCTGCCTCTCCCCCTCAACAAATGTTTGTAGCACCCTCATCTAATCAAATGTGAAGGGGACCATTCAAGAAGAATTATCATGCTTTCTTTATCAATAACTCTTTGATACCTCTGAAATATAGGGATAATCAGGTAAAGTCCAAAATTGTCCCTACCCTCCCCCCCTTCAGGCCGAAATTGTGGCACCCCTTTTGAAAAACTGTTAGATGTTGCCTAAGGAACATTCGTATCAGATTTGGTGACTGTGCAATGAAATTGCAACTAAAAAGAGCATAACATGTAAATTTCACCCATCACCGCCTCTCCCCCTCAACAAATGTTTGTAGCACCCCCATCTAGTCAAATGTGCAAGGAACCATTCATGAAGAATCGACATGGTGTTGTTTATCAATAACTCTTTAATACCGCTGAAATATAGGGATAATCAGGTAAAGTACAAAATTGTCCCTACCCTCCCCCCTTGGCCCGAAATTGTGGCACCCCTTCCAAAAACTGTTAGATGTTGCCTAAGGAACATTCATGTCTGATTTGGTAACTGTACAATCAAATTGCAATTAAAAAGCGCATAGCACGTAAATTTCATCCATTACTCACCCCTCCCCCTTTTCAAATGTTTGTAGCACCCCCATCTAGTCAAATATGAAGGGGACCATTCATGAAGAATTACCGTGGATTTGTTTATTGATAACTCTTTAATACCACTGAAACATAGGGTAAATCAGGTGATGGACAAAATTCTCCCTACCCTCCCCGATTGGGCCGAAATTGTGGCACCCCTTCCGAAAACTGTTAAATGTTACCTAAGGAACATTTATGTCGAATTTTGTGATTGTACGATGAAATCATGATCTCTGAGGGTAGCACGAAAATGTGACCCGAAACTCCCCCTTCCCCCCCTTGCCGGACATTTGTTGCACCCCCACCTAGTCCAATGTGAAGGGCACCATACAGGAAGAATTGTCATGGTCTTGTTTATCTACAACCCTTTAATACCAAGGAAATATTGGGAAATTAGGAAATAGACAAAATTGCCCCTACCCTACCCCCCTTGGGTCGAAATGATGGCACCCCTCCCGAAAACTGATTTATTTCACCTAAGGAACATTTAGTCCAAATTTGGGCGCCTTTACGCACAATGCACGATTTTACCTATTTTTTCCCTTAACAGACTCTACTAGTACAAGAAACAGTCCATCACTTCGTGACGCTATTAGAAGACTCAACCTGAGTTCCCCTTCCATAAACTGCTGATTTACATTACTAATGACCTCCCTTCAAGAAAGACCCCCCTGCCCCATGCCGAAATAAAGTGAGCCCCAGAGCCTTTTTTGTATGTTTTGCACTAGTCTCCCTGATTTTGGTGGAGAAAATGATGCACGTGTGTCGTGTGAGTCAGTACGGCTCTCCAAAAGTCTGAAGAAGAACCCGCTAAAATTGAAAACGCAAGCCTATTACACAGCAAAACCATTCGGACAAGCAAAACCATTCGGACTTCGGAATTGTTTGTACGCTTATTATATCTCAGTAAGGGAAGAGAAGACGGTAAAGTAAATTGTTCTAAGAAATTTTTAGTTTATCATAGGATTTTTTTAGAAAAATTTCATTCATTGCTTAGCGTGCGCTCTGTAGGCAGTGCCAGTGGTGTAAGTTTGTTCAAACTTGAAGGAATCAGCTCAAATCTTTCGAATTAAAATTATCCCTGCACATATTAGTAAGTAATCTGTAATAGAACCATTTAGGTTAGGATCTCTATGGTGCTCTCGGCTGAGGGAAATGAGTTTCTTTCTTAGTTTATGTGGGAGATTTCAACATGGCCGCGATGGCGGCTTTGTCCCTCGCTGAAAAATCGCTTGAATTAGAACTTATCCAAAGGGGAATCTTTTCCAACAAAAACACGCCTACTGGAGAGATTTCCTTCTTCTCTTCAGGTTTGTGTCCTTCGTTTTGCGATACAGCGTAAGGATTTATACTTAGAGAATATTATTCATGGCTTTGCTTTGTGTAAACATGTCACTCATTTCGCCTTAGCCCGCGCTCAGGGAAGCAAGGCACTGGTGTACGTTTGTTCAAGACGAATGAAATTTTTTCTCAGCTTAAAGCTTTCGAATAAGAATTATCCCTGCACATTCCTGCAAATAATCTGTGACAGAACCATTTAGGTCTGAATGACTATGCCCGTCACTTCGTGACGCTAGAAGACTCAACCTGAGTTCCCCTTCCGTAAACTGCTGATTTACATTACTAATGACCTCCCTTCAAGAAAGACCCACTGCCACATGCCGAAATAAAGTGAGCCCCAGAGCCTTTTTTGTATGTTTTGCACTGGTCCCTGATTTTGGTGGAGAAAATGACGCACGTGCGTCGTGTGAGTCAGTACGGCTCTCACAGGGAGCTCACCCTTCCGGTAAAATAAAGGTAAATGTGTTATTTTAATGTTTTTTTTTCCTCCGTTCTTTTATCTCTCAATGGGAATCCTGTGTATTGTTTTACCTCTTGGACCCTAGGGAACGAGGTTACGTCATGCTAGTTTCTGATTTGCCACGATCAGTTATTTTCATAACAAAGGAATTCATTGACCTTCACAACCTAGTGAATACTAGCAAGGGAGGAAACTGAAATCGGGCAGCTTAGCGAAACACTCATAGTAAATCAACCGAATGCTTTTAGGCAACAAAACTTCGATGGATATATAGCGGAAGGGCTAATCTACAATATGGTTATTTAGAAAATAACACCTATGTTGTATTGTGAATGTGCGCATTCTGATTGGTTAAAAAGCGTGTTTGTAAAAGACCCTAGAAACACGATTGTCACGCAACGCTGTCGCGCGTGTGTATGTTATTTTCTAAAAGCAATAAAATACTTTCTGCGTGCTCTCTGGTTTCTTACAAACACTCGGGGAATGTTGGTCGAACTGATAAAACTTGAAAGACACTCGCCTTCGGCTCATGTCTTTCAAGTTTTGATCAGTTCTCCCAACATCCCCCTCGTGTTTGTGTTATTGCAATTGTAGTTTTCGAAAAAATAATTTTAAAGCGAACAAAAATTGATATTCAAATACCGGTTTTCGTACAGGTTATGCCTACAGTTGGGGGCGACGGAAGCGGAAGTGAATCGTCAAAACTCCTGCCAAATTAGATGCAAATTCAACTTATTAAAATAAGTAATTTCATTGGAAATTTTTCTATCAAATATCAAGGAATAATCTTATTGATTTATGTATTGTCACGTAGCACAGTCCACGTCTCCGCATTTTACAAGGCTTACTATTATATTGCAAGTGTTTACAAATAGGCAAAGCGAGAATTCAAGTTGTATTTTCTAAAAGCCTATTTGGAAACGAAAAGTTTGTTCGGTTAGTTAAAATCAAAGAGGAACAAATAGAAAATTGCACAATACAAAGACGAATTGAGAAGACGTAAATCTCAAATTGTACTCAGCTCGTATTTAATATCTCTCTGGCTGGTAAATATGGTCAGATGAATTGATCCTTTAATTGCAAAACCAAAGTTAAGATACAAATATGGACTCAGACTCATTCGTTACGTACTTTCGAGTAGTATTCTGTAAACTTTGCACAATACAATAAATGGTCCATTTTTTATTTCGTAATAGTCAATGCTAAACATATTCAATGCAAAATGTTACCAAATTACGTCTTGTATAGACAAGAATTATTGCGTTGTCAGAAAAAAAATTGGGGAGCATCTTTTATGTCTACGATTTCATAGGACGCTTAGGTGTTTTTTACACTTACAAGTTTGCTACATTAAATGTTGCAACACTACTCATTTTGTATCAAACACGTTTCGTTTTGTTTTTCAAATAGTCCGGCAGAATGGTGCAAAATTTGATATGAATTGTTCACTTTGTGATAAAGCATGAAATTTGGCCCAGTGATAGATTTCGATATGCTGCTCAATATCGGATATGGACCCCGGCGAGATCTATCCCATAATTGCAATTAAGGAGGGTTTTAAAAAATCAACAAAACTTACCGAATTTGTTATGCTCAACGCACGAAACAACTAAAGATAATCAAAGATGTCAAGAGAATGGTCTTAGTGGTATAAGGAAGGTCACGTGATCTATCTGGACGAAAACGAGGCTAAGCCAAATGAAGTCATGGCTGTTACATAAGAAAATGGCTAACTTAGTGGCTACTTTCTTTTTCGACGTTTGTAATTCTCGATTGTAGTTGATGGGAAGTCGTTTTCAATGGTTTATATTGAGAAAAAGTGGTTTGTGAAGGAATAAGAGTATCTCGAGGATTTGTGACAAACACCACAGGGCACCGGCAATGGGAAAATTTTAAAAAGTACAATAAAAATAATATACTAGTAGTAATCATAGATTAGAAACGCATTCGAAGAAGGACTTTTTCCGTTATTTCTTATCCGTTTTTATTTGTGTTGCATGCCAAGATGTGAGCGTGACGTGCCGTAACTGTTTTTTAGTGGACGTCAATCAAACTCTGTTTCTTGCATTCTTTTAAAAAGCAAATCTTGTCAACAAGCCAGACCTAAATCATTTGACTTCGCTCGTACGTTTCTCCGATCTTTGAAACACACCGGAAAGGCTTGCTACGGAGCTTATTTTGACAAGACTCATTTTTCATTCAACAAGACACGAGAAGGAAAACTTGTCTTCCTTACGCCGCGTGGAACGCTTGAGAATTTTCTTAGAGAAGCCTAGCCTTCGACCTGAATTATCCAGGAGTGTCGGAAGTTCTGCAAATCATTCTGATGAAACTTGGAATTGAAGCGAACTGTAACTATAAAAGTTTTCATAGGAAAGGAAACGTGCAAAAGGATTTACCAGTTGAATTTAATCGCTGAATCAATTTCGTAGGCCCATGTCTTTGGTGTTTGCTTAGAGACGAATCGCCTTGCAAAGACTTAGAGTGTCCGTTATCTTTTTGTACGATCAGCCTCTTTCCCTCAGATAAAATAAACCTCTAGGCATTTTCTTCTTGGCGTATAATTGATATAATATAATTGAATTTTCATTCAATGCGGCCGATATGTGGTGGTGAATTACTAAGCGAACAGAGTTTGATGAACCAGTCGCAAATGTGAAACAATGTTGACTGAGAACTTGTTAAATTTCGAATGCGTCAAAATCTTGTAAAACCGGTTTCTAACCTGATTTAGAACATGACCAATGCCCCTCAGCCAATCAGCAACCGGCATTTGCGTCCCCTATATCCCATAGAAACTAAAGCGTCAAGCGGCGAGGGCATTGAACAATAGGGAAATTAGGGGTTTGTACATAGTCATTAGTATTCATGCTCATAGTCATTAATATTCTCTGGTTGCACCTTGCATTTTTATTGTTCTCCTGAAGAAGAACAAATAAAACCAAGGTGCAACATAGAGAATACTAATGACTATGGGCATGAATACTAATGACTATGCACAAACCACACCCTGTTCTTCCCTCGCCACTTGACACAACCAACTCTACAAAATAAAGGAACACATTGACTTCATTGTCATCTTTTGCAAAATAGCCCTTTATTACAAGTCTCTCTCCAACATCTTTCTAATATATAGATTTAGCCACTGGCTAAAAGCGGAGCTCCTGGTTTAAAAATTTTCTGTGTGAATGAAAGGATTCCCATGTGTACATGGTTTACATGGTTACTTTAGAGTCTTCCCTTCACGAGATATTAATTTTTCAAGCATAAATGACATCATCGATGACGTCATATCACGTGACCACTTCATTTCGCTCATCTAATGACCTAGACTACACTACCAAAGTTTGGTTGTTTTAGAGTATTCCCTTCACGAGATATTAATTTTTCAAGCATAGATGAAGTCATCGATGACGTCACATCACGTGACCACTTCATTTCGCTCATCTGGTGACCTGGATTACATTACCCAAGTTTGGTTGGTTTAGAGTCTTCTTTTCATGAGATATTAATTTTTAAAGCGTAGATGACGTCATCGATGACGTCATATCACGTGACCACATCATTTCGCTCATCTGGTGACCTGGATTACATTACCCAAGTTTGGTTACTTTAGAGTCTTCCCTTCACGAGATATTGATTTTTTAAGCACAGATGACGTCATCGATGACGTCATATCACGTGATCACTTCATTTTGCTCATCTGGTGGCCTAGACTACACTACCCAAGTTTTGTTGTCTTAGAGTCTTCCCTTCACGAGATATTGATTTTTCAAGCACAGATGACGTCATCGATGACGTCACATCACGCGACCACTTCATTTCGCTCATCTGGTGAACTGGATTACATTACCCAAGTTTGGTTGGTTTAGAGTCTTCCCTTCACGAGATATTGATTTTTCAAGCATAGATGACGTCATCGATGACGTCATATCACGTGACCACTTCATTTCGCTCATCTGGTGAACTGGATTACATTACCCGGGTTTGGTTGCTTTAGAGTCTTCCCTTCACGAGATATTGATTTTTTAAGCATAGATGACGTCATCGATGACGTCATATCACGTGACCACTTCATTTCGCTCATCTGGTGACCTGGATTACATTACCCAAGTTTGGTTGCTTTAGAG